>JAYESD010000009.1:112402128-113607489 GCA_036927565.1 Tuctoria greenei
AGCCTCCACCATACCAGGCCGGTAACCTCCTCCGTACCCACCACCATAGCCAGGTTGGACATATCCTCCGCCATATCCACCACCATTTTCATATCCTCCACCGTTTCTGTAGCCACCAAATCACTTCTCGTCCTTGATTCCAGTCTCCCCTGCACTTTTCGCGTTCTTTCCCTCAACGTCTGCGTCAGAAAATTATGTCCTTGAGTCATACAAGCTTGGATACTTTTTTATCTGTTAAAATTTGATTCACAAGTGCAGTGAGTGTTAGTGGCAATTAGTTAGCAATGCTTTCGGATCTGAAGATCTGTTACATACGCACATATAGAGAGAGCACGCGCACACACACAAACAGGAACTAAAGATCTAGAGAGATAGGGAGAGGGGTGGAGATAACCAACCATTAGATTCAGTTAGCTCCCTAGCATACGCCACGTCCTGGCAGAGAAGCAGTGCAGAGGCAAGGGCGACCATGCCAGAAGAAGCAGAGACTTGGCTGCCATTGCTGCACTATTCTTGCTGAACTAGCTTTGCATGCGAATGTGTAATGCTCCCTAGCATGCTATTTATAGAAGTAGCAGGGCACGCAGGCTGCGATGCACTCTTAGTCCCTTAATGCCATTTTAATGGACAGGATTGAACCGAAACTTCAACACAATAATTGCAGCGCGATACAGTTGGGTGTTATCTTGGGTTCGATCATGCAGTGCTCTGCACACATTTCGTTCTCAACTTGATTGCCGTCCTAATGGAGGCAGGCATTGCCATTTATAAATGAGATTTTTATGTGTGTGGATGAAAATTTAGGGCAAGTACCTAATTAAGGCCAACTAACAAAGTAGAGACTGTTGTTCCCTATCCGTGTAGTGCCCGATTCATAAAGGCAGCTAGATGTATTCACTGTGTTACTCTTGTGCTAGCACAGCTCCTACCAAAGATTAGATTGGGTGAATTGGATCTAGTTAGTTCTACTGGTCCATGCAGAAGTGATCGACTTAAACTGTATTCAGATTGACACGCAGAAAAGAGTGGGCAGACAACCACGTAGAAGTGAGCATGAACGAGGACAAGTGGCACATGATATGTTGAACAAGAATCAGCTCAGCATGGGCAAACATCTTGAGTTAAACAAGAAATTACTATTTTAATATTTTATTTTTGTAATTACTATTACAGTGTAACATCCCAAAAATTTGGATAATCAAAATTTCACTCGGAATTAAAGCTTTTCGATTTAAACTAGCTACACTTGAGAGGGAAGCTCTAATAACAATTATGAGATTATGCAAAGGGTGAGAAAAACCCCTCAAATAATTATGACATATAGGAAAAATATAAAAAAATCGGAAGGAAATAAAAGGAACCAGCCCATTAAATAGAGATCCTAGTAAAAAATCTAATAAGAAAAGAAAAAGAAAAGAAAAAGGAAACAAACAATAAAGAAAAGGTCCCAGAATCAGGAGCAGCCCGCATAGCCTCCCAATGGCCCAGCCTGCTTTGCCACGGCCCAACTCCTATGGCCCGCATCCTTCTCCTCCCTCAGCCCAGCGACACCGCGGCCCACTTTCCCTCTCGCCCGGCCAGCGCGCGTGGCCCAGCCAGCCCGGCGCTGAACCGCCTTCTCCCACCTCTGTTCTCTTCTGCGTCCGACCGCCCCTCCAGGTTTTCCACGACGCGACGCGCCGGGGCAACTGCCGCGCCGCCTGCCCCTCCCTTGCTGCACCGACATCATGGCGAGGACGACGCCGCCTCGACCTGACAACCTGGAATCATTACCCCGACGACCCCTCGCCTCGCCAGCTGAACACCTGCGTGGCCGCACCAAAAAGTGTGCCACCGCCTCTGGCCGGGAACCGCCATTCCACCGTCACACCCCGCAGCTCACCCTCGCCATTTCGCCCGCAGTACAACACACCACATTCCACCTCACACCCCGGAGCTCGAGCGCCCCTCTCGGAGTAGAATTTTGGAGCCCCCTTTCTCTTCCTTGTCGTCGGCTGCCGAGCTCGTCACCGCCGGTAAACCCCTTCAACCTTCGATTAACATCACGAGCATATTCTACAGTAGCTTTAGCACCCGTGTGATGCCTTGTCTCGCGCCGAGTGCTAGCACCAGTAGTTGTAGCTGTCACGACCTAGCTCCGCCGGTCGTCGAGCACGTTCATACTCTGGCGAGTCTATCCACGCCAACACCCTTGCTCCATTAGCTTCGTGAGACTCTAAAACGGCTAGAACGTGGGTTGGTTTGGGAAGATCCCTTTTGAACAGACGGAGCACTGGTAACTCTAACCCAGCCACCGCACATCGCCGTCGCTTGCCACTATGGGGCCTTCCCCGGCCTGGTCGCGCCTCCTAGACGGCTCACCACACACGTCGTAGCACGCGTAGAGTGAATGAAAATGAAGGAACACTACGTGGGACGCAGACCCAAGGAGCTCGCCGCGCCAGCATCTTCGATGTGCCGACGCCGTCCGTCCAGCCACCGTTCCGGACCGCCGCTGCCTCCGTTAGGATTGCCTCACGCCTAGGAACCCGGTACTGCACCAATACGGCCCAGGCACAGCTGACTGTAGGGTTCCGGCGAACCGCCGGTGAGACCCCGATGTGCGCCGCCGCTCCCCTGTTTCGGCCCATGGCACTCACACCGTGTGCGCGTGGCACCGACGTGGCGGTCACCTGGGCGCCACACAAGCCACGCTGGCCACACCAGCTAGGCCTTGCGTCACGCTAGGAAGCGTGGGCTCGGTCCACGTGAATCACAGGCTCACGTCCTGCCGGAAGGGCCACGGCCCACCAGCGCAATAAACCCACGACCACTGCCTTCTGGGCCCCTCAGCCAGCCCACTAGTTTGGCTAAGTACACACGCGCACGTACGCAGAGAGTGAAAGGCCCCACTCTCAGTCACTGTCAGCGCGCTGGAACCGCTAAGGATACTCGAGACTGTACCAGAAAATGTGAGAAACACATTTTTACACACATAAAATTCTAGAATAAATTGTAAAAATAGAAAAGAGTTATTAGGACATATTAGCATGGAAATAGGGCCCTAATAAACCTTACAAAATAGTATAATAAGTTAATAGCTATAAAAAAATAGGAAAGCACATGGAAGGTACCCAACAACTCACATTAATCGCAGGAACGATTAGGGGGACGACAACAAAAACTTTAATAAATAATTCCTTGAATGTTGTTCCCTGTATTAGAATTCTCTGGCTGTGTATTTACCCGCTTAGTTATTTTATAGCGACTGAGGACATTGAGGAAGACCCAAAAGACCCAAATTTTGATGAAGACCTCCTCGACGAATTCAAAGGTAAGCTCTAACTCCTTGATCATATTTCACCTATGTTTTGCAATCGCACCTATGGCCTGTTTTCATTGCATGACTATATGTCTATTTTAAAATGTTGTTATGCTATTGTCGACTGTTGGAGTCGGCAGATCTCCTGACACTACTAAAGTGTTGAAGGAGTTTGTAGTTCGGTGTGGGCGCGCGGAGACTCAAGAAGATGAATCATGATTGGACACGAGAGACACAGTGGTTTACGTGGTTCGGGCCGCCTGAGCGTAATACCCTACTCCACGGGTGTGTGGTGTTGTATTAGCTTATGTAGGAAAGCTCACGTCAATGCGTGTGTGCCTGAGAGCGTTCCAGAGCTTCCTTCGTGTATCGTCGGTCTGTCCTTTTATAGTAAAAGGACAAACCGTTACAAGTTAGCCTGGCCCGACATGTGGCCCCGGCGGTTACTAGTATTGATACACGATTAATTGTTGTTAATAACCCTGTAACGGGCCCCGACAGTGCCGTTACAGGTGTTAAGATTATCCGATTAAGTGTCATTAACATGGAATTAATGACAATTAATTGAGTCTTGAAGTCCGCGGCTATCCTTTGAAGATCCGGAGTCGTTACAATGTCTTCCGGTGGTTTGAGGCGGCTAGCTCCGACGTTTGGACACGTGGCAGCTCCGGAGCTTGCTTGTGGGAAGCGGGAAGCTCCGGGGGTGGCCTGGCACGTGTCAGGTCCGGAGCTTCTCTCGGTCTGGGGTTAAGTCCGGAGGTGCCGTTTCGGTACCTAGCCCGGAGCTTCACCCTTGTGGGTAGTAGCTCCGATCTGGCAGTACACGTGGCAACCTAGGGGTTAACCATGTTGGAGAAGCAGGTCCGATTATGTCTGACAAGTGGGCCTCCGAGGGTTTTCAATTTGAGTAGACGTCCTTCCCTTGAGACCTTTGTAACCTCAGGGGGTGTATGGTTTTTAGGGTACCGACAGTGGCCCCCTGGACCTACCTTCGGGGAAAGCCACCGGGGTGAAGTCATTCCGTCGGAGGTGGGTCCATACTCGCGACTCTTGAACTGGGTCTTCAAGGGTCTTCAGAGGTGCCGTTGGCGGGGCTTTACGGTTAAATCCCGACGCGTGGCGCACCTCAGGCGGCAGATAAGATCTTTGACGTGCGGATCTCTCGCAATTGAAGGTCGCCGGTTCCCGATACAAAAACCGTATCGGTTCTGCGCGCCTTGTCAGTTCACCGCCTTTGGGTTTCCCGCCTCGTGATGACAACTGTTCGCCTGGGTAAGAACCTCGACTTGATCGTCAGGGTGGTCCCGGGCCCTCTTGTCATCGGCAGGGTTGAATTCTTGAGTAGTATCCTTGACTCTCCTGCAGTTTCCATCCAAGCGTTGCGAGGGCTTACTTAAGAAGGGAAGCGCACCTTCGGGAGTTCTTTACGCTTCCCATCTGTTCTTGCGCTCAAATTCCCGACTTGTACTTTGCTCCTCTTCTCTTGCCTAGCTGTGCTGCGATGGAGTTGGGTCTGCGTGAGAGTCGCTTGAAGACGGACAGCGATCTGAAGAAGGTCCGGGCCCTCATGGGGTGGTCTTCGGACTTCTTCAACCGCTCGGTCCGCGCCGGCGGAGAGCTCCCCTTTGAAAAGGAGCACTCTGGCGAGATGGTGTACTTTTCCTCGTACGCCATTGTGGGGCTGATCCCACCATTTTCTTCTTTCTTCTTGATGCTGCTGGACTTCTATGGTCTGCAGCTGTACCACCTTGGCCCTCACTCCATTCTCCTTGTGTCCATCTTTGTCCACTTCTGCGAGATGTGGGTGGGCATCCCTCCTTGCATCGAGCTCTTCTGAACCTTCTTCACCATCCAAACCACCGGCCGAAGCGATGAGTATCTTGGCTTCTACTACTTCGTGAAGCGCAAGAAGTGCCCATTCAAGTACCTCCGGTCATTCCCTTCCGGGAAGTGGGATGACTGGAAGAAAGATTGGGTAGTCGTCTGGGTGGAGGAGCATGAGCGGTTGGAGTTGCCAGACGGTCTGCCCGGCATTGACACGTCGGTATGGAGTGAAGTTCCGGTGCTGGCGGAAGCTTTCGACCCTGTCCTGACCAGGATCCGCCAATGTGTGGAGGGAGGATTGACTCCCCAGGCGGTGTTCTGCAACTTCCTGTCCAACAGGTGGGCGCCGCTGAAGAGGAGGGAGAAGCTCGCCTGGGCCCTCAACAGTGTGATGGACGAGGACCGGGTTGAGACCGGGTTGAAGTCCAGCATGGTGGGGAAGACCATGGAGTTTCACCTCAAGAAATTCCAGCACGGCATCGACGTTGACGGAGATTACTTGACTCCGCCGCCGGCTTTCCTCCCTTTGAACGTGGAAGTTGAGTTCAGCAGGGAGCTCCGGCGGAAGATGCCCGCGCTTGACGACCTTGGTGTCGTCGAGAGAAGATCAACCACCCGGTTGGCGATCCCCGGGTTGTCCGGAGACGGCTCCGCCCCTGTCCCACAACCAAGAGCTGAGGTCATCGGCAAGGGCAAGGAGCTGGCAGAGGAGCCGGAGAGCCGGAAGAGAAAGCTGCGACATGCTGACGGAAGGTCCGTCGGGCCTGCCACTCCCCCCCCCCGGTTCCCCCTCCTCAGGAAGGAAGATCCTCCGCTGCCGTGGCGACTGTCCCCGTGGCGGGGTCCTTCCGGAGCGTTACTGTTCCGGTGGTGGGGTCCTCCCGGAGTGCGACTGTCCCCGTGGTGGATCCCTCCCGTGGTGCTAGCTCCGGGCGTGCGACTCCGGCATCTGGAGCGGTGAGGGCCTCCAGGTCCAGGAGTTCCTCCCGATCAGGGAGAGCTCCGACCCGGGAAACGCCCGCGGCTGTGGCAAGTCCTGGGAGTCCTCCCAGAGCTCCTACGCCGACCGTGGCCAGCCCAGATCGTCCGGGAAAGAGGTTCCGCGCAAGCTGGTGCGTGAGCCTCCCAAGGTAATTTTTCTTTTTTACCTCGATTAACTTTTTAATTGTAGCATCTGTTTGCTCAATTTCTTCGTTCTTCATCTGCAGCGTTCCCAAGAAGGGGAGTGAAGCTCCACCCCCAGCCAAGTGTCTGAGGCTGCGAGGGCTTCTGCTCCAGCCCCGTTGCCGCCCCAAGCGGAGGCTGCGACAGCTCCGGCGCCGGCTGTTGTGGTCATGGACCTTGACTCGTCTCCGGAAGTTCCCGTGGTAGCGCCGGACCACGGGAATGAAGATGCGCCAGCGGCACCCGTCCCGGAAGTCGAAGCTCCGGGTCCTGGTGCTGCAGTAGTAGAAGCTCTGGCTGTTGAGTCGGAGGAAGTAGCAGTCCCGGCTTCGGAGCCGGACAGTGCTGAAGCCCCGGCGATTGAGCCGGAGGTGGCTGAAGCCCCGGCATGCGAGCCGGAAGTTGAAGTAGTTACGGCAGTTGAGCCGGTTACTTCTGAAACTCCGGCCGCAGAGCCGGTGATTGTTGGAGCGCCGGCCGCAGAGCCGGCGGCTGAAGAGGCGAGGGAGCTTGAGCCTCCCTCAGAAGAAGTGTCCCGGCCGGAGCCAGTGGAGGCGACGACGTCGATGGTACCTGTGGTAGAGCCAGAGTGCCTGAACGATGTCGCCGGCCCCCAGCCTGAGGGGGCAAATGAAGACTTGGTGGCGGGACCTCCTTCGATGGCGACTGAGGCCATCCCGGAGGAGGGCCCTAGCGCTTTGGAAGCTCGGGGTTCCACTCTCGTAGAGTGGGACCTAATTTTTGTAAGTGAAGACCCGCTGGAACCAGCGGAAGAGATCCCAGCAGGTCCGGAGCCCATCCCGCTGTCGATGTCCATCGACAACGCCTGCTCCAGTCTACGTCAGGTCCAACTGGCCTTCTTCCACGATAGCAAGGCTCTTGAAGAGGAGCGCCAACCCCTTAGGTGGTGGCGTAATCGGCTCCACTTCGAGACTAAGCTGGCGCAGTCGAGGCTTGCGGATGACAAGGAATGGACCAGGCGGGAGAAGATCTGCCTGGAGCTCTGGGGTGAGCTGCTGGACGAGAGGGAGAGCATGACTCACGCCCTCGATGCTCAATCCCGGGAGTTCCATGACCAAGCTAAGGCTGCTAACGACGCGGCCAATGCTCGGTTTGATCAGCTTGAGGCCATCAGCACCGCACTCATCAAGCGCCGAGAGGCACTTGAAGGGAGGGAAAGACGGCTCGAGGATGAGGAGCAAAAACTCCTAGAGCTACGGGATGACGTCTTGCGACGGGAAGAAGAGCTCGCTAAGAAAACAGCTCTGGCGGACAAGGGCCTCGAGGAGCGCACTAAGAAATTGGAAGAGCGCTGCCTCGAGGAAGAGGAGAAGACCTGGGTGCGGGGGCAGGAACTCTACGAATACGAGTGTGCCCTTGTCGCCCGGGAGAAGAAAGTGGAGGCTAGGGAGAAGGACCTGGTCGACCGCCGGAACAAGATCCACCTCCGGGAGGAGGAGCTCGGAAGACTTGAGAAGTGGGTTGCTGCGAAGATCCAGCAAAACGCCAAAGAAGTTGAGCACCTCGCCCGCGAGAATTCGGAGCTGACGGCGGCCCGGAGATCCCTGGAAGAGATGAAGAACTTGAGGAAGGCGGACTCCCTGCAGATTTGGGAGTTCCTGGGCAAGTCCGACGATGCGCTGACGCCGATGGGTTTCAGCCCCGTGCACCCGGATGATCCGGAGCCGGAGCCTGACCTCGCGTTGCAAGCGTTGAGCGCCGCAGGCAGCAAGCTCTCCAAGGTGGGCGATGTCATCGCGGACCAGCTGGAGGTCGAGGGGCAATCCCTGGCTAGGAACGTCACAGAATATGTGTTGACGTGCTACACCAGCCGGAACTCTCGATTTCCTCTGGACCCAGTGCTTGAAGGCCCCGTCGAAGGAGAAGGCGAAGCTACCCGAGCCCGCGTGTCGGAGGTCGCCCAGAAAGTCGCCGAGTTCTTCCATAGGGTCTAGGACCGTCTCTTTTAGCCTTTACTTGTATCTTCTCTTCTTCCTCAATTTTGTAATCCCTTGTCTCCCGATGTAATCTCTGGTCTTCAAATGAAATGAAATCCCCAATTTTTTGCGAATTTCATTCTTTTGTCTTCAACATCTTTATCTTCACTTGGCCCCCTGGTAGATGTGCACAATTTGATTGTGGACATGTACCAAAAGGATGTTGAGTTTTGTTGAAGACGAATTTGCTTCGAACTTGTGGAATTTAGGTCCGAAGTTTTTGATAGTGAAGGTCCCCTGAAGTTGTCGGAGCTTAGAAGCTCCAGCACTGTCCATCGCTGGAGCTTAGTAGCTCCGGCAATAGCATCTATCAACACGTTGAGCGTCGATAGTTAATACTCCAAGGTGTCGGAGCTTAGCAGCTCCGGCAATGACCTTTACCACACTTGGTTTGTTGGCAACAGACTCCAGTGACGGGGTCTTCTCACCATCTTTTAGTCAACGCCGACGGTTGACGCCCTGGTGGGAGTCGGAACTTGGTTAGCTCCGGTTTTTCTCCATCAACGCAGGGTTCATTTTTCCTGCACACTTAAGCCAAGAAAAATAGTAAAATTCGTTCCTTGTCTATAACTTCGTCGCGGCTTAGGTTCTTAAGAAAATTTTAAGTTGAACACGATTTTTAATACGACTGGATGAATTGTCTTTTCTTTTAGATCCAATTGTCCATGGACCCACCTTACTTCGGCCTGCCGGGATGTAGGTAGAGTGGCGTACTTAGGGTGCTTGACCAGGCTAAGTCGATAGCGCACTCCGGCCCTAGAATGGCTTGGCGGCTTTCAGGCGAGTTGGCCACAGACGATATTTAAATCCAAAAAATCTGTCAATTCAACTCGAATCGTATGTAAACCGGTCAAACTAGAACTTCTTTAGAATTGCACGTTTTTGTTATAGACAAGAAAGAGAAAAATAAAAATGTCGAGCCTATGCAAAGATGAATGCACGTGGAGTCTATTTCACATGAAGATGTCTTTCATTATAGGTCCGGGGTACAGGGGAAACAAGTACACTCTTAGGGTACGGAACCAGGCTAAGTGTGTTTGGTTTCTCGTTTGACCCAGGGTAGTTAGCCACACTTTTAGTCCAGAGACTGTGTCAAGTGTTGCATGAGCTTTTCAAACATTTCGGGAAAGGTCCGGCTGCTCTCCCGGAGGAACTACCCGACTCTGTACAATGACTCTATAACATACATTTCAAGTTACTTAAGACTCACCTCCGTGAAATTAAGTGTAGAACTTACGGAGGTGCTCGATGTTCCAAAGATTTGGGAGAGGTGTCCCATCCTCGGTAGCCAAGCAAACGCTTCCGGGACGGGATACTTTGATCACTCGAAAGGGCCCTTCCCAGCCGGGGGAGAGTTTGTTTTGCCCTTCTCTGGATAGTATTCTCTGTAGCACCAGATTGCCTTCCTCGAGCTGTCGGTTGTGTACATGCCGCTGGTGATAGCGCCGTAGAGCTTGGCGGTATCGGGCATTCCGAACAGCTGCTTGGCACCTTCCCTCCTCGAGGAGGTCTAGGTCTTCGCGTCGGAGCTGGTCCTGCGCGGCTTCGTCGAAGGTCCGGACTCGGAGGGAACCCAAGGTGATTTCCGGAGGAAGGATCGCTTCAGCTCCGTACACCAGGAAGAAGGGTGTTTCTCCGGTTGCCCGACTTGGAGAAGTCCTGTTGGCCCATAGAGTGGGCGGAAGCTCTTCGATCCAATTGGCTCCGTGCTTTTTCAAGCGCTCATAAGTGCGTGTTTTGAGTCCTTTAAGGATCTCTGCGTTTGCTCTCTCGGCTTGTCCATTGCTGGCAGGATGAGCTACGGAAGCGTAGCAAACTTGTATGCCGAGGTCTTCGCAATATCCTTGAAATGCGAAGCTTGTGAATTGAGTCCCATTATCAGTGATGATCTTATTTGGGACTCCGAATCTGCTCACGATGGATTGCAGAAAATTTATTGCAGATTGTTTGTTGATCGTCACAACGGGAGTAGCTTCCGGCCACTTGGTGAACTTGTCGATGGCGACGTACAGGAACTTGTAACCTCCGACAGCTCTTGGGAAGGGTCCCAAGATGTCCATCCCCCACACAGCGAAAAGCCATGTGGGAGGTATCATTTGTAAGGACTGAGCAGGTGTGTGAATTTGCTTTGCATGAAATTGGCATGCTTTGCATTTCTTCACCAGCTCAGTGGCATCCTGGAGCGCTGTAGGCCAGTAGAAGCCGTGCCGAAAGGCTTTTCCGACCAGCGTGCGGGAAGATGCGTGGTTCCCACACTCGCCTCCATGGATTTCTGCGAGGAGCTCGCAGCCTTCTTCCCTTGTGATGCACTGCATTAGGATGCCGTTGGCACCGCGCCGGTAGAGATCCCCTTCTACCAACGTGTATCTTTTAGCCAATCTGACTACCCGATCAGCGGATACATCATCGTCAGGAAGGATTTTGTCTTTCAAGTAGTTCCGGATCTCCGAGATCCATGCATCGGAACTGACTTGAGCATTTGAGTCTTGCGTGCTGGGTTGCTCGGAGCTTCCGGCAGCACCTACGACCCTTGATGGCTGCCATGGTAACAGGGCCATCGGGACCGTCAGCTTCAGGATGCTGATCTCGCCCCCTTCGTTCAGTTTGGCAGGCTGAACTGTGGGTTTTGACAACATCCGGACAAAGGTTCCGTCAGGAGCCGGAGCTCCAGTTGACGCCTTGGTCGAGAGTTCGTCAGCTTCAGCGTTGTGAGCACGCTGAACATGGTGAAGGTCTAGGACTTCGAAGTCCTTCTGAAGCCTCTGGACTTCATGGAGGTAAGCAGCCAGCTGGAGATTATTGCAGGAGCATTCACCCTTCACCTGCTTGATGACAAGTTGTGAATCTCCTTTGACCAGCAATTGCTTGACACCGTATGATAGTGCCACCTTTAATCCATAGATGAGTGCTTCGTACTCCGCCATGTTGTTGGTTGCCTTGAAGGCAAGGTGTACCATGTATTTCACCTTCTCCCCAGTTGGTGCGAGGAGAAGGATTCCAGCTCTGGCTCCCTGCTTCTGCATGGAGCCGTCGAAATAAAGGGTCCAGTGAGGCTTAGTGAAGGTTGGAACTTGAGGTTCCGTCTTCTGCTCGCTGGGGCCCCTAGGGTTTAATGGAGAGGGAGTCCATTCTGCCACGAAATCTGCCAACGCTTGACTCTTGATTGCTTGTCTCGGAATGAATTCAAGATCGAATTCAGCCAATTCCGCTGCCCACTTTGCAATATTCCCAGTTGAATTGGGATTATGCAGGATCGCTCGAAGTGGATATGAGGTCACCACCGAGACTTTGTGAGCTTGGAAATAGTGTCGAAGCTTCCTTGAGGCAATAAGAACTGCATAAAGCAGTTTATGCACCTCTAGGTATCGAGTCTTGGCATCATGTAACACTTCACTGATGAAGTATACCGGGCGTTGAATGGTCCGAACCCTCCCGGAGGGGTCCGGAGCTTCCTCTTCATTGATCTGGACCCTCTCGGAGGGGTCCAGACTCTCTTCGGGGACCTCCGGGTTCTGGGTGGAGGAACCCGGATCTTCTTCAGAAATGACCTGGACCCTCTTAGAGGGGTCCGGGTCCTCTGAAGTGGCTTCTTGTGGGTTTGAGTCTGGGAGCTGGGACCCAGACCCGCTTTCAGGAACCTCCGGACCCTCCCGAAGGGGTCTGGATTCCTGAGTATTGGGTAGTTCCGGTCTCTCCGCAACCAGAACCATACTGACGACTTCGTCAGTAGTTGAAATGTAAAGCAACAAAGGCTCACCAGGGTTCGGAGCTACCAGGACTGGTAGGGTGGTGAGGAACTCTTTCAGCTCCTGGAATGCCTTCTCTGCTTCTTCAGACCATTGGAATGGTCCGGACTTCCTCAGTAACTTGAAGAAGGGAAGTGCTCTTTCTGCCAGTCTTGAAATAAACTGGCTGAGGGCTGCTAGACATCCAGTTAATTTTTGGATGTCTTTGATGCGGGTTGGTGGCCGCATGTCTTCAATGGCTTTTATCTTCGCCGGATTAGCCTCTATGCCCCGGTGACTTACCAGGAAACCAAGAAGCTTTCCGGAACTAACCCCGAAGACGCACTTGTCTGGGTTTAGCTTCGTGCGGGTGGCCCGCAGCTTGTCGAAGACAGCCTGCAAGGTGTCCAAGAGGGACTCCTTGTTTTTGACTTTGACCACGATGTCATCGACGTACACTTCCACTATGTCTCTGATGAGTTCTTCGAAAGTTTTGTACATAGCTCGTACAAAAGTTGAAGCTGCATTCTTGAGACCAAACGGCATGGCTGTGTAACAATACAATCCATCCACTGTGATGAATGAAGTATGCTCTTCATCCTCCCTAGACATCCTGATTTGATGATATCCAGAATATGCGTCTAGAAAACACAGTAACTCGCACCCGGAGGTGGAATCCACTATCTGATCTATTCTAGGTAGTGGGAATGGATCTTTTGGACATGCCTTATTCAGTGTGGTGTAGTCGATGCACATCCGAAGTTTCCCGTCGGCCTTGGGCACAACGACTGGGTTTGCCAGCCATTTTGGATGGTAGACTTCTCGGATAAATCCGGCTTCGAGCAACTTCTTCACTTCTTGTCGGATGAAGTTTTGTCGCTCTACAGATTGCTTCCGAGGTTTCTGATGCACAGGCCGAGCGTCGGGGTAAATCTTCAAATTGTGCTCAATCACTTCCCTGGGGATCCCAGGCATTTGTGACGGTTGCCAAGCAAATACGTCAACGTTAGCCCGGAGGAAAGTGATGAGCGCGAGTTCCTATTTGTCATTCATCCCACCCGATATGCGGGTGGTTTGAGTGACATCGGAACCAATTTGGACGACTTTGACGGGGATGTCGGTGTTGCCGCTTGGCTGCACACGGGGAGCAGAGGTTGAGCCTCGTTGCCGAATGCTCGGAGGTTTTGGAGCTTGCCCCTGTCTGGAGTCCTCCTCTTGTGCAGTGGTGAGTGCATGGAGCTCCTCCAGAGCAGTTACTCCGGCGGTGCGATCTCCACGAATCCGGAGAACGCCTGCTGGTGTTGGCATCTTCAACACCAAGTATCCATAATGAGCAGCTGCCATAAATTTGTATAGGGCAGGTCTACCCAAGATGGCGTTGAATGGTAAGTTGATCTGAGCAACGTCGAAGACCAACTTCTCGGTGCGGTACTTCTCCCGTGTCCCGAAGGTAACGGGGAGAATTATAGCTCCGAGTGGGGTAATGGCCCACGGACCTACTCCGGAGAATGGCCGAGAGGGCTGAAGATCCGAAGGTCGAAGCTGAAGTTTGGTAAATGCTTCAAAGCTTATAAGGTTCAACCCCGAACCTCCATCCACCATAACATGATGGAGCTGGATGTTGTTGATGGTGGGAGATACCATCAAGGGTAATTGGCCAGCTCCGACCATGCTTTGAGGACAGTCCGAAGCATCAAAAGTGATGGGTGTGTCCATCCACTTTCGATGTGGCTCCGGTCTAGCTGTAGGAGCTACAGCAGCCATATCCCGTCGCATAGTCTTGATGACACGACGAGAAGTGATGTCCCATGATCCACCAAAGATGGTGTTCATGGTTTTCCGACGCTCGTTGTCGGAGACGTCGGAGTCATCGTCGACGGAGGTGTAGACGGCTTTCAAGACCTTTTTGGGGTCCTGAAACCCTAACTCCTCTTCAGCCGGAGCTTCGTCAACCTTCTGTTTTCCCTCCCTCTGTCGGAAAGGAGACCCTTCCCGGCGCTTGTTGTAGCGCTCGGCAAGGTTTTGGACCTCCCGACAGTCTTCCAGCCTGTGGCTGCCCGTTTTGTGAATGGGGCACCACATTTTGGATTTGCCGCCGTCTTCGGAAGACGGTCGAGGTCGCTTCTCAGGGCGTGGCCCCCGGCCACCAGGAGTTGCAGTGGCTGCAACGTTGGATGTGCCGGCCGACGGCTTCTTCTTGCCGTTGGTCTTCTTTTTCTTCTTGCCACTCCCGGAGGTAGCGGCTTCTTCTTTGGAGGATTTTTTATGATCCTCGAAGGCTGGTTTGGAGTGCATTTCACGGCCCTCCGCAGCTCTGGCACATTTGTCTGCCAAGCTGAAGAGCTCCGTGACGCTGGTGATCTCTTTGATCGCCAACTTCTCCAACATCTTCTTGTCTCATACACCCTGTCTGAATGCCACAATAACAGAAGCGCTTGAGATAGAAGGGATTGTGTTGCGTACCTGAGAGAACCTCTGGATGAATGACCGCAAAGATTCTCCCCCTTTTTGCACAACCGCAAAAAGGTCCAGTTCAGTGCCCGGTCGGGTGTATGAACTCCCGAAGTTGGCAGTGAACTGACGGCACAGCTCCTCCCAACTGTCAATAGAGTTGGGTGGAAGGCTCATAAACCAGGACCTGGCGGTCCCAGTTAAGGCCACTGGAAAGTAGTTGGCCATTACGGCCTCGTTTCCTCCAGCTGCTAAGATTGTAGTGGAGTATATCTGCAGAAATTCTACGGGGTTGACAGTCCCGTCAAATTTTTCCGGCAAGTGTGGCCGGAACTTCTGTGGCCATCTAACCATGCGCAGGTGCATGGCTAGGGCGGAATAGCCTCCTCCTACTCCTTCCAGAGTAGAAAGGTCTTGAGCATCCCGTCTTTCTCGAGCTCGCTCGATATGGACACGACCATCCTGTTGGCGGTATCGGCGATCAAGCTCCGCCCGGAGGTCGTGTGTCGAAAGCCGAGATACCGTATGGGTGCGTCGTGCCCCAGAGGGCAACGACGTCACTTGCTGTGACGCAGCTCGTCTTCGGTTATTGGAGACATGCGGACCAAGTCTTCCAGACAACGTCCGTCGCTGCGACGGGGCTCGCCCTGAAGGAGGAGAACCCTGGTTGTTGAGGCGTTCGGCTGCTGCTGCGACCAAATGCTCAACATCAGCCCTCAATTGCTCCATAGCATCTTGTTATGCATCTGGAGGTGGTGGTCGCTGGAGAAGAGCACGCGCTGCATGGAGCGCGTGTTCTGGGTTGTCACGACTTGCCGGCGCAGTATGTGACGCCGGCGCACCATCATGTTGCCCGGCACGTCTTGCCGGAGAAGATGGTGGTGGTGGGAGTGTGACTCCTGCTGGTGCTGAGGCTCCTGCTGGTGGCTGCATGTTGGAGGGATTGCCCCCGACAGCCTGAGCAGCAGGTTGCCCGTTGGATGATCCAGCCGCAGAATTCACCATTCTTGAAAATCTCAGGCCCCCCTACCTGGCGCGCCAACTGTCGACTGTTGGAGTCGGCAGATCTCCTGACACTACTAAAGTGTTGAAGGAGTTTGTAGTTCGGTGTGGGCGCGCGGAGACTCAAGAAGATGAATCACGATTGGACACGAGAGACACAGTGGTTTACGTGGTTCGGGCCGCCTGAGCGTAATACCCTACTCCACAGGTGTGTGGTGTTGTATTAGCTTATGTAGGAAAGCTCACGTCAATGCGTGTGTGTCTGAGAGCGTTCCAGAGCCTCCTTCGCGTATCGTCGGTCTGTCCTTTTATAGTACAAGGACAAACCGTTACAAGTTAGCCTGGCCCGACATGTGGCCCCGGCGGTTACTAGTATTGATACACGATTAATTGTTGTTAATAACCCTATAACGGGCCACGACAGTGCCGTTACAGGTGTTAAGATTATCCGATTAAGTGTCATTAACATGGAATTAATGACAATTAATTGAGTCTTGAAGTCCGCGGCTATCCTTTGAAGATCCGGAGTCGTTACAATGTCTTCCGGTGGTTTGAGGTGGCCAGCTCCGACGTTTGGACACGTGGCAGCTCCGGAGCTTGCTTGTGGGAAGCGGGAAGCTCCGGGGTGGCCTGGCACGTGTCAGGTCCGGAGCTTCTCTCGGTCTGGGGTTAAGTCCGGAGGTGCCGTTTCGGTACCTAGCCCGGAGCTTCACCCTTGTGGGTAGTAGCTCCGGTCTGGCAGTACACGTGGCAACCTAGGGGTTAACCATGTTGGAGAAGCAGGTCCGGTTATGTCTGATAAGTGGGCCTCCGAGGGTCTTCAATTTGAGTAGACGTCCTTCCCTTGAGATCTTTGTAACCTCAGGGGGTGTATGGTTTTTAGGGTACCGACAGCTATGAACCACTTGATGTGGTAGCATGAGCTATGTTGATGACTGGGTATCGGTGTTAGATTTTAGCCAACGATAAACAGTAACACGATAGTTACTCGCTATCAACGGCTTGAAACAAGACATTGTATCAGTTATGATAATAGCAGTGACTATCACAATTCTCTCCTTGACCTTGACAACACAACCCTTTGACAACCTAACAACTTCATCACTGGGCTATAGCAGCGATGTGAGCACCTCCTTGTTAGTACTATGCTTAGGAACCCCTGTGATGTTCGCATCGCGAACCACTTGACATAGTATACATGACTGTGAAATGTGTAAAAAGGTGTTTGGTGGTGTGAGTTAGGATATAGGTGGGTGATTAATGAACTATTTGTGTGAAGGGGAAGGGTGGTCGAGGCGTGTATGGTGATGGGATGCCGAGGGCTCCCTAAGAGGTATACCAGCTGCGGCTGTGTATTTGGTGTAACCCACGGATTGGTGTTGATTGCTTCAGTAATAGTTCAATGACCATGTTTTTCGGACTAGCCTTATGTTGAGTACTTCAGTTTAGTTTGAGGCGGTGTGTTCTGAACTAGTCCTTCTGCCAGTTTCGTTCGATGCTGTGTGTTTCGAACTGGTCCTTTTGCCAAGGACGGATGGAGCCACCTCACCAATATAAGGACTGGTTCATTTGACCTCAACATAGTGATTTCGTACAACCACAGAACCTGTATGGGCAGGACTCGCCCTACCTTTCTAGTAACTGTCACAATAGAAAACCTAGAGAGCCATGGAGGGCACGGTGGACAAGGAAATGGCACAGAGACCGAGGGTCGTCTGGTGTCTGGATGGGTAGGAATTGCCCGAATAGCCCCTGGGTCGGGCCAAGGTGTGATTGTGGGGTTACGTGGGTAAGATGGGATGAGCGTCATATCATACCCTTGGTAGGTGTGCATGGCCTGTGGGTAAAGTGTACAAACTCTGCAGAGTATTAATCTATCTGGATAGCTGTTGTCACAGTCTTGGCACAATATGCTTTGGGCATCTATTGATTAGTATTAGCACCTCTCCTTGAAGTGTATGTGTGGGTGGCCAAGGCCGTCGTGTTTTGGGAAAGTGTTGGCATGCGTGCCAGAGTCATCAGGGACATGGGTCCGAAGACTCATCTAAAAGTGAGGGAACTGGTGGGATGGTCTGAAACTCCCCTAGGGCCCGCCAACCATAATAATACTAATTCAACTACTTCTCCCTCTTATTGCAAAAACTCTCTTCAAAGAGGACCTGCATAAAACGCTTTTTAGCAAAACTAAGCCATATGGCCTCTCCTTCCTACAAGCCCCCGATGCATGAAACACCTCCCCTTAAGTAGTGTTAGGGCTTGTGGAGTACCTTATGTACTCACCCTTGCTTAATATGTTGCCACCCAGAAGAGGATGAAGATGACGAAGTGTCGTGCGAGGATGAGGAATAGGTTCAGTCCTGCTCCCAAGGATGCCAGAGGGAATGGAGCCGTATCAACGCTGTTGTAGCTCTACTTTTATGTATCCAGTGACCCTGTTAAGTCACGATTGAATGTACTGTAAGATAATGCTTGTAAGACCATAAAGGTTCTGTAATAAATATTCGTGTATGGACCTCTATACATTCTGTTGTGCGTACCAACTACTGATCCAGGGATTGGTACGGGAAGCACAAGTGGACCCACGAAAGGCAGGTCCTGACATACATTATTTTAATTTATAAGGTAGGGTGCTAGCTATATCTTTTCCCCGAAGAATGAAAAAAACACGAATGAAGGGGATATAACCGAAACAATGACACTAAAGGGATCTTAATCGTCAAGAGCTCACACAACAATATGATATTAGAGTACAACTCTCTAGTTACGCACGGGAGGACTCCACGTTCTATGGGTATGTTTGGTTTGTTGCTAATGGTTACCTTATCAAAATTTGGTAGTTGACCGTGTATATAGGGTGTGTATTTGGAGTGAAGCCAAAGTTTGGTAATTCAATGAACATATGTGGTGAGTAGTTCATTTTGCTTACCAATGTTGGGCAAAATTTGGGTGGTCAAATTCTCCACCAAAATTTGGCAAGTCAATGCTTCGGAAGCAATGGTTGAAAACCAAACAGACCCTATATGCCTCACAAAGTTTTGGCATTAGACGTGCAGCGGAATGGAGAGGTTGTATATCCACAACACAAGGCCAACTGTCGGCAAGTCCGTGGTTTTTTTTTTTTTGCTGTGGACAAATTGTTTGTTCATCCCAAATCAAGCTAGAACGTCAAAATTAGGGCTCCATGCAGGCGAAGCAAAATCTTCATTGTCGCAATCGTGGCCGGTTGCCGCCCATTTAATATGACCACGCAGCATGCCCCGCTTGACTCGATCGGTACGCGTTCACTTTCTCGTGGGCACATCACAGCAGTGTTGAATACAACCATGCAAATGTCAATTTCCAAAACTGGATGCTGCTAGTTAATTACACTAGTTTCTAAATACCATGGGCCGCTGACGACCGCTCCTTTACTATGTGGACCTCATGATGTACGCCTTAACATGCATGCGTGTCACTTCGTTGCAGTTGCAAGCCAACACTGTGGACATACTTGAGGCCAAATTCATGCTAAGAGCGTCTCCACCACGAAACTAAAATGGACATCTATCCATAAAGACTACTAAGAACCGAGTCTTCACCCGTCCAAAGTCCAACTTGAGTATGGGCAGGCCTCTTGTTGACTGGTTCCAAAATTTGTTCATCGGCTCCAGCGGCAACCGTCCGTTAGGTGACCCGCGATCTCTTGCGCAGTTGCGCTCGCTGTTACTTGCAGTATTTGGAAAGAACGGAACACGCACATTTTTTCAAGCAATGGAACACACTCCGGAGGAGGTCACGCGGGTCGCGGCAGCAAAAGGACGAGCTCAAGCTATGGAGCACGGTAGCGGGTGAAAGAACCTTGTGCTGGTCCTGCCAAGCTCGCCTTTGTGACTCGTCCTTTTGCTTTAAGCGGTGAATTTTCCTTTATTTTTGATCCTATCTTGTCTTTCATGTACGTTTGCACGTGTATACTTTGCTAATATGAATGCCTTTCGGCCGGTTTTTCCAAGGAACATAAAGACTACTAAGAAAACTAAAAACAGTAGTAGCAAAAAACCTAAATGGAAACTATCCATATGATTTATGAGCTACAACCTAAATATGTCAAAAACTGCATGCCATCCGACCAGGCTGTTTTTGAGGGTTGATAAACAGCCAGGCGGAGAGGTGTTTTTGACTACCCTCCAGATTTTTGAAAACACTTTGTTATGTTTCCTAATTTAAATATATAAACAGGAAATAATTTATATTATTTCAAAAACCACCCTTGGAGTGGTAGTTTTTTTCTATAGTTGATAAACTGCCAGATGGGGCGGTAATATCTAATTTTTGTGTTCTTATTGTGAACCAATTTTTTGTAATATAGTTTTAAAATTAACCAATCTTTAAAAGTGTAAAATACACTAAATGTAAATGAACTTATCGGGATGTGTCAAATTTGTCTACAAACTCTCAATGTCACAGTTCCAAAGCACATCTAGTTATTCTCGATGACGACAAAACGGGCTAGCATGGCAGACATGTCATGTGGATCCGAGGATGCGCTGGACATGGTTTTTTTGGCAAAAAGTAGCATTTCTTGGCAGTGAGTCCTTTTTCCACAGAAACGACAGATCCACATCGAGTCACTTCTCTATTTTGCAAGTTTGTTGTGTCCAGGCTGCAAGCCTGCAATCAAATGGCCTCTCAAGCTTGGCACTTCTGGCTTCTTGGATCAGACGAGACTTTCGGATTCTTGCACTACTACAAAAAGCATTTTTACAGGCGTCTCAATTTTTCAAACACAGGCGGTCCTTAAAAATATGCAACTATGATGACGAATGATATAATAACAGCCTGTGATGAAAGAACAACACATGCGGATTTTAAAAAACAACCGCCTGGGTAAATACTCGATCTTCTCAGACGGTTATTACTTAAGAACCGTCTGCAATAAAATAACATCACAGGCAGATTTTAAGAAACAACCGCCTGGGTAAATACATGATCTTCACAGGCGGTTCTTAATTAATAACTGCTAACCGCCTGTAATGTAATAAACTTTACAGGCGGTTCTTCATTAACAACGGCCTGAGAAGATCATGTATTTTCACCGGCGGTCATTGTTTAAGAACCGTATGTAGTTGTTAAATTATCACAAGCGGTTTTTATTGAAATTACAGGGATGTAGTCGTTGCAATTATCACAACCGTATATAGTCGTTGCAGAGAAAATTGTATCAGGAAATAAACACAGATGAGCGGATACTAGTACAGTAACACATGATAGGAAATGCTCGATCACCAGTGAGGCTGGCTTAATTGTGATAATACACCATTAGAGGCTTTACAATTGTTCAAAGATAACATCTTTACACACTGAGCACAAGTTTAAGTGAGCCGCTCTCTGTAATAGCTGCAAACAATGACGATGAAGCGCCCTGTCAATTAGAAAACAAAAATCATGCTACATTCATTGTAGATCGACGATGAAGCTCCCATCAGTCAATCTAAATTATACCGTCCTGCTTGCTCCCGAAAGCGTCACTTATATTCCGCTGGATCCTGAAAATATTGACATTATTTAAATTAACAAATGTCAAAGGAGGAATGAATAACCTATATTGGTCACTAAGTCAAAGTGTCATCTAACCTTGATAAGTAGATTATAGCAATCATATTCAACATCGGGCACATTTGGCTGATGCAGCAAACGCTGAACTTCAAGTAGTATAGTTTTGATTGTAAAAGCACTGCACCACCCATATGAAATATAATTTAAGCAATATAAGAAACCAGTTCAAATAAGTTTGACAACAATTAAGTATTAATTACATGAGCAAAATAGGTCTATCTTACAGTTTCTTGATCAAGAATCCCGATGCAGAGTGCTCCCAAACGATGGACATTTGGGTGGAAGAACCCACTTGGAAAGACGCATCTTGGAGGCACCAAGGGATAGTCCTAAGAGAAGGAGATTGTCAGGGGGTAGTAACCATCTTCCCATTCAGTCTGGAAAAGAAATTTATTAATAGGAGGACGATGGTTAAACACATATTGTGCTTGTTCTTCGTGACTTACCCCTTCTTTACCGGGGACGATGCACTGCCACTTCAATAAATCTCCCGATTCAGGCTTCATAAAGAAACCCTACGCAGAGAAATTGAAAATACCAAAAACAAACAAGACGGAAAAACAAACTACAGTTAAGTTCATCAGTCCATTACAGATACATATGTATATACAACCATGTGACCGGTGTGCCATATGTACATACATAGGGATGGTTCTTGCGCCACGCCAAGCGCTCCTCCTTTAACCGGCTACACGCCTGATACATCAATATCTAAAAGACCAAACTTCCAAATTATTGAGTCCAAATGCATATGTACACAAATGCAAAAGGACACAATCCATATACCAACACACAAAACTGGCAGCTTATGAAAATATACAAAGAAAAAGGTAGTATGCAATGCATAGTAAGAAAACTATGAGAATTTACTTAGGTACCTCGTGGCGTGATGTTGGACTGGGCAGAGGCATTCCTCCGCGGGGTCTTTATATAGGCGTCAGTTTTTCATAGGCGGTTTTTAAAATTTTCACAGGCGGTTGGTACTTAATAACCGCCTGAGAAGATGATTATCTCAGGCGGGTTTTACTTACCAACCGCCTCTGATGCTACTAAGCTCCTGTCAAGCTAATCCCTGCACAACAAGCTATTTTACATGCAAGTAACACCCGTGGCTCATCATTTGAGTTGTTGAAAGCATCAATTTGAAGCCTGATGATCCTTGGAAGGATTTTCCCATCCATTTGAATGATTTCTTTCCCTCCTTTCCATTTGAAAACTTAGGAAGATGCTTCTTTCTCAGTTTTTTATTTAGATTACAATATAAATACTCAAACATGTTTAGATTCTGCAAATTGTGTCCAAATTCGATGATTCTTTCTTCTACATTTGTATAAAATTAACATCTACCACCTCAACAAAATATTTTAAAACTTGTATAGCTGACATTGTAATGTTCTGGTAAATGTCAAATTAATTTCTACTCACATATTATTCACATTTGTGTATCTCATAAAAAAAGATCATGCACTTAATTTTGTTTGTATGAACATAATTGTATTATTTATACATGTATGAATTTTGTTATTTTTTAAAGCATTCCAACATGTCAAACTTCAAATTATCCATTATTCTAACTAAATGCTCATATACATATGAGGTATTCATCAAATTATGAACACACATTGATTCAAAAAATTTAAAAAATTCTGAAAAAATTCACAGTGATTGGTATGATTAGTAAAAATGTCCACTGAAAAAATAAATGAAAAAAGAATTATATTCATCAAGATAGAAAAATGAAAAATAGCATTTGTTGTATGTTTTTTATGTTATGACCAATTTCAAAGGATTTATGAAGTGAAATTTAATGGTAACTTTTACTTATCAATAATATTACAAGAAAGTGTAATTTTGCCTTTTTAAAGGACCCATATTTAATCAAGAATATTAATTAACAAGAAGTAAATATCTTCACAGGCGGTTGGTACTTAATAACCGCCTGAGAAGATGTTTATCTCAGACGGGTATTACTTACCAACTGCCTGGGATAATTATATCTTCTTAGGCGGTTGGTAAGTAAAACTCATCTGAGGTAACCATCTTCTAAGGCAGTCAGTACTTAAAATCCGCCTGAGAAAATGGGAGTCTATATATACCCCTCAGTAGTATTGGAAAAACCTAACCTGGGCGAAACACATAGACGCCGTTATGCTGCCAAAATTTCGTTTGCCGACAAGTGTTTGCCGCCATCGCCGCCGAGCTTCGCCCTCGTCACTTCCAGGTACGCCGAGCGAAGCCATTGCATTCGCCGCCGAGCTTCAAAGTAAACCCTAAACCCTTCGACCTTCCACCCTCCTTCGCCGTGCCGCCTCCCTCCCTGCCCTCGCCGCCGCCTTGCATATCCTTGGTTAGGGTTCGGGAATTGGAAAATGGTAGGCATCCTTGGTTAGGGTTCCGTGGAATTCAAAAAACTGTCAAGTTCGGTGGCATCTTTGGTTAGGGTTCGGTGGGTAGGCATCCTTGGATTGTCGGTGTACTTCCATCAATTCTACGCAGCAGCAGTTCCAACAACCCAATGTCCTCACCTGGCCGAAATTCGAATACGAAATGAACTGGAATATTCATGGTGACTCACACTCGATACACAAAATGAGTTAGGTTGAGGGGGTAACTGCAATGAGAACTCCATTGGAAGTAGGTGTGTCCATCTTCTAGCATTGCTTGATGCCAAACATATGATGTGTCACTGAAATACGTAGGATTGTGATGATAATGGCCATATTGGCACAATTGAACGAAATTAGTGGCTACGATTTGCTTTTTTTAGTACAATGGTCAAATTGAAATATATGAACACGTACAATAAACATATATGTATCCTTTGGAGAATGATATATTACTATGTTGAATCATTCTTGCTGATAGTGTAGCTGTTATATGGCTATAAGTTTGTTTATTGAATATCTTATTCAATCATGATGATGTGAAGAATTACAGAAGGATTGCATGCGTTAAAACAATTATGTATCCCATTATTGAACTCAACTTAATATTAAGGCATTTCACAGGAAAAAAGTTTATGTACCAATTTATGATTTGTTAGCACCATTTGTATCAAACTAGATATATTGGGACTTCATTTTTGTTGGATGATCTGGGTATCTTGTGCACCCAGTAGAGGAGTCGAACTTGGACTTTGGACAATGGTGCGGAAACACCAGTCTAGGGGTATATGATTGTTCTAGATAAAGCAGATTTCGTCCTTAACAATATTAATAGAGTCCTACTCTGAATAGAGTTAGGAGTCAGATTCAGTTTAGGAACAAGTCCTAGTCCTAGTACGAATTGAGTTACAATCCATATAGGATTTGGAGTCACATGAAGGGGGATTTCAAAAATAAGCCCCCAACCCCTCGACCTGGTTAATCCCATCCTATCAGAAATATTCCACCAAAGGTTTCATATGCCCAGACTTGATCAAGTCACCTAAACCTCATGAACCTCTAGAACTCACCAAGTTTAACACTATAGGAGGTGCCGACTTCCCTGTCCTGTTTTCTGAACAGCCAGGACAATTGACCATCCCAAAAATCCTTGGTGCCATCATATGTGGGGTACGTAATGCCTTTCATGATGGCTGAACCTGCTGCCATGATGAGCCCATTTGGTGCAGCCGGGCACACCGGAATTAGATTTTGGCGAATGTTTACGGATTTCTGATTCATTTGAGAATGTGGGTCTTTTATCTCTTTTTACCGTACAAATCTCACGGTTGTAGAGATGATCGCTAAAAAGAGTGTCTCTTCTCGCCTGCAGCTACCTCGCCTCGCCTCACCTCACCAACCAAATCCAAGTGTCACACTTTGAGATTCTTGATACTAGAAAAAGGCTGGAGGATTTGCTTTTTATCCCTTGCTTGATCAGTTATAGGTCCGGAGCTAGGCGCCGCCTAGTAAACCTCAAGAACGTGGTCGCCACTCTGAATGAAGCTAGCCTATTTAGAAAAAGAAGATAAAATTGCCATTGCTGGTGAGAAACTTTAACATGCTTGTCACCCTCGCAATGTATAGGAACCTTTTGGTTAGTTGCCTTAAACCCTAGAATGCCTTATCAAATCCTAGAATGCTTCCATCTTTTTCTTCATGCAACACTTCATGTAGAGTTAATATGCCATTTATTACATTTTTTGTCTTATTAGTTCTAGCATGGAAAGCCCTAAGAAGACTGGTCCTGGTAGTAACAATAAAGAAGACAATATGGAGTTTACTGACTCCAGTAGTTCAGGCTCCTATCACAGTCCATCAGATCCTTTTCTGAATATAAAAATTAAAAAGACTTCCGAGGATCTAGACCCGGAATATGATCCTGCCGACGATTTATGGATCACGAATCTTAACTTCAACAGTTCAAGTTAATGTTGGTTGTCAAGTATACAAAGTCTTATAATTCCTTTCTACCTAGATTAATCACGAAGACAATGAGGTGACATCGGCTCCTAAAACCGCAGAAGGTTCTCCAATGGATGAATCATCAGCTTCACTCAAGCGGAAACGAGGGCAACGAGGTCCCAATAAGGGTCCATTGGACCGCATCATGTACATAACAAGGGTCGGTCCAAGTGGGCTTCCCCAAGAACCACTAGATTCAGTTACCAAGTACCGTAATGCATGCGGTTTTCTTGTTAGGGAGGTTGTGCCGATCACAACCGAGAATTGGAGGAAATTACCCGAGCAGACCAAGAATGAGTTGTGGGAAAGGATAAAGAAACAATTCAAGTTCTCGAAAGGCATAGAAGAAGCTGTAAAGAAAGCAACATTGGTCTCTTGCGGCAAGAAGTTTTGTGGCTGGAAGAGTGAAATGAATGCTTATGTTAAGGCCGATAAGGTCCCTAGCCCGAGGAAGATGGGAAAAATCACACAAGCTCAGTGGCAAGAGTTCGTTCGTCAAAAGAGCACACCTGATGCTAAAGCTCTATGTGCAACTAGGTCAGAGCTTGCAAAAAATAAAAAAATACCATCATCGCTTGGTGTCTGCCGGATATGCCCCCAAACTCCAGAAATGGAATAAGATATTAGAAGAAATTTCCAGTAAGGGCAATCCTCACCCATTAGAAGGGTGCGATGAGCGAACTCAATGGTGGGTCTTTGCTCGGTCAGGTTTGACCAACGAGGGCAAACTTGAAAAGCCCGACTCTTTGAATGAAGTAGAGGATAAAACAAAAGAAGTAATTGAAAAGCAACAGAAGGGTCTCTTCAAGCCGAAGACGGAGAATGACCAACTTACCGCTATCTTAGGAAACCCTAAACACAGCGGACGGGTTCGAGCGGTCTCTTCTCAAATATCTTGGCTAGATGGTTTCTCTAAAGATAAGGACACATATAGAAGACGTGAGAAGTTTAAGAAAACACTTGATGAAATGATTGCTCAAAAGGTCAAAGAAAATATGTAAGAAATAATGGAACAACTTAGAGAATCGGGACAATTAGTGGCACCGAGTACGATGATGGTTCCGGTGCAGAAGGAGCAATTAGTATCTCCAACTGCCTACCCTAGAAGCGTTGGTTCTGTGCCAGGCTCAGGGTCAACCCATAAGTTCCCTGTCGATGATATTGCTAACGACAAATCTTGTCGTCTTCTTGTCCCGATAGGCAAAGCAGGGAACAAAACCAAACAGGTTGCCACTGCTATGGCAAAGCCTAATCGGGACTTCAACGGGAATCCACTTCCGTTGTATTATGTTGTGGTGCAAGTTCTTCACATCATTGATAATGATTATGAAGATTACGAAATAGACCACGTCACACCTGAGGGGATCGCAACTCTGGGGCAGACTATCAACAAATTAATCCTTTGGCACCGACGCGATATCGTGTTGGACGATGAGCCAATTTCTAGCCCCGTCGCATCTCCAAATACTGCAACCCCATCTTCTAAGGAGAAAGTGCATGAAGATCCACTCCCAGTCCAGGAAGATCCACTCCCCCTATGTCTCAGCAAGGATGATAGTAACCATGCTAGTAAAGATATCCAAGAGCAACAAGTTGGACAACAGCTTCAAGCAGTACCAGAGCAAGCTGTTGCTAGTGAAGAGCAACCAGTTGAGCAACATCTTGAAGTAGTACTAGAGCCAGCTGCTGGGAGTAAAGAGCAATCAATTGAACAACAGGTTCAACAAGCCAGTGTCCAACTTCCGACGACTAGTCCTCGATCATTAGTGCCTATCAAAGTTAGCTCATATGAAAATAAGAAACCTTCATCAGAAGTGTCAAAGTATTTTGAAACTATGATGTAAAATATTATAAAATCGAGTACATCTCATTCTTCTCTTGAGCCAGAATTAGGAAATATCGAGGAGTGGGAAGAAGACAGTGTCATGTATAATCGGCGGACGGCTTTAGTTAAACCAGGAGTTCCAATATACAAGCTTGAGGATGTTCCTCCTAAATTTGAGAATGGGAGCTGTTCATGACATCTGTACAACTGAGCAAACAACATGTTCCGCTCAGAAGAATGCATGAGTGGTACATCCTTGCCAGCACAAGATATGGTCTTAATTGCGTCACATTTCGTATTCCGAAAGAAGCATTCTGGAGCACTGGAGAAGATAGACAAGTCATTTTATTTGAAGAGTTGCGTCCCCTTTTGCATCGGGGCATGCTCGAAATCAACCTGCTGCTCGTCTGGTGCTTGTAAGTGCTCTAATATTTTGTATTTGCTTTTCTTACTACACGCATACGCATTTCATGATATTATAACAATTCTGGACTTCTTCAATAGGATGCAATACATGGATAATGAAAAGTTGGTGTGCAAGACAGGTATCCTTGACCCTACTAGGATTGCAAAGGCGCTATTTGACGTCCAGGCGGATTGAGACTCAGCACAGTTCAAGCACATGAAAAAAAAGATTTTGAAAAAGCAATCGCAAAACATAAGAAGGATAAAAGGACAGAAGTTGCAGCTTACATAGAACATGCAATGTTTAACTTTGTCAGAGATGGCAAGGACCTCGTAAAGGCTCCGTACAACTTTGAGTAAGTTCGACACATGAAATTTAAATAGCAGTCATTGGTAATTGTTAACACGTGTGTTTGTGTGTTTGCAGTGATCACTATATAATGATCTTCATCAAGCCAACGTAGGGAAAGGCAACAGTCTTGGACTCGGCCGATGTCCTACCAGATCGTTACAAAGATTTCCTTTCCATTTTGAAACTGTATGTTTATTCAATAGTTTTAATTTACACACATTTAGAATGTGTTGACAAATTTTATATGACATTTCTTGTATTACGGCGCTTGGCGGTTTTACGCGAAACAGCTTGGCGGTGAGAGACCTTCCAATACGAATGCATTAGACATTAAAACGTATTATGCTTGTCCGAAGCAGCCTGTTGGGAGTGTCTTATGCGGGTATTATGTATGCGAGCATCTTCGCACCGCCGGCGTATATAGAGTGAATCGTGAGGATGTAAGTTATCCCTAATGTCGATACCTTATTTTCTTACTTTTGAGTTTCATTTTCATTGTAACTAGCATAGTTTAATACTTATATTCTCTGTTCTTCAATATTACCAGAAACATTATTTTCATAAAATTCAATTGCTCATAGTACAACTGCTCAAAAAATACAAACTAAATTCATGTATACTCTCACTTTGATCTATACTTTGAGATTGTTCAAACCAACACATTCTAAACCTTGTTATGTGTTATATTGCAGCACACGAAGAATCTGATCGAAAAATGGCCGGTTTGTAGAAGTATTCCTTATGGAGGAGCCGACAGGATTGCTTCTGAACTCTATCAATTCATCCGTCGCGAAATTTTGCACAAGAAAGGGAAGTTCTTTGATGAGAATGGTGCAGCAGCTGATGTGCCAGAACTTTGCGACTATGCCAATAGAAATAGTTTTTAGTGAAAACATCTAAACTATGAGATGAATTGTATGTGTAACTTGTACATATGTATATTGTTTTAGTGAAATTGACTTCTTTGATAATAATATTGTTGACTTTTGTTCTGTGATGAATTTGTTGATTTTTGTTTTGTGATTATATTGAATTGATCTGGAAATTAGAAAAAACAACAGTAGTACTGCATAGGTTATACCTTATCACAGGCGGTTATTAACCAACGGCTAGACATGCCTGTGAAAAACAATTATCACAGGCGGCTAGATACAGGTAAAGAACCATCTGTGATAACCTAATTATCACAGGCGGTTACTATTATGGTAGAAACCGACTGCGGTAAAAGGTCTTCACAGGCGGCTTGATGTAGGTCAACATCCTCCTGTGATAACACCATTATCACAGGCGGTTAGTTATGTTGCAAGACTCGCTTGTGATAAGACAATTTTCACAAGTGGATATATATGCTGCACCACCCGTCTGTGATAACTTATCTTCACAGGCGGCTAGCATAAGTAAAAACCGCCTGTGAAAATGTTTCTTCACAGGCGGTATCACTTCTCCGCCTGTGAAATTGCGGATTATCACAGGCTCTTCGTTTCAAGCGGTTTTAAAAACCACATGTGATAATAGCTTTGGAGCCGCCTGCGATAAGGCTTATTGTAGTAGTGTTGGGTTCTTATGAGGCCAACTTCTCCATGTAACTTAATAACTAACTATACATAATCTAAAACTACAGTTAGATAATGTTCAATTCTAAAGGAGGAGAGTACCAATTGTATAAGGAAAAATTTTATAGCCGAGATCAACAATACTTAAACTCACAAAGAGAAATATGAATCTACTACCGTTTTAAAACCTGTTTAGCTGAGATCAACAAAGTTAACAATCCATAAAAAAACAAGTGCATGTGGAAAATCAACAAATTAATGCTCAATGGGAACATGCTGCTGAGCAGTGTCGGGATTGCCAGCCTACCCACATGAGTTCGATCCACCTGGGATGTCACAGAAGGGTTGAGTCCCTGAATAAATTCCATGTGTCTCTCGCACATGAAGCCATAATAGGAGTGTGACGCCCATTACGCATTGGAGTCCGGTAGATTCTGTTGATCTTTTGAAGGACATGGTCCTATAAATCATGTGTAGCTGTAGGGATATATGTGGGTGTGGATGTGTAAGTGTATGTATGGTGTGCGCGAGTGTATATACACATGAAACAAATTGAGGCGTATGTTTTTAGCTCACATTGCCTTATATGTAGCTATACCAAAACAAAGATAATTTAACGTATGAAAAACCTAAGAGGTATCATGAAAACTACCAAGTGGAGCTAAAAGTTATATCAGAAGCCTGAAGGCATTCATTTATACTACGTAAGAAAGGCTCATACGAGACGGGCCCGAACGAAGAAGGAAGACGAACAAACTGTGCATTCCCGTCATCACATCTCGCATTACATTAGCATCAGAGACGGGTTTCAAGGCGCGTCACTGATCAAACTAGGTGCGAGACATGCTCAAAAGAAGCGCATCTCCTTTTTTTGTCATAACAGACGAGCTTTACGGTGCCATTGGAGACGCCGTTGGCACTCGTCGCCCACCAGCTTACAAGCGTGACAGACCTTATAAAGCACGTCACAGATATATTGACTAATCTGAGACGCTCTGTTATGTACTGCATCGCAGATTCATTAACTTATGTATGACGGGCTTCATAGAAGCTTGTCTCCTTTATGTAGGTTATCCGAGACGCTCTCTGCTACAACTCGTCACAAATTGTTTACAGGCACTATTATTAGGAGCTAGCTAGGATTTTGCACCCGTATTACTAGTGTCATCAACTTATTATTAATGAACATATGTATAGCCAAAATTATCACACGTTAAATTATAATAACCAAACAAATATTACCAAAGTGTCAATCGTGGTTATCAAGTATACTAATTACACAACAGAGACCGTTCATCCTGATTACAATGTAACCTATTACACACATCATAACTGTCATCATCTAATCCTGTATACCATAATGAAAATTCTCCCGATCAATGACTTCATTGACGATGAGCCTTCATAGCCTCTAAAGCTCCGACTGAGACATCCTAAAATTCAACTGTAATAAACACAACAACAAATTGGTATACAATTGCAATAAACACATGAACTGTTAGTGAATGCAGAAAAGAGCTTACTTGTAGCATATGGAGTTGATGAGCATCTGCAAGGCATCAGCAAACAAATTGTTCTCATGGTAAAGGACATAGTACTGAGCTGATTTGCTTGTCACCTAAAAAACAAACAATTTACATTCCACTGATGCTTTTATAGCCTGATATAGAAAACTCGTGAGAGAAACACTAGTTATCGCATAGGTACCTTGATTCCAGCATGGCTGCAAAGGTTGAAATCAAACTCAGTTGGATGGCAAATGCTAGTTTCAACCACAATTTCTACAGTTTCAAGGGTTTGCGAATCAGAATTTATTATACATTGATAGTCCAAACAAATACATTACTCATGCAATGGACATAAACAAGGAAGATGAATGTATACCATAATGAAAATTCTCCCTTTGGATCAGTGACTTCATTAACGATGAGCCTTCATTGGACATCCTCAAATTCAATAAAATCACGGGAATGCACGCTCTGAGTGCAAGGTCGAGGCGGCAGCGTGCTCAGGAGACAGGGGATGCGTCGGCATGCTCCGGGACGAGCTAGCGGAGGTGTCGAAGTGGTGGTTCCTCAACTCTCTAATGACAGCAGGCCGGTGTGCTCCAGGGACAGGGAGAACATACCGATTACCAAGGTCGGGGTCGAGGCGGCAGCGTGCTCCGGGGACACGGGATGAGGCGGCGTGCTCTAGCGTGCTCAACTCTCTAATGACGATAGTCGGGGTTGACGGCGGGGTAGGGGTCAACGCCGGCAACGCGACAATGACGAAGAGCGAGTTGAGAAAGAGGGATGGAGGTGGCGTGCTCCGGGGACAAGGGACGAGGCGGCATGCTCCAGCGTGCTCAACTCTCTGATGACGCAAAAGTCGGGGTCGATGGCGGCAGCGTGCTCAGGATCTGTGGTTTATAGGTCAAGAGAGCGCGTGAAAGCTAAAAAAATTCGCCAAATGTATGGAGAGAGCGCAAGAGATCTAATTTTTTTTGCGTAAATCAGAGACGCGCCAGTGTAAAGCGCGTCTCTCATTATTTTGTGGCCCCGAACATGCCACAATGTCCCAGATGTGCCATGGTGTCGTGAAGCCGACTAGGAACAACATACAAGACATTACGATGTGTCCAACTGGCAACTTTGCACAATGCCTTATATGATCATTGCGTTGCGCTCAGCCTTCGAAGGTGGGACAAAAGATCTTCAGCGCAAATCGGAGACGCGCCACTGAAATGCGGGTCTCGCATTATTTTGTGGCCTCGAAAATGCTGTAGTGCCCTAGATGCACCACGGTGTGCTGAAGCTAGAAAAACATCCAAGACATCCCAACATTTCAACCTGGTAGCTATTCGCAATGCCTTATACAATCGTTGCAATGTTCTCAGCTTTACAAGGTGGGACAAAAATCTTTGGAACAAATCGGAGACGAGCCCGTGTAAGGCCCGTCTTCCTTTTGTCGAATATCAGGTATCTGAGATGCGCTTTCCTAAAGTTCGTCTCTCATGCACTCTCCACATTGCCACTCGCACGAAATCGTGAACCGTTGCATGGATAAACAAATGCAATGATATTACAATTCACGGATTAATTGGAATTCAGAGATAAACAAACACAATGACATTGCAATTCAGAGATAATTTGCAACTCAATGAATTTAATGCTTCATACATTGTGTGACCTCTAAACTAATTTCAAATCTAAACTATTCCTAAAGCTTCCATCGATCAATTTAAATTGTACCATCCATCTTGCTCCTGAACACGTCTATTATATTGCCCTGGATACTGAAAATATTGACATTCATTAAATTGACAAATGTTGATGGAGGAATGAATAACCTATGTTGGTCACTAACACGAAGTTTCTAACCTTGATAAGTAGATTATATCAATCATTTTCAATATCGAGTGCATTTGGCTGATGCAGCAAACGCTGAACTTCAAGTAGTATAGTTTTGATTGTAAAACCAGTGCACCGCCCCTATGAAATTTCAATTTAAGCAGTATAAGAAACAAGTTCAAACAAGTTCGGCAACAATTACTAATTATATGAGCAAAATAGGTCTATCTTATAGTCTCTTGATCAAGAATCCCAATGCAGAGTGCTCCTGAGCCATGGACATTTGGGTTGAAGAAACCACTTGGAAAGGTGCATCTTGGAGGCAAGAACGGATAGTCTTCTGAGAAGGAGATTGTCAGGGGGTAGAAACCACCTTCCCAGTCAGTCTACAAAGGAAATTCATTAATAGGAGGACGATGGTTAAAATCATATTGTGCTTGTTCTTCATGACTGACCCCTTCTTTAAGGGGGGCAATGCAATGCCACTTCAATAAATCTCTCGATTCAAGCTTCGTAGAGAAACCCCAGGTGGACGGAAAAACAAAACTAAAGTTAAGTTTATCAGTCCATTGCAGATCTGCATATATACAACTATGTGACTGGTGTGCCATATGCACATACATGGGGATGATTCTTGCGCCACGCATAGCGCTACTCCATCAGTCGGCTACGCGCCAAGCCGATACTAGCCATGAGCAGTGACGACGACGAGGAGGACGGCGACGGTGACGACAATGACGAGGACGACGACGATGACGATGACGAGGACGACAATGGCGAATAGAGGATGCGGTCGCACTGGAGTTGGTCGATTAGTAAAGGACCGTTGGTCGATTAGTAATAAAGGAGCATTGGAGGTGAAGAAGAGATGAGAGAGGTAAATGCGAGATGCGCGTTAAGTTAAAGAGTGTCTTCCATTGTCGAAGAGACTAAGAGACGAGGGAAATAAATGCGATACGCGCTATAACAAAGAGAGATGCGCGTTAACCTAAAGCGCGTCTTCAGAGACACGCGACACGAGGTCTGCAGAGAACTAAATTTTGGCGGCGTGGTGCAGAGATGCGTGCGACATCCGTGCGCGACCTTTCGTTTCCCCGAGGCAGTATCGATGCGTCCCATCATTCCATCAATGCACGGGAAACCAACTGCCCCTTCGAAGACTCTGCACGGACCTCATTTAAGACACGCCATCACCAGCGAGTTCTGCACAAGTACATCGCTCACTTTGAATCATCTTATTTTCTTCGTCTTGTCCGCCCTGACGACCCAGCACCATCATGGCCAACGTTCCGCCACCAAGCCCGCCAATAGAGCCACCCTACAAGAAACTGTGTCGTACCTCCCCCGAGAGGTTCAACACCAAGTAGCGCCTCCTTATGGTGCAAGAGGTGTACAATAATACGTCTCGCACAATGAGTTCCTTAGGTCTGGGTACCCTTCTCCAGTTTACTAGAATGGGTACCATCGACCACTACCTCTTCGCCCTCACGGAGGTGGCCGATTGTCTCGACATTCTGTTCGAGACGATGGCCCAGGTGCTTGGCCTCGAGGGCCGCAGAAACCTGGTGGAGGCGACCGAGAGCAACCTCGTTCATGGGGTTGCACCACCAGTATAGCCAGCGCGGCTAGAGCAGCCGGCCTAGGCTCCTGTTGCATCGGCGCCGAAGTCGCCGCCAGAGGACGAGGAGGAGTAGGAGGAAGAGGAAGAGGAAGAGGAGGAGGATGAGGAGGAGGAGGAGGAGGAGGAGGAGGAGGAGGAGGAGGAGGAGGAGGAGGAGGAGGAGGAGGAGGAGGAGTTTTTAGTTTTTCTTTGTTGTTTTTAGTTGCTTTTGTTTTGTAAATATTGTTAATGAATGAACTCTATCTCTATTCATCTATGTGATTGAATATTATCTTGTTTGTTCTTCAACTGTCTGAATGAGTGAATGTGTAGCATGTTCATCGTGTTCCTCAGGTATCATAAGGAAGGATTTGATTATATTCGAGACAAGAGAATGATTTAGCTATCAAGTGACATGTGTGATATCAACAGCGAACCGAAGCAAAATGGAGAAAATCGTGAAGCTAAAGGTGACGTATGGAATCGGAGACGCGCTTTCCGTTAGAGAACATCTCTTTTTGTAGAGGAGAGGGAGACGTTGATCATAGGAGATGCGCTTCGCAGCGAAGCTCATCTCCATTTTGCGTTACAACACATACCTTATATAAGGGGCCATCAGTCTCTCCTCTTCGCTTTGTTCCGCTCAGACAACCCACCATGGCCAACGTTCTTGCCACCAAGCCTGCCAAGAGAGCCACCTTGTAAGAAACAGTGTTGCCGCTCCCCCGAGAGGCTCAACAAAGAGCTGCTCGAGATGTTGTTCGACAGGTTGTTCGACCGGTTCTAGAGGCTGCTCGAGATGTTAGCCGAGGTGCTCAGTGCCGAGAGCCACAGTATCCTAGTTGCGGCAATGGTGAGGAACCTCGGTTGCGAGGTTCCATCGCCGGATCTGAACCAGCCGGAGCAAGCGGCGGAGCAGCCAGAGCAACCGGAGCAGCCAGAGCAACCGGTCGAGCAGACGGAGCAGCCAGAGCAACCGGCGGAGCAGCCGGAGCAGCCACAATAGGAGGAGGGGTAGGAGGAGTAGGATTTAAGTTTGCTTTTGTTGTTTTTTAGTTGATGTTTTTCTTTCCTTGTATCTTGTACTTCTTTCTTGTGTTTTGTAATATATTTGTTATCTCTGATCAATTATGTGAATGATTAGATGTGTTATCTTTGTTCATCTGTGTCATAAATATTTTGTGTGTTCAACATTGAATAAATGTGGTCATCATTAAGAGTCGTGTTTATGTATGTCTGTAAGCGAAGACAAAGGAGACACACTTTCAGTAAAGACGTCTCATTTCACTCGCTTATAGGAGACACGCTGTGCTACAAGTGTGTCTCTCGTTTGTCCAAAGAGTAGGCTCGTTTCAGATCTATACTTAACTGAGACGGGCTGTAATGTAACGCACCTCCTTGAACGTTCAACCGAGCCATATCTGATCCTCACTGAGGTGGACTCGTCTCACTTAAACTTATGAGAGACAACCGCCTTTGAGCTTATCACCCATCTTTGTCTCCTATTCGGGTTTCTTATGTAGCATTATAAGAAAGAACATGCACCAGAGGTGCATGTTTGACACAGAGTTTCTCAGTTATGGAAAATATTTATGGACACATAAAGAAATTAAAGGAAACAGCTAAAAGCATGGGACCAACGAGGACTGGTACAACAGCAAAAACAAAAACGAGAGTTAAGCACTAAGCGCTGGCTGTGTGGTGCCAAGGACGAGACTCGGCCTGTGACATCCCGCAAGCACCAGTTTGCTGCTTGGCTCCGAATTTATGCACTTAGCTGCTCCACATCCCGCTCAGCATTCTGGAAGATCCTTGGGTTCCGCTTGTGCCATATGATCCACATAGTGAGGAGGATTAGAGATCGGATGCCTTTGCCCTTGTTTTTACACGAGAAGCTGCCTTGCAACACCTCACTGCTACAATAAACCACATTTCATGTGGTTCCAAACGTATTATCACACGTGGTTTCTAAAACCGTCTAAAATGAAGAGTTTATGATAATCTGCAATTTTGCTGGCGGAAAATGAAACCGCCTGTGAAATAATTTTATCACATGCGGTTCATTACTTATGACAAGCCGACTGTTAAGAAACATTATCACAGGGAGTACGTAAAGTATAAGTAACCATCTATGATAATGGTGTTATCACAAGTGGATAATTATTTGTGACAAGCGACCTGTGAAGATAATTTATCGCAACCAATTTGTACCGTAGTAGTAACCACCTTTGATAATGGAGTTGTCACAGGTGGTTCTTTACCTATGACTAGCTGCATGTGATAATATAATTTCACAAGCAGGTCTAGCTGTATGTAAAGAAACGCCTGTAATAAAGTATACCCTATGCAATACTAGTTGTTGTTATCTAATTTCCAGGTCATTTCAATATAATCACGGAAGTCAACAATATAATTAATTTTTATCACAAGTGGTTTTTTTCATTACAATCCGATTGTGAAAATGTACTCCTATATAAAGGGCCCCTTGGGCAACTCAGAAAATCTAACCCAGGCGATTTTCCATCGACACTGCAAGGCTGCCAAAATTTTCCAGCATGCGCGCGCCCTCCTTTATTCATTAGTTGATCAAGCTTCGAACAGACAAAATGTTAGAATAGACTTCTTCTTCACTATCATGTTTGTTGTTTGTTGTCCTATTTTTAGTTTTGTTTTGTTGAGTTTGCATGGCTCCAGCCCCCCCCCCCCTTTCCACTTTATGAATTTGAGAAGTAGATTTGAAGGGTTAAAGGTTGAATGATGTAGTTGAGTCTCCCCTTGAGCTCATCCATGAATTTTGTAGAAATTTTGTTGGATGACCCCTCCGTTGGGCGCCTTGGGCGGTCTATACGGAGAGTCCGAGTAAGACTCTCCTAGGGAAACATGTGGGGCCTGGACAGAGTCTGATTGTACTCTACACAGGGAGCCTACCAGAGCCTAGAGTCCGAGTAGGGCTCAAGTAAGGTGCGGCAGCACCAGTTATAGGAAGAGTCTAGCAGCTTAGAGATATAGTTTCCTTAATAGATAGAGTCATAAGTTTATAAAGAGTCAAGTTGTATTAAACATGGAGTCTGTAGCCGTACCTTATAAATGCAAGGTGCCAGCATGCCCCTGTAACGTGCCCATCCATTAAGAATAAACAAGTCTTTCCTTCTAAAGCCCTGTCGGCAGCACCTCTGTTCTAGGCGAGTTGAAGTGAAGGTCCCTATTCTGTTCTTGTATGCTACATTATAGCAAATCTCATGTGCTATTTGACTTCTTGTAGCCTCCTGCATCTCTCTGTTCCTCACGTAGCAGCTTCCAGGCACTCTGTAGTGCCACAGGGAGCACCCTAGCTAGTCCTGTTGAGCCTATGTTCGCTACCGCAGCAAATAACAGCAACCAGACAGGCAGCACACGTACGATCCGGCTTCCCAAGTCTTCCTTTCATTGTGAAACGTTGGTACTCACTAGTAAAGAAAGACCAGTTTGAGCACGTGAACAACGACCCAGATCAATCTCCAAGCGGGTTCTACACCCAGCAGAACAGTTCCCTCTCTGCTCTCTCTGCGCAAGACTTTCCTAGGTGCTGCATACCTGCCTGGTGCTGTTCAGATCAAAACAGTACCATCGTGAGGTGTTTAGACACTGGATTTCCAACAATCATGACATCAGAGCCGGATTTGACCTAGAGTTAAATTCAGCAACATGTCGATAGAACCGAAGACCCATCCAAGCAGCGGCAGCATCACCGCGGCAAGATTATTACGACAACTCATACAACGGTTCATGAGCTTAACATGGGAACCGGGTTCCCAATACTCACCAAGACCAACTTCGCAGAGTGGGCTGTCATGATGAAGATCATGTTGCGGGCACGGCTGCTTTGGGAGGTGGTGGAGAAAGGCAACGCAACCGAGTAGGAGGACATGATGGCGCTGGACATCCTCGTCAGCAGTGTCTCACCGGAGATGATCACGACGATCAGGGAGAAGAAGACAGCGAAGGAGGCATGGGACACAATCGCCCTCATGTGGGTCGGGGCCAACCGCGTAAAGAAGACAACGGCGCAGCAACTCTGACGTGAGTTCGAGGTTGCCGCCTTCAAGCATGGAGAGAGGATTGAGGACTTCTCTCTTTGGTTGAGCGGCATGGTGTCGCGCCTTGCTTCGCTCGTGGAGCCGCTAGAGGAGTCGGTGGTCGTGCAAAAGCTCCTACGAAGCATTATAGAACGCTTCCAACATATCGTGGTGGCAATCATGACTTTGCTAGACGTGTCGACCCTCACATTGTCTGATGTGACAGGACGGTTGAGGGATGCCGAAAATACCTTCAACATGACGCAACGAAGTGGAGGAGTTCATGACTGTCAGCTGTACCTCACTTGGGAGGAGTGGGAGAAGCAGGTTGAGGAGGAGCAAGCTACGGAGTCTTCAAAGAAGGGCGGTCGCAAGGGCGCATCAAAGAAGAACAAGAAGGGTTCCAGGAAGGAAATTTTGTGGGACCAGTGTAGGAAGTGCGGGAAGAAGGACCACTGGGCCAAGGAGTGTCGATCGAAGCCGAAGCAGGAGGAGCCACAACAGCAGGCTCACATGACAGAGGCAGAAGAGGAGGGCGCCTTGTTCATGACAAGGGCGACCTAAGTATAGGTTGAGCATGTATAGGAGCGTCCCACGTGTCCACTTGAGATAGTGGAGGGACGTGTCTTCGCGCATTACATAAACGACGATGATGACTTTCACGGCGACACATTGTATTTTGACACGGGCGCGACTAACCACATGACGGGCTTGTGCATCATCTTCCCCGAGCTCGATGAGAACGTCATTGGGAAGATCAAGTTCAGCGACAACTCAATCGTGCGGATCCAGGGGAAGGGTACAGTCATCTGCACCGCCAAGACGGGTGAGCACAGGAGACTAAGTGGCGTCTACTACATCCCGCGCCTCACCACCAATGTCATCAGCGTTAGCAGGCTAAAGGAGGATGACTACGGCATCACACTACATGGAGGAGTGATGGAGATATGCTCGACCTCACCAAGAAGGCTAATCCCTGCAAGTGAACTGAGAACACAAACAAGGGCGTAGATGACACGATCTGAAATTGAGAAGTTGGGGTCTCACAAACCGTAGAAAGGCAAAATTGTTATTCTAAGCAAATCCCAATTGTTTATGGTGGCTACTATGAAGTATATATAGGTGAGAGGACGTCCAAGGGGGTGTTGGGGTCATGACCTAACTCTAAGATACGAAAATAATGGACTTAGACTTGATACAAGGCCCAATGGCCCAATATGGTTGCGCAGCACCCTGACAGATTCTGAACTCAATTTTGTTTCGACGATTACCGTCGACTCCAAAGGAATTTTGACATGGGACCAGCGCCATTGGAAAGGTTATACTCTCCCCTTTCCGCGCATATGTAGAATGTCCAAAACGGAGTTTGTATGCGTCCTGAGAATCCATTTTAGTGCGTACTGCTCCTAGACTCCAAGTTGGACACAATTTTGAGTTGGGGCCGGTTTCCATCATTTTTGAACGTATCCTATGGTCCTCCACGCCTCTAAACCTTCCGCAAATTACTCCTTGAATCACTCCATGTATCCTAATCACAATTAAATTATTAGGTAGCAACCTATTCTCAAAAATATATAAGGAAACATATAAAAATGAGCCCACCTCTGAAATTAATTGTCGTGTGTGAATTCTATTGATTGCATCTCGTATGTTCAATGGAGTGTTGTGTATATCGATAGGAGTGATGTCCTCATCATCCTCCCCTTCTTTAATTGGAGTCGTCCTTGACTCAAGTTCCTCTTCTCTCATATGTGGGTCCATATGTGCAACGCCATCAAATCTTCTTGTATGCTTGAAAGGAGGAGGCCAAGGTGGTGGAAGACATAGTGCACCATCTCCATGTTCTTCATCAAATACGCATGCACATTCATTCGAGCCAGGTCCCCAAACAAATAAACATGGTTCCATGCTTGTATGTGCAATGACAATATGCTTGATCTCATCACAAATTACTCCGACGACTCTAGGTGAAACAAGATGTTCTTGTTGCTGGTAGATGATACTAGCTGCTACATGTGCCCCTATCTTCTCGCAAGCAAGGAACAGGCGGCTGACTTGGTTTAGCGGTTCTGAGCTACAACTGAATTAGAGTCTTGCAGGAGGCTAAAGATACTCTGTACTGGTCGCGGGGAGGAGTTCACATCATAGGAGTTTTGCGAGTACCGCACTCAACATGGCGTATTGCACTAGCTCACAAGCCCCTACACGTTACAACATAGTGGGATTGTGGAGCGATGCTACCACGCGGTGGTCAACATGGCACGAAGCTTGTTGAAGGCTAAGGGGCTACCCGGGATTATTTGGGGTGAAGCAGTCAAGACGGCTGTTTACATCCTAAATCGATCCCCAACACACAATCCCGATGGAAAGACACATTACAAAACTTGGCACGGGCAACGACCAACCGTCTGCTACCTCAAAACCTTCGGCTGTGTGGGGTACGGGAAGAAGATGCCAATGGTGTTCCTTGGATACGCTGCAGTCACAGAGTCGTACATGATGTTCAATCCGGTGGATCGGCGTGTCCACATCATGCGTGATGTGGTGTTCAATGAGGCGGCCAAGTGGGATTGGGGAGAAGAAGTAGCAAAAGAATACTACAACACGTTCTACATCAACTCCACGGGTCTAGCAACCACTGGACCATCTGTTCCAAGTGTTGGAACTGTTGTTCCAGGCACCAGAACTGCTCTGCAGTGGCCAGGAGGCCCTGTATCGGATGTTGGAGTTGCTTGGATACAGGATGCATCAGCTGGGAGGAGCGTCGAAGGTACTGGGAGTCCAGAAAAGCACCCAACAGGGGAAGCATAGGGCACTGGAGGCCCTGTACGTGCCCCTGTCCCTACGAGGGAGCACGAGGTTGAAGACTGGAGCTCTTACAAAACTTCTAAGCACACTCCAAGATCCATCTAGTTGGTCACACCGTCGATGAAAATCGATAGCCACGTCGACGCCCACCACGAAGGAGATGATAGGCCTATCACCCCTCCAAGGCACACTTCACGAAACCTGGAGGAGGGTGAGCTCAAGTTCATCACCACGGATGAGTCTATGTCGTTCATGGAGATCAAGTTCATTGAAGAGGTTGAGACGTTGAACGGTGAGGTGGTGGTGCTCAAGGAGCGGTTGATGGCCGAGAGTAAAGGATACAAACAAGGTGGAGACAGGCATCTTGACGAAGGAAGTTGGAAGATAGAAGACCATCGAGATGGGAAGGATTGGGGTCCTGGACAAGCACCAGCGTCGGGATCAGGAGGAGAATGTTGGATGACCCCTCCGCTAGGCACCTTGGGCGGTCACTCGACAGAGAGTCCGAGCAGGTGAACGTTTGGGGCCTGGACATAGTCTGATTGGACTCTGAACAGGGAGCCTACCAGAGCCTAGAGTCTGGGTAAAACTCATGTAAGGTGTGGCAGCACCAGTCCTAGGAGGAGTCCAGCAGTTAGAGATATAGTTTCCTTAATAGATAGAGTCCTAAGTCTATAAGAAGTCAAGTCGTATTAAACATAGAGTCTGTAGCCAGACCTTATAAAAGCAAGGTGCCAACAGCCCCTGCAACATGCAAATCCATTAAGAATAAACAAGTCTTTCCTACTAAAGCCCTCTCGACAGCACCTGTGTTCTATGCGAGTTGAAGTCCTGGTCCGTATTATGTTCTGTACTCTACATTATAGCAAATCCCATCTGATATTTGACTTCTTGTAGCCTACTGCGTATCTTTGTTCCTCACGTAGCAGCTTCCAGGCACCCTGTAGTACTACAAGGAGCACCCTACCTAGTCCTGTTGAGCCTCTGTTCGCTACAGCAGCAAATAATAGCAACCAGACAGGCTGGTCTGTTGCTACAACACGTGAACAGTGACCCAGATCAATCTCCAAATAGGTTCTGCACCCAGCAGAACAGTTCCCTCTCTACTCTCTCTGCGCAAGACTTTTCCGAGGTGCTGCATGCCTGCCTGGTGCTGTTCAGATAAGATCAGTACCATCGTGAGGTGTCTAGACACTGGATTTCCATCAATTGTGGCATCAGAGCCGAATTTGACCTTGGGTTAAATTCAGCAACATCTCGACGGAACCGAAGACCCCTCCAAGCAGCGGCAGCATCACCAGCGACAAGATTATTACGACAACCCATCCAGCGGTTTGTGAGGTGAACACGGGAACCTGGTTCCCAATACTCACCAAGACCAACTATGTGGAGTGGGCTGTCATGATGAAGATCAAGCTGCGGGCGCGACTGCTTTGGAACGCGGTGGAGAAAGGCAATGCAACCGAGCAGGAGGACATGATGGCACTGGACATCCTCGTCAGCACTGTCCACTAGAGATGATCACAATGATCGGGGAGAAGAAGACTGCAAAGGAGGCATGGGACACGATCGCCCTCATGTGGGTCGGGGCCGACCACCTGAAGAAGATCCGGTGCAGAAACTCCGGCGTGAGTTCGAGGCCGCTGCCTTCAAGCATGGCGAGGGGATCAAGGACTTCTCTCTCCGGTTGAGCGGCATGGTGTCACGCCTTGCTTCACTCGGGGAGCCACTAGAGGAGTCAGTGGTCGTGCAAAAGCTCCTACGAAGCATTACAGAACGCTTCCAATAGAACGTGGTGGCAATCACGACTTTGCTGGACGTGTCGCCCTTACATTGTCAGATGTGACGGGACGCTTGAGGGCTGCCGAAAATTCCTTCGACATGATGCAGCGAAGTGGAGGAGTTCATGACGGTCTGTTGTACCTCACTTGGGAGTATTGGGGGAAGAAGGTTGAGGAGGAGCAGGCTGCAGAGTCTTCAAAGAAGGGCGGTCGCAAGGGCTCATCAAAGAAGAACAGGAAGGGTTCCGGGAAGGATATTTCTTGAGACCAGTGCAGGAAATGCGGGAAGAAGGGCCACTGGGACAAGGAGTGTCGATCGAAGTCGAAGCAGGAGAAGCCGCAACAGCAGGCTCACATGACGAAGGCAGAAGAGGAGGGCGCCTTGTTCTTGACAATGGTGACCTCAGTATAGGTGGAGCCTATACAGGAGGGTCCCATGTGTCCACTTGAGATAGTGGAGGGACGTTTCTTCGCGCATCGCGGCAACGACGATGACGACTCCGACAGCGACACATGGTACCTCGACACGGGTGCGACCAACCACATGATGGGCTCGCACGTCGTCTTCTCCGAGCTAGATGAGAACTTCACCAGGACGATCAAGTTTGGCGACAACTCGATTGTGCAGATCCAGGGGAAGGGTACGATCATCTTCACCGCCAAGATGGGTGAGCATGGGAGGCTCACCGGCGTCCACTACATCCCGCGCCTCACCACCAACATCATCAGCGTCAGTAGGCTGGATGAGTATGGCTACAGTATCACGATACATGGAAGAGTGAAGCAGATACAAGACGAGGAGAATCGTCTCCTCACACGAGTACAGCAGAACGACAGCAAGTTGTACTCCGTTAGGCTCAACATTACGCGGTCGGTCAGTCAAACCACACAGCGCGATGATGTTCTGCGGCGCATGGACGGCGCGCTCGGCCTCGTCCACAGTGACATCAAAGGGCAAATTACTCCAACGACTCCAGTTAGAAACAAGATGTTCTTGTTGCTAGTAGATGATAGTGCTGCTACATGTGGCTCTATCTTCTCGCAAGCAAGGAACGGGCGGCTGACTTTATTCAGCGGTTCCAAGCTACAACTGAATTAGAATCTGGCACGAGGCTAAAGCTACTCCGTACAAATCGCGGGGGGGGGGGGGGGGAGTTCACCTCACAGGAGTTTGGCAAGTACTGCGCTCAGCATATCATATTGCACCAGCTCACAAGTCCCTAAACGTTGCAGCATAGTGGGATTGTGGAGCGATGCTACCAGGCGGTGGCCGACATGACACGAAGCTTGTTGAAGGCTAAGGGGCTACCCAGGATGCTTTGGGGTGAAGCAGTCAAGATGATAGTTTACATACTAAATCGATCCCCAACACACAATCCCGTTGGAAAGACGCCTTACGAAGCTTGGCACAAGCAACGACGGGCCGTCTGCTATCTCAAAACCTTCAGGTGTGTGGGATATGTGAAGAAGATGCCAATGGTGTTCCTTGGACATACTGTAGGTATAGAGGTGTACCGGATGTACAATCCGTTGGATCGGCATGTCCACATCATGGATGATGTGGTGTTCGATGATGCGACCAAGTGGGATTGGGGCGAAGAAGCAGCAAGAGATGACTACAACACATTCTACGTCAACTCCATGGGTATAGCAACCGCTGGACCATATATTCCATGTGTTGGAACTGTTGTTCCAGGCACCAGAACAGCTCTGCAGGGGCGAGGAGGCCCTGTATCAAACATCGGAGTTGCTGGGAGACGGGCTGCATCAGCTGGGAGGAGGATCGAAGGTACTAGGTGTCCAGAACAGCACCCAACTGGGGCAGCACAGGGCGCTGGAGGCCCTGTACATGCTGCTGTCCCTATGAGGAAGCACGAGGTTGAAGACTGGAGCTGTCACAAAACTTCTGAGCATCCTCCAAGATCAATCCAGTTGGTCACACTATCGATGAAAATTGATAGCCACGTCGACGCCTACCATGAAGGAGATGATGCGCCTATCACCCCTCCAAGACACACTTTACAAAACCTGGAGGAGGGTGAGCTCAAGTTCATCACCACGGATGAGCCTATGTCATTCATGGTGATCAAGTCCAGTGAAGAGGATGAGACGTGGAACGGTGAGGTGGTGATGCTCAAGGAGCGGTTGATGGCCGAGAGTAAAGGCTGCAAACAAGGTGGAGATGGACATCTTGACCAAGGAAGTTGGAAGATAGAAGACCGTCGAGATGGAAAGGATTGAGATCCTAGACAAGTACCAGCGTTGGGATCAGGAGAAGAATGTTGGATATCCCCTCCACTGGGCACCTTGGGCGGTCACTAGACCAAGAGTCCGAGTAGGAATCTCCCAGGGGAACGTGTGCGGCCTGGACATAATCTGATTAGACTCTGCACAGGGAGCCTACCAGAGCCTAGAGTCTGGGTAGGACTCAAGTAAGGTGCGGCAACACCAGTTATAGGAGGAGTCCAGTAGCTTAGAGATATAGTTTCCTTAATAGATAGAGTCATAAGTCTATAAGGAGTCAAGTTGTATTAAACTTGGAGTCTGTAGCTGTACCTTATAAAAGCAAGGTGCCAACAGCCCGTGTAACGTTCCCATCCATTAAGAATAAGTAAGTCTTTCCTCCTAAAGCCCTCTCGACAGCACCTCTGTTCTAGCGGAGTTAAAGTCCTGGTCCCTATTCTGTTCCTGACGCTACATTGTAGCAAATCCCATCTGCTATTTTACTTCCTGTAGCCTACTACATATCTTTGTACCTCACGTAGCAGATTCCAGGCAACCTGTAGTGCTACAGGGAGCACCCTACCTGGTCCTATTGAGCCTCTGTTCGCTACAACAGCAAATAAAAGAAACCAGACAGGCTGGTCTGTTGCTACAGTGCGTGAACAGCAACCCAGATCAATCTCCAAACAGGTTTTGCACCCAACAGCATAGTTCCCTCTGCTCTCTCTGCACAAGACTATCCTAGGTGCTGCATACCTGCCTGGTGCTGTTCGGATCAGAACAGTACCATCGTGAGGTGTTTAGACAGCGGATTTCCAACCGATTTGAAGGATTAAAGGTTGAAGATGAAGTCAAGCACATCACATGTTCGATAAATTATTTCAATGAATAAGCCCAACTTCAAGAATCTATTATGGCCACTAGGAAGCTGAGAAAATTATGAAACAAATTTTCCTGGAACTCTTATGAACATGCGTACATGTTACTAGTATTCACTCATATGATACAGGTCGGTTATGTATCTGTAAATTTATTTTAAAGAAGACATTTAGGGAATATTTGTGGCCAAATTCTGTAAATCTTACAAAAATTCTGTTATTGAAGCATGGGCCATCGAGCATAGATGTATAACATGCCAATACCCGATGCTATGTACAATCAAAACATTGCAAATTTTATTGAGGCATCCAAAAGACATGCGGAGATGCAAAAGATAGATGACATATTATGTCCATGTATCGATTGCCAAAATAATATTGCTTGGATAGATACTATAGTAATCCAATCTCATTTAGTGAAAAGAGGTTTCAAAAAAAAAGTACACAATATGTATAGAGCGTGGTGAGTTAGATACACATGAAATGGATAAAGATGATGAGAGAGGTTCAGATGATGATAATATAATGTTCATATCGATGATCGTAGTGACAATCAAGATGGTGATGATGATGATGAGTTTGATTGTGAGGAGATGTTGTGTCACATTAAACCATATGTATTGACTTCTATGGGAGCAAGTAAAGGTTTAAGTAAAATAGAGACATTGCAAAATGCGGCGACGAAGCTTTTATTTGATGAATCAAACTATTGTGATAAATAGTTTACTACATTGCGTGCAGTCCTAGAACTACTAAAGTTGAAATCCACACATGGATGGTCCGATTGTAGTTTCTCTGATCTTTTGAATCTTTTGGCAGAAATTCTTCCAAATCCAAATAAACTGCCTAGAAGCACTTATAAAGCGAAGAAACTTCTTTGATCGATGGCACTAGGTGTGACAAAAATACAAGCTTGTTTGAACCATTGTATTATGTGTCGCAAAGAACATGAGCTCGCAACTAGATGCCCCATCTGCGGTGTCAGTAGATACAAGAAGGACTACAATCACCAATATGTTACCAACATGAAAAAGTCACCAAAGAATAAGAAGTTTATTATTGGTAGTGAAGGTGACGATGACGATACTTCAGACGATGCAGACGAGAAGAATAAGAGAAAAATTCCCGCCTTGGTGATGTGGTACATTCCAGTAATTGATTGCTTGAAGCGTTTGTTCTTAAACCCTAGGGAGGCTGAACTTATGCGTTGGCATTCCGAGTATTGCAAGAAGAATGAAAAACATATTTGAAACCCTAGTGATGCAACCAAGTGGAAAACTTTTGATATTCAGTATCCATAATTTGCAAAGGAAATTAGAAATGTAAGGTTTTCCTTGGGTACAAACGGAATGAATCCTTTTGGTGAAAAAGAGTGCATACACAGCACATGGCCCGTGGTCTTAATGATGTACAACCTACCGACGTCATTTTGTCACAAAAGGAAATATATTTTGTTATCTTTTCTTACCCAAGGTCCGAAACAACCCGGCATCGAAATTGGTGTGTTCTTAGAACCTTTAATGAAGATATGGAGCAACTGTTGAATGAAGGGGTACATACATGGGATGAGTACAAGTGGGAGTATTTCATGCTAAGAGTAATGATATTCGTTACTGTGCTTGATTATACCGGACTGTTTACATTATCAGGAAAAATTAAAGGGGAGAAACGTTGTGTATGGTGTGTGGATAGAACTGGATTTCTATACCTCACTTCATCCAGAAAGACGGTGTACATGAGACATCAGCGGTTCTTGATAGATACACACAAGTATAGGAAGATGAATGAACAATTTGATAACAAAATCAAAAAGGTACCACACCAAAACCTTATAGTGAAAAACTCGTGTTCGAAATGGTCAAGAACATTCATATTGCTTTCGGTAAGGGCAAAAAAATGTAATGGAACAAAGAGAAAGAAGAGTACATCTTTGGGTGATACAACTGACATGGCTTTCAAGAAAGAATTAATTTTTTTTCAGTTATCTTCTGTATTGGAAGAACCTGAAATTGGTCATAGTATTGATTTGATGCACATTACAAAGAATGTATTTGACAGCATCATTGGGACCTTGTTGGACATGCCGAGGAAAACAAAGGACAGGTAAAATCGTGTATGGACCTAGTAAATCTTGATATGAGACCAGAGCTTCACCTAGTAGAAAAGGCAAACAGGAAGCATTACCCTCACCAGCCAGCTACGACTTGACACTAAAGAGAAAAAGACAATTTGTGAATGCTTGTGTGGGATCAAAGAGCCCATGAGATTCTCATCCAATATCTGCAAACTAGTCTCGATGAAAGACTTGTCTTTATTCGTATATATTTCTCACGACTGTCAAATGCTGATGACAGTGTTCATTGCCATTGCAAAAAGGGTCATCAAACCTGAGCATATAAAAGTTGTCATCACAAGTTTGTGTTACTTCTTCAATGCAGTATCACAAAAGGTGATAGCACGTGAAGATTTAGACTATTTTAAAACATACATAGTCGAGACTATGTGCAAGCTTGAGATGTGTTTCCCACCATCCTTTTTTGATATGCAAGTACACCTAATCATACATCTTGTTGATCAGATAAAAGAATTGGAGCCACTATATTTACATCATATGTTTCCATTGGAGAGATATTTAGGAGTATTAAAAGGTTATGTGTGGAACCGTGCTCAGCAAAAGGATTCAATTATGGAAGGATACACCACTATTGAAGTGATTGAGGGTTGCGCTCATTACATCATAGATGAAAAACTGATAGGTGTGCCTATACCAGTACATGAGGGTAGACTACATGGGAGAGGCAAAGTGGGTAAGAAAACTTTTATCGTTCAAGATTACAATAATGTACATAGTGCACATTTTGATGTACTGCAACAGCTCGCAATAGTTTATTCGTACAATTAGGAACACCAAATTGATCTTCACAAAAATAAAACCAAGACCGCACAAAGGAATGGATCATGAAAGAGCACAAAAGATGTTTCACTGAATGGTTTATGGACAAAAATGTACCATACGGAAACTCAATAGAAGAGGCAACAATGAAGAAGTTAGCTTCTTGCCCATCCGCTTCGGTGACATCATGGAAAGAATATGAAATCAATGGTTACACATTTTACACTAAGGAAAAAGATTGTAAGAGTGCTGCACAAAATAGTGGTGTTCGTATAGATGCTTATGATACACAAGGGCAGAAGACCACATACTTCGGGTTCATAGAGAAAATATGGGAACTTGACTATGGAAAAAGAATGGTAATGTCGTATTTAAGTGCCAATGGGTCAAACATCCTGATGGTGAGAAAGTTGACAACAATGGGATGACACTGGTAGACTTGAACAAAGTGGATTATAAAAATGACATGTGGGTTCTTGTCGATAGTGTTGCATAAGTTTTTTATGTACATGATCCAGAAACTAAGAAGATGCACGCAGTTGTTTCTGGAAAGCAAAATATCGTTGGGGTTGAGAATGTGGGAGATAATGGAGAGTAATATAATTAGTATGAAGAGGTGTACCTTTTCATCGAACCAGAAAACATCAAGCGCGTAGAGATAAGCATTAAAAAGGATTTGAAAACCTATATGTGAGAAGGTGTCAATGCTAGAAAAAATGTATATTATATATTGTATATATTTGTATCCTCCGAAATAAACATAGAACAATGCTCCATTGCAGCTTTAGATAGCATGTTTCAAACATTATTAAATTCATTTTCTATAGAGAAAACTAATTTGGACAAGTAATCCTTTTCGGCTTGACTATCATATTTATCACCTTCACCTGTTCCATAAGTTATCAAATTGTATGTGTATGTAAATTTCTTTTGACCTATGATGCTGATAGCCTGCCTTTCAATAGTTGGGTTCCAAACAACATCTAGAAGCACAACTCTTGAAGCTCCTGTAAAGCTAATCCCTTCACAGCAAGCTCTTGTAGATGCAAGTAACACTCGTGACCCATCATTTTGATTGTTAAAAGCTTTAATTAAATATGACGATACCTTGGAAGGATTTTCCCATCCATTTGAAGGCTTGTTTGGATAGGAGTGGATCCACTTCATTCTAAGTGGATTGAGGTGGATTGAGGAGAAAATTAGTTCATTTTCCACTCCCATCCACTTCAATCCAATTAGATTGAGTACACCCAAACAAGCCCTGAAGGATTTCTTTCTCTTCTTACCATTTCGAAAACTTACAAAGATGCTACTTTATCAGTTCTAATGGCTGAATATATTGACTAAAAATTAGTACCATCTCTCTTAGTACTTCACACAAGCGACAAAGCAAACAACTTCAATCACAAATCTTATTTTTACCCTTTTCATGGGAATTTGACTTTAATATTTCATGCATAGATTTATCAATAAGTGAAGCTTCCTCGTCATACATGTTAATGGTAGTTACAAGAGAAGAGTGTGTTGAAGCTAACAAAATGTCAACGGGACTGAAGACAAAGAGATCCCGCATATGAGTGGCTATGAACAGGTTAGACAGCGTGAAGCTATGATGGCAGCCTTCAACAACATGAAAAGTGATGCTAAGGTTATGCTTGCATCAACCAAGGCATGTTGTGAGAGCATAACACTTGTTGGGGCATCACGTTTATGCTTGCCCAATCAAGTGTTATGCCCTCACAACATGCCTTGGTTGATGCAAGCATAACCTTAGCATCACTTTTCATGTTGTTGAGGGCTGCCATCATAGCTTCACGCTATCTAACCTGGACATTGTCACACTCATATGCAGAATCTCTTTGTCTTCAGTCAAATCCAGATTTCGTTAGCTTCAGAACACACTTTGCTTATAACTGCCATTAACATGATTGATAAGGAAGCTTCAATTATTGATAAATCTATGCTTGAAAGATTAAGGTCAAATCCCTACGAAAGGGTAAAAACAAGATTTGTGATTGAAGTTGTTTGCTTCATCGCTTGTGTGAAGCACTAAGAGAAAAGTACTGATTTTTAGTCAACATATTCAGGCATTAAACCTGACAAAGGAGCATATTCCTAGGTTTTTTAAATGGACAGGTGTTAACGGCTATTATATATCAATTTCACCCATCAATATACACACATTATGTAAAGGGAATATCATTTCTTGCACACACCACCTTTCTATTTAACCTATTTCAATGTGTACTTGGAGAAATTGGTGCATGTAGGTATTTTATACATAATAGAAGTGAAAGAAGGGGATGGATCCTATAAAATATCATCTCTGCCAATCAAACACCGACATTTGGCACCACATGGATCAAATGGCCCACAAACAGAAGTATACGAGGCCATCCAACGGTGTAGCACCCATATCAAGGGATGGGACGAACCTTGAAGTAACCCCAAGAAAGCACATAATGTTTGAAGGACTTACCAGTTTGATCGACCCCCCTAGTCGGCCGACATGGTCTTTCCTCCAAACTTGGTCAACTTCCACGTGTTGGCTCCTCCCGGCTTGAAGAAGTCAGTGGTGACTGATTCACATGCTTTTGGTGGCAAGAACCGATCCTTCTCCAATCTATAAATAGGACCCCTCACCCCTCACTTCAATACCCACCATTTGAGCATCATTCTGTTGTATACACTAGTTCCCTTAGTCCTTAGTGAAGTCAGGCAATAGAGAGGAGAGCCTCTATTCCCAAGTCCAAGTTGGGAAAGGTATGGCTCATGTATCATTTCTTATATTTGTGACTTTATGCATAATAAAGATATTATCTTTAGTCTTCTTTTATTCATATACTTGGATGAAGAGTTTCTTGTTTGATTGTGGATTCCATGTACATGGTATTAGTCTTTATGATTATGCCATATCACTCTTAATCTGTCCTCATAAACACTACAAACCCACACTATAGTCTAATTAGTTATGATATGATCATGTTAATATGAATTGCTTGTGCTATGTATCAACATTGGTTCAACGATGATTTAGTTTATTGCCTTAGGATGACCTATGCCTGGGCCCCTAAGATATTTAATTAATATGCTAGCATGGTGCTAGGAAGAAAGTAGCGTTCAATGTCTCCTAGACCCACGGATTTAAGAGGTAGGCAGTAGGTGGTGACAGCCCTATCTGTCCTTTGTGATCCTCCACGTTTGGCTATGCCACAAGCTCTTGGCGGGAGTCGCCTGGTGTTGCTAGGGGTAAACCCGTGCCAGATGTGTTGAACAACATAGCACAAGTATTTACTATTTACATGCTCATTAGTACCTAACCTAGGCTATGGATATGTATATTAGAAGCATTGTAGGAGCAACTCCCCAACTCTACGTCTAACCTCCACTAGGACCCATCTACCCCTTAGAATAAATTGCTTAGGTGTGTGTCACACTACCCATATATTATCATCTTACCCCTGTCTTGGTAATTGAGTAGTATCCTTTAGCTTGATCATAAGATTAATGGTTACTTTACTCCATCGCCTTCCTTTGGGATTTATACGATACCCTTGGGAATACTGTTTGGTGAAATGCTACATGACAGTTTCCGTGTGCTTGCGGACCTCATCTCTTTCGAGAGATGATCTGTGACGTAAGACACATCAACAAGCATTTCGGGCGCCGTTGCTGGGGAAGGAAAAGGAAGTGAAGGATAGCTACACCTGCGATTAATGTATAGGTACTAGTAATTATTAGACAGGATTCCCTTTGTTTGTTTTCTCCTTTTTTTGTGAAAATGGGGTAGTGTTGGCTAACCCATTTTATGGGATGGCCAACGAGGATGTCATTACTCAACTGCAAGATGATTCAAGGTGTACCTCAAAAACTGTCTGCTAGGCAACACAATTGACTTTTGCGAAAGAATTTTAGCTTCCAGTTGGAACCAAAGTCATCCATCCCCAAGCTTGGGGATGGATTGTTGGCTCTTCATCCAAACCTCATGTCATGGTTTGGTTCCAGCAAACCATGACCACATTCGTGCTGGAGCTGAAGGAGTTTTATTATCATTCATCATGGATGAGAATATAGTCTCTACTCAAGGGGTGGATTGAAGAATGCTCTAGTTCCCTTAGCTTGGCATGCACACCACTTAGCAAGGTGGACATGCTGGCTATGGAACTACACCTCCCACTCAAGTATCATGAAGACCAAGCTAATGGAAAAGTGTTTGGATGATCCAAGCCATGAATATTCACATGATTTGTGAAAACCCATGTCATCATGGACCACTTGGGGAATCATTTTCTTACGACCCATGGGGATTCTTCCTTCCAGACACAAATCCAATAGCTATCACCTACAAGGAGGTCAAGAATGAATCAACATCACCATTGTAATCAAGGAGGCTATGCAGATTTCAAGGGATTTATGTTTAACTAGACTAACAAGATATATCTTGTCCATGGCTAAACAAGAAATCAAGACAACATTTACATGAAGTTCTTGTCCAAGGACAAGAAACATAAAAAGCATCCAAAATCCAAAATATCCCACGATCACTTGTTGTGATACCTACCTTTCGACAAAGCCCGTGCAACCTAGGGCAAGTGACATGGTGGATGAAGCATTTTTTTTTTGATTGTGGAGTCCACATGTCACCATGCCTAAGAAAGCTTTTGATCCATGATCAAAGTATGGGTTAACTTAAAAGAACATCAAGAAGGTCGAAGTGACACCCCTAAACGAAGGACAAGCCTCACCGTGCTCATAAGAGAGTATCTTCAAGAGGGACAATTCGTCACTACATCAAGCAGTCTTCATCAAGATGACGGAGAGGCTAGGGCCATCATGTGGTCCACATGTCCATCTAACATGCCAAAGGAGATTTGGCATGTCAATCAAGAGAAGTTGTCCACATCTTTAACTCCAGGATTAGACAACAAATCATCGCACTAAAAAATACGGAGGTGAGTCCCACTCACCTGACTTCAAAAAATTGGTGAGTCCTTGACAATAGGTTAATTGGTAGTTATCTCATATTTGCTTTCACAATTGCATATTTGAATTTCCCATCAAATCTTGCATTTGCATTTAGCATGTTTCGATTTCCACACTTGCATGTTGGATAGTAAAATTTCCAACCAACATAAACTAAAATTTTGAATTAGGGAATAAATTTATTTGGATATGAAACTTGGGCGTATCCACTTGAATTCATGTTCCTAATTCAAACCAAAAATATTCATTGCATTTGCAAGTTGTTTCATGTTGGGTAAAATAATTTGACAAAAGGGTGCAACATGCTTTTGAGCTAACATAACCCGTTTTCGAGTTGTTTTGTTTGTTCTTGATTTTAGTGCAGCAGGAAGGAAAGAAATCCTTCTAATGCATGGGAAAATCATTCCAAGGTATCATCAGGCTTCAATTGAGGCTTTCAACATTCCAAATGATGAGTCATAGGTGTTACTTGCATCTACCAAAGCATGCTATCAAGGGATTAGCTTGACAGGAGCCTATCAACATGACATGCGATTCTTAATTAATAAGCAGCCTGTGAAAACAATGACTTTGCCTAGGCATTTCTTCAATGAAAACCTCTTGTAATGTTTGAACTAGTACATGCAATCCTTAAACAATGACCACCCGTGAAAATCATGTATTTACCCAGACGGTGGTTAATTAAAAATCACCTGTGAAGTTTGTAACAGTACAAACGGTTATTAATTAATAGCTGCCCGTGAATATCATGTATTTATCCAGGCGGTGGTTAATTAAAAACCGTCTGTGAAGTTTGTTATAGTACAAGTGGTTCTTAATTAATAGCCACCATTAGAAAATAATGTATTTACTCAGGTGGTTATTATTTAAAATCCGCATGTGATGTTCAATCATCACAGGTGGTTATTGTATCATTTGCCATCACAATCGCATTTTTTTACGGACCACCAGTGTTTGAAAAATCGAGGCGCCTGTGAAAATGCTTTTTGTAGTAGTGCCTGGAACCAGTCATCCACTGAAGGGAGAGCCTTCCAGCTAGAGAGGTGGAGGTGAGGCTCCGTTGCCCATGCGCTAACTGTCACAAGCGTGGTGGGAAGCTGTCTAGATCTAAGCTTGTACGGATGGAACACCGGAGGTCTTGAACGTGGATGCCAAACTGGGCGTCTAGAAGCTTGCGCCATCTTGCCCCAACAACCAGGGCTCCAGGGTAGAAGATAAGTTATCTCAAAAGGCTTTCTTTATTTCTCTATGCAGCCAACTATTGATAGAGTACAATGTGACCTGGTCCAGAGGGACTCTGGACTCCTAAATCTTAACCAAACTGACTTCAATTCAGAGACAATCCCCTAATAGACTCGGCCACATAATCTAGCCTGGACACCTGCAAACCTACTAATATAATTAACAGACGTTGACTCCGACAAGTAACAGACTCTGACTTTGACTCTAACATACTCCTATTTGGACTCTTAGTCCATATTTTTATTCTTGCGTCTAGTATACTTCATTCCTAACATGACATCTCTCCCCTCCTCAAGAAAAAGCTTGTCCTTGAGCTTAAAAGATGGATATACCTTCTTAAATTATGGTACAGACTCCCAAGATGCCTCTGATGCTGATTGATTTGCCCATTGGATCAATATATGCCATGTGCCTCTGTACAGCCTAGATTTGAGTACCACATTTTGTTTTGGTATAACCCTCCCATCCTGAATCAGTGGTAATTCTGGAGGTTCAGAAGGTGGGGTGCCAATGAAAGGTTTCAGTAATCCCACATGAAACACAGGATGTAATTTTGCTTTTTGTTGAAGTTTCAGCCTGTAAGCCACAACTCCTTTGTTTTCTTCAATCTGATATGGACCAAAAAATTTTGCAGCCAGTTTGCCTTCGGTCCAGTATGTATGGAATCGATACTTCTCTGATTGAGGCACAACCACACCCATTGACCCACCTGAAATTCCAGCTGCTGATGTTTAGCCTCATAATATTTTTTTGTCATATTACTGTGCTTGTAATAACCGTTCTCTGACTTGCTGTAGAAATTCATCCCTGTCGATTAAAGACTGATCCATTGCTCGTAATAGCGTTGTCCCTTTTTCATATGATCTCAAAGTTGGCGGATCTTGCCCATAGACTACCTTGAAAGGTGTGGTCTGTAAGGCTGTATGATAAGATGTGTTGTAGGAAAATTCAGCCCACAGCAACCACTGTACTCACTGCTTTGGTTTGTCTCCCGCCATACAACGTACATACATTTTAATTACCTTATTGACTGCTTCAGATTGCCCGTCGGTTTGGGGGTGAAAAGCAGTGCTATATAGCAATTGTATCCCTGAGAGAGTAAAAAATTCTTTCCATAACTTACTTGTAAAGACTGGGTCTCATCTGAAATAATAGTTGTTTGTATTCCATGCAGCCTAACAATGTCATTAAAAAAGACTCTAGCAACTGTTTCAGCCGAGTATAGGCGAGCCGAAGGAATAAATGAGCGTACTTTGAAATCTGATCCACAACAGTTAATATGACTGATTTCCAACAAACTTTAGGTATGGCTTCTATAAAGTCCATCGAGATGTCTGTCCATACATGTTCTAGATGAGGTAATGACTGTAATAACCTAGCAGGATGCCTATTAGAGGTTTTATTCTGTTGACAGACAATGCAACTATGGACCAAGTCTTCCACTGCTCTCCTCATTCCTGCCCATGTGAAGCCCTTTCTGACTCTGTTTAGAGTTTTCTCTATACCTTCGTGTTGTGGCTCATGAGACACCAACAAGATTTCTGATATTGTGGGTGATGAGGGTCTGACCAGGATTCTATTTTTATACAATATGAGTCCATCTGTGACTGTCCACCCAAGACCCATGTAACATTTTAATATCTTTTCTGATAATTCCACCAAATCCGGGTATTCCTCTATCTTCTTCCTAAGACGATCCCACTGCTACAATAAGCCTCATCACAGGCGGCTCCAAACCTATTATCACAAACGGCTTTTAAAACCGCCTAAAACGAAGAGTTTGTGATAATCCGCAATTTCACAGGCGGAGAAGTTATACCGCCTGTGAAGACATATTATCATAGGCGGTTCTTTACTTAGGCTAGCCGCCTGTGAAGATATATTATCATAGGCGGGTCGTGCAGCATATATAACCGCCTGTGATAAATGTCTTATCACAGACGGATATTGAAGCATAACTAACCGTCTATGATAATGTGTCTTCACAGACGGGTATTGAAGCATAAATAACCGTGTATGATAATGTGTCTTCACAGACGGGTACTGAGGCATAACTAACCGTCTATGATAACGTTTCTTCACAGACGGGTATTGAGGCATAACTAACCGTCTATGATAATAAGTCTTCACAGACGGGTATTGAAGCATAACTAACCTTCTATGATAATTTGTTTTTACAGACGGGTATTGATGCATAACTAACCATCTATGATAATGTTGTTATCACAGACGGACGTTTACCTACATCAGCTGTCTGTGAAGACCGTTTAACGCAGTCGGTTTCTACCATAATAGTACCGCCTGTGAAAATTAGATTATCACAGATGTTTCTTTACTTGTATCTAGCCGTCTGTGATAATTGTTTTTCACAGTCATGCCTAGCCGTTGGTTAATAACCGCCTGTGATAAGGTATAACCTATGCAGTACTACTGCTATTATTTCTAATTTCTAGGTCAATTCAATATAATCACGGAACAAAAAACAACAATATCATCACAGAACAAAAGTCAACAATATTATCATCACAGAAGTCAATTTCACTAAAACAATATACATATGTACAAGTTACAGATACAATTCATCTCAAAGTTTACAAGTTTTCACTAAAAACTATTTCTATTGGCATAGTCGCAAAGTTCTGGCACATCAGCTGCTATACAATTCTCATCAAAGAACTTCCCTTTTTTGTGCAAAATTTCACGACGAATGAACTGACAGAGTTCAACAGCAATCCTGTCGGCTCCTCCACTAGGAATACTTCTACAAACCGGCCATTCTTCACTCAGATTCTTTGTGTGCTGCAATATAACACATAACAAGGTTTAGAATGTATTGGTTTGAACAATCTCAAAGTATAGATCAAAGTGAGAGTATACAGGAATTTATTTGGTATTTTTGGAGCAGTTGTACTATGAGCAATTGAATTTCGAAGTTGGAATCAAAATATGAAAATAATGTTTCTGGTAATATTGAACAGCAGAGAATATAAGCATTAAACTATGCTAGTTACAATGAAAATGAAACACAAAAGTAAGAAAATAAGGTATCGACATTAAGGATAACTTACATACTCACGATTCACTCTATATACGCCAGCGGTCCGAAGATGCTCGCATACATAATACCCGCATAAGACACTCCCAGCAGGCTGCTTCGGACAAGCATAATACGTTTTAATGTCCAATGCATTTGTATTAGGAGGTCTCTGACTACCAAGCTGTTCCGCGTAAAACCGCCAAGCGCTGTAATACAAGAAATGTCATATAAAACTTGTCAACACATTCTAAATGTGCGTAAATTAAAATTATTGAATAAACGTACGATTTCAAAATGGAAAGGAAATCTTTGTAACGGTCTGGTGGGTAATCGGCTGAGTCCATGACTGTTGCCATTCCCTGCGTTTGCTTGATGAAGATCATTATGTAGTGATTACTGCAAACATACAAACACGCGTGTTAACAATTACCAATAATTGCTATTTCAATGTCATGTGTCGAACTTACTCGAAGTGGAACGGAGCCTTTACGAGGTCATTGCCGTCTCTGACAAAGTTAAACATCGCATGTCCTATATAAGCTGCTGAAAGTGCATCTAGGACTCCCTTGTGGGTTTTGGATGATTTATGACAAGCAATTGGGATCCTAATCCTTTTGTTGAGATGAATGCAGGAAAATGATGAAAAATGAGTAAAATGCCAAAAAGAGGGAAATTAAGAAGGAGAATGAATTTGAGCTCAAGAAGAGGAAATTAAGAAGGAGAATGAATTTGAGCTCAAGAAGAAGAAATTAGTAGATTAGTATGTATGGAGTGTGTTAAGGAAACACACCCAAGAGATCAATCTCATTTAATCACACACACACAATGCACAAAGCTATACAGGACCGGACTAGTCCGCTTTCAGCCGGACTAGTCCGATATCACATTCTGCACAAGATCGGACAAGTCCGGTCTCCACCGGACTAGTCCGATATCTTTCTGTTCCACTTCGGACTAGTCCTCCCCAGTGCGGACTAGTCCTCAACACAATGCACAAGTCACTAGATCGGACAAGTCCGGTCACCACCGGACTAGTCCGATACCCTTTCTGATCCACTTCGGACAAGTCCGGTGATTACACGGACTAGTCCGATATTCACTCTGATCTAAATCGGACAAGTCCTCCAAGTGCGGACTTGTCGTTCCAAACACTTAGGGTTTCACAGGTCCGGACAAGTCCGATGGCAACCGGACAAGTCCGAAGATTTCCAGCAGCGAAATCGGACAAGTCCGTTTTTCAATCGGACTAGTCTGATATTCCTGGACACTTAGGGTTTGCTTCACACAGCACACCGGACTAGTCCGGTCTTCACCACGGACTAGTCCGATCTTTCTGAACCCTAACGGTAACTTCTAGAAACCCCATATAAATAGAGGTGCACGGCCCAATTTTAACCTCTCTCGAACCCTAGCGCCGTCACACCTCCCAAGAGACTCAAAAACCATCTCTCTCCACGAAATTAAGTGCAAAATCAATCAATCCTTTGAAGATCACTTGTAGATCATTGGAGAGGCACTTGGCACACGATTGGGCTCTTGGTTTGAATCTCTAACACACTCTTGCATCTAAATTTGTATATTTCGAAGTGTGTTATTGGTGGTCTTGAAAATTGTAATCAAGGGAGCTCTCAACTTGTGAGATCGCCCCTTCAACTTGGTGATTTACCCCTGTGTGGTTAGTGGAAGAGGATTGGCCTTCGTGGTGATCCGACGAGGGAAGGGTTGGTGAAGACCCGGTCCTTTTGTAGGCTCCTCAACGTGGACGTAGGTTGCCTTCGTGGTAACCGAACCACGGGATAAATCTTGTGTCTTGTTCGTTTGTGTTCATCATTCTAGTTGATCAACATTATCTAGGGTTTGATTCATCTTGTTGAATTTAAGTTAAATAGTTAAACAAGAATCATACTTACAATAGAACTTGACATACAATCATTGTACTGTTATTGAAGTTTATATTTCCGCTGCAAACGTCTACTAAACAATCAAATTGACCTAGCTTGATCAACCTAGTCCGTGAAATCCGGACTAGTCCGCACTTTACCGGACTAGTCCGATATATCTGGATTTGACCTTTTTGTTGAAGTACTACAGGAACCGAGAAAATCAAGAAGGCCTATTCACCCCCCCTCTAGGCCTACATTCAATTGGTATCAGAGCAGGTTCTTCAAGAAAGAGTGCAACCACTCGAAGAGATCATGTCGGACATGAAGGAAGTCCAGAAAATCAACAACCAGGAAGAAATGAACAATGACAAGCACCAAAAGCTCGAAAGGTATCTCAAAGCCATTCAAGACTTCGATGATGATGATGAGGAGACATTGGAGCTGAAAGCACTGCTCTGAAAGAAAGCACTTTCCAAAGGGAAAGCTAAAGTTGAAGAAAAGAAGAAGGGGAGTAGTCACACCGACTACTCCCGATATCCTTTTAATTATGACCGTTTAAATTCTAACAGCAGTCATTATCTATCTATTCCTCTCGGAAAAGCCCCACACTTCGATGGGAGTGATTACTCCATGTGGAGGCAAAATATGAAGATGCACTTGATTTCCCTTAACCCAAGTTTATGGCATATTGTGTGCACAGGAATAAACATCCCTGATGACGATGAAGAACTCACACCAAGTCAAGAGCAAGCCATCCACAGGAATGCCCAAGCCGCAGCCGTTATCACCTCATCTCTAAGTAGAGATGAATTCACAAAGGTGGACGGATTGGAGATTGCCAAAGAGATCTGGGACACACTACAGACAGCACATGAAGGTGACAGGCATGTGCGGGAGGTAGAGATTGAGATGATTGAAGGCGAACTGGGAAGGTTCGCGATTGAGGAAGATGAGTCTCCCCAGGACATGTACAACAGACTGAAGACCCTTGTGAACAAGGTTCGATCATATGGTAGCAAAAAGTGGAATGACCACAAGGTTGTAAAGCTCATCCTTAGAGCCTTTATGCCTCGCAACGTCACACTTTGCTCTATGATCCGAGAAAGTCCAGGGTACAAGAAAATGACTCCGGATGAACTGCTTGGCAAGATCATTAACTTTGAGATGATGGAGAAGCAAGCCAAACACGTCAAAGAAATAGCTGACCTCACATCGGCCAAGAAGAAGGGAGTTGCCTTAAAATCCACACTCAAACCTCTATCCAAAGAAGCAAGAGAAGCTCAGTTTGAGGAGGACAGTGATGATGAAAGCAGCGAGCTGGACGAAGAAGATGTGATTTTGTTTATGAAGAAGTTCAAAAGAATTATGAAGAAAAGACAAGGAGCAAAATCGAGTGAAGGAAAATACAAGGAGAAGACAAAGCCAAAGATGAGGCGGGCATGTTATAATTGTGGTGAATACAACCACTTTGTAGTCGATTGCCCGTATGAGGACAACAAGAAGGAGAGTAAAGAGTCCAAGCCTCAACCGATGAAATTCTTCAAGAAGAAGAAGCAAGTTGAACAAGCACACATCGGAAAGGAATGGGACTCAAACGATGAGTCCTCATCGTCCGATGAAGAAGAAATGGCTAGCATAGCCATTGAAAGCATGTCCAAGAAATCCACACTCTTCCCCACGCTCGGTGCAAAGAAGGCAAATGGAACTTGCCTCATGGCTAAGGAAGGTAAACGCAAGGTAAACATCAAAACCCCTTCCTTGCATTCTTACTCAAGTGATGATGATCTAGACAGTGATGATGAAGATATGCTAATTGGTTTAGATAGAAAAACTGCTGCAAAAATGAAATTCTTGCTTAACCAACTTATTGAGAAGGAAGAGCTAATTGATCGTCAAGAAGACATGATTATCTCCCAAAAGGAGAAGCATGTCGAACTTGATAATCTTCTAGTTCTTGAAAAGGAGAAAAATCACTCACTAGAGCTTGAGCTAGCTTCAAGCAAGAAAACTTGCTTGGAGTTAACCAACTCAAATGTTGCAATCAAGAATCAACTTGATGACCAAATCAAGGTCAACAAGATCCTTGAAGTGTAGGTTGAGTCACTCAAGCTTAGTGAACCTTCCTCCTCTTCAACCCTACCTTCTCAACCCACTTTAACTAATATCGCTCATGTTTGCAAATGTGATAAAACTAACACCAGGTTGAAGGAAAATCCTACCTCCACGAAGGACAAAAATCCTACCCAATGTGTAATATTTGACAAGGAGAGGATCAACTATGCACGTAGTGCATATTTGGTCCAAAGACCTCCAAATGTCAAGTATGGCATTGGTTACTCTTGTGATGGAAAGCAAAGAGCTGGAAATCATAAGAATAACAAGGGAAGGATCACCTTTGTGAAGGGAGGACCCTCACAACCTGGTAACTCGAAAACTAAAAATCTAAACTCTCATGAAAATCGGACTAGTCCGGTTGTGGTCCGGACAAGTCTGGTCATCCGGACAAGTCCGGTCACACAGACTAGTCCGACCCATAATCAACAGCAACTTCTGTTTAAAACATTTGATGCCTCCTATGTTTTAATGAAAAATAATGTTGGTAAAGTGTATGCTTATTATGCTGGGCCACGCCATGGGAACACAAAATCCCATGTGTGGGTTCCCAAATGTATTGTTACTAACCTCCAAGGACCCAAGCAAGCTTGGGTACCTAAAACCAAAGCGTAATTTGTTTTTGCAGGCCTACTCCTCCGGTGGATCCAAATGGGTGCTAGACTGTGGATGCACCAACCACATGACCGGAGAAAGGAGGATGTTTGTGGAGTATGAAGTGAACCAGGACCCAAACGAAGGCATCTACTTTGGGGATAACAGTCAAGGAAGGGTCCTCGGTACCGGTAAAATTGCAATATCCTCTGAACATACTCTTTCGCATGTTTTACACGTTGAATCTTTAGATTATAACCTGCTGTCCATATCTCGGTTATGTGACAAAGGTTATAATTGTCTGTTTACTAACGAGGGTGTGACCGTCTCAAGGAGAAGTGATGGTTCCGTTGCATTCAAGGTTATGTTAAAGGGAAAGCTTTATCTTGTTGACTTCAACAAGGATAAAGCCGAACTCGACACATGCTTGATTGCAAAAACCAACATGGGTTGGCTGTGGCATAGACGGCTAGAACATGTTGGTATGAGGAACCTTCAAAAACTCCTCAAGGGCGATCACATCCGAGGTTTGAAAGATGTTGTGTTTGAGAAAGACAGGCCTTGTAGCGCATGTCAAGCAGGAAAGCAAGTTGGAGCACAACATCCCATGGAGAACATCATGACCACGACAAGACCGCTCGAACTACTTCATATGGACCTCTTCGGTCCAATTGCTTACATAAGCATAGGCGGTAACAAATATGGTTTAGTCATTATTGATGATTTTTCCCGCTTCACTTGGGTGTTCTTTTTGCATGACAAGTCAGAAACACAAGGAACACTCAAGAAATTCTTCAAGCGAGCGCAAAACGTGTTCTCACTATCAATCAAGAGTATTCGGAGCGACAACGGCACGGAGTTCAAGAACATACAAGTGGAGGAGTACCTTGATGAGGAAGGAATCAAGCACGAATTCTCAGCACCATACTCTCCACAACAAAACGGAGTTGCCGAAAGGAAGAACCGAACGCTCATAGAGATGGCAAGAACAATGGTCGATGAATACAAGACTTCGGATCGATTTTGGGCGGAAGCAATCAACACCGCTTGCCATGCCACAAATCGACTCTACCTTCATCGACTACTAAAGAAGACTCCCTATGAGCTACTCATCGGTAACAAACCGAACATTTCATATTTTCGAGTTTTCGGTTCTCCTTGCTACATTTTGAACAAGAAGCCCAGGACTTCAAAGTTCGCTTCGAAGTCCGATGAAGGTTTCTTGCTTGGTTATGATTCGAACACTTACGCCTATCGTGTTTTCAACAAGGCCTCCGGACTTGTTGAAGTGGCACGTGACGTAGTGTTCGATGAGACTAATGGCTCCCAAAAGGAGCAAGTTGATCAATGTGAATTAGGTAAAGAGGAAGCCCCCTATCAAGCAATAAAGAGGATGGCTCTAGGCGAAGTACGACCAAAAGAGTCATCGGCACAAATACAAGAGGAAAGTGAACCACAAGAGGAGATCAACAATCAAGGGGGAGCCTCGATACAAGATCAATCACAAGAATATGAACATGATCAACAAATCAATGAGGACAACAACTCAGGGGGAGAAGAAGATGAACACCAACATACGACCCCCCAAGTGCCACACCCAAGAGTACACCAATGCATTCAAAGGGATCATCCAATCGACAACATCATCGGCGACATCCAAAAGGGAGTAACCACCAGATCTCGTATAGCGAATTTCTGTGAACATTACTCGTTTGTCTCCTTTTTGGAACCCCGCAGGACTGAGGATGCATTGAAGGATCCGGACTGTGTGGTGGCAATGCAAGAAGAGTTGAACAACTTCAAGAGAAACGAGGTTTGGGAACTTGTGGAAAGACCCAATGCAAATATTGTGGGCACCAAGTGGGTCTTCCGCAACAAGCAAGACGAACACGGAGTGGTGACAAGAAACAAGGCACGACTTGTGGCCAAAGGTTACTCACAAGTCGAAGGTTTGGATTTCAATGAAACTTTTTCCCCAGTAGCTAGGCTTGAATCAATTAGAATATTACTTGCATATGCTACTCACCATGATTTCAAGCTGTACCAAATGGACGTAAAAAGTGCCTTCCTCAATGGACCGATCAAGGAAGAGGTGTACGTGGAGCAACCACCCGGATTTGAAGACGAAGAGTTCCCCGACCACGTGTACAAACTGCGTAAGGCTCTCTATGGCCTCAAACAAGCTCCCAGAGCTTGGTATGAGTGTCTTAGAGATTTTTTAATTGATAATGGCTTTCAAATTGGCAAAGTAGATTACACACTATTCACGAAAAATCTGGATAATGATCTTTTCATTTGCCAAATCTATGTTGATGATATAATTTTTGGATCAACTAACCAATCTTTCTGTGAAGAGTTTAGTAAAATTATGACAGACAGATTTGAAATGTCAATGATGGGAGAATTGAAGTACTTCTTGGGATTCCAAGTGCGGCAACAAAGGGAATGAACATTCATAAGCCAAACCAAGTACACACAGGACATCCTCAAGAAGTTTGGCATGGACAAGGCAAAGCCCATAAAGACTCCCATGGCAACGAATGGTCACTTGGATCTCAATGAAGATGGACCGAGCGTCGACCAAAAGGTATATCGCTCCATGATTGGATCTTTACTTTACTTATGTGCATCTAGGCCAGATATTATGTTGAGTGTATGTTTGTGTGCAAGATTTCAAGCCAACCCTAAGGAATGTCATTTGACAGCCGTAAAGAGAATCCTAAGATATTTAGTTCATACACCCAACCTTGGTCTTTGGTACCCAAAAGGCTCAAAATTCAATCTCATTGGGTATTCCGATGCAGATTATGCCGGGTGCAAAGTTGATAGAAAAAGCACCTCTGGCACTTGCCAATTCCTAGGAAGATCCTTAGTTTCTTGGTCATCCAAGAAACAGAATTCCATTGCATTATCCACAGCCAAAGCGGAGTATGTTGCAGCCGGGAGTTGTTGTGCACAACTCCTTTGGATGCGACAAACTCTAAGGGATTACGGTTACAATATGAACCGTATTCCCCTTCTTTGCGACAATGAGAGTGTCATTAAAATAGCCCACAATCCAGTTGAGCACTCTAGAACTAAACACATTGACATAAGACACCATTTCTTGAGAGACCACTCCATGAAAGGAGACATATCCATATCTCATGTCAACACCCAAAAACAGTTGGCCGACATATTCACCAAGCCACTTGATGAAAAACGTTTTTGCGAACTCCAAAATGAGCTAAACATTCTTGATTCTCGGAGTGTGGCTTGAAAATTTGCACACCTGTATGATTGCTTCAAAATATTGATTGAATTGTGAAAAATATTCCTCCCCATTTTTCTCTCGAAAAACTATGTCAATTATTAGATCTTGATGAATTTTTGATCATAGTATGATTGTTGTTTGCTTACTGATCAAATTCATCAGGATTATTTGAATTGTTTTGCCTCTCTACTCTCAATTATTGGACCTTCAAATATATATGAACGGGCTATGCAATTCTCTCCTGGTGACCACGGACAAGTCCGTGGTTACCCGGACTAGTCCGCCATTGCAGACTAGTCCGCAGTGTGCCGGTTAGGCCGGACTAGTCCGACAGACCACGGACTAGTCCGATTTAGGTTTCTGGAGGACTTCGGACTAGTCCGGTCTTGTCCGGACTTGTCCGATTTTTCGTGTCCATAACCCTAGCCGCCACCAAACCCTAATCCCTTCACCCCACACTCTCCCCCAAGCTTTATCTCTCTTGCGCTCGAGCTCCCAAGGCGAATCCTTGATTCCTCTGTCGAAAAGCCTCAATCTTGGGCGGAGATCAAGCTTGAAGACTCGGGGATTAAAGTTAGCAGACAAGTCCGGCCTCCAACCCCCACATTTTCAAGCTTCCTTGGATTTCTTGATCATGTCGAGCTCCGACAACGAAATCTCCGATTTCGAGGCCGAGTTGGACCACGAGGTGGCACCTCGGTCCTCGACGGGTCTTGGCAAGAAACGCCAAGAGAGACCCTCCGAGCCTGCTCCCTCACCTCCCCAGGTTCGGAGGAAGGTGTGTGTCAAGAAGGCCGCCTCAAAGGCTGCTCCTCCTTCAAGTGGCCCTCGCCAAGCTAAAGGGAAGGGCAAGGGGGTTGCCACAGGGCCTGTTGGGCCCCTGAAGCTGCATACTCCCAGAGAAGGAGTCCGGGACCCAAATGAGGAAAGATTCAATGGCAAGGGCAGCGATGTGGCCATGAAGCTGAGAAGTGTGGATTACTATGCAAGGCCCAAGCAAGCAGCTGATGGCAGATTCTGGTCAAATATCCATGCTGACTTTTACAAGCTGGTCTACTTGCCGATGAAGACCCCGGTGGTGCGCAGTCAATGGATTGACTGGGCCCACCTTGAGAAGAGGAAATGTGCAGCTTTTGATGAAGTGATTCAAGCTGCAGAGAGACATGGGCTGAAGGATCTGTTTGCCTTCAGGTACAATTGGAATGATGAAGTGATTGCACAATTCTATGCAACGTGCCACTTCTCAGGCGAAGACGAAGAAAGTGTGACTTGGATGACTCATGGATCCAAGTATTCCATCACTCAAGAAGAGTTTGCCCGCCTGCTGCATCTTGACTCTGAGGGAGATGACCACCTCATTATCCACAACATTGGGGTCATTGAGAGGGATGGAATGAAGTTCATGTATAAGCCCACCTCCAAGTATGTCCCTCCCTCCACAAAGAATATGAAGCCTTTCTTTGTGGTCCTCAACAGAGTCCTCAGGAAGACGATTGCCCCCAAGGATGGGGATGCAGGGAGTGTGCAAGGCTACCTCCGGACCCTGATGAGGGTCATTAGCAAGAAAAGACAATTCGATGTTGCAGACTATATCTGGAATGATATGGTCAATATCTCAAGTACCCCCAACCGATCCTGTGGCTATGCCCCTTACTTGATGTTCATGATTGAGAAGGTCACAGGGATCGAGTTTGTGAAGGATGTGGAGCACACTCCACTGAGGCCTCAGAAGCCTTAGTCCGTGAGTGTCCAGACTGCTCCATCGCCGGCCTCAAGCCCCGAGGCACCGGCAAGGCAAGAAGAAGCTGCTAGGGCTACTCCTCCCTCCAGGGAAGCCCCTCAGAAAGGATCCGCTAGTGGGATCCTCAAGTACTTGGCTGCAATTTTCTCCTCATGCAAGAAAACTGAAGTGAAGCTTCACAAGCTAAATCAGAAGAGGAAGGAGGATATGAGATACATAAAAGCCAATGTGAAGCAGCTGAGTGAGAAGCTGGAGATCAATCCATTTGGATCTCCAGTACTTTCTGAAGATTCTGATCCAGACATCACCGAGCTCAGCCCCTTGACTCCTTCCGAGCTTGCCTATTTTTGCATTGGGGGCTCGAGCAGCTCCGCTCCTCCTCCTACCTCTCAACCTCGTCAAGCCGAAAGCAATGACGACAATGAAGACGACGAGAGGACTGACAGCGAAGAGTGAAGCCCTAGGACCTTCCTCTCTCTCTTTTTGGTGTCTTGATGCCAAAGGGGGAGAGATTGAGGGGGAGTCTCTAATCTAAGCTTTAGCTGAATAGGATGCGAGGAGAGAGCTCTCTATGTTTTTTAATTGTGATTGTATTTGCTTAACTCTCTTTTGATATCATGTTTGGTCCTGTGATGAATTGCTCAATTAATTTGCAAGTGTGTGATGAAATCTGAGTTTTTGCTCCTGAAGTGCCATATTCACTTGATATTAGTTGGTAAATGAAAATTCTGTCATTCTTAATGCATTCATGCTCTTAGTATGCATCCCACCATAGAGAATGCACATATGAATAATTATCTTGTTGCCTGATGCTTTTTGAGTCATATGTGCATACTTTATGAAAATCTCATTTTATACCTCATTTTGTGAAATCTCAATTGGTTGTCATCAATCACCAAAAAGGGGGAGATTGAAAGTGCATCTAGGACTCCCTTGTGGGTTTTGGATGATTTATGACAAGCAATTGGGATCCTAATCCTTTTGTTGAGATGAATGCAGGAAAATGATGAAAAATGAGTAAAATGCCAAAAAGAGGGAAATTAAGAAGGAGAATGAATTTGAGCTCAAGAAGAGGAAATTAAGAAGGAGAATGAATTTGAGCTCAAGAAGAAGAAATTAGTAGATTAGTATGTATGGAGTGTGTTAAGGAAACACACCCAAGAGCTCAATCTCATTTAATCACACACACACAATGCACAAAGCTATACAGGACCGAACTAGTCCGCTTTCAGCCGGACTAGTCCGATATCACATTCTGCACAAGATCGGACAAGTCCGGTCTCCACCGGACTAGTCCGATATCTTTCTGTTCCACTTCGGACTAGTCCTCCCCAGTGCGGACTAGTCCTCAACACAATGCACAAGTCACTAGATCGGACAAGTCCGGTCACCACCGGACTAGTCCGATACCCTTTCTGATCCACTTCGGACAAGTCCGGTGATTACACGGACTAGTCCGATATTCACTCTGATCTAAATCGGACAAGTCCTCCAAGTGCGGACTTGTCGTTCTAAACACTTAGGGTTTCACAGGTCCGGACAAGTCCGATGGCAACCGGACAAGTCCGAAGATTTCCAGCAGCGAAATCGGACAAGTCCGTTTTTCAATTGGACTAGTCCGATATTCCTGGACACTTAGGGTTTGCTTCACACAACACACCGGACTAGTCCGGTCTTCACCACGGACTAGTCCGATCTTTCTGAACCCTAACGGTAACTTCTAGAAACCCCATATAAATAGAGGTGCACGGCCCACTTTTAACCTCTCTCGAACCCTAGCGCCGTCACACCTCCCAAGAGACTCAAAAACCATCTCTCTCCACGAAATTAAGTGCAAAATCAATCAATCCTTTGAAGATCACTTGTAGATCATTGGAGAGGCACTTGGCACATGATTGAGCTCTTGGTTTGAATCTCTAACACACTCTTGCATCTAAATTTGTATATTTCGAAGTGTGTTATTGGTGGTCTTGAAAATTGTAATCAAGGGAGCTCTCAACTTGTGAGATCGCCCCTTCAACTTGGTGATTTACCCCCGTGTGGTTAGTGGAAGAGGATTGGCCTTCGTGGCAATCCGACGAGGGAAGGGTTGGTGAAGACCCGGTCCTTTTGTGGGCTCCTCAACGTGGACGTAGGTTGCCTTCGTGGTAACCGAACCACGGGATAAATCTTGTGTCTTGTTCGTTTGTGTTCATCATTCTAGTTGATCAACATTATCTAGGGTTTGATTCATCTTGTTGAATTTAAGTTAAATCGTTAAACAAGAATCATACTTACAATAGAACTTGACATACAATCATTGTACTGTTATTGAAGTTTATATTTCCGCTGCAAACGTCTACTAAACAATCAAATTGACCTAGCTTGATCAACCTAGTCCGTGAAATCCAGACTAGTCCGCACTTTACCGGACTAGTCCGATATATCTGGATTTGACCTTTTTGTTGAAGTACTACAGGAACCGAGAAAATCAAGAAGGCCTATTCACCCCCCCTCTAGGCCTACATTCAGCTGCAACTTTTGTCTTTCCATCCTTCTTAAGTTTTGCAATTGCTTTTTCAAAATCCCTTTTTTTCATGTGTTTGTACTGTCCATATTCTCGATTCGCCTGGACGTCGAATAGCGACTTTGCAATCCTAGTAGGGTCAAGGATACCTGTCTTGCGCTCCAACTTTTCATTATCCATATATTGCATCCTATTGAAGAAGTCCATAATTGTTATAATCTCATGAAATGCGTATGTGTGTAGTAAGAAAAGCAAATACAAAATATTAGAGCACCTACAAGCACCAGACGAGCAGCAGGATGATTTCGAGCGTGCCCCGATGGAAAAGGGAATGCAGCTTTTCAAATAAAATGACTCGTCTTTCTACTCCAGTGCTCCAGAATGCTTTTTTTTGGAATACTAAATGTGACACAATCAAGACCATATTTTGTGCTGGCGGTGATGTACCACTCATGCATTCTTCTGAGCTGGACGGGTTGTTTGCTAAGTTGTACGGATGTCATGAACGGCTTTCCATTCTTAAATTCAGGAGGAACATCCTCAAACTTGTATATTGGAACTCCTGGTTTAACTAAAGCCGTCCGCCGATTATACATGACACCGTCTTCTTCCCACTCCTCGATATCTTCTAATGCTGGCTCATGAGAAGAACGAGATGCACTCGATTTTCTAATATTTTCCTTCATAGCTTCCAAATACTTTGACACTTCTGATGAAGGTTTATTAATTTCGTATGAGCTAACTTTGACAGGCACTGATGATCGAGGAGTAGTCGTCGGAAGTTGGACACTGGCTTGTTGTTGAACCTGTTGTTCAACTGATTGCTCTTTACTCCCAGCAGTTGGCTCTAGTACTACTTCAAGCTGTTGCTCAACTGGTTGCTCTTTACTAGCAACATCTTGCTCTAGTACTGCTTGAAGTTGTTGTCCAACTTGTTGCTCTTGGATATCATCCTTGCTGAGACATAGGGGGAGTGGATCTTCTCGGACTGGGAGTCGATCTTCATGCACTTTCGCCTTAGAAGATGGGGTTGCAGTATTTGGAGATGCGGCGGGGCTAGAAATTGGCTCATTGTCCAACACGATATCGCGTCGGTGCCAATGGATTAATTGGTTGATAGCCTGCCCCAGAGTCGCGATCCCCTCAGGTGTGACATGGTCTATTTCATAATCTTCATAATCATTATCAATGATCTGAAGAACTTGCACCACAGCATAATACAACGGAAGTGGACTCCCGTTGAAGTCACGATCAGGTTTTGCCATAGCAATGGCAACCTGTTTGGTTTTGTTCCCTGCTCTGCCTATCGGGACAAGAAGACGACAAGATTTGTCCAGTAAGTCAAACTTTGGTTCTGAGAGTGTGAGGAGTTGAGCAGATTCAATATGTCTTTGTGACAGCGCATCAACCACTTTATTTAGTTTCCCCGGTTGGAACTCAAGAACAATCAAATCCGAGGAGCATCTGGTCGCCCCCCTTGACAGGACGAATGCTGAACCAAAGTCCGCAGCAACTCGGTTTGCTCGTCGCACGAGCAGAGCACTACGGAGAGAACCTCCGCTAAAGTTCTCGGAAGTTCAGGAGGTGGTGGTGGTGGAACTTGTTGCTGCGGTGTCGCAGTAGGCTCCTGGGTCGGAGATTCGTCCTCACGACCACGACTTGAACCTCCCATTTCATGCGTCGAGCATTTACGCACCATTCGGCATCCATATGACTTAAAATCAGCACATGTTTACTTTTCCTTCATCCATTTCATATTACAGTAGTGCGAATATTGACAAGGGAATAAGTGCATAACATTCACATATATTTATAAAGTACAAACTTTATACAAGATATATTATCTCATGACCAAGTTTACAGTAGTGAACTCCAAAACGATGGACTCCCACTACGGAAGTGCATCTCTACCATACTTGGTCCCCACGAGATGTCATACACACCTTGTCATCTGATACATACCCACTACTATTCTTAATATGACACAACGGCCACAAAATAAACACGGGCAACTACTAAACTATACGTTGCCCCGTGATGGCAGGAGTGCTGCCCCATCCCCCTTCGATATGGCCTATTCGACGTACTCAAGTTCCTCGGGATCTTCTTCCTCCTCTTCGTCCTCAGAAATTAGTGCCACAGGTGCGGGTGCTGGAGCAAGAGTTGCCACCTCACCCACCATCGATGATGTCGCGGCAACTAAAGAATGCATATCATCCTGTAGAAGAAACATCCTCATGTCTTCCAGTTCTTTCTGTGCATTCTCGCAACTCGCCTTCCAATCTTGAGTCTCCCCCCTGGATTGATCCCTTTCTTGAGTCATCTCACCCAACTATTCATCCAACAGTTCCACCTCAAGTTGACTCGCTTTCGACGCGCTTTCCGCGTATTCCGTTTCCATGCAAGCCTTCGATCGAGCTTTAACAGTCTGGTGCCACTGACTCTCCCATAATTTTATATGTCGATTGAGAGGAGCAATTGTGGCCCTAAGTGAGTCATTTGTCCCCTCAATGTGATCCCCTCGAATCAGAGCTTGCTTCAGGTCACTCATCAATCTTCCAAGGCTAGCATGCTATTCAAGGCTCTCTTGACACGCTGATGCTGCATACGACACTAAGATCATCTTGGGTACTTCTTCAGGATGTCGATATGCTGCAACCATCCAACTCGCCCACTCTTCACCAGCTCTACCGTCGACTGGAAAGAGCTCGAACGGAGTACCCACCATAGCACGATAATGAATTTTGCAAAACCTCATTATGGCAACACCCGCGACATAACACCACGTGTCTTCCAATTGAATCCCTTGCATTTGGATGGAGAAAGGAGCCCATCCTATATCCAATGGAGAAGCAGGTACATCGACATAAATGGTGCATCTTGTCACACCTCCGTCATCGATATCTTTGCCCCAAAAGTCCGGTACATCGCAATACCCGAACCGTTGAAGCATTGCTATCAACAAATCTGGAAAACCTTTCAGAAGAGCACACTTCGTGAACACCCATCCGTTTGGTAAGTGTACCATCGAATCAGCCATCTGTGGAAAAGATACTTGAACAATGAGAAGGTTTCCAACTTCCAATAGTTCAAGAAAATTTAAAACTGGAGTTGTAATCCCAGTCTGTTCCAGCTGACCGTCCTGTATAAATTAACAATTTTCATACAAGAAACTTCAGAACCAGATGTTGGGTTGGATACCAAAGTTTTAGCACACTTTACAACCTTTCCAGATTGTACTCATACAGCTCCAGGTGAGCTAGGAAAAAGAATCTATACAGGTTTAAAGTTGATCGAAGTTTTCTGGAAATTTTGACAGAACCTCCCCTGTATATGTGGTGATTTCCACAATTTATACAGGTATATCTTAACAATATATTGAGGTAATGACAAAATAAACATTGTATAACATCCAGTTAAAAGTCCATAAGTAAAAGATTTCGGCCATGAAACATTTGTTATACAGGTATAGCGCACTAATTTGAAACGATGTGCGAACTGTTTCATGTTCTGGTCTGCCAGAACCAAGTTTGCGACCATAGGAATTAACCACAGTGATACCAAGATTCAGATCATGAGTGAAACATATAGGTTATAGAGGACTTCCTATGCTTTCCAGAAATGTATATATATCACCATGTGACTATTCTGGATCAAAAGCTAGAGCTATCTAAATGTAAGAGATGAACTGGCTGTTGTTCAACAGCAGCCCTGCAGTTCACTGTTTTGAGCTTGAAATTTGAATTTCCTCAAATTCGAATCAGGAAAAACTTTAAATAACAAAACTGTAGATATCCTTCTACCCTTTACAGATATGTTTCACAATAAGGCAGAATATTTTTCTACAGTGAGTTTTTGCGAAAATACAGAGACTGGTACAATGGTAAGGTCATCTGGAGCAGTTTAAGCATACCGCAAATTTCAACAGATTATCTAGCTTTTCTGCCTTGATGGTCAACAGAAAAGTTGTAGAGGTCTTCGAGAGCTTTCCACCCTTATAGCATACCCCTATGTTTATTCCTAACTATCCATGATTACAACCTGGCGAAATTGAGCAAACTTCAGCCACAAATCAAGAACCTTGGTTCTAACCCTTTGTCGAGTCGAAACTCATTTTGCGGAGTCCAAATCTACCAGCACATGATAGTCACACTTTCCAAAATGTAATGCAACCATTCTGTCATTGGGGATGGTCAAGTATCAATGTCGATACTGATGGTACTACGTGCCTCACTAAAGAAAATTCTAACTTGTATTTCCGGATATGTTTATAGGTGGCCCTAGTATCATTCACTCACAAACGTGTTCTACACGGGTCGCTACCGTAGTCAATGCTACAAAAGACAAACAATCCCCTTTCACACCTTCAAACCTCAAGGACGGCACGGGGAAACACGATAGGCAGTCACAATAATAATATATATGAAATTAAATGCATATGACTCTGGTGTGAGTTGCCCTCGAGCGAAGTCATGTTTCGATGTACATGGCTGTACTACGTCCGTAAAGCAAAGACTCCCGCACGAACCGTCTTATACATGCTCGGGCATACGTGTTTTGCATGCTCCCATAGAACATGAATAGTTCTAGAGATGCATACTATCAGGTTATACATCACTCGACGGGGTCTCCCACTAACATTGAAGCACGCTGGGGTACAGTGTGTCATAGGTTCTCAGAAACATGGAAAGCTTCAGAGACTGCTATGAACATTTTTGTGCCAAGCCAAGGAAAGACTTCCACGCTACCTCTCGCGTGGTGAGCTTACCGCAATTGATCCGCTTACGGTGGCGTACCTTACCTCTTACCTGATGTCAGAGCGTCGTTACAGAAGTAATAACAAATAAGTTAGTTTACCACCTTTATATCTTATACTAATACTCTTTATAAGGGCATATAGCTAATTCCTCACTCAACAATCCTATGTTTTTAAAATATGCTCTTTTCTAGCACACCGTTCCCAATGATGCTCTGATACCATGTCTGTGGGGACTGAAATCTCGACCTCCAAGGATCTCATTGGGTGGTGTCGTGCGATGCGACACCCAATTGTATATAAGAAAAGAACGAGAACAAATTACAATACCAAGTCTTTATAAACACAGCGGAAGTTTTACAATACTAAACGAAAAGGAAAGAGAACTATACATCATATCTACGCTCTCGGCACTAGCTATGCAACACCAAAGTCATCCATGCCTTGGATACCTCACACTAGCAACACGAAACTTACGGCGACGTGCAGGGTTCCCACTCGGCTGTAAACCCTGGAGGGGGCGCAACCTCGTCATCGAACCCGTCATCAGTCGCATATTCTGCAAAAACTTGTTAACTGCAAACGTGAGCTCAAGGCTCAGCAAGACTAACCCATCTCACTAGACATATGCAGGGGTAAATACTAAAACATAGGTAAGGAATAGCATAAAGGACAAGCCTACAAGTGGATCCTTATGGTCATGTTTTAAGTAGCACATGGCATTCTTCAGGCACAACACATCATAGACTCCACAATCAAACAAGAAACACTTTGCCAATGATATGACATGCCCAAAGCACATAATGCTATTATAGGTAAAGTAAGGGGAAACTTTAATCTTTTAATTTTGCTATCTCTAAGCCATACAGGGTTGCAAAACAATTATAATTCAATACATCGTATTCTCCTGACTTCTTTAGTATTTACTACGTCACGACACAGTGAACAAGTGGTACTCTATTACCGCGAGGGACGGTGATTGCAATCAGGACACACCCGGTCAACACGACACATACGCACTTTCTAAAATGCCAACGAGTACTTACACCAGTACTTACATAGCACTTCAGTACTAGTCATATATGGCCACCTTTCACCAAACACTCGAATGTCGAACTAGTCGATCCGTCACGAGCAGGAGGTCACTGCGTGGGGCGTACTCTGACGTGCCCACCAGCTGATTTACACCTCGCTGCACTCAACCTACGCATATAAAACGGAACGGTATGCCTTGACCAACCAGTATCATGCTACGTCAGTTTGCTGGAGCCCATTTCTCCAGTATGTCACTGGTACAATTCAAGCTTGTCTAGCGGGGTCGCACACGAATCGGTCCTCAATCGACACAAGCACGGCTACGCACGTGAGACCACGTATCATTGCATCCTACCTGCTGCTCCGTCTTAATTTCATATTCATAAGCCATTTCTTGATCCAATCCATCCGTGTGATAAAACCCTATCTCGCGAGTAGATTCCAACTACTCGACTTCTACCGGATTCCTATGAATACAAGCACTGCAGTTACTACACGAGTCTGTGAGCTATTCTAACCACTCCATAGTTTCTTTGGTCATGCAAGTGGATGTCAAACACCTTAAACGTAATACACAAATATCTGATGACGTAAGGTAAATGAAAACTTCAAAGACATTGTAAGGAACTTAAATACAAACCGGGGCTTGCCTGAATGCGAGTTTGAGTCTATGTTAGTTTCTAGCAGCTGGACTTCCAAAGCTTCCGACTGCTCCTTGACTTCAGTCACTACACGTTATGCATGTACTATATATGAATGACTTTGAAAATAATCAATATGCTTAAGGTCATAGGCTAATATCTTATGATCAAAATAAGATAATGATATTAATTGGCCTTGGGACTTTTATGGTACATACTAGTGACCATAGTGGAGACTATTGCAAAGAACAGGAGATGAACAAGGAAGTTTGTTGTTCCTAAAAATTATGGTAAGCAATAACCTTCTCTAGATTTTGGTGGAAACCTTGGAGATCTATCATGGCTACCAGTGGTTATACCATGTAGAGGGGGTCTAACTGGTTCTAGAAAAATTTGTTTCACAATTTTCTAAGATTCCTACAGGGAGAAACTGATTTTCAAGTTTGGGGAAATTTCTGAAATTGATTTTGTATTTTTCTCAATTTATAACTACATAGAGATTTAGAACACTGATCGACCCAGTAATTGAAATCTAATGAACATGAAGTTTTTACTGGAGATCAAGTGTAATAATAAGAGTGTTCTGACCAACATTGGGAATTTTTCAATTAACGGAACAGGGGTAATTAATTTCCAAAACAGTTAGATCAAAGGAATTAATTATAAATTTTTGGGAGTTTCATGTCTAATAAATTGCATTACTGCAAAGTAGCGATTGATATGTGTCTACCAGAATTTACTTGGAAAATTTTAAGAAAATCTACTAGGAGTTATGGATTTTCCAAGTTGGGGCAAAATCTGGAATAAAATTTCAATTGGAAATTATTTGAATAAAGGGTTGGGCCAACGTATTTGAAATAGGCCAATCTGGTTGAAGCCGCACGGGGGCACAAGAATCAACCCACGTGGCCGCATGGTATCCTTGGACTGCAGCTGATCCGCTCGCTCGCATGCATCACTTACACGTGGGGCCCATGATCTTTGTCTTCTTCGCGACGCACCACTCGGCCACGGTGGCGCTGCGCAGGTGAGCTCACCGCAACGGCTGGGTCGACCTCCACTCGCCTCGGTACTGACTGCCAAACCATAAAATCGACCGCACAACACGATGGTGAGGTCCAATCGCGGCGGCGACGGCCGGAGATGGCGGTGCGACGACAGCGGCGGAGCTAGGGTTTCGGCTATCGTCGGAATCACATAGGGATGGCGCAAAAGGCTCAGGAAAATGCTAGAAACATTCCTAGGAACATGGGGATGATGATTTTGATGTTAGGAACGGGTGACATCACTGGCAAAGTCGACTTTGATGATGGACCGACGGGGTTCTATTGGCGGTAGGGTAAACTTGAATATCTCAAGCTTCATTCGATGGCGTCTACTGATTTTTGGTATGGGGGTGTGCTAGGAGGTACTGAATATAATCCTTAACTGGATTGAAGAATCATTACATGTACAAATGGAATTATACCGAGAAGTGAGCTAGTTCAATGGCAACGGCCGAAAGAAAGACTGGAAGATACTGCTTGATACTGAATGAAAAAGAAGCACGTCTTTTACTGTGAGAAAGAGCTCGGGATGGCGATCCTTTTTGGTGTTGAGGTTGAGTTGTGGTGCCGCTTGTTGAAGACTGGCGACGGTGGAGCAGAGGCGGCATTCGTCCTCAACTTCGGTGGTGTCTGCGGAACTCCAAACTACGGCCAACACAATCACCAAAACGCTAAGCGAGTTGGAATAGAAGATAGAGAACAGACTTGGCGCCAACTTTGCTGTTTGCATCGACTGAAAATAACGCGAGGAGAAAGCACTCACCGAGGAGGAAGAGAAAGCGGCGAGAATGGCGACGGCGGGACGAAGCTGAGACGGAGCTTGACGCCGACGGCCAGGGGACGGGTATTTATAGGACAGGGGGGTGTTTAGGCCACACAGCTGCCTGCTTGCATGCCGTGTTGCGGTGGCGAGCACTCCCGGCGTCAATCAGTGGGGACAGCCGTATACAGAGCACGTCCGTCGGTTCAACCGAGTGTGTGAGGCTGACAGCAGGTCCCACCGCCCCTTATCCTCTTTCCTTCTCTGCAACTTTAATTCTCAATACCAAACTTGATCCAAAAATTATAGATTCAAATAAATATCTGGAACTTGATTCTGAAATTGGATTTCAATTTTGGTCAAGTTTTATTTGAATTTCAAATTTGAATTTGAATGAAATTCAATGTGGTCACTGAGTTAAATAGCAATTGAGCTTCAAAAATTTTGACACTTTATGGATAAGTTAAGAAAGTCATGCTGACCATGATGGTGTGTTAAAATCGTGATGTTCAACTAAGTTGAACAGAATTCAAAATTTGAACTCTAAATATGGCTTGAATTTGCTAAGTGTCTCAAATAAAATAGCAAATGGAATTCAAAAACTGGAAACATGGCAGGAAGTATATTTGGAATATTATTATGCCATGGAAAAATTTATGGCCTAAGATTTGAATATTTTGGCAAGGCCTAAATGTACTGTGCTATATTCAAATTAATTTGAATGTATTAGTACTGCATAGTAATTTGCACCAGAAATTTTTATTCAATAGCTTCCAAAATTTGTAGAAAGGTCACTTAAATTATTGTAAGGTCATTGATGAAGTTCATTCATTCTGTAACTAAAATTTCAGTATGAGTAAGAGAAAGATTATTGATGATATCAAGTTTATGTGTACAACCATAATTGATCTTCACTATGTTTGACAACCAACTGGTACTGAACTTGATAATAAGGAAAACATAGATATTACATTCGCGCGACTGCTCGGTAGAAGATCTGCTTCCTCTATAGTTTTCTTCACACAATCTAGTCATCGTTTTTCAAGCTGGAAGCATCAGCACTGTAAGTAAAGATGAGTTTTCTACGCATGAATATGATAGTTATAATCTGCTTTATTTGCATATTGTTGTTCATGTTCTGTGAACTATCTGTCATGCGTACTGTTGAAATTTTAGGAATTAATTTTATCATTAAAGTGCATTGTTTTCTAATAATCCAAAAACCTAATAGGCACTTTAAGATGAGTAATAGCTTTCCTGATACGATGAAACCTAAGAAGTTCGCTGGTTCCAACTTTAAGAGATGGGCTACAAAACATAACTTGTGGCTTATTACAATGGACATATCTTATGTTCTAAAGCCTGTAGATCGATCCATGACTATTGAAAAATAGACTGGGTTTGATAAAGCTAATGTAATGGCAGAGGGTTGCATTTTGAGTGTGGTGTCCGACAAATTGTGCGATGTTTATGTGACTCATAAGAGTGCAATAGAGCTCCGGGAGGCCATTGAACACAAGTACGGTGTGTTGGATGCTGGACACGAGTTGTATGTCATGGAGCGCTATCACGATTTTAAGATGGCAGACAACCGTTCAGTGGTTGAGCAAGCTCATGAAATACAACTCATTCTCAGAGAGCTCCAACAACTTGGACTAAATTTTCCCGATCGATTTGTGGCTGGCGGCATTACTTCCAATTACCTCTATCTTGGAAGGGATTTGCCACATCTCTAAAACATAAGAGACAGAACATTTCGGTTGAGGATTTTTTGGCTTCTCTTGATGTGGAGGAGAAAGCTCGAGCAAAAGATGGCACGTCCAAGGTGCATGAAGGACAGTCCACTGCTAATTTCATGCAACATGGTGGACCAAAGAAAGGGAAAAATAAAGTTTTACACACCACCAACTTCAAAAGAAAGGAGAAGAAGAAGATAAACATAGCTGAGATTGAGTTCTATGTCTATGGTAAGGTTGGGAATTTTTCCAAAAAGTGCACAGACAGAAAAGGCAAGAAAAATCAACAAAAATATGCCAACATGGTTATTAGCGATGCTGGAACAACAGGGTATGGTAATACATATATTGTTTTAACATCATGTCAACCTACTGAATGGTGGATTGATACATGAGCTAATATTCATGTTTGTGCTGATGTATCTATGTTTTCTTCTTATCAGGCTACCCATGGTGCCTCCGTCCTGATGGGAAATGGCTCACGTGCTTCTGTTCATGGTGTTGGTATGGTCAGTCTGAAGTTCAGTTCGGGACAGACCGTGCAGCTGAAGAACGCGCAACATGCCCCCTAGATAAATAAAAATCTCATCAATGGCTCTTTGTTGTGTCGAGATGGATTTAAGTTGGTGTTTGAGTCTAATAAAATAGTCGTGTCAAAATGTGGACTCTTTATTGGAAAAGGCTATGACAGCGGAGGCTTGTTCCGCTTTTCCCTTTCACATTTTAGTAGCTCTATGGTGAATTTTTGAATAAAGATAATGAAGTGAGTGTTTGGCACTCGCGTTTATATCATATAAATTTTGGATACATCTCACGGCTATCTACATTATCTTTAATTCCTAAAATGTCTATAGTCAAAGGTTCTAAGTGTCAAGCTTGTGTGCAAGCAAAACAACCAAGAAAACCACACTTGGTTGTGGATGAAAGAAATACAAGACTTTTAGAACTCATTCATTCTGATCTTTGCGAAATGAATGGTGTATTGACTCATGGAGGAAATAAATACTTAATGGCGTTTATTGAGGATTCAACTCGTTATTGTTATGTGTATTTACTTAAATCAAAGGATGAGGCATTTAGATTACTTCAAGAATTATAAGGCAGAAGTTGAGAATCAACTAGAAAGAAGGATAAAAAGAATTAGATCTGATCGTGGAGGAGAGTATTTTTCCGATGAGTTCTCCCAAATTTGTGCTCAAAATGGAGTCATACATGAGATAACACCACCTTATTCACCTTAATCAAATGGGGTTGCCGAGAGGAAGAACTGCACACTAACAGATTTGGTGAATGCCATGTTAGATACTGCAGGATTGTCTAAGGCATGGTGGGGGGAGGCAGTTCCGACTGCAAATCATGTATTGAACAGAGTTCCCACAAAAAATAGCTAGAAAAATCCATATGAATGCTGGAAAGGAAGAAAAACATCTCTTTCTTACCTGCGCACATGGGGGCGTTTGGCTATGATAAATATACCAATAGTAAAAAAGAGTAAACTCGGACCTAATACTATTGAGTGTATCTTTATTGGTTATGCATCTAAAGTCCTGCCTATTGATTTCTAGTAATAAGGTCTGACTCACCTCTTGTGGTCGTTGACACGATAGCTGAATTTAGAGATGCCAAATTTTTTGAATGTATTGTCCTATGAATGATGCACATAGCACTTACGGTCATACACATGACAATAATTATATTCCATCTGAAATCTTAGAACAACCTGATTTTACATCGTCAAAAAATTCATTACAACCGTATGATGGAGAAAACAATGAAACAGCTCATAGAGCGAGCAAGAGACAAAGGATGACAAAATCCTTTAGTGATGATTTCATTGTTTATCTTGTGGATGATACACCGAAATCTATCCGAAAGGCGTCTGCATCTCCTCATGAAAATGATTGGAAGGAAGCAGTCCGTAGGGAGATGGAATCCATCATGACTAACAGAATCAAGGATGTAGTGGATCGTCCATTCGGTTGTAAAACTGTTTAGTGTAAGTGGGTGTTCAACAAAAACCTTAGGCTTGATGGTATTATTGAGAAGTACAAGGACAGGCTGGTTGCGAAAGTTTATACACAAAATAAGGAGAAGACTTCTTTGATGCTTACTCACCCATTGCTAGAATGAAAACTATTCGGGTACTTCTTTCTTTGGTTGTCTCGCACGGTCTTCTAATCTATCAAATAGATGTGAAGACGGCTTTCCTTAACAGAGAGTTAGATGAGGATATTTATATGGATCAGCCAGAAGGATTTGAGATACCCGATCAAGAGAATAAGGTGTGTAAGTTAAAGAAATCTTTATACGGTCTTAAACAAGCACCAAAGCAGTTGCATGAGAAATTTGATAGTACCATAACACAAGTAGGCTTTGTTGTCAATGAGGATGATAAATGTGTATATTATCGATATGGTGGGGGTAGAAGAGTGATCATGTGTTTATATGTAGATGATATATTAATTTTTTGAACTAATATTGATGTGATAAATGAGGTAAAATCTTTTCCGTTCCAAAATTTTGATATGAAAGATCTAGGTGAAGCTGATGTTATCCTAAATGTCAAGATGATAAAAAATAAGAATGGGATTACACTCTTGCAATCCCAATATGTTGAGAAGATCTTGAGCCATTTTGGCTATTCGGATAGCAAGCCTTCACCAACGCCATATGATCCTAGTATAATTTTACGGAAAAATAAAGGACTTGGAAGAGACCAGCTTAGATACTGTCAGATAATTGGTTCACTCATGTACCTAGCTGGTGCTACTCAACCTGACATTTCCTTCGTGGTTAGCAAATTGAGCCGGTTTATTGCTAACCCAGGAGATGATCATTGGCGCGCGCATGAGCGAGTTATGCGCTACATGTGTGGTACAATGAATTATGGACTTCACTATACAGGAGACCTTAAAGTTTTGGCGGGTTATAGTGATTCCAAATGCATTTCTAATGTTGATGAGATAAAGGCAACAAGTGGTTATGTCTTTACTCTTGGAGGAGCTATTTTCTCATGGAGGTCTTGTAAACAGACCATCTTGACAAGGTCAACCATGGAAGCAGAGCTTACAGCATTAGATACAATATCCGTAGAAGCAGAGTGGTTGAAGGAACTCTTGATGGATTTACCAGTGATGGAAAAACCAATTCATCCAATTCTTATGTACTGTGACAATCATACTGTTCTTGTAAAAGTGTCAAGTACAAAGGATAATATGAAATCCTCAAGACATGTGAAAAGACGGTTAAAATTTGTCTGAAAATTGAGAAGCTCTGGAGTGATAGCCATCGATTATATTCAAATGGCTAAAAATCTGGCAGATCCGTTTACATAAGGTCTATCAAGAAATGTGATAGATAGTGCACCGAAGGAGATGGGATTGAGGCCCTCGTGAGTTATACACAGAGGTAACCCAAACCTATGAAATCGGAGATCCCGTGAATTAGGGTTTGGGAAGAACAAGTTGTATGTATGACTAGGAGAGTACATAATTACATAGTACCCTCTCCAGTGAAGATGCAATACTCTCCATTCTGTACAGAAGGCTGACTTAAGTCTTAATGTGTTCGGAGGCTTCAGTGCGAGATATTGTCCTACAGAGTATTCCTGTACGAACACACCTATATGAGCTGACTGTTGGTCGCAGTCTGTGAGATTTGGGGATTCCCTAAGCAGCTCATGAAAGGGACACGGGAGTATGACGTATAAGGTTCACCCAAAGACTGGCCCAATAGGTGCCTAGTATTAGTTTGGTCTTTAAATGAAACCACCTCACGCAAAACTACCAATTCAAGGCATAGTCCATTGTGTATATAGTCGTGGATTAGCAGATTCTTTAGATCTAGATGGATGTTTAACTCAATAGGTCTCCATTGTTAAACTGATATATCAAATAACATTGTGGACATACGACAAGTAGTGTCAGCTATGCCTTTGGAATTTGCTGGGGATTGTTGGAATATTGGGCCTGGGCCCAACTATTCTCTACTAAGTTCCAAAGGTGTTAAGGAGACTTTAATCTCACATTGACTATTTGAGAAGAGTATCACTTATTTATAGGGGAAACTATTTTCTATATGTGGAATATGTGAGGGAAGGATGGCAAGATCCACAAACAAATCACACGAACGCGCGTATTCGCGTGTTTTCACATGAGTTAACGCGTGACTTGTGACTTGCGATGTAGCGACAGGTGCGATAATTATGTTCTCTCTGTTTTTGATAATACTGACACTAATATAACTTTAATTTGCTGCAATTTGTAGCACTTTATGAGTCAGTTTCTGGAGAATAATGGTATGCAATAACTGGCGCGATTTAATTATGCTGCAAATACTGTAGTTTATTGCATTCAGTTACTAGAGCTTAATTGTGCCGCTTTGCTGCATACTTAATTCCTTCAGTTACTAGAGTCTTGCAACTATATATATACAGAATGAGAACTTTCATTCTGAGATACAGAGGTGAACAGAGCCACTAGTCCACCGTGCTGAGCGTCTGCTATAGGCTAGTCCATCCCTCCCGTCGGTGTGTTACCGACGTGTGGGAGAGCAGTGTCTCCGAAACAACGTCCGATTAAAGAATCTGCATGGGTTGGGGCACATTAGTTTTTTTGGGTAGCGTTCGCGTGACTGCTCGATAAAAGATCTATTTCCTCTATAGTTTTCTTAACACACTCTAGTCATCGTTTTTCAATCTGGAAGGGTTAGCTCTATAAGTAAAGATGAGTTTTCTACGCATGAATATGGTAGTTATAATCTGCTTTATTTGCATGTTGTTGTTCATGTTCTGTGAACTATCTGTCATGCGTACTGTTGAAATTTTAGGAATTAATTTTATCTCTAAAGTGCATTGTTTTCTAACAATCCAAAAACCTGATAGGCACTTTAAGATGGGTAATAGCTTTGCTGATGCGATGAAACCTGAGAAGTTCACTGGTTCCAACTTTAAGAGATGGGCTACAAAACTTAACTTGTGGCTTATTGCTATCGACATATCTTATGTTCTAAAGCTTGTAGATCGATCCATGACTATTGAAAAATAGGCTGAGTTTCATAAAGCTAATGTAATGGCAGATGGTTGCATTTTGAGTGTGTTGTCTGACAAATTGTGCGATGTTTTTATGACTCATAAGAGCGCAAGAGAGCTCTGAGAGGCCATTGAACACAAGTACGATGCATCGGATGCTGGACACGAGTTGTATGTCATGGAGCGCTATCACGATTTTATGATGGCAGACAACCGTTCAGTGGTTGAGCAGGCTCGTGAAATACAACTCATTGTTGGAGAGCTCCAACAATTTGGACTAAATTTGCCCGATCGATTTGTGTCTGGGGGCATTATTGCCAATTACTTCTATCTTGGAGGGGATTTGCCACATCTCCTAAACATCAGAGACAAAACATTTCCGTTGCGGATTTGTTGGCTTCTCTTGATGTGGAGGAGAAAGCTCGAGCAAAAGATGGCGCGTTCAAGGTGCATGAAGGACATTCCAGTGCTAATGTCATGCAACATGCTGCACCAAAGAAAGGGAAAAATAACGTTGTACACACTACCAACTTCAAGAGAAAGGAGAAGAAGAAGATAAACATGGCCGAGGTTGAATTCTATGTCTATGGAAAGGTTGGGCATTTTGCCAAAAAGTGCACAGACAGAAAAGGCAAGGAAAATCAACAAAAATATGCCAACATGGTTATTAGCGATGCTAGAAGAACAGGGTATGGTAGTACATATACTGTTTTAACATCATATCAACCTACTGAATGGTGGATTGATACAGGGGCTAATATTCATGTGTGTGCTGATGTATCTATGTTTTCTTCTTATCAGGCTACCGACGGTGCTCCGTCCTGATGGGAAATTGCTCATGTGCTTATGTTCATGGTGTTGGTATGGTCAATCTGAAGTTCACTTTGGGATAGACCATACAGCTGAAGAACGTGCAGCATGCCCTCTCAATAAATAAATATCTCATCAGTGGCTCTTTGTTGTGTCGAGATGGATTTAAGTTTGTGTTTGAGTCTAATAAAGTAGTCGTGTCAAAATGTAGTCTCTTTATTCAAAAAGGCTATGACAGCGGAGGCTTCATTGCATGGATTCCGGTTTATCGCAACGAAAAAATTCATCGCAATAGGTTGTTTTTTGCCGCAATAGGTCGCTGTTGTAACAAAAAAGAGCGTGGCGATAGTTTTTACGAATCGTCGTAATAATTCCCACGGCGATAGGTTATTTGCGACACCTTGGCATCTGTGGCGAATAGGATGCTATCGCAACGGTTTTACATCGATGGCAAATAGGACACTATGGCAATAGTTTCATGTATTGCGACGATTTAACGTATCGCAACGAATTATACGGTATTGCAACGGGTTCACGATCATGGCAAATAGTTTGGTATTGCAACGATTTCATATTCGTGGGAAATAGTATGTTGTTACAATGATTTAGCATACTGCGACGATTTAACGTATTGCGACAAACAGCATGGTACTGCCACAATTTCACATTCGTGGTAATTGTATGTGGTTGCAACGATTTCACAGGCATGGCAATAGTACGGTATTGTAATGATTTCACATTCGTGGCAATTAGATCTTATTGCAACGGTTTAGCATATTGCGACGATTTAACGTATTGCAACGAATAGCATTGTATTGCAACGATTTCGCAGGCGTGGCAATAGTACGGTATTGTAACGATTTAACATTCGTGGCAAATAGTATGTTATTGCAACGGTTTACCGTATTGCGACGATTTAATGTATTGCAACGAATAGCATTGTATTGCAATGTTTTCATGTTCGTGGTAATAGTACGTGAATGCAATGATTTTCACATTCGTGGCACATACTACAGTATTGCAACGATTTTCATAGCCGTGGCAAATAGTAACATATTGCAACGAGTTATGGTGTAGCGACGATGCACCATATTGCAACGAAAATCACGGTATTGTAACGATTTCACATCCGTGGCAAATAGTATGATACCGCGACAGTTTAACGTTCGTGGCAAATAGTAGGTTAGTGCAACGAGTCAACAAACGTGGCGAATAGTACCGTATTGCAACGATTTTAGATCTGTGGGAACTAGTCTGGTACTGCAACGATTTCTTATCCATGGCAAATAGTTGGGTATTCCAACGAGTCCACAAATGTGGCGAATAGTACCATATTGCAATGATTTCAGAACCGTTGGAACTAGTATGGTACCGCAATGATTTCGCATCCGTGGTGAATCGTTTGGTATTGCAACAATTTCTTATATGTGGCAATAGTCTTTTAATGCAACGTTTTTTGAGTCATTGCCAAATGTTTATACTGCAACGTTTTGTCATTCTATTGCCATGTTTTATCATCCGTATTGGCAATAGCTTCCTATTGCAACAATTTATTATTCATGACAAGAAATTCGTAATGCCACGTTTTATAATTAGCGGTAGTAGAACCCGAATGCACCAGGTTTGAAAATTAGTGGCAACAAAATCACAAGTTTAACAATAAACATCCATTAATTTTACAACACGCATAACAACACTCAAGGATTACTTAAGCGACGTGTTTGCATGCTAAGAGTTTTCCTAAGCTGACTGGGACTAATTGTTGGAGCAGGTGGCTTTTAGCGGTTCCTTATTTGTTGGACCTTCTGTGCAGTGGTCGCCATCATCATTTTGTGCATCTCAGCCAATGAGGCGCGCATATCCTGCATGTCCATAGCTTTCTGTTCACGATCAGCTGCTATCTGACCTTGTAAGTTTTGGACTTCAACGATTAACTCTTCATTCTTCTGGTTTATGCAATCCATCTGGGTGTTTAAGCTATCATTTCTTCCTTCAAAGTCCTGCACTATTTCATTGAGGCCTGCATTTCTAACTTCTAAGTTTCGAACTTGGTCGTTGAGGTGTTCAGACATCTGGATACGCATACATTCACGTTCGGGACCAGTTGGGTTAGCCATATAACCACGCCCCCAAACCTATGATCCTACACAACCAATTGAGGATCTATAACAATGCTGGAAGATGTGGTCTCTCTCCTCATTTGGAGTTGGGCCTCCCTGCTCAGCTTCCATGTCGTCCACTTGGGCACGTGCCTAGATCTATATACAAAAAGAAAAGTCACAAGTAATTTGCAAATATTTATTTAATTGGGGATTGTTTGAAGTGTTACTCACATGTACAGCTTCTGCCAGCTTGTTTGTCCAGTTACCGTTCAACAAATGGCTTGCCTCTATAGTTGTATGTCATCAGGTTCTTCTCCGGTCTTTGGGTCTCGCTACATAAAATACAAGTAACTTCAACATGTCGGTATATATATTGTTTGCAGCGCAAAGTAAAAGCGTGATTTATTTTTCATACCTTCTCGTAACTAAGTTGGGCATAGGATTTGGAGCCAAGCAAGTGACACGCCTTTTGTCTTCTTCGATTTTGAGAATTGGTCCTGCTTATTGACTGCAATAATTTAAAAATTAATTCCACGAATGAAAGTAAATGAAATATTTTTTGTATGATGCGAAGCTATTACAAAGTTAGCTGACCTTGAATTGCTCAGACCCAAAATATTCTATTAGGTGCAACCACTGGGGCGTCGTTACGTCAGCAGGCTGGTTTCGTATACGTTCTTCATCGGTAGAATAACTCTTATAGGTGGCATGCAAAGTCGAGCACCACCCCTTGTAGCGCTCACACACAATTTTCAAAATTTTTCTTGCGCTCTTTGAGGATAGAGTTGGAGTCGGACATTTTTAAGCTCCAAAAGTAAAATTACGTTGGGGCGGAAGGAGTATTTCTGGTTTGTATATCTATACCTGCTGTTGGTTCATGCATCGTAGTAGTACCAGGGAGTGAAGAACCTCGGGATTCCTGAACATCATGTGCTGCAATATTCTCTGTGTACCATGCAAACGATTTAATGTTGTCTAAATTTGTTTAATTTTGATAGTAAACACATTTATAGCTATACCAGGTGCTTGTTGTAATCATGAATACTTGTAGACGACATCACGGTTTGATGTCTTGTTCCTATTGTAAAGAGCATTGTAAGTAGTCATTCCAAATAACAGTGATAACGTCAGATTACATGACCGACGTAGATTTTGGATGGGACGGTGTGCTTTCTATAAACTGCAGTGTTTGTTACTAACAGAGGAATTAGAAAATAAAGAATAGAAAAAAACGTACGATACGAGAAAGCCACAAGAAAGAATAAAGTGAAATCCATGGGAACTAAAAATCTTAGGAATACAAATTTGTAAAACAGGAATGAGAGTACAACATTAGGAGTGGTTGATCAAATAACCTGTGCATCATTTACTTCTAAATCCAAAAATTACATACTACTACCTCTAGTTTTTAGTATTTGTCATTTCCGACCAGGAGTTGAACTAGAAATACCTACCGTAATAAGCTGTCGGAGAAACATTTATTTAGGGACAGATGTAGTGTATATATAACTAAATTCGTGAAACAGAAGACCACATTTCTTCTTTATTAATTTATTTAATCTTCGTATATCAGGATGGATCGTGTATAACTTAACTAGGCCAAAACTGCATGGATCGTGTAGAACCAAGCCAATATAGCTATATAAAAAGACGGCATGGATCGTGTAGTTTACCTAGCACAAAACTGGAGTCCGGGATGCGATGTCGCAGGGAGGTGTCGGCGACGAATAGGTTTGGTAGAGCCCGTCAAACTTGGTCGCCCGGCGTTGTACCCAAGAGTCAACACCACCAAGAGATTCGATGCGTCACTGTGAGATCCATGGGGGAAAATTTGTAAAAACCGTGGGAAATGAAAACACGGGAATTTCACAGGAATACAAGTATGGAACACAGGACAGAGAGACAACACATTTGGAGTACAGCGAGATCACTGGAAGGGCGAGGCAGCGGTGTGTCGGGAATGGAGGCCAGTGTTTCCATTTATACTCATCATGGCTGAAATAGGGTTACAATAATAGGCGGGACTGAAATTGGAGGCGCAGGTAATGAAAATTTAATTGTCAAAATCTCAAATGTGGCGCGCCAAGTAGAATGATAAAATTTTCGCGGGAGTGGAGAATTTCACGCAAGTCGTGCCCTTGTGCACGCATCCAATCGTGATTAATTACATCTCATGTCGCGTCGATTCCTGCACATGGCTGGTGCATGTAGCTACAGGGGTAGACTTCGTCTTAGGACAAGTTGCTTGCTTCTTAATTCATCTTTGTTGCCATGTATGAAGATCAAAATCTAAAAGCAGTCATCTGCTAGCTAGTGGGACATTCCAAAAAAATACGAAAAAAATATGAATCGCCTAATGTATACGTATGTGCTAATGCAAACGATATGCAAATACAGCCAAGTGCACAAAACGATAGTAAACAATTAGCATTTTGTAGCATTAATCACAATGAAACGATAACATGTACTAGTATATTCTACTACATACTAAAAATACATTTTCCCATGCGCCGTCTACAAATGAAAAAATTGAGTGAAAGAGCACAAAAGAGGAGAAACGCAACCTCAACCACGATCTCAATGGAGTTTCAACCAAGAGTCGTTGATTGTCGCAACACAACGAATTATTGGCTATACATTGAACAACAGTTATCTCGCCCCTTTTTCAGAAAGGAGATGTTTTTCGATACTGCATAGGACGCATTGTTCATGAACAGAAAAGACATTTATCATTAAAATAGAAACAACATATATAATAAAAACAAGAACTATTAAAGCGCGTAGAAGACAAGAAAAAGAAAAACTACAAATACTACTCTACTCGGAGTCGGAGGAGATCTCCTCCACCCCCTCCTCCGCCGCTGCTGCTGCCGCCTCCTCTGGCAATTGAGTCTGAAGCTTCCGGGCGACGGTCCGCAAAGATGCTGGTGGCCCTCCACCCCAGCCACCTCCCCGATCATCTCGTAGAGTACGTTGAGACGACCGGCCACAAACCCTAACCCAAAGCAGTAGTGGCCGGTGGTGTCTACGCTGGTGCTGAAGGGAAGTTTCCTAAGACCCAAACGCTCACACGAGCGAGATTTTTTGCTTGCCCGGCAGTGGTGGAAAGGTACTCAGTGGCCTCCTTCAGGCGCCGATCGAGTTCATCGAAGCGTTGTTCGAAGAGGCGGACAATCTCCTGAACCCAAACAGGATGAGGAGGTGCGGGCGTCGCGGGCGGAGAAGGGGACGGAGGAGGTGCGGGTGCGGCCTCCAGTTCCACCGGCATTGGCTGCGACGAAATTGGAGAAGAAGGATGTTCGGAGGACGTCGACGGACTGGAGCGCTTCGGTGCGTGGCTACCCATTTGTGCGGCGACGGAGTTGCGAAGAAAGAGCGAGAGGTGGTCGGCGATGGTGCGGCGGTGAAGGAAGAGAAGTTTGGAGGCTATGATCGATGGAGATGGAGTGGTGCGGCAGAGACACAAGAGGTCGGGTGTGCCTTTATAGCGGGTCCTCGTCCCATGCGAGTGGAGATGATCGGACGCTTCGAAAACTGCGCTTTCGAATTAATCCGAACCGCAGTTGGCTTCCATCTCCGCTTCATATGTAGTTTTTTAATTTGACATGCAAAGGGTCCAGGGTATGCAGTGGCCCACCTGGCATACTTTGTAGGTCCGTCAGGCGGTGTTTCATTTTCTCAGTTCCAGATTTGTGTTTTGACACGCAAAGGTCCCACCGGCCCAAGGTATATGCAATGTTCCAGTCTTTTTCAGTTGGTCACGCAAAATACCTCGATCATGTTTCAAGACGTTATGCGTTTTCTATTATTTTTTGAAAGATCGTCATATATATATATATATATATATATATATATATATATATATATAGTTGAAAGATCGTCAGAAAACACAAGAAAAAATTACAAGACGATGAACACGCCAAACATTCATGAATTCATTAACACACACACACACACGCATATATATATATATATCACAAACCCTCGTTCATGTTTTCTAAGTTTGACATGCAAAAGACCTCAATCATGCATGTTTGATGACGTTAGGTGTTTTCTAATTTTGTTGAAAGATCGTCATATTTGAGACTCCTTGATCTTGTTTGGGGCTAGGAAGCATGCATAGACAAGTAACATATGCACTTGAAAACCTCGCGACGATCACGTTTGATGACAACATTATTACGTGTTTTCTCTGCTTTTTGTTGAAACATCATCATATATAGTTTGAGGCTTGTTGATCATGTTTGGGGCGTGACAACTAACATGTTATATATATATATATATATATATATATATATATATATATATATATATATATATATATATATATATATATATATATATATTTTGGCTCGTTGATCCTATGTTTGGGGCATAGGGTAGCATGCATGGACAACTATAAAATACATGTGAGAGAGACGTCGATGATCATATGTACTCCCCCCATCTCCATGAACTTGTCGCTTTGTTGTAGTTCATTTTTTAACTACAAAAGCCGCATCAGAAGATCTTGTTTATTGGCTCATGGACAAGGAAAATTATTTGTACCTAGTATAAAAAGTATAAGTTGGTCGGTGTTGCCGTTCGTACGCGAAGGATGCTGCCAGGTAGTTGCTCTTGCAGGTGTATGGTAATTACGTCAGTGTTTGGTCAGGTCATGTGGTTAGTGACATGTGACAAAGTACTCAGTCATCAATTGCGTTTGGTTTGACGTTGAAGTTCGATTGTAGATAGATCATCCATTTCTTTATGTCTTGGATCATCAAAATAAATGTTTGGTTGGATGGACTGGATGATCCAATTTTTTGTTGGTAGGTTGGATGAAACTTGATTGGATTATTGAATCATCAAAGTTGATAATTTCATAATACTATTCATGCGCATGATGATGGATCGTGTATGCCGAGCGTCGAGTTATTCGAATCGCTGAGCAAAGTTCGGACGTGGAGTTTGTGTGCCCGTGCGCGCTGCAAGATTCAGTGCGCTCGCGTACATGGCAATCATCAGGGCAGGGTGGTACAATCGCGGGAACCGTGCAGTGCACCCTGGGCTATAAGATTTTGAGCGTGAATGTACGTGGCAACAATATGGGCAGGGTCACACAAAGACAGTTGTGCGGAAGGGCCATTTTGGTGTTTGGGAACACGGTATTTTTGGAGTTTTAGAGCAATTAGCAATACATTGGTATTTGAGATTACTATGATATTTTTTACAGAATGGTGTTTGTCAACCAAACAGTCCTATGTATTGCAAAATCAAGGTATTACAAAATTGTGTTACTGAAATACATACTTTAGTATTGCCATGTCATTTAAAAATTGTTGTTTCCAAAACTTTATTATTGAAAAATTGTGCTCCCAAACACAGCCTAAAGCATTACCGTGAACCACTGCGGATGGTCTTAAAGGCAGGAGTAGGACACATTGTGCATGTACTGGAGTAGGACACATTGTTCATGAACTGGAGTAGGACACATTGTTCATGAACATAAAATAAAAAACATTTTTCATTAACATAAAAACAACACATATATTACAAACAAGAAAAAAACACATAGAAAATAATAGAAAAACTACTACTCATCCTACTCTACTCGGAGGATGACTTGTCCACCTCCGCCGCCGCATCCGCCTCCGCCGGCGGCGCCTCCGCCTCCGCCACAACCGCCAGCGGAGCATCCTCCAACACCAGATCGAACTTCTCCCGGCCACAACGCATCCCGACCCTGTGAAAGGATGACAAGCAGCGGCAGGTGAACACCATGTAGCGGCGGCGCAATGGAAAACGGTGGCAGCAGACGGCGACGTACCTGGATGTTGGCGTAGTTGACGTCGCACATCTTCCGCGAGTCGTTCACCTTCCGCAGTGAGCTGAACCACACTGGCAGGAACTCCTCAGTTTCGAAGTCGAAGCATGACTTGGAGAAATAGGCCACCAACGCATCCCGACACTGCGCAAGGAAGATGAGCAGCGGCAAGTGAACACCATGCCGCGGCGGTGCAATGGAAAATGGTGGCAGCGGACGGCGACGTACCTGGATGTTGGTATAGTCGACATCGCACATCTTCCGCGAGTCATTCACCTTCCACGGCAAGCTAAACCACACTGGCAGGAACTCCTCGATTTCGCAGTCAAAGTATGACTTAGAGAAATGAGCCACCAACGCATCCCAACCCAGCGAAAGGATGACGAGCAGCGGCAGGTGAACACCATGCAGCGTAGGCACAATGGAAAACGGTGGCAGCAAACAGCGACGTACCTGGATGTTGGCGTAGTCAACCTCGCACATCTTCCGTGAGTCATTCACCTTCCTCGGCGAGCTAGACCACACTGGCAGGACCTCCTCAGTTTCGCAGTCAAAGCATGACTTGGAGAAATGGGCCACCAATGCATCCCGACTCTGCGAAAGGACGACAAGCAGGGACAGGTGAACACCATGCAGCAGCGGCACAATGGAAAATGGTGGCAGCGGACGGCGACGTACCTGGATGTTGGCGTAGTCGACCTCGCACATCTTCCGCGAGTCGTTCACCTTCCGCGGCGAGCTGAACCACACTAGCAGGAACTCCTCGGTTTCACAGTCGAAGCATGACTTGGAGAAATGGGCCATCAACGCATCCCGACCCTGTGAAAGGATGACGAGCAGAGCAGGTGAACACCATGCAGTGGTGGCGCAATGGAAAACGGTGTCAGCGGACGGCGACATACCTGGATGTTGGCGTAGTTGACCTGGCACGTCTTCCGTGAGTCGTTCACCTTCCACGGCGAGCTGAACCGCACTTGCAGGAACTCCTCAGTTTCGCAGTCGAAGCATGACTTGGAGAAATTGGCCACCAACGCATCCCGACCCTGCAAAAGGATGACAAGCGGCGGCGGGTGAACATCATGCAGCGGCGGCACAATGGAAAACGATGGCAGCGGATGGCAACATACCTGGATGTTGGCGTAGTCGACCTCACACATCTTCCGCGAGTCGTTCACCTTCCGCGGCGAGCTGAACCACACTGGCAGGAACTCCTCGGTTTCGTAGTCGAAGCATGACATGTAGAAATGGGCCACCAACGCATCCCGACCGTACGAAAGGATGACGAGCAGCGGCAGGTGAACACCATGCAGCGGCAGCGCAATGGAAAACGATGGCAGTGGACGGCGACGTACCTGGATGTTGGCATAGTCGACCTCGCACATCTTCCGCGAGTCGTTCACCTTCCGTAGCGAGCTGAACGGAAATAAATTTTCTGCGGCCGTGCCACACAACATCGCGCGTGCGCCCCAGCCCCGCACGCCGTCCCATGGAAATCCTGCTGAGATCCTTCGCTTCGCGCTAGGTTTGTTGTCTGGACACCGAAGGATGGAAATCCCGTGTGTCCCGCTGCCACGATTATGCGATTTTGATCGGACGGCGTGCGAGGCGGGGGCACACGCGCGATGCTGTGCAGCAGGGTCGCAGTAAATTTGTGGGCTACTGCCTAGGGCCAGGCCGGTGGGTGGGTGTGGTCACGTCCTACTAATGTTAGTTCAATGCTTTGTCCAAAACGTGAAATAAAATAATAAGGAGGGAGTATTTATTAGATACAGTATAATATTACTAGTGTGTTAATTTTCCATATGCGATATTTTTCGATAAAAGGAGTTTTTCGTTAGTGCATGTACTGGAGTAGGACACATTGTTCGTGAACATAAAATAAAAAACATTTTTCATTAACATAAAAACAACACATATATTACAAACAAGAAAAAACATATAGAAAACAAAAGAAAATACTACTACTCATCCTACTCTACTCGGAGGAGGACTTGTCCACCTCCGCCGCAGCCTCCACCTCCGCTGCCACCGTTTTCAATTGCGCTGCCGCTGCAACGTGTTCACCTGCCACTGCTCGTCACTCTTTCGCAGGGTCGGGATGCGTTGGTGGATGCAGCCAGATGGTTGCTCTTGCAGGTGTATGGTAATTACGTGAGTGTTTGGTCGGGTCATGTGGTTAGTCCACGATGCACCCTAAACCCGGTGTTGAGGCCGTGTATTTGTCATTTTTGCGTACACTCTAGGGATGCAACTTCGGTGCTCCCATTCGCGGTTCCATGCGTACTCCCGTTTATGTGTCATCATCTAATTGGTTGAAGTTAAATCAGACATTATGTTAGGTAAATTAAAGGGCCAATAAAATCATAATACTTAAGTAGGAGCACGGATGGAAGCAATGAATGAGAGTATACAAGCCGTGTCCTCCTGTTCAGATGCAACTTCGGTGCTCCCGTTTGTGCTTCCATGCGTACTCCCACTTATGTGTCATCATCTAATTGGTTGAAATTAAATCAGGCATTATATTAGGTAAATGAAAGGGCCAATAAAATCATGACACTTAAGTAGGAGCACACATGGAAGCACTGAATGGGAGTATACAAGTCGTGTCCTCCCGTTCGGATGCAACGTCGGTGCTCCCGTTTGTGCTTCCATGCGTACTCCCGCTTATGTGTCATCATATAATTGGTTGAAGTTAAATAAGGCATTATGTTAGGTAAATGAAAGGGCCAATAAGATCATGACACTTAAGTAGGAGCACGCATGAAAGCACTGAATGGGAGTATACAAACCGTGTCCTCCCGTTCGGATGCAACTTCGGTGCTCCCGTTTGTGCTTCCATGCGTACTCCCGCTTATGTGTCATCATCTAATTGGTTGAAGTTAAATCAGGCATTGTGTTAGGTAAATGAAAGGGCCAATAAAATCATGACACTTAAGTAGGAGCACGCATGAAAGCACTGAATGGGAGTATACAAGCCGTTTCCTCCCGCTCGGATGCAACTTCGGTGCTCCCGTTTGTGCTTCCATGCGTACTCCCGCTTATGTGTCATCATCTAACTGGTTGAAGTTAAATCAGGCATTATGTTAGGTAAATGAAAGGGCCAATAAAATCATGACACTTATGTAGGAGTACGCATGGAAGCACTGAATGGGAGTATACAAGCCGTGTCCTCCCGTATAGATGCAACTCGGTGTTCCTGTTTGTGCTTCCATGCGTACTCCCGCTTATGTGTCATCATCTAATTGGTTGAAGTTAAATCAGGCATTATGTTAGGTAAATGAAAGGGCCAATAAAATCATGACACTTAAGTAGGAGAACACAAGGAATCATTGAATGGGAGTATACAAGCCGTGTCCCTGAATGGGGGTATACAAGTCGTGTCCCTCCTGTTCTTTCCTCCCATGCATCATCCTGCTGATGTGTCAAAATGTTATTGGTCCCTTTATTAATGCTTAGTTTAACTACCATACCTTCACACAAATAATGTTAGCGTAGTCGACCTCACACATCTTCCACGAGTCGGTCAGCTTCCAATGGAAGCCATGCAGGTGCTTCCACGGCCGGAATGCCGTTAATCTTCACCGGCACATATGTACGGTACGGGTGTGTCGGTGTGTATCTTAACCCCCGTCGTGCGTCCCCGGTGGTGGTTGGAAGACCCCTGCAGGTATGTTCTGATTCTTGTCCTGTAACTACATCTAGGTTTCCGATGACGCATGCGGTTCACCACCAGACAAACCAGCAAACCCTTGGTGATGAGAGCGGCATGGAAATTTTTTGATGACAAACTGGATGCAAGCCGTGTCCCTCTCGTTCTGTCCTCCCATGCGTCATCCCGCTGATGTGTCAAAATGTTATTGGTCCCTTTATTAATGCTTAGTTTAACTACCATACCTTCACAAAAAATAATATGATGACACGTCAGAGAGAGTGTCATCAAAAAAATAGAGATGGATACATCAGTAGGCAGCAGTCAGCCGGCCACACTCAGTTTTTCATCAAAAAACTTGCATGCCGCTTAACCTTTTTTTGGTTTGCCTGGTGGTGAACCGCCTGCATCATCAGAAACCTAGAGATGGAGTAAGAGGTCTGGAATCAGAGCATACCTGTAAGGCTCTTCCCATCAACCACCAGGGACGGATGACGTACGGGGGGTTAAGGTACACCGGCACACCCGTAACGTACGTGTACCTGGCCAACCGTGTAGTTTGCTTCGAACCTCCGACAGAATAAAGTGGCATGCAAGTTTCATTCTTTATGGAGAATGTTTGTTTTGTATTCATCAAGGAACACAGATACACATTATATAGGCTAGCTAGTGTAGTGTTAAACGAAAACAAAACCCTTTCGCACTACACAGATTCAAAAGCTAGCATTAATGACTAAACATAGGCCTACGCAGTCAAACAATGACATTAGACCAACGCAGTCAACAATGACTGTTACATGTGTGCGTGCTTATCCTTTCTACAGTCTGGTGGTGAACCGCCTGCATCATCGGAAGCCTAGATGGAGTTGGAGGACAGGAATCGGAGCATACACCTGCCTGGATCCGGATCGCCTGATGTAGAGACATTTTGCTGCATGCGTGCAGTAAAGGCTGCATCCACCGTTTGTTTTGATCGGACGGTTGTACTTCATAGCTATCCAACTAAGGGGTCCATTCAAATCATTTCTTAAACTCTTGCCTGCTTGCTTCAACATGAGAAAGAGTTTACATGCATATAATGATGCATACTTTAAACATATAAATAAAACAAACTTCTATCGCAAATTAACAGGATTAAAAACACATTAACTATCTTATGTGGCATGCCAATGTGTGGATGTCCAACTCAGAGTAAGGATGAAAGTGAAACGGTTTTTTGAAGTTGATGGACTAAATAATTGACACATTTGAAAGTTGAAGGACCAAACTTAGTTTTGAGTTAACGTTTCAGGATGAAGTTGAGTATTGCCAGCTTGATGAGCTCAAGCTTGAAAAGTTCGAGTAAGCTCATTTGTAATGTTGCCTGTACGATACGTGCCAGGAGATCACCCGCAGCGGGGCCTGCAAAGCGGTCTGTAAAGTAGTATACAATACTAACAAGTAGCGATGACTAGAAAGAAAAGTGGATACAATCAACAGAGAGAAAAGAAAAGAAAGGACGAGAAAAATGCTAGAAAAAGATAGGTAGAACTCCAACGTGCCACTGGCCCTATGCCCCTATACGCGGTGTAATCATTACCACTACTCCTATACGCGACCAGAAGTTATTATCACTGCTTCAAGGGGAGTGCTGCAGACTAGATGTGCCAATTAGTTTATTTTGTGTTTATTGGGGATTACGTAACAGCTAGTTCTGTCGATTATCGACGACTGGAATGAAAAGTGAAGACAATGAACACAGAGGAGGGAACACTGATTTCCTTCGTTACAAACAACTGTATGATTGAATATATCCATTTCCGAAAGAATCCATTTCTTTAAACTGTCCTGTGGGTTTCCTTTGATGCAAATGGGGCCAGACATAAGATGAGCGCCCATACGGGAAACACAACAAGTGCAACATTCATCAGAGACGAGCGAGCATAGGGGAAACACATATACTAGTACAAGTCTATTTTTTATACTCCCTTTGTTCTCTTTTAATTGGCGTTGGGAGAACTAGCGGTGCATCCAAATGGGAAATGAGGGAATATAACCCATATAGTACAACACCAGACGACAGAACAGGTCATGCTCGTGCTTAATCCTACAGTTCTCTGTACAGAAGACTCTCCACTCCTCCCACGTAGGCCTGCCACAGCGGGCAGTTCCCTGGTTCCAACCTATTGAGCAGTCCCAAGCGTCATCATCAATGTTGGGCATCGCCACCGGCGGCGCTTCTGGACGAGGCCTGCCCAGGAACCTCCAGGCGACATCATCGATACTATTCATGGCTTCACGCTGACACCGACAACACTCCTTGTTGGTCCACTTAATGGCAACGGACCCAGCCGTGTTGTAGCCGACGTGGGCCTCACCTTCGACCTGTCGAATATACTCGAAGGCATCGCTGGCCCCGCGGTCGGTGTCGTAGCAGAGCATGGCGAGGACGTAGGCCGCCACCATGTGGCCGTTCGCGGCCGCCCCGGGCAAGGAACTGGGTGGCCGGCTGCGCATGACCGTGCAGGAAGACGAGGTCGAACCTGTTGACATAGCACGCATGAGGGTTGCCGACGATTGCCAGGCGCTCCACAAGGCGGTCGTAGCTCCGGTTACACTTCTAGATGCTCACCCACTCCAGTGCCACGCACCTGCCCACGGCGCGATCCCAACACACCGCGTGCATAGCCTTGCAGGTGGCGCGTAGACTGGAGAGGTCATCCATGGACTGTGGGGAGGTTGCGACGACCCACCCCACGATCAGGACCGCAATATCGTGCGGCAAGCGGAACTCCATGGGCTTCGAAGGGAACCATTGAGGGCGCGCGTGAGGAGACGAAGAGGAAGAGTACGCGCGGAGAGGAGGATGGCCTGTGTCTGTTGCAGAGAAGAGGATGGTGTGTCTTTGTTAGTACACGCGGAGAAGACGATGAGACACGCGGAGAAGACGATGAGACGCGCGCAGTGATGGTTTTGGCTTCTAAAGTGCACCGTTTGGAATGCTACTTGCGAAACTGGGGTTACGACTTCTAAAGTGCAACTATACGTTACTTTAGCCGCTGGAGTTGTCACCAGGCAGGAGATCGCCCGCAGTGGGGCCTGCAATGCGGTCTGTAAAAAGTACTCCTCCCTCCGCCCCAACTCAACTCTATTTTTAGCTTTGGTCAAACATACCTTTGACCAATGATTTCTTGCCTGGTCTCATCCTAATCATCAAGGTCCTCAGCCTACTGTCCCAGATGACTTAGGGCAGAATAGGGATGAAAACGGTCGGAATTGAGCTTATTACCTTTGACGACTCCTTATTCAAACTGGTGTCTGAATAAAAAATTTAAAGAATTGAGCTTATTACTCCATCCGTCTCTAAATTATTGTCGCTTTGTAGTTCAAAAATAAACTACAAAGCGATATTTACTACGGCCCCATTTGGAATGTAAGAATCCAAATCACAGGAATTGGAAAAAACATAGGAATAGACAAAATGGAGGAACGAAGAAAGTGAGCAACTATAAACAAAATTCTTTAGAATCTTAACTATCATTATTTGTAAGACATAAATCGAAGTCATAAATTCTTGCCAAAATGAACTACAAGTTTGCTTCATAAAGAACTTCATTCCTATATTTGTAACATCAAAACGTCTATTGCATTGCAGTAGCTCAGAAATAATTATTCCCTTGTTTCAAAATAAGAAATAATTATTCCATGCAAATCATTAGGTTAGTTAATTTGACTTTTAGTACTCTATATATTCCCTCCATAGCCAACCAGCAGACCACAAAAAACTTGGACTGGATTATTCACTCCTCCATTTTACATAGGAAAGGAAGTCTTTCTACAGGAAACGAAATATGATTCCTGTGTTCCAAACACCTGTGACATAAGCACAATGTAGGAATGAATTCTTTTGAAGTTTTCTTTCAAAATCATCTATTCCAAGGGACGGAGAGAGTACATGTCAGCCCATTAGACCCAACCTAGTACTGGAAAAGTATTCGGTTATTATTCGGAAAATTTCCATTAAAAAATGGTATTCCAACAATTTGGTCGGAAATCAGTCTAAATCATTTCCATTCCGTTTACCAAATTTCAATGTCCGATAAAAACGGTAATCGGATTGAAAATTTCAGAAATTGTCAAAAATGGTAATCGCATCGGAAATTTTCGAAAATGGCATCGGACGGTTCGGGAATTTACCGTACTATTTTCATCCCTAGGGCAGAATGATCCCGGCGACTGGAATGAAGTGTCGGATATATGTTGTCCACGACGCAGGGTTATTCAACACAAGCAATAGGTAGCATATCCTAATCATTCTCCTCATATATAGCGTGTTAACTAATTTTTTGGCCCCAAATGATCTAGAAAAATTACGCCAGATTTGATGATGCCATAAATCAATCGCTGCTCAAAACAATGATAGTGCTCATCAAGCTCGCAAGCTCAACTTCATTCATCCTCAAACTAGCTAATTATTTCGGATGGATTTACGTTAAGGGGTGTGCATTTGGTCTACCCGATATTTTGGTTCGGGTATTTCGGTCTTTTTCAAAATTTGGTTTCTTGAAATCACTACCCGAATTGTTGTAATAATATTAGGTACCCGAACATTTTAGGTACCAAAATTCCGGTTCGGTCTTCGGTCCTACCCGATATATCCGAATTATACATTATATCCATGTCATGTTTGCACAAATTTAATATGATTGATAAACATAATCCCGTGAGGTCATTTATTATAAATTGACAAATGAAAAATTAAAAATAAACTTTTAAATCCAACAACTTCACACATCACAACTTGAAAATAAAATATCTAAATTTGAATTGTTCATAGTTTAGCACGCATAATTTAACTTATTATTTGATGGACCGACTATTCGGTTATTTCAGTTACCCAAGAGTGGTACCCGAACCTGACATTTGTTTTTCAGTTACTTATATTTGCTACCCAAAAAGTACCCGATACCCGATATTTCGGTCTTTTCGGTTCCAGTCCCGGTTTCGGTTTTTCGGTCTCAGTTTATTTGCCCACCCCTAATTTACGTAGTAGTAGCATATGGGATATACATATTTCTCCTCCATGTTTTTTTGCAAAACTATTTAGTGATATATCCTATGTGCATATTACATATGTAAAATTAATGTAAAGTATAAAACTTTTTCAAAGGGAAGTCTTAGGTTTTCTCAAATCTATCTTTGAGATTTACGCAATTTTGATCTATTTTAACAATACAAGAATTGAACTTTTAGATTCACCATGAAAATATTTCGATAATATACATTATAGTACTACATGTTGTTGAAGTTAATAAATTCCATATAAATCATTGGTCAAAGGTAATTAGTTCGACCAAAACAGAAATAGAGTTGAGTTGGGGCGGAGGAAGTATTATACGTTGCTATTTGCCGCATAAGGTTTGGTCCTTCTTTCAAGCTGTCGGTGGTTTTGATCCGGCGGATCTCCCGACACTACTAAAAGTGTCCGCGGAGTTTGAAGTTTGGTGTGGGCGCGCGGAGATTTAAGAAGGTGAAAAGTAAAATGACACAGGAGACACAAAGATTTACGTGGTTCGGGCTGCCTGAGCGTAATACCCTACTCCACGGGGTGTGTTGGTGTTGTATTGGATGTATGAACTCAACTCAGGTGATGTGAGTTGAGAGCGCGTGTGAGCCGATCAGACCAGATCAGATCAGAGAGCCGAGAGAGCAGAGAGAGCCGAGAGAACAGTGTATCGTCGACTTGTCCTTTTATAGTACAAGGACAGGCCGTTACAAGTTGGCTTGGCCCCAGCGGCTACTAATATTGATACACATTTGATGCGCTTAATTACCCTTAATGACCGAGCTACGGGCTTTGACGGCGCCATTACTGGTATTAAGGGTCATCCGATCGTGTGTCATTAACATAGTATTAATGACAATTAATTGGGTCTTTAAGTCCTTGATCCCCCTTTGAAGATCCGGAGCCGTTGTGGAGTCTACCGGAGGTTTGAGGCTGAAGATCCGACGGTTGGACACATGGCAGCTCTGGAGCATACTGTGGGGAACAGATAGGTCCGGTGCCACCAGACATGTGTCGGTTTTGGAGCTTCCCTCGATCTGGGATTAGGCCCGGGGGTGCCGTTATGGTACATAGCCCGGAGCTTCCACCTTGTGGGCGGTAGCTCCGGTTTGATGGTACACGTGGCGACCCTGGGACTAACCATGTTGGGAAAGCGAGTCCGGTTATGTCTGACATGTGGGCCTTCGAAGGTCTTCAAATCAAGTAGCTGTCATTTCCTTGAGACATTTGCAATCTCAAGGGGTATATGGTACCCAGGGTACCGACAGTGGCCCCCTGGGCCCACCTCTGGGGAAGACCCCTTGGGTGAAGTCATTCTGCCGGAGGTGGGTCCATCCTTCGACTTTTGAGCTGAGTCTTCAAAGGTCTTCAGATGTGCCGTTGGCGATACTTTTCGATTTAAATCCTCGCCGCGTGGCATATCCCGGGTGCGACAAATGAGATCTTTGGCGTGCGGATCTCACACAATTGAAGGTCGCCAGTTCCCGATACGAAAATCGTATCGGTTCCGTGCGCCTTGTCAGGCCGCTGCCTTCGGGCTTCCCGCCTTTCATGATGACAACTGTTCACCTGGGTAAGAACCTCGACTTGATCGTCGGGGTGGTCCCGGGCCCTCTTGTCATTGGCAGGGTGAAATTTTTGAATAATATCTTCGGCTTCCCTGTGGTTTCCATCCAAGTGTTGTGGGGGCTTACTTAAGAAGGAATGCGTGCATCGTCTGGGGTTCTTTACGCCTCTCATCTGATCTTGCACTCGAACTCTCAAACTTGTGCATGCTTTTCCTCCCTTGCCTCGCTGTGCTGCGATGGAGTTGGGTCTCCGCGAGAGCCGCTTGAAGACTGATGGTGACTTGAAGAAGGTCCGGGCCCTCATGGGGTGGTCCCCGGACTTCTTCAACCACCTAGTCCGTGCCGAGGGAGAGCTCCCATTCAAGAAGGAGCATGCCGGCGAGATGGTGTACTTTTCTGCGTACGCCATGGTGGGGTTGATCCCACCTTTTTCCTCCTTTTTCTTGATGCTGCTAGACTTCTATGGTCTACAGCTGTACCACCTTGGCCCCCACTCCATTCTTCTAGTGTCTGTCTTTGTCCACTACTGTGAAATGTGGGTGGGCATCCCCCTTCATTGAACTTTTCTGGACCTTCTTCATTGTCCATACCACCAGAAGGAGTAATGAGTACCTTGGCTTCTACTACTTCGTGAAGCGCAAGAAGTGCCCATTCAAGTACCTCCGGTCGTTTCCCTCTGGAAAGTGGGACGATTGGAAGAAGGACTGGATAGTCATCCGGGTGGAGGAGCACGAGAAGCTGGAGCTGCCCGAAGGCCTCCCCAACATCAACACTGCAGTCTGGAGTGAAGCTTCGGTGCTGTCGGATGCCTTCAACCCTGCTCTGACCAGGATCTGCCATTGTGTGGAGGGAGGATTAACTCCTCAAGTGGTATTTTGCAATTTTCTGGTCAACAGGTGGGCACCGCTAAAGAGGAGAGAAAAACTCTCTTGGTCCCTCAACAGTGTGATGGACGACGACCGGGTCGAGTCCGGGCTGAAGTCCAACATGGTGGGGGCGACCTTGGAGTTTCATTTCAAGAAGTTCCAGCACGGCATCGACGTCGCGGGTGATGACTTGACCCCGCCACCGGCTTTCCTACCTCTGAACTTGGAAGTACAGTTCAGCAGGGAGCTCCGGTGGACGATGCGGTGCTTGACGACCTCGGTGTCGTCGAGAGACGATCGACTTCCAGGGTGATGATCCCTGGGGCTTCTGAAGGTGGCTCAGACCCTGCCCCGAAACCAAGGACCGAAGTCATCAGCAAGGGCAAGGAGCCGGTGGCCGAACCCTCGAGCCGGAAGAGGAAGCTAAAGCATGCCGATGGAAGGTCCGTCAGGCCTGCACCCTCTACAGCAGCTCCTTCTCCCTAGAGGGAGTGTTCTTCTACAACTGCGGCGACTGTACCTGCAGCAGTGTCTTCCCGGGGTGCTAGCCCCGGGCATGTGACTCCAGTACCAGGGCCAGCTGAGGCCTCTGGGTCTGGAGGTCCTTCCCGGTCGAGGGGGGCCTCGACTAAGGAAATGCCCACGGCTGCAACAAGTTCCGGGGGGGCCTTCCGAAGCTACCACGCCGGCGGCGGCCATGGTCAGTCCAGAACGCCTGGGAAAGAGATTCTGTGCAAGCTGGTGCAGAAGCCTTCCGAGGTAATTTTTAATCTTTACCTCAGACAGTTGTTTTGTTGTAGTAACTATTTTTTAAGTTTCTTCATCCATCATCTGCAGCGTCCCCAAGAAGAGGAGTGAGGCTCCTCCCTCAGCCACAGCAGCTGAAGCTTTGACGGCGGAAGCTTCTGCTCCTGTCCTGGTGCCGTCCCAAGTAGTGGTTGAAGCTGCGGCAGCTACGGTGCCAGCTGTCATGGTCATGGACCTCGACCCATCCCCCGAGACTCCCGTGGTAGCGCCGGACAACGGGAGAGAAGATGCGCCAGCGGCACCTACCCCGGAGGTCGAAGCCCCGGGTCTTGATGCTGAGATGTTGGAAGCAGTGATTCCGGCCCCAGAGATGGAAATTGTCAAAGCCCCGGAAGTTGAGACGGAGGTTATTGGAGTCCCAGCGAGCGAGCCGGATGTTGAGGAAGTCCCGACGGTTGAGCCGGCTACCTCCGAAGCTCCAGCCTCAGAGCCGGTTGCCACTAAAGCTCCGGCTGCAGAGCCGGTTGCAGTTGAAGACCTTCCGGCACCTGAGCCGGTTGAGGTTGAAGCTCCAGCCTTAGAGCTGGTTGTTGCGTAGGCATCAGCACTCAAACCTATGATGGTCGAGGCGCCAACACCCAAGCCACCAGCGGAGGAGGAGCCCAGGCCGGAGCCGGAATTAGCCCCTGCCCTGGAAGTGATGACGATGGAGGTGCCTGCTGCTGAGCCAGGGTGCCCTGATGATGTCGCTGGCCCCCTGCCGGAGGGGGCAAATGAAGACCTGGTGGCAGGGCCTTTGGAACCACTTCCGTACATCGAAACTTCTTCTGCGGGACCCTCCTCGGTGGCGACTGAGGCTATCCCAGAGGACGGCCCTAGTGCCGTGGAGGCTCAGGGGACCACTCTTGTGGAGTGGGACCGAATTTTTGTAAGCGAGAACCCACTGGAAACTGCGAAGGAGACCCCAGCAGGTTCGGACCCTATTCCCCTGTCGTTGTCCATTGACAACGCTTGCTCCAGTCTGCGTCAAGTCCATCTAGCGTTCTACCACGACAGCAAGGCTCTTGAAGAGGAGCGCCAAACCCTTAGGCGGTGGCGTAATCGGCTCTACTTCGAGACCAAGCTGGCGCAGTCGAGGCTGGCAGACGACAAGGAGTGGATCAAACAGGAGAAGGTCAGCCTGGAATACTGGGGCAAATTATTGGATGATAGGGAGAGCTTGACTCATGCCCTCGACACTCAATCCCGGGCCATTTATGAGCAGGCCAAGGCAACTAATAGTGCGGCTGATGATCGCCAAGAAAGGCTTGAATCCATTAACACTACTCTCATCAAGCGCCGGGAGGCACTTGAGGAGAGGGAGAAGAGGCTCGAAGACGAAGAGCAAAAACTCCTAGAGCTGCGGGATGATGTCGTGAAGAGGGAGGAGGAGCTCGCCGAAAAGGTAGCTTTGGCTGACAAGGGCCTCGAGGAACGCACCAAGAAGTTGGAGGAGCGTTGTGTTGAGGATGAGGAAAAGGCCTGGGTACGAGGGCAGGAACTCTACAAGCAAGAGTGTGCCATCGCTGCCAGGGAGAAGAAAGATAGGGGCCGGGAGAAGGACCTGGTCGACCGCCGGAACAAGATCCACCTCCGGGGGGAGGAGCTCGGAAAACTCGAGAAGCAGGTTGCTGAAATATTCAGCAAAATGCCAAAGAGGTTGAGCGCCTTGCTCGTGAGAATTCTGAACTAGCGGCGGCCAAAAGATCCTTGGAGGAGCTGAAGGGCTTGAGGACTGCAGACTCCCTACAGGTTTGGGAGTTCCTCAGCAAAGCCAACGACACGCTGACACCAATGGGCTTCAGTCCCGCACATCCGTAGGATCCGGAGCCGGAGCCGGAGCCGGACCTGGCGTTGCAAGCGTTGAGCTCGGCGGGTGACAAACTATCCAAGGTGGGTGACGTCATCGCGGACCAGTTGGAGGTTGAGGGGCAGTCCCTGGCGAAGAACGTCGCAGAGTATGTGCTGACGTGCTACACCAGCCAGGATCCCCAATTTCCTCTGGACCCGGTGCTTGATGGTCCCGTCGAAGGAGAAGGTGAAGCCACCCGAGCCAACGTGTCGGAGGTTGCTCAGAAGGTCGCCCAGTTCTTCCATGGGGTCTAGGACCATCTCTGTAGCTCCCACTTGTATTCTCTGTTTTTCTTCCCCAATTTTGTAATCCCTTGTCTCCAAATGAATGAAATCCACAATTTGTTAAGGAATTTCATTTTTTGTCTTCAACACTTCTGTCTTCACTTGGCCCCCTGGTAGATGTACACAATTTGATTGTGAACATGTACCAAGAGGATATTGTGTTTTGTTGAAGACTTGTTTGCTTTAAACTCGTAGAGTGTAGGTCCGAAGTCTTCGATAGGTAAGGCCCCCCGAGGTTGTCGGAGCTCAGAAGCTCCGGCATTGACTACCGTCGGAGCTTAGTAGCTCCGGCAATAGTCCCTATCAATGCGGAGAGCATCGAGAGTTAGCCCTCCGGGGTATCGGAGCTTAGTAGCTCCGGCAGTGACCTTTGCCAACGCGTAGCTTGTCGGCAGCAGACTATGCTTGTGGGGTCTTCTCACCATCTTTTATTCTGCGTCCACGGCTGGTCCCCCTAGCTTTGCCGGAGCTTGGTTGCTCCAGTAATGCTCCTTTTCAATGTTTAACATGGATCACAAGCCACCTAGGGGGAGTCGGAGCTTTGTTAGCTCCGGCTTTTCTCCATCAACGTAGATTATTTATTTTTCCTGCACACTGAAAAAAGAAAAATAGTAAAATTTGCTCCTTGCCTATAACTTCGTCGCGGCTTACAATTTCCAAGAAACTTTAGGTCAAACACAATTCTGAATACAACCGAATGCGTTGCCTTCTTTCTTCCAGATCCAATTGTATTTGGACCCGCCTTACTTCGGCCTGCTGGGGTGTAGGTAGAGTGGCGTACTTAGGGTGCTTGACCAGGCTAAGTCGATAGCACACTCCGGCCCTAGATTGGCTTGGCGGCATTCAGGCGAGTGGACCATGAACAATATTTGGATCCAAAAGAATTGACAATACAGCTCGAATTGTATATGAACTAGTCGAACTAAAATTTCTTAAGAGTTGCACAACTTTGTTATAGACAAGAAAGAGAAAAATAAAAAATGTTGAGCCTGTACAAAGTAAATGCACGTGGAGTATGTTTCACATGAAGATGTCTTTCATTATAGGTCCGGGGTACAGGGGAAACAAGTACACTCTTAGGGTACGTAACCAGGCTAAGCGTGTTTTATTTCTCGTTTGACCCAGGGTAGCTAGCCACACTTTTAGTCCTGAGACTGTGACAAGTGTTGCATGAACTTTGCGGACCTTCCGGGAAAGGTCCGACTGTTCTCCCGGAGGAACTACCCGACTCTGTACAATGACTCTATAACATACACCTCAAGTTACTACAGACTCACCTCCGTGATATTAAGTGTAGAACTTACGGAGGTGCTCAATATTCCAAGGATTTGGGAGAGGTGTCCCATCCTCGATAGCCAAGCGAACGCTTCTGGGACGAGATACTTTAATCACTCGGAAGGGTCCCTCCCAGCTGGGGAGAGTTTGTTTAACCCTTCTATGGATTGTATTCTCCGTAGCACCAGATCGCCTTCCTCGAGCTGTCGGTTGTGTACAGGCCGCTGACGATAGCGCCGAAGGGCTTGGCGGTATCGGGCATTCCGAACAGCTGCTTGGCACCTTCCCTCCTCAAGGAGGTCTAGGTCTTCACGTCGGAGCTGGTCCTCCGTGGCTTCGTCGAAGGTCCGGACACGGAGGGACCACAAGGTGATTTCCGGAGGAAGGATTTCTTCAGCTCCGTACACCAGGAAGAAGGGTGTCTCTCCAAATGACCGGTTTGGAGTTGTCCTGTTGGCCCATAGAGTGGGCCGAAGTTCTTCAATCCAGTTGGCTCCATGTTTTTTCAAGCGCTCATAGGTGCGCGTTTTGAGTCCTTTCAGGATTTCAGCATTTGATCTCTCGGCCTGGCCATTGCTTGCCGGGTGAGCTACGGAGGCGTAGCAAACTTGAATGCTGAGGTCTTCGCAATATCCTTGAAATGCAGAGCTTGTGAATTGGGTCCCATTATCAGTAATGATTTTGTTTAGGACTCCAAATCTGCATACAATGGACTGCAAAAAGTTGATAGCAGATTGCTTGTTTATTGTCACAACTGGAGTTGCTTCCGGCCACTTGGTGAACTTGTCAATGGCGACATACAGGAACTTGTAACCTCCAACGCCTCTTGGGAAAGGTCCCAAGATGTCCATCCCCCACAAAGCGAAGGGCCATGTAGGAGGTATCATTTGTAGAGGCTGAGCCGATTTGTGAATTTGCTTTGCATGAAATTGGCATGCTTCGCATTTCTTCACCAGCTCGGTTGCATCCTGGAGTGCTGTAGGCCAGTAGAAGCCATGCTGGAAGACTTTATTGACCAGGGTGTGGGAAGACGTGTGGTTCCCACACTCAGATCCATGGATTTCTGCGAGGAGCTCGCAACTTTCTTCACTTGTGATGCACCGAATTAGGACACCGTTGGCATCGCGCCGGTAGAGATCCCCTTATACCAACGTGTATCTTTTAGCCAATCTGACTATTCGGTCAGCGGATACATCATCGTCAGGAAGGATGTTGTCTTTCATGTAGCTCTGGATCTTTGAGATCCATGCATCAGAGCTAACTTGAGCATTTGAGTCTTGCGTGCTGGGTTGCTCGGAGCTTCTGGCAGCACCTACGACCCTTGATTGCTGCCAACGTAACAGGGCCATCGGGACCGTCAGCTTCGGGATGCTGATCTCGCCCCCTTCGCTCAGTTCGGCAGGCTAAGCTGTGGGTTTTGAAAACCTCCGGACAAAAGTTCCGTCAGGAGCTAGAGCTCCGGTTGACGCTTTCGTCGAGAGTTCGTCGGCTTCAGCGTTGTGGACACGCTGGACGTGGTGGAGGTCTAGGACTTCGAAGTCCTTCTGAAGCCTCTAGACATCAAGGAGGTAAGCAGCTAGCTGGGGATTGTTGCAGGAGCATTCACCCTTCACTTGTTTAATGATGAGCTGTGAATCTCCCTTGACCAGCAGCTGCTTGACACCGTATGACAGTGCCACCTTTAGTCCGTAGATGAGTGCTTCGTACTCCGCCATGTTGTTGGTTGCCTTGAAGAAAAGGTGTACCATGTATTTTACATACTTCCCGGTTGGTGCGAGGAGAAGGATTCCAGCTCCGGCCCCCTGTTTTTGCAGGGAGCCGTCAAAGTAGAGGGTCCAGTGAGGCTCGGAGAAAACCGGAGCCTTGTGTTCCGGCTTCTGCTCACTGGGGCCCCCAGGGTTTGATGGAGAGGGAGTCCATTCCGCCAAAAAATCTGCCAATGCTTGACTCTTGATTGCTTGTCTTGGAATGAATTCAAGATCGAATTCGGCCAATTCTGCTGCCCACATTGCAACATTCCCAGTTGAATTGGGATTACGCAAGATTGCTCGAAGTGGGTAAGAAGTCACCACTGAAATCTTGTGAGCTTGGAAGTAATGGCGAAGCTTCCTGGAGGTGATAAGAACTGCATAGAGCAGCTTATGCACCTCTAGGTATCGAGTCTTAGCATCATGAAGTACTTCACTGATGAAGTACACTAGGCGCTGGATGGTCCGGACCCTCCCGGAGGGGTCCGAAGCTTCCTCTTCATTGACCCGGATCCTCCCGGAGGGATCCGAACCTTCTTCGGGGACCTCCGGGTCCTTGCTGGAGGGACCCGGAGCTTCTTCAGAAGTGACCTGGACCCTCCTGGAGGTGTCTGGGTCTTCTGAAGTAACTTCTTGTGGACTCAAGTTTGGGAACTGGGACCCATACTCGCTTTCAGGAACCTTCGGACCCTCCCGGACGGGTCTGGATTCCTGAGCATGGGATGGTTCTAGTCTCTCCACAACCAGGACCATACTGACGACTTCGTCAGTTGCTGAAATGTAAAGCAGCAAAGGCTCACCAGGGTTCGGAGCTACCAGAGTTGGTAGGGTGGTGAGGAGATGTTTTAGCTTCGGGAACGCCTTTTCTGCTTCTTCAGACCATTGGAATGGTCCGCACTTCCTCAATAACTTGAAGAAGTGAAGTGCCCGTTCCGCCAATCTTGAAATGAACCGGCTGAGGGCTGCTAAACATCCAGTCAGCTTTTGAACATCTTTGATGCAGGCTGGTGGCCGCATGTCTTCAATGGCTTTGATCTTCGCCGGATTAGCCTCTATGCCTCGGTGATTTACTCGAAAACCAAGATGTTTTCCGGAGCTAATCCCGAAGACACACTTTTCTGGGTTTAGCTTTGTGCGTGTGGCCTGCAGCTTGTCGAAGACAGCCTGTAAGGTGCGGAGTGACTCCTTGTTCTTGACCTTGACCACGATGTCATCGACGTACACTTCCACTATGTCTCTAGTGAGTTCTTCAAAAGTTTTGTACATAGCTCGTACAAAGGTTGAAGCTACATTCTTGAGACCAAATGGCATGGCTGTATAATAATACAATCCATCTACTATGATGAAAGAGGTATGCTCTTCATCTTCCCTAGACATTCTGATTTGATGATACCTAGAATATGCGTCTAGGAAACACAGTAATTCACACCCGGAGGTGGAATCCACTATCTGATCTATTCTAGGTAGTGGGAATGGATCTTTTGGACACGCCTTATTTAGTGTTGTGTAGTCAATACACATCCGAAGCTTCCCGTCGCCCTTGGGCACAACGAATGGGTTTGCCAGCAATTTTGGATGGAAGACTTCTCGGATGAATCCAGCTTCGAGCAACTTCTTCACTTCTTGTTGAATGAAGTTCTGTCGCTCCACGGATTGCTTCTAAGGCTTCTGATGCACGGGCGGGGCATCAGGGTAGATCATCAGATTGTGCTCAATCACTTCCCTGGGGATCCCAGGCATTTGTGACGGTTTCTACGCAAACACGTCCACATTAGCCCGGAGGAAAGCGATGAGCGCGAGTTCCTATTTGTCATTCAGTACCCCCGATATACAGGTGGTCAGAGCGGCATTGGAACCGATTTGGACGACTTTTACGGGAATGTCGGTGTCGCCGCTTGGCTGCATACGAGGTGCAGAAGTTGAGCCTCGTTGACGAATGCTCAGGGGTTTTGGAGCTTGCTCCTGCCTGGAGTCCTCCTCTTGTGCCGTAGTAAGCGCATGAGGTTCTTCCAGAGCGGTTACTCCGACAGTGCGATCTCCGCGGATCTGGAGAACGCCTACTGGTGTTGACATCTTTAACACCAGGTAGCCATAATGAGCAGCTACCATGAATTTGTACAAGGCAGACCAACCCAAGATGGCGTTGAAAGGTAAGTTGATCTGAGCAACGTCAAAGACCAACTTCTCAATGCGATACTTCTCCTGGGTCCCGAAGGTAATGGGGAGAGTAATAGCACCGAGTGGGGTAATGGCCACGGACCTACTCCGGAGAAAGGTCGGGTGGGTGAAGATCCAAAGGTCAGAGCTGAAGCTTGGTGAAAGCTTTGAAGCTTATGAGGTTCAGCCCCGAACCTCCGTCTACAATAACATGGTGTAGCTGAATGTTATTGATGGTAGGAGATACCATCAAAGGTAATTGTCCTGTTCCAACCATGCTTCGAGGGCAGTCCGAAGCATCAAAAGTGATGGCTCTGTCCATCCACTTCCGATGAGGCTCTTCCCTGGTTGTAGGAGCTACAACGGCCATGTCTCGGCGCATTGTCTTGAGGACGCGGTGGGAGGTTATGTCCCATGATCCACCAAAAATGGTGTTCATGGTCTTCCGACGCTCGTTGTCAGAGACGTCAGAATCGTCGTCGACGGAGGTGTAGATAGCCTTCAGGACCTTTTCGGGATCCTGAAAACCTAACTCCTCTTCAGCCAGAGCTTCGTCAACTTTTTTTTTCCCTCTGTCAGAAAGGAACTTCTTCCCGGCCCTTGTTGTAGCGCTCGCAAGGTTTTGGACCTCCTGGCAGTCTTCCAAACTGTGGTTGTCCGTCTTATGAATTGGACACCACACCTTGGGTTTGCCACCATCTTCAGAAGACGGTCAAGGTCGCTTTTCAGGGCATCGCCCCCGGCCACCCGGAGCTGCAGCAGCTGCAGCATTAGATGCGGTGGCCGACGACTTCTTCTTGCCGTTGGTCTTTTTCTTCTTCTTGCCACTCTAGGAGGTAGTGGCTTCGCCTTTGGAGGATTTCTTGCGATCCTCCGAAGGTGGTTTGGAGTGCATTTCACGGCCCTCCGCAGCTCTGGTACATTTGTCGGCCAAGCTGAAGAGTTCCATGATACTGGTGATCTCCTTGATCGCCAATTTCTCCAACATCTTCTTATCCCATACGCCCGGTCTAAATGCCACAATGACAGAAGCACTAGAGATAGAAGGGATAGTGTTTCATATCTGAGAGAATCTCTGAGTGAATGATTGCAGGGATTCTCCCCCTTTTTGCATGACTGAAAAAAGGTCCAGTTCGGTGCCTGGTCGGGTGTATGAACTCCCGAAGTTGGTTCTGAACTGTCAGCACAACTCCTCCCAACTGTTGATGGAGTTGGGTGGAAGGCTCATAAATCAGGACCAGGCGGTCCCAGTTAAAGCCCCTGGAAAATAGTTGGCCATTATGGCCTCATTTCCTCCAGCTGCCAGGATAGCAGTGGAGAAAATCTGAAGAAATTCGACGGGATTAACAGTCCCGTCAAACTTCTCCGGCAGGTGAGGCCGGAATTTCTGTTGCCACCTGACCATACGCAGATGCATGGCCAGCGCTGAATAGCCTCCTCCTACTCATTCAGAAGCAGGAATGTCCTGAGCTTCTCGTCTTTCACAAGCACGCTCGATATGAACTCAGTCGTCTTGTTGACGGTATCGGCGATCAAGCTCTGCCCGGAGGTCATGAGTTGAAAGCCTTGATACCGTGTAAGTGCGTCGCGCCCCGGAGGGCAACGACATCACTTGCTGTGATGCAGCACGTCTCCTGTTGTTGGAAACGTGCAGGCTAAGTCTGCCAGACAAGGTCCGTCGCTGCGACGGGCCCGTCCTGAAGGAGTACGACCCTGGTTATTGATGCGGTCGGCTGCTGCTGCAACCAAGTGTTCCACATCGGCCCTCCACTGCTCCATTGCATCTCGAGATGCATCCGGAGGTGGTGGGCGCTGAAGGAGAGCACGTGCTGCATGGAGCGCGTGTTCCGGGTTGTCATGATTCGCTGACGCAGTGATTGACGCCGGTGCACCATTGCGCTGCCCAGCTTGATTTGCTGGTGGAGGCGGTGGTGGTGGAAGTGTGACTCCTGCTGGAACTGAGGTTCCTGCTGGTGGCTGCATATTAGAGGGATTGCCCTCAGCAGCTTGAACAACGGGATGACCATTGGATGATTCAACAGCTGAGTTCACCATTCTTGAAATCTTAGGCGCCCCCCTACCTGGCGTGCCAACTGTCGGTGGTTTTGATCTGGCAGATCTCCCGACACTACTAAAAGTGTTTGCGGAGTTTGAAGCTCAGTGTGGGCGCAAAGAGATTCAAGAAGGTAAAAAGTAAAATGACACAGGAGACAAATATTTACGTGGTTCGGGCCGCCTGAGCGTAATACCATACTCCACGGGGTGTGTTGGTGTTGTATTGGATGTATGAACTCAACTCAGGTGATGTGAGTTGAGAGCGCGTGTGAGCCGATCAGACCAGATCAGATCAGGGAGCCGAGAGAGCAGAGAGAGCCGAGAGAGCAGTGTATCGTGAGCCTGTCCTTTTATAGTACAAGGAGAGGCCGTTACAAGTTGGCCTGGCCCGACATGTGGCCCCGACGGCTACTAATATTGATACACATTTGATGCGCTTAATTACCCATAATGACTGAGTTACGGGCATTGACAGTGCCGTTGCTGGTATTAAGGGTCGTCCGATCGTGTGTCATTAACATAGTATTAATGACACTTAATCGGGTCTTGAAGTCCTTGATTCCTCTTTGAAGATCCGGAGCTGTTGTGTAGTCTACCGGAGGTTTGAGGCTGAAGATCCGACAGTTGGACATGTGGCAGCTCCAGAGCATACTGTGGGGAACAGATAGGTCCAGTGCCACCAGACACATGTCAGTTTCGGAGCTTCCCTCGGTCTCGGGTTAGGTCCGGGGGTGCCGCTATGGTACATAGCCCGGAGCTACCCCCTTGTGGGCGGTAGCTCCAGTTTGATGGTACACGTGGCGACCCTGTGACAAACCATGTTGGGAAAGCGGGTCCGGTTATGTCTGACATGTGGGCCTTTGAAGGTCTTCAAATCAAGTGGATGAAATTTCCTTGAGATCTTTGCAATCTCAAGGGGTATACGGTACCCAGGGTACTGACACTGTTCATTGGTGCGCAAAAATAGTTCTAATGTTGTTGTTCTAAAGATAAACTATTGGACTATTTATCTCTTTTATCTTTTGGAATGGAATATATTTCCACTTCCAACTCTACTAAGTTGGAGATCCAAAAAGTGACTATCACCTACTAGTTTATCTGACAAGACCAGCAGGGAGAAGCCCACTCTCTGTTCAAACCCAACACGGATCAACCATAATGAGCAATCAAATAGCAAAGCACGTAGTAAATCACAAAAACGCAACAACAGTTTCTGGAGTACGTATCAACTTTAGCCCAGATTAGATGCTCGTGGGCGTCATTGCAAAAGGGTGAAGACAAAAAAACTTGATTCTGGATGGTTTGCAAAAACAAACTAGAAGTCAGGTCATCGAAATTTTTGCCCTTTTTGGATTGAGTCTTAGTTATAGACTTCCATAATAATAAAATGTATCGAGTATTTTACTTTCACAAGTGTGTCATAAAATGTATCAGGTGTTTTACTTTCACTAGTGTGTCAGAAAGTGTACGCCGGCCATGTATCTTGATGCAACCGTACAACTTCAAATAAAGGAGGGTTAGAGCATCTCCAACCCCTTTGTTATTTTTTGTTTGCTATTCTTTCAAATGACAAATATGCTATCCACATTTAGCATCTCATTCCATGATAATCTCCAACTTGTTTGCTATATGATGTGCTATATTAAATTTTTCATATTTTATTAGTATATAATAATTATTTTAAAATTCAAATAACATTGTTGCAATGGCTATAATGTAACGGTTGTATTTATAACGGCTATTTTTCAATGATTATATTTCTAATGACTATTTTTCAACGGATGTATTTCCAACGGCTAATTTTCAACGACTATTTTGCAACGGAATGACGATAATGTACCGAAAACCGGGAATAGCAAACCGGATAGCATTTGCTACTAGTAGCACACCGAGAGCTCCATATAGAAAATGGCTAAAAGTAGCAATCCTAATAGCAAACCAGTTGGAGATGATTTATTTGCTCTAGATTTGCTAAATAATCTGATAGCACACCATATAGCTAATGGGTTGGAGATGCTCTTTTAGCCATTACCTATATGGTGTGACATCCTATTATTTAGAAAATTTAGAGCAAAAATTATCTCCAACCGGTTTGCTATTAGGATTGCTACTTTTAGCCATTTGCTATATGGAGCTCTCAGTGTGCTACTAGTAGCAAATGCTCTCCGGTTTGCTATCCCCAATTTCTGCTACATTATTTTCGTTTCTGTTGCAAAATAGTTGTTGAAAATTAACCGTTAGAAATACAACCGTTGAAAAATAGTCGTTAGAAATATAACCATTGAAAAATAGCCATTAGAAATACAAACGTCACAATATAGCCGTTGCAACAATGTTATTTGAATTTTAAAATAATTATTACATATTAATAAAATATGAAATTTTTTAATATAGCACATCATATAGCAAACGAGTTGGAGATGTTCATAGAATGAGATGCTAAATGTGGATAGCATATTTGCTATTTGAAAAAATAGCAAACTAAAAATAGCAAACTGGTTGGAGATGCTCTTAGAAGATTCGTGGAAAATAATGCGAACTTATAAGAAAACGGAGAAGCAGAAAAAGGATGGCGCACGTTTCGATACATGAACCGTGACACTGCTGACATCCATCTTCATTGACCAGTTCCCGATTCCGCTGATCTCTCTAACATGTATTCACAATAGTACTCTCTGGTGACTGGACCTAGGGTATCATGTGGCCCACCCGGCATATCCAGTGGGTGGGCTCCTGAGAAATGTTATTGTTGTTGTACGTGGTGTTAGGTTGAGACAATGCAACTTGTGGCATAACGATAAGAATTAAAAATTAGAAAGAGTATATAAGATTCAAAAATCTTTATTACTCTCTTTACTCCGGGATCAGGCCCGTCTAATTCAGAAATTCCTCCGCTCATATTGTAACTGCATCAGCTATATATCCAAGCCCGTTTCTAATTAAAATCCAAACTAAAGGTGTAGATGAAGGTTTTACACAAGAGAGAGAATTGTGCCGCGCCGCCGTAGACGGCAACCGTAGGGACGACAAGGAGAGAGACCCAATGCTGGAGACTTAGGTGTACAACGTGACGTTCGAGGAAGACGTGATCACCACCACCATGACGTCCTCCGGCAAGGCCGTGAAGGACTGGCTCGACGAGGTCCTCTCCGTCCATCGTCGGCGCCTTCACAAGCTCGTCACCGGGCTCGACATCGAGTGGCGCCCCAACTACTCCACTAACTAGAACCCCGTCACCGTTCTACAGCTCTGTGTCGGCTGCCGCTGCCTCATCTTCCAGGTCATCCACGCTGACTACTTCCCCGAGGAGCTAGAAGATTTCCTCGGCGATTCCGACTACCGCTTCGTCAGCGTCGGCATGGAGGGTGACGCCGACAAACATTGGAAGGACTGGCAACTGAAGGTGGCCAAAACGGTGGACCTGGCCGAGCTCGCGGCAGAGGAGATGGATCGCCCGAGCCTCCGCCGCGCGGGGCTGAAGGACATCACGAACGCCATGATGGGCGCCGACATGGAGAAGCCTTACGTGGTGAGGACGAGCAACTAGGACGCGTACAATCTCTCCGGCGAGGAGATCAGCTATGCGTGCATCGACGCCTTCGTCTCCTTTGAGGTCAGCCGCAAGCTGCTCTCCGGCAAGTTTGCGGATCGGCTGCCTTCGATCATCCCGACATATGGAATTCGAAGGTGCATCGCTCAAGTTCTAGCTTTTGTGCTTGTGCGCCCAATCTCTCACAAAATTATTTTTTCTTGAGGAAACACTATATCTTGCTTTTAAAAACATGCATCGAGGTCTTTCACATGCATGTTCGTTTTCCATGCATGCTACGCCCCAAACATGATCAACGAGCCTCAAACATGATGATCTCTCAACAAAAAAGAGAACACACGTAACGTCAGCAAAAATGATCGAGGTCTTTCACATGTATGTTAGATGTACATATGCTACGTCCCAAACATGTATTCCAAGAATAGAATAATATTTCCTACCATGTATATATATATTTCCATATTTATCATATTCTCTACCATGCATGTGTGTATGCTCTCAACCTATAGTATATGGTAGTTTAACTACCACACTAATGAAGAATATTATCCTGTCATCAATAGAGATAACAAATTTGACACAAGGATGTTTCCTCGACGGTACGAGGATAGAATGTGGACTACCATCGTCTAATAAGCACACAGCTCTCACTACGTATGTACGTGATTCATCAAATTAATTGATCGCATGCTGCCATTATGTATCGCTGTACTCATCTTTTGAAGAAACAACAGGCGTAGACGCTAGCTGCTATGTGTTCTGATTTTAGGAACAAATGAACACACATGTGAAAACACTTGCGATAATCGAGAGGAGGTGAACCACAGTTTGGAGTATCTCTGACCGACAATTCAAAAGCACAATTTTTGAAGCGTCCGATCATCTCCACTCACGCGCTTAGACGAAGACCCACTATAAAGGCACACCTTCCTCTTCTTCTCCGCCGCACCTCTCGATCGATTTTAGCCTCCAAACTTCTCCTCTTGCTTCTCCGCCGCACCACTGTTGACCACCTCTTTCTCTTTGTTTGCACCTCCCTCGCCGCACAAAAGGGTAGCCCCGCACCGAAGCGCTCCAGGTCATCGACGTCCTCCGAACCTCCTTCTCTGTTTCCATCGCCGCCAGGTCTGGTGGAACTGGAGGCGGCGCCCACACCTCCTCCACTCCCGTCTCCGCCCACGGCGCCCGCACCTCCTCCACTCCTGTCTCCGCCCGCGGTGCCCGCACCTCTTCAGTCTGACAATGATGAGACTGTCCTCCTCATGGAGGGAAGCATCGACAAACTCGACGGCAAGCTTAAGGAGGTCACCGACAGCCTGTTCGCCGCTGACGTGCAAGCAAAAGCGCCCGAGAAAATGGCGCAGGATGTATTTGACAATACATCTCACTCCTGTCGCCGATTGGGACTTGGTATCCTTCCCCACCACGCCAGCATGGACTCCGCCGACTACTACATCTTCGGGTTAGGCTTTGTTGCCGCTCGTCTCGACTGCCTCTACGAGACGATCGGTGAGGAGGCTGGGGAGCGGTTTTGCGAGAAACTCGTGGAGGCCGTCAGTCGGAAGAAGTTCGATCTGCTGTCGGAGGATGCTCTGTTGGCGGTTGTGGCGGAGGCGGAGGCGCCGGCGGCGGATGCAGAGGCCGAGGTGCCACTGGCGGAGGCAGAGGCAGCGGCGGAGGTGGACAAGTCCTCCTCCGAGTAGAGTAGGATGAGTAGTAGTTTTTTATTTTGTTTTCTATGTGTTTTTTCTTGTTTGTAATATATGTATTGTTTTTATGTTAATGAAAAATGTTTTTTATTTCATGTTCATGAACAATGAGTCCTACTCCAGTACATGCACTGATGAAAAACTCCTCCTTTTATCGAAAATCATCGCATACGAAAAATTAACACATTAGTAATATTATACTATATCTAATAAATACTCCCTCCTTATTCTTTTATTTGACGTTTTGGACAAAGCATTGAACTAACATTAGTAGGATGTGACCACCCCCACCCACCGGCCTAGACCTAGGTAGTAGCCCACAAATTTTCTGCGACCCTGCCGCATAGCATCGCGCGTGCACCCCCGCCTCGCACGCCGTCCAATCAAAATCGCATAATCGTGGCAGCGGGACACGCGGGACTTACATCCTTCGGTGTCTAGACAACAAACCCAGCGCGAAGCAAAGGATCTCAGCGGGATTTCCATGGGACGGCGTGCGGGGTAGGGGCACACGCGTGACATTGTGCGGCAGGGCCGTAGAAAATTTATTTCCGCCCACCTAGGCCCAGAGTCGGGCCTGCCTTTAAGACCATCCGCAGTGGTTCACGGTAAAGCTTTAGGCTGTGTTTGGGAGCACAGTTTTTCAATAATAAATTTTTGGAAACCACAGTTTTTAAAATGACATGGCAATACCAAAGTACGTATTTCAGTAACAAGGTTTTGTAACACCAAGATTTTGCAATTGATGATTGAGCACTTTGTCACATGTCACTGGAGTGTAGACACAGCTTGTATACTCCCATTCAGTGCTTCCATGCGTCCTCCTACTTATTGGCCCTTTCATTTACCTAACATTTTAATTGGCCAGTTCCCGATTCCGTTGAGTCATTGTTGTTGTACGTGGTGTTTGGTTGAGACAATGCAACTTGAGGTCATAATGATAATAATTGAAAAGAGGAGTATATCGGATTCAAAAATCTTCATTACGCCAGCTTGTATGATGGCCGAACACTCTCCAATCAACTTAGATTGAAGTGGAACCACTCCTACCCAAACGAGGAAAAAACATTTATGGATAATGTATGCATATCCAAGGCTGTGCATACCATTCCACATTTGTGGCATGTGTCCACATGAACGAACACGCGCAGTAGTGGTGATGGGACGTGGAGTAGTTCCGATTGAATTCAAAGATGCGCATGCGCTGCGCGCGTTTAAGGCGCCTTGGTGACTGGCGCGCACGTAAGCTCAGTGCGCCCGGTTGCATCAGCCGCCTGTACAAATGGCTACGGCTTAAACAAAGGACCAAACCTTCTACGGGAAACAGCAACATATAATACTTCCTCCGCACCAACTCAACTCTATTTCTATTTTGGTCGAACTAATTACCTCTGACCAATGATTTATATGGAATTTATTAACTTCAATAACATGTAGTACTAGATTGTATATTATGGAAATATTTTCATGGTGAATCTAAAATTACAATTCTTGTATTGTTATAACAGATCAAAATTGCGTAAATCTCAAAGATAGATTTGACGAAACCTTTGGAAAACAGCTCCTATAATGACGCCAAATTGCAGTACATGGGCTCACGCGTACATGGGGATGAAGACAAAGCATTCCAACGTAGTTTCGGCCCAGGAATACAAAGTGACTCAGCACAGTTTCAGCCCATGAATAACAAGCGGCCCAGCGCAGTGTTGGGCCTACTCTGATAGCTTCACGGACGCTTTGTCCTGGCTGCCTCCTAGCTGGACCCTTCGATCCACAACGGCCCCCTCTCCCGATTGCACGAAACGCGCCTGGAGGAGCATCCACCAACCACCACGCTCTTGGAGGAGCATCTGCCGGCCGCCACGTTCTTGGAGGAGCATCCACCGGCCACCACGCTCTTGGAAGAGCATCCGCTGTCCACAGGCGTGGAGGAGCATCCGCCGGCCGCCGCACGTGGAGGTGCAACAACGCTCTGTACAATTGCTCACATAATGTTACTGTAGTTCAATTGTCTTACGGTTATGCTGATTGAATTGTAGGAAGCGATGTCAGAAGATAAGACATGGATGGGAAAAGACAGGTGTACGAAGGAGTGGCAGGATGGGATGAAGTCATTTTTAAATTTAGCATTCCAGGGCACTCGTGAAGAAGAAACTAAGCCTTGTCCTTGCATGAAATGTCATAATATTTGCCGCGGGAGACACAAGGAAGTTCATCTTCACTTGCTTTGTAATGGGATGTCATTTGAGTATACTTGTTGGGTACACCATGGAGAAAAATGAGTTGAGAAAAAAATTGCTGAGCAATCAGCAAATAATGAGGAGATAATTTTTGATGATGCTGTTATGGAAAATATGCTATCGAACCTTCTTAGAGGCATTGGTGATCATGGTGGTACTTCAGCAGGTGTTGATGATCCAGAAAATACTATAAACTAGCAGGAGCCAACTGGGTGTGCAAAGGCGTTCTCTGACTTATTAAATGATGCCAAAAAGGAGTTGTATCCAGGTTGTGAGAAGGTGACCTCTCGGTACCCTGGGTACCGTATACCCCTTGAGATTGCAAAGATCTCAAGGAAATGTCATCTACTTGATTTGAAGACCATCGAGGGCCCACATGTCAGACATAACCGAACCCGCTTTCCCAACATGGTTAGTCCCAGGGTCGCCACGCGTACCATCAAACCTGAGCTACCGCCCACAAGGGGGAAGCTCCGGGCTATGTACCATAACGGCACCCCCGGACCTAACCCCAGACCGAGGGATGCTCCGGAACTAACACGTGTCTGATGGCACCAGACCTATCTATTCCCCACAGTATGCTCCAGAGCTGCCACGTGTCCAACCGTCGGATCTTCAGCCTCAAACCTCCGGTAGACTCCACAACGGCTCCGGATCTTCAAAGGGGAATCAAGGACTTCAAGACCCGATTAAGTGTCATTAATACTATGTTAATGACACACGATCGGATGACCCTTAATACCAGTAACGGCGTTGTCAAAGCCTGTAACTCGGTCATTAAGGGTAATTAAGCGCATCAAATGTGTATCAATATTAGTAGCCACCAGGGCCACATGTCGGGCCAGGCCAAGGACAGGCCGACGATACACTGCTCTCTCGGCTCTCTCTGCTCTCTCAGCTCTCTGATCTGATCTGGTCTGATCGGCTCACACACACTCTCAACTCACATCATCTGAGTTGAGTTCATACATCCAATACAACACCAACATACCCCGTGGAGTAGGGTATTACGCTCAGGCGGCCCGAACCACGTAAATCTTTGTGTCTCCTTTGTCATTTTACTTTTCACCTTCTTGAATCTCTGCACGCCCACACCGAACTTCAAACTCCGCAAACACTTTTAGTAGTGTCGGGAGATCTGCCGGATCAAAACCACCGACATGACCCGATTATCCTTCATTGTCAGGTTGTACCAGATAAAGTGTTTAACTGGTTTGAGCAAAAAAGCATGTGAGTTCATACTTGAACTATTCTCATATGTGCTTCCAGAGGGCCATTCCATTCCTAATACACTTGATAAAGTTTAGAAGGTTGTTCGTGACCTCGGGCTGAGCTACGAAAAGATCGATGCATGTGTCAATGACTGTGTGTTATTCCGGAAGGACTATTCTCTGCTGGATCGATGCCCAAAATGTGGTGAATTAAGATGGAAAAATAGTACTGGTGGGGAAGCAAGAGAGGCTTTACCTTGTGGAAAACCAAGAAGCGTGTAGCACGCAAGATTCTACGATACTTCCCTATTATTCCCCATCTTCAAAGGTTTTATATGGCAGAATCAATGGCATCAAACATGCACTGTCACAAAGAAGAATGTATTGATGATGGAATATTACGCCATCCTGCAGATTCAAAGCATGGAAGCATTTTGATAGAATTCACCCAAGTTTCTCATCTGATCCTCGCAACATAAGACTTGGGCTAGCATCTGATGGTTTCAATCCTTTTGGAGTAATGAATGTTTCGTACAATACATGGCCCGTGATTCTAATCCCTTATAATCTACCACCTTGGTTGTGTATGAAGCAGCCTTATTGGTTGATGTCAATGATAATTCCTGGGCCAAAGTCACCTGGAAACAACATTGATGTGTATCTGCAGCCTTTGATTAATGAGCTACTGAAATTATGGTCTGATGGTGTTGAAACATACGACAGTTCAATGAACGAGACATTTCTCATGCGAGCTTCTATGTTGTGGACAATAAATGATTTTCTAGCTTATGCAATGCTATGTGGATGGAGCACAAAAGGTAGGCTAGCATGTCCATACTGCCATGTAAACACTGACGCCTTGTGGTTGAAACATGGACGAAAGTATTGCTACATGGGTCATCGTCGTTTCCTACCTCAGGATCACCGGTGGCGTCGGGGCAAAGCTTCTTTCAACAACAAAATAGAGAATAGAGAGGCTCCAACATCACTCTCTGGTCACGAAGTACTCCAACAATACGAGACTTTTGATCAAGTGAGTTTTGGAAAGACGAATAATAAAAGAAAGCGCACTAAGGAAGATAGGTGACATAGCTGGAAGACCAAAAGTATATTTTTTTTAGCTCCCGTATTGGAAGACATTACTAATAAGGCATAACTTGGATGTCATGCACATGAAGAAAAACATTTGTGATAGCATATTGGGTACATTGCTCAATATGGATGGTAAAACAAAAGATAGGCTACAAGCTCGTTTTGATATGCAGGAAATGGGTATACGGCCAAATCAACATCCGGTGGGTATGAAAGGGAAGTACGATTGTCCATCAGCATCATATACTTTGCAAAAATATCAGAAGACCACCTTGTGCAAGTTTTTGGCAGATGTGAAGATGCCCGATGGTTATGCCTCAAACATCAAGAGAAGTGTGGACATAACAGCACGTAAGGTATCACGTCTAAAAACTCATGACTGCCATATTATATTCCAGAAGCTCCTTCCTATTGCAATACGTGACATATTGCCTGAAAAGGTTGTTCAACCTTTAATTGAGTTTAGCAGATTCTTTTCTGGAATTTGTTCTATAGAATTGGTGGAACCAGATTTGGATAAGATGATTGAACAATTTCCTGAAACAATTTGCAAGCTTGAGATGTTGCTTCCTCCAGCTTTCTTTGATATCATGGTACATCTTCCAATCCATCTTGGCGAAGAAGCTTGCTTGGGTGGACCTGTTTCTTACAGATGGATGTATCCAATTGAGAGGTACCTTGGTACATTGAAGAGGTATGTACAGAACAGAGCTCACCCGGAGGGTTCTATAGCTGAGGGATATATTGTGGAAGAGTGTATGACTTTTTATAGCCAGTTTGTGGATAACATCAGCACCAAGCTTAATACGGCAGAACGTCATGAAGCTGCAGTTAGGAATGAAACTTCTCTCGAGCCAAATATATTTACAGAAGTTGATAATTCTAAAAAAGGGTTTAAATGGGGTGAACTTACTATGGTTGAAGTACATAACATCAGGCATTACATTATTTCTAATGTTGAAGAGGCCGCTCCATGGATCAAGTACGTATAACACTCAGATGTTCAATAGTATATTAATGGATCATGCTTATTGTAGATGGCAAATTTAATTTTGTACCCTTTTCAGTGAGCATTTTGAAGAGCTGAAAAAGATTCATTCTCGTGATGTTGAAAAATACCATAGAGATGAGTTTGTTTATTGGTTTTAGAAACGAGTAAGTACATGCAAGTTTTTACTTTGATGAAATATTGAAGAAATATCTATTCTGAAGTTGGTTTATCGATGACCCCTTTTATACTAATTAATGTGTACAGATTACGACATTACATAAAAAAGGCAAAGTAATAGATTATTTGTATGCATTATCTAGAGGACCTGATCGTCGGGCACGTTTTTTAGTCAATCATTCATAAATGGCTTCTTCTTTCGAACAATAGAGGTGGAAAAAGATGACGCAAAACAGTGGTGTTGTTGTTCGGGACGGTGATCCTGAGTGGTATCGAGTAATCAAGAAAATGATTTCTGTTGATTTCGAAAAAATCAAGAGGTTCTTTTATTTGAACTTGAATGGTTTGATCGTCCTCGTTTCGGTTAGAGCCAAAGCAGAGGCTACAAAATGTATCGCTACGGAATGATAGATGCGGACACTACTATTTCTCAATTTAAGTATGAGCCTTACATTCTAGCCACCCAAGCAGAACAAGTTTTTTACGTTTGAAGTGTGAAGTAACCTAAATGGGCTAAAGTTGTTAAAATGATGCCAAGAAAACTTTTTGCCATGCCGTTTGGAGACAGTGAAAATAATGTCACTGAGACGTCGAAGGAGGCTCGGACATTATTTGATGATCGACGACTTACGGATATAAATGAGGATATGACCACATGGGATAGGAATGACATTGACGGAGCAACCGGTGATGCTTTCGCTCTTTCAAATATAGATGACGACGACGGCGACCATGACGATGATGATACATATATCAATGTTGGTATTGTACCTCCAATATTGACGGAAGACAGCGAAGATGATGATTTTTCCATATAGGTACTGTGTGAGCTAGCTGTACGTGAACACTATATGTAATGCAGTTTGTGTTCTATGGCGATAGATGCTAATGCCACGAACTAGTGAATCATGGCAACAGATCCTAATGCAACGATTGTGTTCCACGTGGATAGATGCTAACGCCGAACTATTGAATTGTGGCAACAGATCCTAATGCAATGATTGCGTTCTGTGGCGATAGATGCTAATTCCACGAACTAGTAAATCGTGGCAACAAGTTCTAATTCAATGATTGGATTCCATGGCGATAGATGATAACGCCTTGAACTAGTAAATCATGGCAACAGATCTGTCAGGACCCGCCTTTCGAGGGTCCACTTGTGCATCCCGTACAAATCCATGGATCCGTAGTTGGTACGCACAACAGAATAGTTTGAGATCCATACCACGAGTATTTATTTATAATCAATTTAAGTCTTACAAACCTGATTTAGATTACATTGGATGTGGTCGGAGATGACCATCAAATAGATAAATCCTCAAAACAGCGGAGTAGAACGGCGCCATGCCCAACAGGCAGACTTGGGAAGTAGGACTAGACCTAGCCGTCACCCTGAAACGCTTCAGCTTGTTCAACTTCTGATAAAACCACATATAAAGCAAGAGTGAGTACATAAGGTCCTCTGCAAGCCCTAACACTACTTCAAGGGGAGGTGTTTCATGCATTGGGGCTTGTAGCAAGGAGAGGCCATACGGTTAGTTTTGCCGAAAAGCATTTTATGCAAGGTTATCTTTGAAAAGTGTTTTGCAATAAGAGGGAGAAGTAGTTGAATCAGTATTATTATAGTTGGCGGGCCCTGGGGGAGTTTCAGACCATCCTGCCAGTTCCCCCATTTTTAAATGAGTCTTCGGACCCAAGGTCCTGACGACTCCGGCACGCATGCCAACTCTTCCCAAAACACGGTGGCCTCGGCCACCCACACCCACTTCAAGGAGATGTGCTAATACTAATCAATAGGAGCCCAAAGCATAGTGTGCCAAGACTATGACAACAGCTATCTGGATAGATTAAGACTCTGCAGAGTTTGTACACTTTACCCACAAGCCATGCACACCTAGCAAGGGTATTACATGACGCTCATCCCATCTTTGCCGCGTAACCCCACAATCACACCTCGGCCCGACCCAGGGGCTATTCGGGTATTACCAACCTAGCCAGACACCAGACGACCCTCGGTCTCTGTGCCATTTCCTGGTCCACCGTGCCCTCCATGGCTCTCCAGGTTTTCTCTTGTGGCAGTTACCAGAAAGGTAGGGGAGTCCTGCCCATACAGGTTCTGTGGTTGTACGAAGTCACAATGTTGAGGTCAAATGAACTGGTCCTTATATTGGTGAGGCGGCTCCATCCGTCCTTGGCTAGAGGACTAGTTCGGAACACCCAACATCGAACTAAACTGAAGTACTCAGCACAAGCCTAGTCCGGAAAGCATGGTCATCGGACTATTACTGAAGCACTCAGCGCCAATCGGTGGCTTACACCGAATACACAGCCGCAATTGGTATACCTCTTAGGGAGCCTGCAACATCCCATCACCATACCCTCCTCGACCACCCATCCCCTTCACACACAAAGTTCATTAATATCCCACCCATAACCTAACTCACACCACCAAACACTTTTTAACACATTTCACAATCATGTATACAGTGTGTAGTGGTTCGCGATGCGAACATCGCAGGGGTTCCTAAGCATAGTACTAACAAGGAGGTGCTCACATCGCTGCTATAGCGTAGTGATGAAGCTATTAGGTTGTCAAGGGGTTGTGTTTTCAAGGTCAAGGAGGGGATTGTGATAGTCACTTCTATTATCGTAACTGATACAGTGTCTTGTTTCAAGCCATTGATAGCGAATAACTTATGTGTTACTGTTCATTGTTGGCTAGTAGCTAACACGGATACTCAATCATCAACATAGCTCATGCTACCACATCAAGTGGTTCATAGCATAACAATATTTTAAAATAGACATACATTCATGCAATGAAAACAGGCCATAGGTGCGATTGCAAAACATAGGTGAAATATGATCAAGGAGTTAGATTGCCTTTACAGTGGTTTATCAGTGTCCTTGTCTTGTTCTTCGTGATCTGGGTCTTGAATATCTCCGTTGCGAACTCTCCGATTACTAATACGTAGCTACGCGAAGAAATTACGATTCATCGATAAAGACCCAAGAAATCCAAATAAAACTCCAATAAATACTCATAATCATTTAATAACGCGGTTGCTAAGGTTCTTTGAAGGTTTATCGGAGAATACACCATTCTAATGATGGCTATTGAGAATTGCTATTGTCTCATTGGTCAACTAAATGGCCATTGAAAAGCTATAATGGTTGTATGGTCTTCTTAGTGTATTTATAGTGTTTACGATCATTATATTTAATTCACCAGTTTATACTATAAATTGCTTATGTTGTGGTCAAGGGATTAACCATAACTTCTATGGGCTCCTTATAGTATACTTACTAATTCTTCTAATGTAAGTCCCACTTATTTTGGAGACTAATCCCGAGTTCTAACATTTCCTAGCAAATCGTACATTTTTACTATGAGCTGGTGAATGACTTATTTTTTTATATCACCCCTTGTCTCCTAATTTGTTAATACGTCCTGAAAGTCATGAAGGTCTTCTATGATTTCTTTATATATTTATGAATGTCTTCTATAACTTCTTTAGTATGTGGCTATTAGCATTTTTAGAGATTTACTAGTAAGGATATTATTTTATGTAAGTTCCTCTTACTTAATAGCTCTCTGATTGTGTTTCCTATGCTACTGCTATTTAGGTCATCGTCCCATAGTTTATCTTAGTCAATTACTATTCTAAAGTTCATAATAATATACTTTTAGTAATATTTAGAAAGTCATTTATGAAAAGGACTAATTAGATGTTTTGTGAGTATTTTACAAATTATTCATATCTATATGATTTTCCTATGGAAGTTATAGCCAATTATTATTGCATCATTTATATTAGTTCAATATCACTTACATTATATTATATAAGTTAAATAACATCTTCTATGGATTTTTCAGATAATTATTAGTAGCAATATTATTTTATTTATGGCTCGTAGGTAATTCTTACTAATCAATAGTTATTTAAATAGCTTTTTGATAATGATAATAATTACTTTACTATCATATAATTTATTTTAATGTAATTATTACTTACATTGTTTATGAGTATAAAATAATATTCCTATAAATTTAGATAATTATTTACTAGGTGATTTCTAAATTTGGAGACTAAATGTGAGTCTTTTCCTAATTTCCTGATTAATCAAATGATTCTATTAGTTAACACCAAGTCTCATATTTCCTACAAATTACTTTGTCTTTAGTTACTGTTTTTAGGTTATCATATTTATCATATAATTGTAGGGGACTCCTAGATAATTATTACCTATAATGATTATCAATTTAGGGCATTAACATGATTCATTTTTAATTTATTAATTATTATTTCATTTTAGGTAAGCTAAGATATGTACCACAATACATACATTTAATTTCTCCTATCAGTTACTCCTAATATGTTCTATAAACAATCAATAATTTTTGGGGATTTTTCCATAATTTTCTTGTATCAAGGAATGCATTTTCTAACTGTCTGTGTGCACTAAATGTGTGGCTGTAGCCATTTTCTGAGGTGCAGCAGTGGCTGGCTTGTGGGCCTTACGGTGAGCGTGTGTACCTAGCAGTTTACTTTTCTCTGTATGGCTGGCAAAAGGAGCCCACTCATCAGTGGCACATGGGTCCCCGGTTCACGTGGACACGGTCTACCGAGGAGAGGAGCGTGGTTTATGGCTGGTGTGGCACACTTGCGCCTGCGTGGCGGCCAAGTGGTGGCCACGTCGGCTAGTTCGGCTGAGGTGGCGTCTGAGTGGCGGCCACCTGTGCACCACGTGGCGCCACCTAGGCGCTGCACTGAGGAAACAGGGGAGGAGGTGGCGCGCGGCCACGGGAGCTCACCGGCGGCAGCTCGAGCTAGCCCGTCATCTAATGCGGGTGCGCTTGGTGTGCATAAGCGTTCTACATGCTCGGATGGGCCGGTGACGCGGCCACGGCGGCGGGCGACGGCGCACGGAGGCGGGTGACGGCGCATGGCAGCTGAGGTGGTAGCGCATCATCGATTTACCAGTGCATGCAAGATCTCGCCGAACTAGTGTATCGTGCGTGTGTTCCTGAGTGCAGGGAATGTGCTGGTGCACTCGGGCTATAGCCGGGGCAACGCCCACGGCGGCCAGCGACGGTGTGTGACGCTGAGGTCACCGGTGCATCGACGAAGTTCGGGGTGCTTGCAAGGAATTGAGAAATTTGTCGTCCCTAGGCGTAGCTAGGTTCTAGTGGAGCGTGGAGGCGCACCAGGTAAGGCGGGCGGCTTCGACGGTAGCCGGCGGCGGTAGTGGCGGTCGTGCACGGCGGGGCATCTTTGATCCAACTGTTCTTGGGAGTTCTTAGTAACCTAGTGTGTCAGTGATGTGTTCTATAGTACGTGGAACGTTTTTGTGTGCTCAGCCCAGACGGGGTGGCACCCACGGCAGCCGGCGACGGGAAGACGTGGCTACGGCAGCGCAACTAGGGTTACCAATGAGTGCCCGCTACACTAATCTAGTCCATGAAACAACACGCGTTCTAGAATAAGCACTATTTGATGGATGTATGGTAAGGGTTAATTGGGGAATGGGTGATCACCGGAGCAAGAACGCGCTTTGTCGACCGGAGTTGGGGAGAACAGAGGAGGTCCAGCAATCCACGGCGAGGGGCGCTCAGGTGAAGTGCACTCTATGCTCGGGAATGAAGTTTGGGGAGTGGTAGGACACATGTACACCGTCACGGAGGTTTTGGGGGCCTCTTAAAGGCGAGAGAGAGAGAGGCGGTGGTGAGGTAGGGCGGCCGAAGGCGGTTCACGAGTGCAGCTGGCCGGGTATTGCGGGTTTTGTGGCGCACGCGCCACACTTGCTAGGTGGTGATGAATGGACATGTGCGTGACGTGATGTGGAAGCCATTATTGCGACTGGCAACGCGACGAGAGGATGGTGACCCGACGGAAGGTGATAGAGCCGGTGCGTCCTTCTCCATGCACCGATGCGACGGGGTGCTGCGCTCGGGTCACGGTGGAAATGATTCCGCGTCGAAAGGTGATTGACGGGCGGCGGAGCTGGCGCGGCAGTGGCACCCGAGCGGCATACCATCCCGAGAAATGCGGAGTGGCAGTCGGCCTTGAAGGGGAAGCGGGAGGAGGAAGACGATGCCGGTGGAACTCTGGTCCAGGCCACGTGCGCGCGTGGGGAAGAAGTGTGGGCTGCGGGAGGAAGAAAGGAGAGTGGGCCGTGCTGGGCTGCGCAATGAAGAAAAAGGGGAAGCGGGCCACACTGGGAAATAGAGGAGGGAGTAGGTTTGGGCCGCCGGGAGAAGAATAGGTGGGCTGCTTGTCCTTTTCCATTTTTATTTGTTTCCCTTCCTTTTCTAATTAAATTTTCATATCAGGTTTTAAATTCAAATGTGGTTTGAACTCATTTGCACCCAAATTATTCTATGCGCCCATGCTCTTATTTAGGGTATTTTCCATGCTTGGCTAATATTTGGATTTGGATCCTGATTTAGTCTCTGAATTGCCCTTGAATTGAGTTTACAATAATTCGTTCACACTTAACTTGTGTTTGATTAATTTATTAGCCACTTGATTTATTAATTTATTTATCATGTTATAGGTTACAATATTTGTTTGTCCTCCTTTATTTATTTATCTATGGGGTTTATATTAAAGTTGACGTACATGTGTTTATATTTTCGCATAACGCTACTTTGTTAGTAGTTCTTATTTTATTAGTATATATATGTAGATTATATGATTTGAGTTGTTCTATAGGGTGTCTCTATAATCTCTCTAATTCGTTTACACATTTGAATAGGATTTTAGTATTAAATTGGGGTTTGATTTATAGATATTAATTCTTGTTTGAGTAGACTTGTATTTTTGATATGTAGTTACCTCTTCGAAAATTATATTCCGGTTTGATTTAATTGTCGTATTCTAAGTTGTTAGCTGGACACACACATACACGTCTATGTGCCATTTTAGGTTAATAATTATTCATTGTTCGAGATTTCTTTAAAAAATTTAATTCGAAGTGATTTTTACCATTTGTTAAAATTCGAGCTGTGACAAGATCCTAGTGCAACGATCGTGTAACGTGGCGATAGATGCTAATGCCACGACTAGTGAATCGTGGCAACAGATTCGTGGCGATAGATGCTAACGCCACAAACTAGTGAATCGTGGCAACATATTCTAATGCAACGATCGTGTTCCGTGGCGATAGATGCTAATGCCACGAACTAGTGAATCGTGGCAACAGATTCGTGGCGATAGATGCTAATGCCACGAACTAGTGAATCGTGGCAACAGATCCTAGTGCAACGATCGTGTAACGTGGCGATAGATGCTAATGCCACGACTAGTGAATCGTGGCAACAGATTTGTGGCGATAGATGCTAACGCCACCAACTAGTGAATCGTGGCAACAGATTCTGTTGGTGGTTTTGATCCGGCAGATTTCCTGACACTACTAAAAGTGTTTGCAGAGTTTGAAGTTCGGTGTGAGCGCGCGGAGATTCAAGAAGGTGAAAAGTAAAATGACACAGGAGACACAAAGATATACGTGGTTCGGGCCGCCTGGGCGTAATACCCTACTCCACGGGGTGTGTTGGTGTTGTATTGGATGTATGAACTCAACTCATGTGATAGTTGAGAGCGCATGTGAGCCAATCAGACCAGATCAGATCAGAGAGCCGAGAGAGCAGTGTATCATCGGCCTGCTCTTTTATAGTACAAGGACAGGCCGTTACAAGTTGGCCTGGCCCAACACGTGGCCCCGGCGGCTACTAATATTGATACACATTTGATGCACTTAATTACGCTTAATGACCAAGTTACGGGCTTTGACAGCGCTGTTACTGGTATTAAGGGTCATCCGATCGTGTGTCATTAACATCGTATTAATGACACTTAATCGGGTCTTAAAGTCCTTGATTCCCTTTGAAGATCTGGAGCCGTTGTGGAGTCTACCGGAGGTTTGAGGCTGAAGATCCGACGGTTAGACACGTGGCAGCTCTGGAGCATACTGTGGGGAACAGATAGGTCTGGTGCCACCAGACACGTGTCAGTTCCGGAGCTTCCCTCGGTCTGGGGTTAGGTCTGGGGGTGCCGTTATGGTACATAGGCCGGAGCTTCCCCCTTGTGGGCGATAGCTCCGGTTTGATGGTACATGTGGCAACCCTGGGACTAACCATGTTGGAAAAGCGGGTCCGGTTATGTCTGACATGTGGGCCTTCGAAGGTCTTCAAATCAAGTAGATGACATTTCCTTGAGATCTTTGTAATCTCAAGGGGTATACGGTACCCAGGGTACCGACAGTGGCCCCCTGGGCCCACCTCTGCGGAAGACCCCTTGGGTGAAGTCATTCCGCCGGAGGTGGGTCCAACCTTCGACTTTTGAGCTGAGTCTTCAAAGGTCTTCAGATGTGCGTTAGCGATAGTTTTGGAGTTAAATCCTTGCCGCATGTCATATCCCGGGTGCGGCAAATGAGATCTTTGGCGTGCAGATCTCACGCAATTGAAGGTCGCCGGTTCTCGATACGAAAATCATATCGGTTCTGCGCGCCTTGTCAGGCCGCCGCCTTCGGGCTTCCCGCCTTTCATGATGACAACTATTCGCCTGGGTAAGAATCTCGACTTGATCGTCGGGGTGGTCCCGTGCCCTCTTTTCATCGGCAGGGTGAAATTTTTTAATAGTATCTTCGGCTTCCCTACGGCTTCCATCCAAGCGTTGTGGGGGCTTACTGAAGAAGGAATGCGTGCACCGTCTGGGGTTCTTTACACCTCTCATCTGATCTTGCACTCGAACCACTACAGGAATCTCGACGACATACGACAGCCAAATTAACGTACGACGGCGAGCCGTCGTATATAACGTAACATACGACGGCTGCGCCTGGCCGTCGTAAGTTACCTTACATACGACGGCTGGCCGTCGTATGAAAATTGGGCCGGCGTACATAAGGCAGCATACGACGGCCCAGCTGTCGTATATAAATGGGCCGTCGTATATGTGTTTATATACGACGGCCCTATATGGTTGCCGTCGTAACTAATTGGGCCGTCGTATGTAGTTCCTTTATACGGGCCCGACCGGCCCAACCCTAAGTTTCTCCTCCACTCCACGCCGCCTGTCTCTCGCGCCCGCCGCCTCCTCTCTCTCTCTCGCGCCCGCGCCGCCGCCGTCCTCCCTCACGCCGCCGCCGTCCTCCCTCGCGCCCGCGTCGCCGCCTCCCACCCCGCCGCCGCGCCCCACGCCTCCTCCCCGGCCGCCTCCCCGGTCGCGCCCGCGGCGCCTCCCGGCCGGCCCCGTGCCGCCACCCCGGCCGCCCCTGCGCCTCCTCCCCGGCCGCCCCGCGCCGCCTCCCCGGTCGCGGCGCCTCCCGGCCGGCCCTGTGCCGCCACCCCGGCCGCCCCTGCGCCGCCTCCCGGCCACTCCAGCGGCGCCTCCCGGCCGCCCCGCGGCGCCTCCCGGCAGCCCCCGCGCCGCCACCCCCGACCGCCCCCGCGCCGCCTCCCCGTTTGCAAGTAATTTGAATTAATGTTTAATTCTTAGTTGTTATTCGATGTTTAATTGATAGTTGATAATTGATGCTTAGTTAATTGTTGAGATGCTTAGTTAATTGTTGTGATGCTTAATTAATTGTTGTTATGCTTACTTTTTTTTGTGATGCTTAGTGATTTGATGCTTAATTTTCTTTTTAAGTGTTACTTGATGATTAGTTGTTATGCTATTTATTAGTTGTTAATTGTTGTGATGATTAGTTGTTATGCGAATTAATTGTTAGGTTTTGTTAATTTTCATTAATTGTTAGTAGTTTTTAGTTATGTTTAAATTTTAATAGTTAGGTTCTTGTTAATTAGTTGTTATTTCTTATTAATTGTTATGTTTTATTTAAAAAATTTGATGCTTGTGTGTTATATATAGAAATGGCTGAAGAAAAGAGCCGTCGTACGTTATGTAGCTATCGTATATGTAGGTCCGTCGTATATTGGGCTTATATACGGCCCATCGGGCCCAACCCTAGCTTTCATTCACCCTCACTGCTCCCCGAGCCGCCGTCTCCCTCTCGTGCGCCATAAGTCGTAGCAAGTGGACGACCCTGATTATGAAACTTTCAACTCTGACCCACTTTTCTCCTCACTCTCGTTCTCTTTCCTCTTTCGAAAATGATTCATAAATGAACATGTGCAACGTTACCTATAGAAATTGATTACCCGTTTCGGATCGACACGTCTCACATGTCATTGGCATGTGAGATGTGTAGGTTCGGAATTGTCCCTTTTTGGACAGCCTGGGAGTGACCGAGGGGGCGTGACTTGTGACGAGGCGCGGGTCTGGATCTGGGCGAGATTTCGGTAGCATAACCCCGTTGTTCTCTGCTGCACCATTTTTGGGCGTGCAGTGGAGAACAGCGGGGTTATGCTGCCGAAATTTCGTTCGGATCCAGACCATGCGTCTCGTCATGAGCACGCTCCACTCGGTCACTCTTGGGTGGGTTTAGGACCTATCTGCCTAGTTCTAGGAGCCGTCATACAACATGAAATTAAAATAATAACGACATGACACTCCATATGGCTGGTTTTAATGACTTTGACTTTAAACTGCAGAGTTAAACATGGGTGAAGACCGTAGTTGGATGTATACGGGTTGGAACAAGCAAACTGGTCACTCAAATGAGTGGTATGTCGGGACAGAGGACTTTGTGGATCGAGCGTTCAACTTGTCTACGACCGATACAGTGCGCTGCCCATGTGCAAAATGTCGGAATACAAAGTTTCTGGACAAAACGACATTAACATTACACTTGTGCAGAAACGGTTACATGCCTTATTATGAGGTGTGGACTTTTCACGGCGAGTATGCTTCTCGCTCCGCACGTGTAGTGGAAGAAGAAGATGATGATGACGATGATTGTCCTGGTGTTGATAGAATGGATGAGATGTTAGAAGATATTCAAACAGAAGATCCGCCTACAATGGATGCGGAGGCATTCTTCAATCTCTTGAAAGCTTCAGAAGAGCCGTTGCATGATCGTACCACAATGAGCCTTCTTACTTTCATGACTAGATTTATGGCAATTAAATCTAAGTATTTCTTCTCTAATAATTGCTTCAATGAGATGCTAGAACTTATCAACGATGCCTTTCCACATCCTCATATACTGCCGAAAGATATGTACCACTCAAAAAAATTATTATCTGGTCTCGGTATGAAGTATGAGAAAATTGACGCGTGTCCTGATAACTGCATGTTATTCTGGAAAGAGCACAACAAAGAGAAGAATTGCTTGAAGTGTGGAAAATCGAGATTTGTCGAAGTTGTCAATGACGATGGAGATAAAGTAGTGACAGAAGTCGCACAGAAGCAATTGCGTTACTTGCCTGTGACACCTCGATTGAAGCGTCTGTTTCTTTCGAAAAGATCTGCCAGACACATGCGATGGCATAAAGAAGGTGTGCGTGAGAACACAGATGTCATGACCCATCCGTCGGACGGTGATGCATGGAAGGCTTTAGATTCTTTCGATCCTTCGTTTGCTAGTGATGCGAGAAATGTTCGAATCGGCTTAGCGACGGATGGATTCTCACCTTTCAGTACAAATGCAACACCATACTCCTGCTGGCCCGTCTTTGTTATTCCATACAACCTACCACCTTCTCTTTGTATGAAGTATGAGTTCATGTTTCTTAGCCTCATTATACCAGGACCAGATCATCCGGGATCACGTCTCAATGTGATGTTACAACCATTGATCGAAGAATTGAAGTTGTTATGGACAGGAGTTGAAGCGTATGACTGTCATAAGAAGCAAAAATTCAATCTTCGAGCAGCTTATTTGTGGTCTGTACATGATTTCCCGGCATACGGCATGTTCTCTGGATGGAGCACGCACGGTCGTTTGTCGTGTCCCATCTGTGCATCTGACACTGAGTGTTTTCGACTTACAAACGGTGGCAAGATAAGCTACTTTGATTGTCATAGACGCTGGCTTCCTCGTAACCATCCCTTCAGGCAACAGAAGAATGTATTCCGGAAAGATACTGTTATCACTGCAGGACCTCCAAAACGTCTATGTGGGTCTGAAGTATCTGAGATGTTGGACAATCTACTCCCAGATGAAGAGCGTCCTGGATTCTTTAGAGGTTACGGGAATGTTCACAACTGGACTCATGTATGTGGACTTTGGGAGCTACCATATGTGAAGTCATTGATACTGATGCATAATATTGATGTAATGCATCAAGAGCGTAACATGGCTGAATGTATCGTAAGCACGTGCATGGATATCACGGGTAAAACGAAAGACAACTTAAAGGCTCGAAAGGATTTGGCCGAAATTTGTAATCGACCAAGCCTTGAGCTCTCTGAAACCGGTGACAAGCCACGGGCTTCATACGTGCTTCGACCTAAAGAAAAGAAAGAAGTTATGCAATGGTTGAAAACTTTGAAATTTCCAGATGGTTATGCTGCTAGTCTGAGACGAGCCGTCAACGTTAAGACCGGAAAGCTCACTGGGTTGAAGAGTCATGATTATCATATAATCATGGAAAGACTCTTACCTGTTATGTTTCGTGGATATCTAGATGATGCGGTGTGGAAGGTGTTAGCTGAGCTCTCGCTCTTCTATAGACAGCTATGTGCTAAAGAGATAACGAAAGACATGATGGAGAAGTTAGAGAAGGAGATACCTGTACTTTTATGTAAGATGGAAAAAATATTTCCTCCTGGTTTCTTCAATCCAATGCAGCACCTTCTTATCCATCTTCCATTCGAAGCAAAAGTTGGTGGTCCTGTGCAATATAGATGGATGTACCATATTGAAAGGACATTGAGATATCTTAAAACTATGGTTCGCAACAGAGCAAGAGTTGAAGGTTGCATTGCCGAAGCATTTACTCTCAAGGAAGTAGCTTACTTTTCAAGTTTCTACTTTGCAGAGGAAAACAATGTGAATATTTCAGAAATGCGATACAATGTTGGCGAACCACCTGTAAGTGATCTCTCTATTTTTGAAACGAGAGGAACTACAGTTGGAAGCAGCACGATTTACGATTTCACTGAAGAGGAAAGAACTGCTGCTTTACTCTACATGTATGCTAATATCGATGGCATGGAGAAATATTTCGAGTAAGTGTTTCTCTTACACTTACGTTGATCACTGTATTTATCAATACAAGTATACTAATGTCTATGACATTTGTTGTTTGTACAGCGAGTTTCACAAAGAAAACTGGAAACATAGGCATCAACCTACTACAAAACAAGTAGAAAAGATGCGACGTGCTGGAGTCAATGGAGGGCCTAATTTCCTATCCTGGTTTCGAGCTTATGTACAAGCAACACTTATCTTTCTTACATTTTAACGCACGATTTACTTAATGAAGAATTCTAATATGTTGTAATTTTCAACAGTGCGTGCATACTGACATCCATCAAGATTTACGACAATTATCTTACGGATTAGTGAAAGTTAGAAGCTATGGTCGATATGACGTAAATGGCTTTCGATTCCGTACATCTCAATTCGAAGCTCTTCGTCCTCTCGCAGCAACATCAAATTGCGGAGTTGTGACGAAGGCAATCGATTCAGAAGGGAAAGAAACCAATTACTATGGAATCATAAACAAAATTCTGGAGTTCACTTTCACTGGAAACAAGGATCTTCGAGTGGTGTTCTTTGATTGTGATTGGTTTGATAACAATCATGGAACCCGAGAAAATCAATTTGGCATGGTGGAAGTGAAGCACAACGAACGCTTACGAGGTTGCGATACATTCGTTCTTGCACACCAAGTAGAGCAAGTGTATTATCTACCTTATCCATGCAAGACACTTAGTGCTTGGTGGGTGGTGTTTAAGGTGAATCCTCGTGAGCGTTTGTATACTCCTGGAGATGATGGTTATCATGAAACCGGAGACATTGAAGAAGTTTATCAAGAAGAAGAGTTGCCAGAGGACTTTATCGTCGAGCCTGGTGCAGGACTTGATAACTTAGTTGGAGATCCTCGCGGCGTTGAAAATGTAGAGACGAATGCAAAGCGAAAGAGGAAACGTAAATATGTCACGAGGACAAATCGTCAGTCTGTAGATGATCATGATGTCGATGAATTTTGACACTCATTACGAGTAATGTTATTTGAAACTAAGTCATTTATTATCGTTTACATTAAACTATCTCTCTAATTATTGTTTTTCTTTAAACTTAAAGGATGTCGTCGAGCAAGAGTTCGAGGGGGAAGAAGGGGAGCTCGAGCCGGAGTTCGAGGCCGGCCACTAGGGGTTTTCTTTCCCCGCAGGACACGGACACGGACACCTACTTCCACGGTTCCGCTTTCACCGGGAGTAGGCGCTCTCAGCTGTTGCGTGCCTGTCCAGAGTTGCGGGGCAGAGCTGTGGCTCTTCAGCGCACAGAGGTAAATTATTACACAATTAACAAAATTCATAAATTCATTTTTTTCTCATGTAACTAACATACTTACCGTTGTAGTCTGACACGGACACTGACTCCGAGGCACGAGCGGTACCTCACGGTAGCCAGCCCTCGAGCAGCGAGCCTGAGGCCAGCCAGCCCTCGAGCAGCGAGCCGGAGGGCACCGAGCCGGAGGGCACCCAGCCGCAGGGCACGTCTACTGACCAGCCTTCTGGGTCGGCTGACGTGGCGCCGCAGCCGAGGAGGCGTACGAGAAAGAGTAACTTCGTCGGTCCTCCTCCGATTCCTAGTGAGCGGAGGATTATACGTCCGGTTGGAGACAGGTAACACATTAATAAAGTATTTCTTTAAATTTTTTCTGAATGACTATTCTATTACTTCATGACTTCACAAATGTCTTTTTAGTTCGTGGGAGGACCTGTCCTACGACGGGCAGAAACACCACAGGACGGTGAACGGTTGCATCGGGAGCTTAGTGCGTATGCACTACCCCGGTGTGATTGATGGACGTGCAGCTACGTCGTGGGACGACTACGCGCGCGTTCCTCACCAGGAGCACGACAACTTACAGGGAGTCGTGTGGTCAGATTTTTGGGTAAGTAACTTTCAAAAATATTTTAAGTTTCAATTCTTCATGTCCATTTAAGCATTCTAACTATGTTGCCTTCCTATACAGCTCAGGTACGCCCTTCAGGATCCGGCCACGCAGCTGGATCATGCAAGGCGCGTGTTCGAGGTGAACGCTCGAAAGCTTGTGGCCCAAATGCTTTCGAACGCACGGAATCAAGTAGTTAATGACTACTTGAAGAGCCACCAACAAGAGGTTGGTAGGTTCAGAGAGGCCTCCGACACGTACTTGACGGAGGAGCAGTACGCAGAGGTAAGTTGCGTATTCTTTAAATTCTTCTCATTACAATTGTTAAGTTAAATTTAATGAACTACAAATGTGTGCAGGTTAGTATCCCTTGGTTACAGGGACGGTCTGAGGCTTACCGAGCCCTCTCGAGCTATTGGGCTAGCGATGCGTTCATCGCTAAGTCGAAGAAGGCCCGAGATGCTAGAGGGACCTCGGGGAAGCACAAGATGGGCGTGCAGGGCTTCGTCCGTTTGGCAAAGCGGATGGTAAGTTTCTTGGTGCTTTTCTTATGCTCATAATGTAGTCTTGTTCTTACTAACAGATGTTTATAGGAAAAGGAGAGCGGCGTGCGACCGAGCGCTGCTGAGGTGTACAGGAAAGGTCACGAGGACCCTTCTCAGCCGGGCCAGTGCAGTCAGTACGCCGAGGAGCGGCTGGTAAGTTTCATTACCTTTGAAATCAATATATATGTTATTCATCTTACAGAAACTGCATGTTTTTCAGAGTAACTACGGGCGAGAGGTTGTGAGGATACGCGGTGAAGGGGTTGATTGGGAAAACGCCCCCGACATCGACCATCAAGCCGCATATGCAAGCGGAGGTGGAAAAGCACACGGAAGGTGAGTTCATTTAGTTTTATTGTTTTCAATCCAATCCAATCAAATTTGAGTTTACTTTGAATTGATTCACTTTTTTTTGTAGGGTTGCCGTATTCCAGGGAGTCATCGACTCCTTGGAGGGACGGCCAGCGCGAGGCGGCACCTCGCAGTGTTCGAGTGCTGGCGCGGCCTCCTCCAGCCGCCGTCCCACCGAGAGAGATCTCGAGGTGTTGGCGCTTCGGGAGAGCGTTGCCCGGCAGGAAGAGACCATCGCGAGGGAGCGCGAGACGACTAGGGCCGCCATAGATTTTATGACGCAGATGAGAGCGGCAGTGGAGGTAAGAACTACACACTTGTACTTTAATTGCATTGCATTTCAATAAAATCTCAATTCTAATGTTTCAAATGACAGGCGCTAGCTCGACAGCAAGGGCAGCAAATCCAGTTACCGGAGTGGCAGCCACCGTCGTCCACGGTACCACCTCAGGCTCCGTCTCTTGGAGTACAGGTACGAACCAAAGTTAAATTCAATTCATTCCTTGTAAACTTATTAACTTGTTTATGTCATCGTGTATTGCAGGGTTCAGGGACGGAGGCTCAGACTCCGTCACCGCATCTACGAGCACCGGGATTGGAGCGGGACGACGACGACGTACAGGGAGGGAGTTGTAGCTAGAGCGTCGTCGTACGTTTGTATTGTTTTCATGTTTGTCCTTGTTGTGAGACTTCGACTTGCTGTGATGTTGTAATATCGTTTTGATTGTGTACATATTGTGATTGTGGATTGTATATTGTGATTCTGCACTGTTTCTGTGTTCCTGACCATCGAGTCGGGTGAGATTTTTCTGTTTTTTAAAAAAAACTGAAAAGCCTTATTTACGACGGCCTGTATAAATTATATACGACGGCTTTATACAGGTGCCGTCGTATATAAGCCATTGTTATATACGACGGCTCCTGTATGCAGCCGTCGTATGTTACCAACCTTACTTACGACGGCTAGTTTGGGGCCGTCGTAAGTAAGGGCCTCGGCCCACGCGGCCCATCAACAGAAACGGGCCGTCGTAACCTAACTAGCCGTCGTAAGTTGCGCCATACTTACGACGGGGCCGTCGTAAGTAACGTATTTACGACTCGGTACTTACGACGGCCAAAGACCGTCGTATATAGACCTTAGCCGTCGTATATAGGTTATATACGACGGCATATGATCTATATACGACGGCCGCGGCCGTCGTATCCCAGCGGCTTTCCTGTAGTGAACTCCCAAACTTGTGCTTGCTTTTCCTCGCTTGCCTCGCTGTGCTGCGATGGAGTTGGGTCTCCTCGAGAGCCGCATGAAGACCGAAGGTGACCTGAAGAAGGTCCGGGCCCTCATGGGGTGGTCCCCGGACTTCTTCAACCTCCTGGTCCGCGCCGGGGGAGGGCTCCCATTCGAGAAGGAGCACGCCGGCGAGATGGTGTACTTTTCTGTGTACGCCATGGTGGGGTTGATCCCACCTTTTTCTTGATGCTGCTAGACTTCTATGGTCTACAGCTATACCACCTTGGCCCCCACTCCATTCTTCTAGTGTCTGTCTTCGTCCACTTCTGTGAAATGTGGGTGGGCAACCCCCCCTGCATTGAGCTTTTCCGGACCTTCTTCACTGTCCATACCACTGGAAGGAGTAATGAGTACCTTGGCTTCTACTACTTCGTGAAGAGCAAGAAGTGCCCATTCAAGTACCTCCGGTCGTTTCCCTCTGGAAAGTGGGACAATTGGAAGAAGGACTGGATAGTCATCCGAGTGGAGGAGCACGAGAAGTTGGAACTGCCTGAAGGCCTCCCCAACATCGACACTGCAGTCTGGAGTGAAGCTCTGGTGCTGTCGGATGCCTTCAACCCTGCTCTGACAAGGATCTGCCATTATGTGGAGGGAGGATTAACTACTCAGGCGGTATTTTGCAATTTTCTGGTCAACAGGTGGGCACCGCTGAAGAGGAGAGAAAAACTCGCTTGGTCCCTCAACAGTGTGATGGACGACGGCCGGGTCGAGACCGGGCTGAAGTCCAACATGGAGGGGGCGACCTTGGAGTTTCATTTCAATAAGGTCCGGCACGGCATCGATGTTGTGGGTGATGACTTGACCCCGCCACCAGCTTTCCTCCCTCTGAACATGGTGATAGGATAATTGGTCCCGATCTTCCGATAGATAATGGGTAAGTCGATTGATGGAGATCTCGATGTTGATGATCCGAGGGTCTCGAGTAGAACACGAACAGCCCCTGCAATCAATACACCACCGCTCCGTTGGTTATCAACTGTGCTTCACACGATTGACCTCGCCAAGAAGGCTAATCCCTGCAAGTGCAACCAATAACACAAGCAAGAACAAGGTAGACACGATCTGAAATCGCGAAGTTGGGGTCTCACAAACCGAAGAACGACGATATTATTGATCTAAGCAAAACCCAATTGCCTATGGCGGCTACTATGGAGTATATATAGGTGGGAGGACGTCCAAGGGGGTGTTAGGGTCGTGACCTAACCCTAATACACGAAAATAATGGACCTAGACTTGATACAAGGCCCAATGGCCCAATATGGTGGCGCTGCACCCTGACAGATTCTGTACTCGATATTGTTTCGACAATTCCCAATGACTCCGATGGAACTTTGATATGAGACTAGATCCATAGGAAAGGTTATCCTCTCCCCTTTCCGTTCATATGTGGAACGTCCAAAACGGAGTTCGTATGCGTCCTGGACGTCCGTTTTAGTGCGTACTGCTCCTGGACTCCGAGTTGGATACGATTTGGAGTTTGGTTCGGTTTCCATCTTCTTTGAACGAATTCTCTGGTCTTCCACGACCCTAATACTTCCTCCAGGTACTCCTTGAACCTCTCCATGGATCCTAATCACAATTAAATCATTAAGTAGCAATCTATGCTCAAAAACATATAAGGAATTATATAAGAACGAGTTCACCTCTGAAATTAATTATTGTGTATGAACTCTATTGATTGCATCTTGTATGTTCAATGGAGTGTTTTTTGTATCCATAGAAGTGATGTCCTCATCATCCTCCCCTTCTTGAATTGGAGTCGTCCTCGACTCAAGTTCATCTTCTCTCATGTGTTGGTCCAAATGTGCAACGCCATCAAATCTTTTTGTATGCATGAATGGAGGAGGCCAAGGTGGTGGACGACATAGTGCGCCATCTTGATCTTGTCCATCAAATAAAAGTGCACATTCACTTGAGCCAGGATCCCAAACAAATAAACATGGTGCCATGTTTATTTGTGCAATGATAATATGCATGATCTCATCATTCCCCCCTTCTTTATGACAAGCCGTCCTCGGCTTGCTCGTATGTCGAGGAAAAAGGATTGCTTTGGGGGTAGAATGAACATTGTCCATCTTGCACAACCACAATGAAGAATGCTTCTTTATTATTTGTTGTCCTTGCTGCAATAAAAAAATGCTAGAAAAACTTGACAATACATTATTAGTGTTAGTGCATCCATTCATTTTACCATGTTGTTGCAGCACAAAAGGAGCTTGCACATTTGAACATATGTAAACTTTATGCACCATAAATTCACCACTATCTTCATAGTTGCCTATAGCATGAAAAATATTTCTACTTAATAAAGGAAATTCAGATTGTGAAAATATTCTCCTCTCTACAATATTTAGATCACAAAGACTATCAAATTCAATATAACCCAAAGTATTTAGAGAAGACAAAAATTTCAGATCATCATTTTCAGCAGTAGCAGTGATCAAACTATGAATTTCAGCACAAGTAGGTGAATCCAAAACACAATCTTCTTGTACATTAACTTGTTTCTGCATAAGTATAATAGAGTTATCAACACATAACTCTTTCGTAGTGCAATGATCAGCAAGAAAATCAACATGTGACAATGGTGTAAAAATAAAAGATTCTAATAGTTGCTCCTCGAAAATAGCATGATTGGTGGAAAAATTCAGAACATCCAAAAACTTCTCACCTTCTGTATTTGTAGAATGTTTTGCCTTACCATTTTCAGCAGTGATTTCGAGTGCATTATGAGTTGATCCATCTAAAATTTCACAAGGGTTGTCAAAAGCCTCGTTCTCTTTTGCATCATCTATATTATTTTCTATATTGTCCTACAAAACGTTAGACACAAAAGGAGGTACAACAAGAAATTTCTCCTCAAATTGCTGAATTTCTTCTTTGCACATAGATACATTAGCAAAAGTTTCTCACATAAGAATTTTCGTTTCTTTCCATGTTTGAGGTTTTTCTAATTCATTTAAATTGTTCCACCAACTTAATGCACAATCTACTAATGCACATGCAACATTTCTAATCTTTCTCCTCTCACACATATGACATTGTCCAAAAATTTTATCCACCTCTATTTCCCAAGTAATATATTCATCATAACCAAAACTATCATAAGAAGGAAGAGATGGGTGAATGTAATTACTTCTTGTGGAAGGTGTTGTAAAGGTGGTCTGAATGTCATGTGAATCCTTGGTTGATGTTTGATTTTTACTGAGCAACTCCATCGTCGTCTTCATCATGTCTATCATCTCAGCATATAATGCATGATTCTTGCTTTTACCTGACATTGTTAGTAGCAAACAGAAGACAACACAAAAAATATGTTATCCCTATCAACTACAAAGAATAATGGCAAAGTGGAAGTGGAATGACACACTCTCAAGCATCTTACCACGCTCTTACAAGTGTTCTTACCGACACTGCAGGTGGAAAACGGTGGACGGTATGAAGAAACCAATGAAGCGTGGGATGATTGCAAAGGTGTATCGATTCTGCTCAAGAGTAAGGTGTAGCTTGGATGGCACTTTCTATGTAGCAAGGATTAGCAATAATGAAATCAGATAGTAAAGTTGAATAAGTGTCCAAAGTACTTGTCAAAGTTGCTGGACTAAATGTGTTCCTAGTAGTTCAAGCTAGCAAGACATGAGACAAAACTAGATGACACAAAGAATGCAAGCACTTCTGTTTTTTTGTTGTTGTTTTTTTCCTCTTTTTTTGTGCGGCTTTTGTTTCTTGTTTTGCACTTGCCTTTTTCTTTTTTTATTCATTTTTTTTTTCAGAATGTGCTGCAAGGGAAGAACAAAATGAAAATCAATCCAAGATATCTCGTGTGTCTGTCGCAGATTTTCTGCTCAATCTTCCAAGGACAAATAGGCACACTTATAGGCTCTAAATTGGAAAACTTAGAACAGCAAGATTTTAGATATATCTCCTCTTTAATTTCAATATATGGAAGACCTATTTTGGAAAATAAAAATAGGAGATACTGCCCCCGAAATACAGACTGTTCAGAATTTTTAGGTCAATAACAGATTCGGATCTAATGTAATTTCGACATCGATAACTATATTTTCTGGGAAAATGATGAATAAGAAAGTTATAGAGAACTTCTTAAGATTTCCATAAAGTATAAGAACACGAAAATCCGAGTTCGTATTAGCTAGATATGATGAAAATACTGAACTGGACAGAGATGAATCTAATTTGGACGTGATGACGTGATTCAAAAGGATGAATTAACACAATGCAAAACTCAAACAAAGACTAAAAACACTTTATAAACAAGAATTATGACTCAACAATGGACACAAACTAACCAAAACAAAACTGAATAACAAAGTTGCAATGGGCTCAATGGTGGTTTGGACAAATTGATGAACAGATCTACTAAACTGCAATTTTTTGTGGCTTTTTTGTGGACTCTAGGTATGAATAACAAAACTAATGTAATGGATAGATGAATTATCTAACGGGCAACCTGGAAATCTAATATCAATTGATAGGAAAGAGGATGATGAGGCCCGATGTTCCGAAAGGTAATAGATAAGTCGATTGATGGAGATCTCGACGTTGACGATCCGAGGCTCTCAAGTAGAACACGAACAACCCCTGCAATCACTACACCACCTCTCCGTTGGTTATCAACCATGCTTCAAACGATTGACCTCACCAAGAAGACTAATCCCTGCAAGTGCAACCGAGAACACAAGCAAGAACAAGGTAGACACGATCTGAAATCGCGAAGTTGGGGTCTCACAAACCGAAGAACGGCGATATTATTGATCTAAGCAAAACCCAATTGTCTATGGCGGCTACTATGGAGTATATATAGGTGGGAGGATGTCCATGGGGGTGTTAGGGTCGTGACCTAACCCTAATACACGAAAATAATGGACTTAGACTTGATACAAGGCCCAATGGCCCAATATGGTGGTGCAGCACCTGACAGATTCTGTACTCGATATTGTTTCGACAATTCCCGGTGACTCCGATGGAATTTTGATATGAGATCAGATCCATTGGAAAGGTAATCCTCTCCCTTTTCCGTGCATATATGGAACGTCCAAAACAGAGTTCGTATGCGTCCTGAGCGTCCATTTCAGTGCGTACTGCTCCTGGACTCTGAGTTGGATACGATTTGTAGTTTGGTTCGGTTTCCATCTTCTTTGAACGAATTCTCTGGTCTTCCACGTCCCTAATACTTCCTCCAAGTACTCCTTGAACCTCTCCATGGATCCTAATCACAATTAAATCATTAAGTAGCAATCTATGCTCAAAAACATATAAGGAAATATATAAGAACGAGTTCACCTCTGAAATTAATTGTTGTGTATGAACTCTATTGATTGCATCTTGTATGTTCAATGGAGTGTTGTTTGTATACATAGAAGTGATGTCCTCATTACTTGGAAGTACAGTTCAGCAGGGAGCTCCGGAGGACGATGCCGGTGCTTGATGACCTCGGTGTCGTTGAGAGACGATTGACTTCCAGGGTGGTGATCCCTGGGGCTTCTGAAGGTGGCTCCGACATTGCCCCGAAGCCAAGGACCGAAGTCGTCGGCAAGGGCAAGGAGCCGGTGGCCGAACCCTCGAGCCGGAAGAGGAAGCTAAAGCATGCCGACGGAAGGTCCGTCAGACCTGCACCCTCTGCAGCAGCTCCTTCTCCCCAGAGGGGGAGGTGTTCTACAACTGCGGTGACTGTACGTGCAGCAGTGTCTTCCCGGGGTGCTAGCCCCGGGCATGTGACTCCAGTACCAGGGCCAGCTGAGGCGTCTGGGTCCGGAGGTCCTTCCCGGTCGAGGGGGGCCTCGACTAAGGAAATGCCCACGGCTGCAACAAGTTCCGGGGGGCCTTCTGAAGCTACCACGCCGGCGGCGGCCATGGTCAGTCCAGAATGCCCGGGAAAGAGATTTCGTGCAAGCTGGTGCGGAAGCCTTCCGAGGTAATTTTTAATCTTTACCTCAGACAGTTGTTTTGTTGTAGTAACTATTTTTTAAGTTTCTTCATCCATCATCTGCAGCGTCCCCAAGAAGAGGAGTGAGGCTCCTCCCTCAGCCACAGCAGCTGAAGCTGTGAGGGCGAAGGCTTCTGCTCCTGTCCCGGTGCCGTCCCAAGTAGTGGCTGAAGCTGCGGCAGCTTCGGCGCCAGCTGTCATGGTCATGGACCTCGACTCATCCCCCGAGACTCCCATGGTAGCGCCGGACCACGGGAGAGAAGATGCGCCAGCGGCACCTACCCCAGAGGTTGAAGCCCCGGCTCTTGATGTTGAGATGTTGGAAGCTTCGGCCGCGGAGCCGGAGGAAGCAGTGATTCTGGCCCTAGAGTTGGAAATTGTCGAAGCCCCGAAAGTTGAGCCGGAGGTTATTGGAGTCCCAACGAGCGAGCCGGATGTTGAGGAAGTCCTGGCGGTTGAGCCAGCTACCTCCGAAGCTCCAGCCTCAGAGCCGGTTGCCACTGAAGCTCCGGCTGCAGAGCCGGTTGCAGTTGAAGACCTTCCGGCGCCTGAGTCGGTTGAGGTTGAAGCTCTAGCCTCAGGACTGGTTGTTGCGGATGCATCAGCACTCGAACCTATGATGGTCGAGCCGCCAACACCAGAGCCACCAACGGAGGAGGAGCCTAGGCCGGAGCCGGAATTAGCCCCTGCCCCAGAAGTGATGACGACGGAGGTGCCTGCTACTGAGCCAGGGTGCCCTGATGAAGTCGCTGGCCCCCTGCCTGAGGGAAAAATGAGGTCAGAACTTCTTCTACGGGACCCTCCTAGGTGGCGACTGAGTCTATCCCAGAGGACGGCCCTAGTGCCGTGGAGGCTCAGGGGACCACTCTTGTGGAGTGGGACCCAATTTTTGTAAGTGAGAACCCGCTGGAACCCGCGAAGGAGACCCCAGTAGGTCTGGACCCTATTCCCCTGTCGTTGTCCATTGACAACGCTTGCTCCAGTCTGCGTCAAGTCCAGCTGGCATTCTACCACGATAGCAAGACTCTTGAAGAGGAGCGCCAAACCCTTAGGCGGTGGCGTAATCAGCTCTACTTCGAGACCAAGCTGGCGCAGTGGAGGCTGGCAGACGACAAGGAGTGGATCAAACAGGAGAAGGTCCGCCTGGAATATTGGGGCAAATTATTGGATGATAGGGAGAGCTTGACTAGTGCCCTCAACACTCAATCCCGGGCCATTTATGAGCAAGGCAAGGCAACTAATAGTGCGGCTGATGATCGCCAAGAAATGCTTGAATCCATTAACACTACTCTCATCAAGCGCCGGGAGGCACTTGAGGAGGGGGGAAGAGGCTCGAAGACGAAAAGCAAAAACTCCTAGAGTTGCGGGATGATGTCTTGAAGAGGGAGGAGGAGCTTGCCGAAAAGGTGGCTCTAGCTGACAAGGGCCTCGAGGAACGCACCAAGAAGTTGGTGGAGCGTTGCGTTGAGGAGGAGGAAAAGGCCTGGGTACGAGGGCGGGAACTCTACAAGCAAGAGTGTGCCATCGCTGCTAGGGAGAAGAAAGTTAGGGGCCGGGAGAATGACCTGGTCGACCGCCGGAACCAGATCCACCCCCGGGAGGAGGAGCTCAGAAAACTCGAGAATCGGGTTGCTGAAAAGATTCAGCAAAATTCCAAAGAGGTTGAGTGCCTTGCTCATGAGAATTCTGAACTGGCGGCGGCCAAAAGATCCTTTTAGGAACTGAAGGGCTTGAGGACTGCGGACTCCCTACAGGTTTGGGAGTTCCTGAGCAAAGCCAACGACGCGCTGACACCAATGGGCTTCAGTCCCGTGGGTCCGGATGATCCGGAGCCGGAGCCGGACCTGGCATTGCAAGCGTTGAGCTCGGCGGGTGGCAAACTCTCTAAGGTGGGTGACGTCATCGCGGACCAGTTGGAGGTTGAGGGGCAGTCCCTGGCGAAGAACGTCGCAGAGTATGTGCTGACGTGCTACACCAGCCGGGATCCCCAATTTCCTCTAGACCCGGTGCTTGAAGGTCCCGTCGAAGGAGAATGTGAAGCCACCCGAGCCAACGTGTCGGAGGTTGCTAAGAAGGTCGCCCAGTTCTTCCATAGGGTCTAGGACCATCTCTGTAGATCCCACTTGTATTCTCTCTTTTTCTTCCCCAATTTCATTTTTTGTCTTCAACACTTCTGTCTTCACTTAGCCCCCTGCTAGATGTACACATGTTGATTGTGAACATGTACCAAGAGGATATTGTGTTTTGTTGAAGACTTGTTTGCTTCAAACTTGTAGAGTGTAGGTTTGAAGTCTTCGATAGGGAAGGCCCCCTGAGGTTGTCGGAGCTCAGTAGCTTCGGCATTGACTATCGTCGGAGCTTAGTAGCTCAGGCAATAGTCCCTATCAACGCGTAGAACATCGATAGTTAGCCCTCCGGGGTGTCAGAGCTTAGTAGCTTCGGCAGTGACCTTTGCCAACACGTAGCTTGTCACCATCTTTTATTCTGTGTCGACGACTGGTCCCCCTAGCTTTGTCAGAGCTTGGTTGCTCCGGTAATGCTCGATTTCAATGTTTAACATCGATCACAAGCCACCTAGGGGGAGTCGGAGCTTTGTTAGCTCTGACTTTTCTCCATCAACGTAGATTCTTTATTTTTCCTGCACACTGAAGCCAAGAAAAATAGTAAAATTCGCTCCTTGCCTATAACTTCGTCGCGGCTTACAACTCCCAAGAAAGTTTTAGGTCAAACACAATTCTGAATACAACCGAATGCGTTGCCTTCTTTCTTCCAGATCCAATTGTATTTGGACCCGCCTTACTTCGACCTGCCGGGGTGTAGGTAGAGTGGCGTACTTAGGGTGCTTGACCAGGCTAAGTCGATAGCACACTCCGGCCCTAGATTGGCTTGGCGGCATTCGGGCGAGTGGGCCATGAACAATATTTGGATCCAAAAGAATTTACAATACAGCTCGAATTGTACATAAACTGGTCGAACTAAAATTTCTTAAGAGTTGCACAACTTTGTTATAGACAAGAAAGAGAAAAATAAAAAATGTTGAGCCTGTACAAAGTGAATGCACGTCGAGTCTGTTTCACATGAAGATGTCTTTCATTATGGATCCGGGGTACAGGGGAAACAAGTACACTCTTAGGGTACGGAACCAGGCTAAGCGTGTTTTATTTCTCGTTTGACCCAGGGTAGCTAGCCACACTTTTAGTCCTGAGACTGTGACAAGTGTTGCATGAACTTTGCGGACCTTCTGAGAAAGGTTTGGCTGTTCTCCCGGAGGAACTACCCGACTCTGTACAATGACTCTATAACATACACCTCAAGTTAGTACAGACTCACCTCCTTGATATTAAGTGTAGAACTTACGGAGGTGCTCAATATTCCAAGGATTTGGGAGAGGTGTCCCATCCTCGGTAGCCAAGCGAACGCTTCCGGTACGAGATACTTTAATCACTCGGAAGGGTCCCTCCCAGCTGGGGGAGAGTTTGTTTAACCCATCTCTGGATTGTATTCTCCGTAGCACTAGATTTCCTTCCTCGAGCTATCGGTTGTGTTCATGCCGCTGATGATAGCGCCTAAGGGCTTGGCGGTATCGGGCATTCTGAACAGCTGCTTGGCACCTTCCCTCCTCAAGGAGGTCTAGTTCTTCACGCCGGGGCTGGTTCTGCGTGGCTTCGTCGAAGGTCCGGACCCGGAGTGACCCCATGGTGATTTCCGGAGGAAGGATTGCTTCAGCTCCGTACACCAGGAAGAAGGGTGACTCTCTAGTTGACCGGTTTGGAGTTGTCCTGTTGGCCCATAGAGTGGGCGGAAGCTCTTCAATCCAGTTGGCTCCATGTTTTTTCAAACGCTCATAGGTGCGCGTTTTGAGTCCTTTCAGGATTTCAGCATTTGCTCTCTCAGCCTGGCCATTGCTTGCCAGGTGAGCTACGGAGGCGTAGCAAACTTGAATGCCTAGGTCTTCGCAATATCCTTGAAATGCAGAGATTGTGAATTGGGTCCCATTGTAATGATTTTGTTTGGGACTCCAAATCTGCATACAATGGACTGCAAAAAGTTGATAGCAAATTGATTGTTTATTGTCACAACTGGAGTTGCTTCCGACCACTTGGTGAACTTGTCAATGGCGATATACAGGAACATGTAACCTCCGACGACTCTTGGGAAAGGTCCCAAGATGTCCATCCCCCACAAAGCGAAGGGCCATGTAGGAGGTATCATTTGTAGAGGCTGAGCCGGTGTGTGAATTTGCTTTGCATGAAATTGACATGCTTCGCATTTCTTCACCAGCTCGGTTGCATCCTGGAGTGCTGTAGGCTAGTAGAAGCCATACCGGAAGGCTTTACCGACCAGCGTGTGGGAAGACGCGTGGTTCCCACACTCACCTCCATGGATTTCTGCGAGAAGCTTGCAGCCTTCTTCCCCCTTCTACCAATGTGTATCTTTTAGACAATCTGACTATCCGGTAAGCGGATACATCATCGTCACGAAGGATGCTGTCTTTCAAGTAGCTCCGAATATCCGAGATCCACGCATCGGGGCTAACTTGAGCATTTGAGTCTTGCGTGCTGGGTTGCTCGGAGCTGCCGGCAGCACCTACGACCCTTGATGGCTGCCATGGTAACAGGGCCATTGGGACTGTCAGCTTCAGGATGCTGATCTCGCCCCCTTCGCTCAGTTCGGCAGGCTGAGCTGTGGGTTTTGACAACCTCTGGACAAAAGTTCCGTCAGGAGCTGGAGCTCTGGTTGACGCTTTCGTCGAGAGTTCGTCGGCTTCAGCATTGTGGACACGCTGGACGTGGTGGAGGTCTAGGACTTCAAAGTCCTTCTGAAGCATCTGGACTTCAAGGAGGTAAGCAGCTAGCTGGGGATTGTTGCAGGAGCATTCACCCTTCACTTGTTTAATCATGAGTTGTGAATCTCCCTTGACCAGCAGCTGCTTGACACCGTATGACAGTGCCACCTTAAGTCCGTAGATGAATGCTTCGTACTCTGCCATGTTGTTGGTCGCCTTGAAGTCAAGGTGTACCATGTATTTTACCTTCTCCCCGGTTGGTGCGAGGAGAAGGATTCCAGCTCCGGCCCCCTGTTTTTGCATGGAGCCATCGAAGTAGAGGGTCCAGTGAGGCTCGGTTAAAATTGGAGCCTTGTGTTCTGGCTTCTGCTTACTGGGGCCCCCAGGGTTTGATGGAGAGGGAGTCCATTCCGCCACAAAATCTGCCAATGCTTGACTCTTGATTGCTTGTCTTGGAATGAATTCGAGATCAAATTCGGCCAATTCCGCTGCCCCACTTTGCAACATTCCCAGTTGAATTGGGATTATGCAAGATTGCTCGAAGTGTGTAAGAAGTCACGACTGAAATCTTGTGAGCTTAGAAGTAATGGTGAAGCTTCCTGGAGGCGATAAGAACTGCATAGAGCGGCTTATGCACCTCTAGGTATCGAGTCTTGGCATCATGAAGTACTTCACTGATGAAGTACACTGGGCGTCGGATGGTCTGGACCCTCCCGGAGGGGTCCAGAGCTTCCTCTTCGTTGACCCGGATCCTCCCGGAGGGATCCAGACCTTCTTTGTAGACCTCCGGGTCCTTGCTGGAGGGACCCGGAGCTTCATCAGAAGTGACCTGGACCCTCTCAGAGGGGTCTGGGTCTTCTGAAGTAACTTCTTGTGGACACAAGTCTGGGAACTGGGACCCAAACTCGCTTTCAGGAACCTCCGAACCCTCCTAAAGGGGTCTGGATTCCTAAGCATGGGATAGTTCTGGTCTCTCTGCAACCAGGACCATACTGACGACTTCGTCAGTTGCTGAAATATAAAGAACCAAAGGCTCACTAGGGTTCGGAGCTATCAGAGTTGGTAGCGTGGTGAGGAGTTGTTTTAGCTCCTGGAACGCCTTTTTTGCTTCTTCAGACCATTGGAATGGTGCGGACTTCCTCAATAACTTGAAGAAGGGAAGTGCCCATTCCGCCAGTCTTGAAATGAACCGGCTGAGGGCTGCTAGACATCCAGTCAGCTTTTGGACATCCTTAATGTGGGCTGGTGGCCGCATGTCTTCCATGGCTTTGATCTTCGCCGGATTGGCCTTTGTGCCAAGATGATTTACTAGGAAACCAAGAAGTTTTCCGGAGCTAACCCCGAAGACACACTTGTCTGGGTTTAGCTTTGTGCGGGTGGCCCGCAGCTTGTCAAATACAGCCTGTAAGGTGTCAAGGAGTGACTCCTTGTTCTTGACCTTAACCATGATGTCATCGACGTACACTTCCACTATGTCTCTAATGAGTTCTTCAAAAGTTTTGGACATAGCTCGTACAAAGGTTGAAGCTGCATTCTTGAGACCAAATGGCATGGCTGTATAACAGTACAATCCATCTACTGTGATGAAAGAGGTATGCTCTTCATCTTCCCTAGACATTCTGATTTGATGATACCCAGAATATGCGTCTAGGAAACACAGTAATTCACACCCGAAGGTGGAATTCACTATCTGATCTATTCTAGGTAGTGGGAATGGATCTTTTGGACACGCCTTATTTAGTGTAGTGTAGTCAATACACACCCGAAGCTTCCCGCTGGCCTTGGGCACAACGACTGGGTTTGCCAGCCATTTTGGATGGAGGAATTATCGGACGAATCCAGCTTCGAGAAACTTCATCACTTCTTATCGAATGAAGTTCTGTCGCTCCACGGATTGCTTTCGAGGCTTCTGATGCATGGGCTGGGCATCAAGGTAGATCTTCAGATTGTGCTCAATCACTTCCCTGGGGATCTCGGGAATTTGTGACGGTTGTCAGGCAAACACGTCGACATTAGCCCGGAGGAAAGCGATGAGTGCAAGTTCCTATTTGTCATTTAGTCCCCCCGATATACAAGTGGTCTGAGCGGCATCGGAACCGATTTGGATGACTTTGACGGGAATATCGGTGTCGCTGCTTGGCTTCACACGAGGTGCAGAAGTCGAGCCTCGTTGACGAATGCTCGGGGGTTCTGGAGCTTGCTCCTGCCTGGAGTCCTCCTCTTGCGCCGTAGTAAGCGCATGAAGTTCCTCCAGAGTGGTTACTCCGGCAGTGCGATCTCTGCGGATCCGGAGAACGCCTACTGGTGTTGGCATCTTTAACACCAGGTAGCCATAATGAACAGCTGCCATGAATTTGTACAAGGCAGACCTACCCAAGATGGCGTTGAAAGGTAAGTTGATCTGAGCAACGTCAAAGACCAACTTCTCAGTGCGATACTTCTCCCGGGTCCCGAAGGTATCGGGGAGAGTAATAGCACCGAGTGGGGTAATGGCTCTCGGACCTACTCCGAATAAAGGTCGGGAGGGGTGAAGATCCGAAGGTCGGAGCTGAAGCTTGGTAAAAGCTTCGAAGCATATGAGGTTCAGCCCCAAACCCCCGTCTACCACAACATGGTGGAGCTGAATGTTATTGATGGTAGGATATACCATCAAAGGTAACTGTCCTGCTCCAACCATGCTTCAAGGGCAGTCCGAAGCATCAAAAGTGATGGCTGTGTCCATCCACTTCAGATGAGGCTCCACCCTGGCTGTAGGAGCTACAGCGGCCATGTCCCGATGCATTGTCTTGAGGACGTGGCGGGAGGTGATGTCCCATGATCCACCAAAAATGGTGTTCATGGTCTTCCGACGCTCGTTGTCAGAGACGTCAGAATAGTCGTCGACGGAGGTGTAGACGTCCTTCAGGACCTTTTTAGGATCCTGAAAACCTAACTCCTCTTCAGCCGGAGCTTCGTCAACTTTTTGTTTTCCTTCCCTCCGTTGGAAAGGAACTTCTTCCCGGCGCTTGTTGTAGCGCTCGGCAAGGTTTTGGACCTCCCGACAGTCTTCCAAACTGTGGCCGTCCATCTTATGAATTGGACACCACACCTTGGGTTTGCCACCGTCTTCAGAAGACGGTCGAGGTTGCTTCTCGGGGTGTGGCCCCCGGCCACCCGGAGCTGCAGCAGCTGCAGCATTAGATGCGCCGGTCGACGGCTTCTTCTTGCCATTGGTCTTTTTCTTCTTTTTGCCACTCCCGAAGGTAGTGGATTCGCCTTTGGAGGATTTCTTGCGATCCTCCGGAGGGGGTTTGGAGTGCATTTCATGGCCCTCCGCATCTCTGGCACATTTGTCGGCCAAGCTGAAGAGTTCCGTGACACTGGTGATCTCCTTGATCGCTAGTTTCTCCAACATCTTCTTATCTCGTACGCGTTGTCTAAATGCCACAATGATAAAGCGCTAGAGATAGAAGGGATAGTGTTTCGTACCTGAGAGAATCTCTAAATGAATGATCGCAGGGATTCTCCCCCTTTTTGCACGACTGCAAAAAGGTCCAATTCGGTGCCTGGTCGGGTGTATGAACTCCCAAAGTTGGCGGTGAACTGTCGGCACAACTCCTCCCAACTGTTGATGGAGTTGGGTGGAAGGCTCATAAACCAGGACCGGGCGGTCCCAGTTAAAGCCACTGGAAAATAGTTGGCCATTACGACCTCAATTCCTCCAGCTGCCAGGATAGCAGTGGAGTAAATCTGAAGTAATTTGACGGGATTAACGGTCCCGTCAAACTTCTCCGGCAGGTGAGGCCAGAATTTCTGTAGCCACCTGACCATACGCAGATGCATGGCCAGGGCTGAACAGCCTCCTCCTACTCCTTCAGGAGCAGGAATGTCCTGAGCTTCTCATCTCTCACGAGCACACTCGATATGGACTCAGCCGTCTTGTTGACTGTATCGACGATCAAGCTCCGCCCGGAGGTCATGAGTTGAAAGCCTTGATACCGTGTGAGTGCGTCGCGCCCCGAAGGGCAACGACGTCACTTGCTGTGATGCAGCACGTCTCCTTCTATTGGAAACGTGCGGACTAAGTCTAACAGACAAGGTCCATCACTGTGACGGGGCCCGTCTTGAAGGAGGAGGAACCTGGTTACTGATGCGGTCGGCTGCTGCTGCAACCAAGTGTTCCACATCGGCCCTCCACTGCTCCATTGCATCCCGGGATGCATCCGGAGGTGGTGGGCGCTGAAGGAGAGCACATGCTGCACGGAGCGCGTGTTCCGGGTTGTCATGATTCGCCGACGCAGTGATTGACGCCGGTGCACCATCGCGCTGCCCAGCTTGATTTACTGGTGGAGGCGGCGGTGGTGGAAGTGTGACTCCTGCTGGAACTTGGGTTCCTGCTGGAGGCTGCATATTAGAGGGATTCCCCCCAGCATCTTGAACAACGGGATGACCATTGGGTGATTCAGCAGCTGAGTTCACCATTCTTGAAATCTCAAGCGCCCCCCCTACCTGGCGCGCCAACTGTCGGTGGTTTTGATCCGGTAGATCTCCTGACACTACTAAAAGTGTTTGCAGAGTTTGAAGTTCGGTGTGGGCGCGTGGAGATTCAAGAAGGTGAAAAGTAAAATAACACAGGAGACACAAAGATTTACATGGTTCGGGCCGCCTGAGCGTAATACCCTTCTCCACGGGGTGTGCTGGTGTTGTATTGGATGTATGAACTCAACTTAGGTGATGTGAGTTGAGAGCGCGTGTGAGCCGATCAGACCAGATCAGATCAGAGAGCCGAGAGAGCAGAGAGAGCCGAGATAGCAGTGTATCGTCGGCATGTCCTTTTATAGTACAAGGACATGCCGTTACAAGTTGGCCTGGCCCGACATGTGGCCCCGACGGCTACTAATATTGATACACATTTGATGCGCTTAATTACCCTTAATGACCGAGTTACGGGATTTGACAGCGCCGTTACTGGTATTAAGGGTTGTCTGATCGTGTGTCATTAACATAGTATTAATGACACTTAATCGAGTCTTGAAGTCCTTGATTCCCCTTTGAAGATCCGGAGCCGTTGTGGAGTCTACCGGAGGTTTGAGGCTGAAGATCCGACGGTTGGACACGTTGCAGCTCCGCAGCATACTATGGGGAACAGATAGGTTCGGTGCCACCACACATGTGTCAGTTCTGGAGCTTCCCTCGGTCTGGGGTTAGGTCCGGGGGTGCTGTTATGGTACATAGCCCGGAGCTTCCCCCTTGTGGGCGGTAGCTCCGGTTTGATGGTACACGTGGTGACCCTGGGACTAACCATGTTGGGAAAGCGGGTCCGGTTATGTCTGACATGTGGGCCTTCGAAGGTCTTCAAATCAAGTAGATGACATTTCCTTGAGATCTTTGCAATCTCAAGGGGTATACGGTACCCAGGGTACCGACAGATTCTAATGCAACGATCGTGTTCTGTGGCGATAGATGCTTATGCCACAAACCAGTGAATCGTGGCAACAGATTCATGGCGATAGATCCTAAGGCCACGAACTAGTGAATCGTGGCAACAAATCCTAGTGCAACGATCATGTTCCATGGTGATAGATGCTAATGCCACGAACTAGTGAATCGTGGCAACATATTCGTGGCGATAGATGCTAACGCCATGAACTAGTGAGTTGTGGCAACAGATCCTAATACAATGATCGTGTTCCGTGGCGATAGATGCTAATGCCACGATCTAATGAATCATGGCAATAGATTCGTGGTGATAGATACTAAGGCCACGAACTAGTGAATCGTGGCAACAGATCCTAGTGCAACGATCGTGTTCTGTGGCGATAGATGCTAATGCCACGAACTAGTGAACTGTGGCAATAGATTTGTGGCATTAGATCCTAATACCACGAACTAGTGAATCGTGGCAACAGATTCTAAGGCAACAATCGTGTTCCGTGGCGATAGATGCTAATGCCACGAACTAGTGAATCGTGGCAACAGATTCGTGGTGATAGATCCTAATGCCACGAACTAGTGAATCGTGGCAACATATCCTAATGCAACGATCGTGTTCCGTGGCGATAGATGCTAATGCCACGAACTAGTGAATCATGGAGACAGATTCGTGGCGATAGATCCTAATGCCATGAACTAGTGAATCGTGGCAACAGATCCTAATGCAACGATCGTGTTTCGTGGCGATAGATGCTAATGCCACGAACTAGTGAATCGTGGCAACAGATTCGTGGCGATAGATCCTAATGCCATGAACTAGTGAATTGTAGCAACAGATCCTAATGCAACAATCGTGTTCCGATGGTGATAGATGCTAATGCCACAAACTAGTGAATCATGGCACAAGACCAAGCTTACTGCAATGATTTAGTATTCGTTGCATTACAATCGTTGCAATAGGGTGGAATCCTTGTAGTGCTTGTTCCGCTTTTCCCTTTCACATTTTAGTAGCTCTATGATGAACTTTTTGAATAAAGATGATGTAGTGAGTGTTTGGCACTCGCGTTTATGTCATATAAATTTTGGATGCATCTCATGGCTATCTACATTATCTATAATTCCTAAAATGTTTATAGTCAAAGGTTCTAAGTGTCAAGCTTGTGTGCAAGCAAAACAACCAAGAGAACCACACTTGGCTGTGGATGAAAGAAATTTGACACTTTTAGAACTCATTCATTCTGATCTTTGCAAAATGAATGGTGTATTGACTGTTGGAGGAAAGAAATACTTAATGGCGTTTATTGAGGATTCAACTCGCTATTGTTATGTGTATTTACTTAAATCAAAGGATGAGGCGTTAGATTACTTCAAGATTTATAAGGCAGAAGTTGAAAATCAACTAGAAAGAAAGATAAAAAAGAATTAGATCTGATCGTGGAGTGGAGTATTTTTCTGATGAGTTCCCCCAGTTTTGTGCTAAAAATGGAGTCGTACATGAGAGAACACCACCTTATTCACCTAAATCAAATAGGGTTACTGAGAGGAAGAACCGCACACTAACAGATTTGGTGAATGCCATGTTAGATACTGCAGGATTATCTAAGGCATGGTGGGGGAGGCAGTTCTGACTGCAAATCATGTATTGAACCGAGTTCCCACAAAAAATAGTGAGAAAACTCCATATGAAGGTTGGAATGGAAGAAAACCACCTCTTTCTTACCTGCGCACACGGGGGTGTTTGGATATGATAAATATACATATAGTCAAAAAGCGTAAACTCAAACCTAATATTGTCGATTGTATCTTTCTGGAGTATGCATCTAATAGTCCTGCCTATAGATTTCTAGTAATAAGGTCTGACTCACCTCTTGTGGTCGTTGACACGATAGCTGAATTTAGAGATGCCACATTTTTTGAAAGTATTTTTCCTATGAATGATGCACATAGCTCTTACGGTATACACATGACAATAATTATATTCCATCTGAAATCTTAGAACAACCTGATTTCAAATCATCAGAAAATTCATTACAATCGTAAGACGGAGAAAACAATGAAACAACTCATAGAGCGAGCAAGAGAAAGGATTTCAAAATCCTTTGGTGATGATTTCATTGTTTATCTTGTGGATGATACACCCAAATCTATCTGAGAGGCGCTTGCATCTCCTGATGAAAACGATTGGAAGGAAGTAGTCTGTAGCGAGATGGAATACATCATGATTAACAGAACCAGGGATGTAGTTGATCGCCATTCGGTTGTAAAACTGTTGAGTGTAAGTGGGTGTTCAAGAAAAATCTTAGGCCTGATGGTTTTATTGAGAAGTACAAGGCTAGGCTGGTGGTGAAAGTTTATACACAAAAGAAGGAGAAGACTTCTTTGATACTTACTCACCCGTTGCTAGAATTAAAACTATTCGGGTACTTCTTTCTTTGGTTGTCTCACACAGTTCTAATCCATCAAATGGATGTGAGGACGGCTTTCCTTAACGGAGAGTTGGATGAGTAGATATATATGGATCAGCCAGAAGGATTTGAGATACCTGTTCAAGAGAATAAGGTGTGTAAGTTAAAGAAATCTTTATACTGTCTTAAACAGGCACCAAAGTAGTGGCATGAGAAATTTGATAGTACCATGACACAAGAAGACTTTGTTGTCAATGAGGCTGATAAATGTGTATATTATCGATATGGTGGGGGTAGAGGAGTGATCATGTGTTTATATGTAGATGATACATTATTTTTTGGAACTGATATTGGTGTGATAAATGAGGTAAAATCTTTTCTGTTCCATAATTTTGATATGAAAGATCTCGGTGAAGCTGATGTTATCCTAAATGTCAAGATGATAAAAAATAAGAATGGGATTACACTCTTGTAATGTCATTATGTTGAGAAGGTCTTGAGTCGTTTTGGCTATTGGACAGCAAGTCTTCACCAACGCCATATGATCCTAGTATAATTTTACGGAAAAAAAAAGACTAGGAAGAGACCAAATGGGATACTGTCAGATAATTGGTTCACTCATGTACCTAGCTGGTGCTACTCGACTTGACATTTCATTCGTGGTTAGCAAAATTGAGCCAGTTTACTGCTAACCCAGGAGATAATAATTGGCGCGCGCTTGAGCGAGTTATGCGCTACTTGTGTGGTACAATGAGTTATGGACTTCACTATACAGGAGACCTTAAAGTTTAGGAGGGTTATAGTGATTCCAATTGGATTTCTGATGTTGATGAGATAAAGGCAACAAGTGGTTATGTCTTTACTCCTGGAGGAGTTGCTATCTCGAGGAGGTCCTGTAAACAGACCATATTGACAAGGTCAACCATGGAAGCAGAGCATACAACATTAAATACAACCTCCGTAGAAGCAGAGTGGTTAAAGGAACTCTTGATGGATTTACCAGTGATGGAAAAACCAATTCATCTGATTCTTATGTACTGTGATAATCAAACTATTCTTGCAAAAGTGTGAAGTACAAAGGATAATATGAAATCGTCAAGACATGTGAAAAGACAGTTAAAATCTGTCAGAAAATTGAGAAGCTCTGGAGTGATAGACATTGATTATATTGAAACGGCTAAAAATCTGGCAGATCCGTTTACAAAAGTTCTATCGAGAAATGTGATAGATCGTACACCGAAGGAGATGGGATTGAGGCCCACGTGAGTTATACACGGCAGTAACCCAAACCTATGTAATCGCAGATCCCGTGAATTAGGGTTTGGGAAGAACAAGTTGTATGTATGACTAGGAGAGTACATAATTATATAGTACCCTCTCCAGTGAAGATGCAATACTCTCCATTATGTACGGAAGGCTGACTTAAGTCTTAATGTGTTCGAATGCTTCAGTGCGAGATACTATCCTACAGAGTATTCCTGTACGAACACACCTATATGAGCTGACTGTTGGTCGCAGTCTGTGAGATTTGGGAATTCTCTAAGCAGCTCATGAAAGGGACACGAGAGTATGAAGTATAAGCTCCACCCATGGACTGGCCCAATAGGTGCCTAGTATCAGTTTGGTCTTTAAATGAAACCACCTCATGCAAAACTACCAATTCAAGGCATAGTCCATTGTGTATATAGTTGTTGATTGGCACATTCTTTAGATCTAGATGGACGTTTAACTGAATAGGTTTCCATCGTTAAACTGATATATCAAATAACATTATGGACATACGACAAGTAGTGTCAGCTATGCCTTTGGAATTTGCTGGGGATTGTTGGAATATTTGGGCCTGGGCCCAACTATTCTCTACTAAATTCCAAAGTTGTTAATGAGACATTAATCCCACATTGACTATTTGAGGAGAGTATCACTTATTTATAGGGGAAGCTATTTTCAATGTGTGGAATATGTGAGGGGAGGATGGCTAGATCCACAAACAAATCACACGCACGCGCACGCGCGTATTCGCGTATTCACGTATTTTTGCGTGAGTTAACGCGTGACTTGTGACTTGCGATGTGGTGAGTGGTGCGATAATTATGTTCTCTCTCTTTTTGATAATACTAATACTAATATGACATTAATTTGCTGTAATTCATAGCACTTTATGAGTCAGTTTCTGGAGAATAATGGTATGGAGTAACTGGCGAAATTTAATTATGCTTCTTCTGGAGAATAATTCTGAGATACAGAGGTGAACAGACTCACTAGTCCACTGTGTTGAGCGTCTGCTATAGGCTAGTCCATCCCTCCCATCGGCGTGTCACCGATGTGCAGGAGAGCAATGTCTCCGAAACCACATCCAAGTGAGGAATCTGCATGGGTTGGGGCGCATCAAGTTTTTGCGTAGCGTTCGCGCGACTACTCGATAGAAGATCTTCTTCCTCTACAGTCTTCTTCACACACTCCACACGTCGTTTTTCAAGCTGGAGGCATCAGCACTATAAGTAAAGATGAGTTTTCTATGCATGAATAAGATAGATATAATCTGCTTTATTTGCATGTTGTTGTTCATGTTATGTGAACTATCTGTCATGCGTACTGTTGTAATTTTAGGAATTAATTTTATCTTTAAAGTGCATTGTTTTCTAACAAGGTCAACATCAGTTCAAAGAGGCTGTCGTAACCCTGCTGTGAAGTGTTTCATAGCGTGTATGTCCAACAGATTCTCGCATCGGCACAACAATAGAAGAAAGCTTTCCTGATACTCAGCGACAGTTCTGGATTGGCTAAGTTTGGCTAGTTCTCCCACGAAATTGGACCTCATAGGTTGCCCGAAGCGACGATTTACCTTGGAGACGAATATGGGCCAGGATGGTTCGCCCAGATCACGTTTGAGTCGATAATACCACAAATCTGCGGATCCTTCAAGATGTAGGGTGGCATACCAAACTTTGTCTTGATCAGCAATCTCTTGACCCTGGAAGAATTGCTCACATTTATTCAACCATGGCAATGGGTCGGTATATCCATCATAAACAGGAAACTTGATGCGATGCATTTGAGCAGGAAAATGACGTCCCTGTCGTAGGTCATCTTCATGGTGGCCTTGTCTGTGTGTTCGTCTGCCATCATGTTCTCCAAAGCCCTGTTCTGGGTGTTTCCAGGGTCCCCCGGACCCGTGCCGGTAGGTTTCTTGCCCGTCGACCTGTGGTTTTGCTCGTTGAGTGACGATGCTTCTTCATCTGTTATTGTCTCTGGGTTATGGTCTGTGCGCGTTTTGCCATTTGTCTTGAATGCAGGTTTATGTTCGATCCTTGAAATAGCAATGTTCTGGGCGACAACCTGCTGCTTGAGGTCTCTAATCTCTCCTTTGACTGACGACAGGGAGTCAAACTGTATGGCTTGCTGCTTGACTTGCATGGCGAGTTCGTTCATGGAGGCTGTCAACTTGTCGATCTTGTCATTGAGCGGATCAGCACCGGAATCTGATACCAAGTTGTCACAAGCCTGGTGGAGAAGCTGTCTAGGTCCAAGGTTGTACGGATGATACACCGGATGTCTCGAACGCGGACGGCGAACTGGGCATCTGGAAGCCGGCGCCATCTTGCGACAACAACCAGGGCTCCAGGGTAGAAGATAAGTTCACTCAAAAGGCATGCTTTATTTCTCTGTGCAACCAATTACTTATAGAGTACAATGTGACCAGGTCCAGAGGGACTCTAGTCTCCTAAATCTTAACCAAAACTTAATCCAATTCAGAGACGATCACCTAACAGATCGGCCACAGAATCTGGCCTGGACTCCTGCAAACCGAGTAATATAATTAACAGACTCTGACTCCGATAAGTAAGAGACTGCCTCTGACTCTAACATACTCCTATTCGGACTCTTAGTCCATATTTTTATTCCCGCGTCTATTATACTTCATACCCAGCATGGCACTAACAGTTGCCCAAGTCGATTGCAACATCATTCTAGATTCTGCCGACACATGGGGCAGAAGTAGTTATTTGGCCATTGACGGGTTAGCAAAACGGTCTGCAGTCCATAACTGCTTTTGCAACAGCAGCTACATGAAAACATTGCACTATGTTGGTGCCCAAGATCGCCATACCAGCATTTTGAAGGGGGACCGCACGGAGCCCTCAAATTGCATGAGGTAGGCAGATCGCGCATAGTATTGTCCTGTTGCTGCAATGGTCTAGGTTATTGAATCTTCAGAGCCTACTTGCAGTGTCGTCTGTAGGTCATCGATTATAAACCAAAGGTCGAGGAACTCCCCTACCAAGTGGTGTAGAAGCCTGGAAGCACTACAGGAAAAGCGAACAATTACGTCGGCCAGTACAACTTACGTGTGCCAGCCGACGTAAGTTGCTTAAATTACGTCGGGGCCCGGCAACCGACGTAAGTTAACTAAATTACATTGGCCGTGGTCCCATGGCCGACGTAAGTAAAACAACTGACGGTAATAAACGTATAGTGACGTTGGCCATTGCCCGCAGCCGATGGAAGTTCACTTTTACTTACGTCGGCCATGACGTCGGCCGACGTAAATAACAGCCACCGACGTAAGTTCTGAATTTAACCTAACCGCACGAACCGTGCACGCACGAATGCCTCATTTTTTCTCCCTGCCGCTTCTCGCTTTCCTCACACTGCCGCCCGCGCCGCCTGATGCCGCCGCCCGCCGCCCCGGCCGCGCCAGGTAATACCTTTGCGCCTTCTCCCTCCACCTCCACACCGGCGTCCACGCGCTCTCCCTTAGCCCCCCCCCCCCCCCCCCCCCGTCCTCACCACCGCATCGCCACTTCCTCCCTCCCCCCTCCACGCCGGCAAGTAGCCCCCCCCCCCCCAATCCGTTCGATCGGTTTTGGTAGGTATTTTACATATTGGTTGCCTTGTTTGTAGAAGGTTATAAGGACCAGGTTGTCCACCGATGAAACTGCCACATGAGTTGGGTTTAGGATGTAGTTAGGCAGTTTGGTTCCTATCTACCATTGGTGTCAAAGGAAGAATTACAAGGAACTAACTCTAGTAGGAAATGTCGAAAATCACAAAATTCTCACTGGAAACAAGGACTGGCTTGGGTCAACCTGTTGCAGTTGTGTGCAGCTTAATTGGTATTAAAAAACTGCTGCACTTGGGACAGTACAAGAAACTTTTGATTTAGGATGATGGTCTGATTGTTTTTGTTATAGCAAAAATCTATGGTGGTAAAGTGAACCCATAAATTAACGCCTAAACAAGGCTCTGGACATTTCCTTGCTTTTGTTCTGACCCAAACGTAATTTAATCTGTGTCCTTAAGTGTGTAGTTTGATCTCATTTAATTTATGAATTAAAGTGGTTAGAGTTCTATTCATCTGCATGTTGTGGTAAATGGTTTCAGTAGAATTGCCAAAGTAAATAATGTAGTTACTTGAGTCAGTGGCGCTATTAATGTGACATGTGAGTTGTGAGGAGCCTTAATCTGTGCATGATATGTTTTGCAATCTCCTATCCCTGATAATGTCTCCCTTATAGTAATGCACATATGACACTCTGATTTGAAAAATGGAGTGTTTATCTTAGCTCCGCATGAATCACATGGTATGCACGCATATCCTTTGTAGGCTTTGAAAGCATATTGCAAGCTTGATGTAGTATCCCAAACAACGGGACAATGTTTGATACTTTTTTGTGGGCTGTACAGAGAGTTTCTGTAATTTATATTTTTAGCCTGTTTTTTGTACCTTGCATCCGTATTAGAATTGCTGGCTCGTTACCCGGTCATCTTTTGAAATTGAAATTGAATTTACTTGTTTAAATTATGCTGAAATTGCTTAATTGTTTATTTAATTATGATTAAGTGGTTAATTTGCTTAATTATGCTTAATTTGTTTATTTAATTATGATTAATTTGCTTAATTAAGCTTATGTGGTTTATGTAATCATGCTTAATTTGCTTAATTATGATTAATTTGCTTAATTATGCTTAAGTGGTTTATTTAATTATGCTTAAATTTCTTAAATGTGCTTAATTATGCTTAAGTGGTTTATTTAAGTTGTTAATTTGCTTAAATGGATTATCTAATTATCCTTAAGTGGTTAATTGCGCCATGAGGAGGGCGGTGTCGGGGGCGGCCGGCTGTCAGGTGTCGCGGCGTCGCCGGTGGCTCCAGGAGAGAGAGAGGGGAGGTGGTGACAGCGTTGTGTGAAGAAGATAAGAGAGGTGGAATGTGTGTAGGGGTGAGCAGAGGAGATTGGGGCGAAGGTGCAACTCAGGGCAGCGGCGCAACATGGGGTGGCATGCGGCATGCGGAGGAGTTCGCACTGAGAGGAGCTCGAGGTGGCGGGCGGCACGTGGAGGAAGCTCGCGCCGGCGGCGAACTGAGAAACACGATATTTTTTCATTGTGCATAAATTAACCAAAAACTAACAATAATTTGTTCGGCTTTAAACTACAGAGTCTAACATGGGTGAATATCGTAGTTGGTTGTATACTGGTTGGAAGAGCAGATCTGGTGGTGACTCAGATGAGTGGTACGCCAAGATAGAAGCTTTCATTGAACGAGCTTTTTCATTGTCAAATAGCGATAAAGCGTGGTGGCCATGTACGAAATGCCAAAACGAAATGTTTTTGGACAAATTGGAACTTACGATGCACTCGTGTCGAAATGAATACATGTCACATTATGAGTCGTGGAACTTCCACGACCAGGCAACTTCTCAAGCTGTACAAGAAGTGGAAGTAGACAATGATGATGCCTTAGAGGTTGACATGATGGATCAGATGTTGGAAGCTATACAACCTGAGCTTACGGAGGATTCTCAAATAGCGGAGGTTAAAGAGTTCTTCAAACTTCACAAAGATTTAAAACAACCGCTGCATGGACACACTAAAATGACAATCCTCAATTTTGTGACTAGACTTATGGCAATTAAGTCTAAGTTCTTCTTTTTCTAATAACTGTTACAACAAGCTCATCAATTTGTTAAATGATGACCTTCTACATCCCAACGAAGTGCCTAAAGATATGTATAAGTCAAAGAAAATTCTTTCCCATCTCGGTACGAACTACGAGAATATTGATGTGTGCTCAGACAATTGCATGCTTTTCTGGAGAGAGCATGCCAATGAGAACAAATGTTTAAAATGTGGTCCACCGAGGTATGTCAAAGTTGTTACTAACGATGGTGATACTGTGACGACGAATGCTGCACGTAAGTATCTTCGTTACTTACTCGTGACACTGAGGTTGAAGCGGTTGTTCCTTTCAACAAAAAATGGCTAGACACATGAGATGGCACAAAGAAGGTGAGCGTCAAAACAATGGAGTTCTAACACACCCGTCCAATGGTGAGGCATGGAAGGCGCTTGATCGGTTCGACCCAGAATTCAGTCATTAAGCGAGAAATGTTCGCATGGGGTTGGCGATAGATGGGTTCACGCCGTTCAGCACAAACGCCACACCATACTCCTGTTTGACCGTCTTTGTCATTCTGTACAATCTTACACCGGCTTTTTGCATGAAGAATGAGTTCATGTTTCATAGCCTTATTGTACCTGGGCCGGATCACCCTAGGTCACGTCTCAACGTGATTTTGAAACCTTTGATCGAAGAATTGAAAATGTTGTGGACAGGAGTCGAAGTGTATGACTGTTACAAGAAGCAGAAATTCAACCTTCGAGCTGCTTATTTATGGTTTGTCTATGATTTTTCGGCATATGGCATGTTTTCTAGATGGAGCACTCATGTCGGTTGACATGTTCGATATGTGCCTCGGATACTGATTGCTTTCGACTTATCCATGGAGGCAAGATATCTTACTTCGATTGTCATAGACGTTGGCTACCTCCGAATCACTTGTTTAGACAACAGAAGAATGTTTTTAGAAAGAACATCGTTGTCACTAAAGGACCACCGAAATATCTTAACGGTTCAAAAATATTTGACATGTTGGACAATTTGGTTCCCGGTGAAGGTCGTCCTGGATATTTCGAAGGTTACGGAGACAAACACAATTGGAATCACATATGTGGACTTTGGGAGCTACCGTACATGAAGTTTATTGATTCCAAGGCACAATATTGATGTCATGCATCAAGAGCGTAACATGGCCGAATGTATCATAAGCACATGCATCGACATGGCGGGCAAAACCAAAGACACTTTAAAGGCTCGAAAGGAACTTGCCGAGCTTTGTAACCGTCAAACTCTTGAGCTCTTTGAAAATGGTGGTAAACCACGTGCTCCTTTCTGTCTTTGACCTAAAGAAAAGAAAGAAGTTCTCGAATGGTTGCAAAGGTTGAAATTCCCAGATGGTTATGCAGCTTGTGTGAGACAAGTTGTGAATGTGAAAACTGGAAAGCTCATTGGGTTGAAGAGTCATGATTATCACATAATCATGGGATGACTTTTATCTGTTATGTTTCGAGGATACATTGATGATGCGGTGTGGAAGGTGTTAGCTGAGCTTAGCACTTCTACAGGCAACTCTGTGCTAAAGAAATCACGCCAGAGATGATGAATAAGCTGGAGAAGAAGATTCTAGTACTTTTGTGTAAGATGGATTTTTTCCTCCAGGATTCTTCAATCTAATGCAACATCTCTTAATTCATCTTCCATTTGAAACGAAAGTGGGGGGTACCGTGCAACATAGGTGGATGTATCATATTGAAAGATCACTCAGATACCTAAACCAATGGTTGGTAACAGGGCAAGGGTTGAAGGTTGCATCGCTGAAACTTTTACTCTTAAGGAAGTAGGATACTTCTCAAGTGTCTACTTTGCAGAGGAACATAATGTTAGTACTTCGGTAATGCAGTAAAATATGGATGAGCTACCTCCTTGTAGTGATCTCTCCATTTTGCAACAAGAGGCACTACTGTTGGTAGTTACACTTCTTAAAAAGAAAGTCGTGCTGCTTTCTTCTACATGTACGCTAATATGGATGAAATAGATGAATATTTCAAGTAAGCGTTTCTCCTACACTTATGCTTTTCAGCATCATTTGCAACACATCTATTCTAAAAGGTTTTCTTTTCGAGCGGTATGTTCGACAAGCAAAATTGAAGACATAGACATCAACCCACGAGAAAACAAATAGAACAAATTCGATGGGAAAAAAATAAACGAGGAATCTAATTTTTTTCCTGGTTTCGAGATCATGTAACGTTTTCTTGTTAACTTATCAATATTAACAATGTTTTCTTATAACTTAAAAATGCTTACATTTTCTAATAACATCATATCTTGGACAGTGCAAAAAAGATGCCAACATCCATGAAGATTTGCGAAAACTATCCCATGGAGTGGTTAACGTTAGATGTTATGGTCGATATGACGTCAACGGCTTTCGATTCCGTACAACTCAATTTGAATCTCTTCGTCCTCTCACGGCAACATGTAATACTGGGGTTGTGATGAGGGCAATCGATTCGCAAAAACGTGAAACTCAATACTACGAGATTATTCAAAAAATCCTTGAATTCACTTTTGTCAGAAATAAGACAATTCGAGCAGTTCTTTGACTGCGAATGGTTTGATTCCATTTGTGGAATTTGAGTAAAAAAATTTGGCATGGTCGAAGTAAAACACAAATAATAGTTGAAAAGATTCGATTCATTAGTTCTTGCACACCAAGTAGAGCAAGTGTACTATCTACCTTATCCATGCAATAAATTCAATGCTTGGTGGGTGGTACATAAAGGTGAATCCTCGTGAGCGGTTATACACTCCAGGGGATGATTACCATGATGAAGCTGAGGCTGATGTGGTCTACCAAGAGGAAGAGTTGCCAGACTCCTTCTCTATCGAGCCCGGTGTAGGACTCGATGACTTCGTTAGAGACGCTCAAGATATCAAGACTGGCATGGAAGCGAAGATAAAATCAGAATCGAAAACTAAATAAATCGATGACTTAGTCGAACCTACTGATTTGCGGAAACAAAAACAATATGCGGAAGAAGAAAATCGATGGGCTGGTTTAAGAAGTAGGGTGCATGACCATGATGTTGATGAATTTTGAAATTTATTAAGTAAATTTTTATTCACTAACTTAACATTAATTTGGTATATTATCTTAGCATATTAATTATTTATTCCTTGCAACAGGATGTCATGGAAGGGGAAGGGGAAGTCAGTGAGAGGGTTTGAGCCGCCACGAGACCCTTGCTCAGGGACCTCGTTAGCTTCAAGTTGACGTTCCTTCTTTCTGGCGCACGCTCCACCCTCAGCACACGTGTGCTGGACAGAGGTAAATTTTAGTTTACAATCAAGTTATTTTATAAATTGCACTTGTTAGTAACTATTTATTGTAAATTTTTTTCTTTTGTGTAGTCTTATTTAGAGTCTTCTAAGTCCGTGTCAGAGGGTAGGGGGCCGCTGTAGGAGCCCGAGTCAGAGGCTAGGGGGCCGCTACAAGAGCCCGCTAGCACTAGCCTCCATTTGGAGCCGGCTAGCGCTAGCCTCCCTTTGCAGTCGGCTATCGCTAGCCTTGCTTTGGACTCCGGTGGTTCCATAGAGCCTTCAGAGTCCCAGGATGCGGTAAGTTATCATTCATAGGGCCCGACAAACACCACAGACAAGTTAATAGTGTTCTGGGTGCTATCGTGAAGTTGCACTACCCCGGTGTCATTGACAGGTTAACTACCCTGTCGTGGGATGACTACGCTCGTGTCTCTCACCTGGTCCATGGCACGGTTCAGGGAGGCGTGTGGCACGATTTTAAGGTATGTTTGACTATTTCATTTTTTCAACTTGTTTGAATTGTTAATTCATATCACTTAAGTGTTTGTTTGCTTAAAGCTGAGGTACCAAGTAGAGGAACCGAGCATGGAGGACCAGGCGAGACGCGTGTTCCATACAATGCTCGGAAGCTCATGATGGTGGCATTGTCGAACGCCCGGATTCATGCCGTCAACGCGTACTACAAGCGGCACCCCAAGAGCAGGAGTAGTAGCAGCAAAGGGGTCCATTTAGGAAGGACTCCGATGCGTACTTGACAAAGGAGCAGTACGCGAAGGTAAGTTTTTAATATTGTTAAATATTTACAATATCTATGTATGTTAACTGCATTGATGAAAAATGAAATATGTGCAGGTTATATGGTAACATTAAGGTATATTTAGCTCTCTTTCGGCACTGGGCTAGCGAAGCATTCATCAGTAAGTCCACAAAGGCTAGACAGTGCCGCATGGGGTCCATTGGCAAGCACAACTTTCGTGGCGACGACTACTTGTGTTTGGCTAAACGCACGGTAAGTACTTTTTCAATTTATTTATGTGTTCCTAATATATTTATCTCACTAACATGGCTATACAAGAGCGAGAGATGGATCAGGAGCCGACTCCGACCCAGGTTCGGAAGAGAGGTCACAAGGGAAGTGACCCTTCTCAGGGCAATGTAGTCAGGTTGAAGCCGACCGACTGGTAAGTTTTCGAAATTCATCAATTTCATTATAACTAATGCTATTATGGACATGCTTACAATATTTCTTTTTTTTTTTTGTAGGCAAAGTACGCGAATGAGGTCACGAAACGATTGGGAAAATGCGTCGATTGACCCCCAAGGCAGTGAGTTGGTCATTTGTTTCATTTATTTTTCAATTTATCTTCTTCTACTTAGTATTTTCATTCTTTTGCAGGTTTGCAATTTTTGATGTAGTTGTCGACTCGAGGTCGATGCGACCTCTGAGAGGCGCTTCATCAACGCAGACCTTGTCCATTGGGTCCACAAGTGGTCGTCTCTCGCAGACCCAGTTGGAGCTCCTCGCCTTGAAGGAGACGCTGGCACAGACCCAGATTAAGCTGGAGAGGTTGAGGGCAGAGGAAAGGGAGGAGCACCGGAGGACGACCTTAATGATGGCCCAGATGCAAGCAGTGGTGGCGGTGAGTAATTTAAAGTACCGTAGTTAAATTTCATAGCATTTCAATAACATATAATTTCTAATATTTTGCAATGGCAGACTCTTGCTCGAAATAGCTGTCAGGATATCAAGATTCCTACGCTTCCGCCGCAGGAGATCCCGGAGCAGGTGATAAACTCTTTCTTTAATATTGTAGTATCCATTTCAATGTTTTACATAGTGACATAAGGAGGTAGAACATAGAGTGGGAGAGAGTGAGATAGAGGTAGAACATTGGATTTATGTTGTAGGCTGCGGCTAGGAGGTTGGAAGGTTCCTGGTATGGCCAAGAGGTTGGAAGGTCCCTTCCATTGCATTACATCCTTCATTGCAAGGATTCCAGTTTATCGCAACGAAATAATTCATCACAATAGGTTATTTTTCGTCGCAATAGGTCGCTGTTGCAACGAAAAAGAGCGTGGCGATAGTTTTTACAAATCGTCGTAATAATTCCCGTGGCGATAGGTTATTGCGACGCATTGACATCCGTGGCAAATAGTATGTTATTGCAACGATTTCACAATGGTGGCAAATATGACGCTATTGCAACGATTTCATGTATTGCGACGATTTAACGTATTGCAAAGAATAGTACGGTATTGCAATGGGTTTACGATCTTGACAAATAGTACGGTGTTGCAACGATTTCGTTTTTGTGGAAAATAGTATGTTGTTACAACGATTAAGCATATTGTGATGATTTAATGTATTACAACAAATAGCATGGTATTGCAACGATTTCACATTTGTGGTAACTGTATGTGGTTGCAACGATTTCACAGCCTTGGCGGTATTGCAACGATATCACATTCGTGGCAAATAGTATGTTATTGCAATGATTTAGCGTATTGCAACGATTTAACGTATTGCAACGAATAGCATGGTATTGCAACGATTTCATATTTGTGGTAATAGTATGTGATTGCAACAATTTCTCATTCATGGCAAATACTACAGTATGAAACGATTTCACAGCCGTGGCAAATAGTACTGTATTGCAACGATTTAAGGTATTGTGTTGATTTACCATATTGCAATGAATATCATGGTATGGCAACAATTTCACATTCATGGCAAATAGTATGGTACTGCAACGATGTCACAACCGTGGCAAATAGTATGGTACTGCGATGGTTTAATGTCCATAGCAAGTAGTATGTTATTGCAACGAGTTCACAATCATGGCGAATAGTACTGTATTGCAACGATTTCAGATCCGTGGGAACTAGTATGGTACTGCAACGATTTCGCATCTGTGGTGAAGCGTTTGGTATTGCAACGATTTCTTATATGTGGCAATAGGTTAGTAGTGCAACATTTCCTACTCTGCGGCAATAGGTTTCTAATGCAACGTTTCCTGATGTGAGACAATAGGTTCGTAATGTAGCGTTTTCTGATCTGTGGTAGTACAGTTGTAATGCAACGTTTAATGATTTGTGGTGATAGAGGTGTAATATAACACTTTCTCATCTGTGGCAATAGTGTTTTAATGCAACGTTTTCTGCGTGGTGGCGATAGCAGTCTAGTGCAACGTTTTTTGAGTCATTGCCAAATGTTTATACTGCAACGTTTTGTGATTCCTGGCAATAGCTTCCTATTACAACAATTTATCATTCATGACAAGAAATTCGTAATGCCACGTTTTATAATAGCGGTAGTAGAATCCGAATGCACAAGGTTTGAAAATTAGTGGTAATAGAATCACAAGTTTAACAATAAACATCCATCAATTGATATTGCAACACGCATAACAACACTCAAGGATTACTAAACGATGTGTTTGCATGCTAAGAGTTTTCCTAAGGTGATCGAGACTAAATGTTGGAGCAGGTGGCTTTTGGCGGTTCTTTTGGTGTACCTTTTGTGGAGTGGCCTCCATCACCATTTTGTGCATTTCGGCCATTGAGGCGCGCATGTTCTGCATTTCCTTAACTGTCTGTTCACGATCAGATGCTATCTGACCTTGTAAGTTCTGTACATGAACGTTTAACTCTTCATTCTTCTTGTTTATGCAGTCCATCTAGCTGGTTAAGCTATCATTTCTTCCTTCCAACTCCTGCACTTGGTGATTAAGGCTGCATTTCTATCTTCTAAGTTTCGATCTTGGTTGTTGAGGTGTTCAGACATCTCGATACGCATACGTTCACGTTCAGGACCAGTTGGGTTAGCCATATAACCACGCCCCCGAACCTGTAATCCTGCAGAACCGATTGAAGATCTATAACAACACTGGAAGATGTAGTTTCTCTCTTCATTTGAAATTGGGCCTCCCTGCTCATCTTCCATGTCGTCCACTTGGGCACGTGCCTGAATCTATATATGAAAAGAAAAGTCATGAGTAATTTGAAAATATTTATTTCATTTGGGATTGTTTGAAGTGTTACTCACATGTACAGCTTCTGCCAGCTTGTTTGCCTAGTTACTGTTCTCCAACAAATGGCTTGCCTCCCACAGTTGTATGTCATCGGGTTCTTCTCGTAACTAAGTTAGGCGTAGAATTTGGAGCCAAGCATGTGACTCGCCTTTTTTCTTCTTCGATTTTGAGAATTGGTCCTGCTTATTGACTGCAGTAATTTTAAGAATTAATTCCACGAATGAAAGAAAATCAAATATTTTTTGTATGATGCGAAGCTATTAAAAAGTTAGCTGACATTGAATCACTCAGACCCAAAATATTCTATTAGGTGCAACCACTCGCGAAGCGTTACGTCAGCAGGCTTGTTTCGTATACGTTCTTCATCAGAAGAATAACTCTTATAGGTGGCGTGTAAAGTCGAGCGACACCCCTTATAGCGCTCACCAGCAATTTTCAAAAATTTTCTTGTGCTCTCTAATGTGTCCTCCATGTCCCAGGAATCCTGTACATTGTATAACAAGTTGCTGTAAATGTACAGGATGGCGATTGCAGGAAAAAATACTTGTGTGGGTGTGTGACAACACTAACTACAATGTCTCATACTATATCTCTCTTGTTACTATGGCCAACCTCTGCCTACTTCCTTGCACCGCTAAGGGATGCATGTCTTTTTGTAAACATAACCACATCATTGACAAATTGTCGCTGATTAGTACCAACCGCAGCACCTAAGCTAGCGGAGAACTAAATTGGTAGCTTCACATGCTCCATTCTACTAACTTGGGATGCATAGCATATTCTGGCAACCTTAAGTCCTTTAGCCACACCTCTTCCTAGCTTCCTTCCTTCTGTTACATTGATTCAAATAGTAAATGATTAAAGCAAATTACCGCCTGGACAAGTTTAGTATCATGTACAAATAGTGTGAAAAGAAGAAAAGTCTGATGTTCATGCCATCTTCAAGACGAGTGCGGCAAATACGAGCGTGGGACGACCGCATCATCCCAACACCATTTTGTTGGTATTACTCGCTCCTGTTTTATATTAATTGTCAAATCGGACCAACAAATGAATTAAAGATGAACTAGTTAGGACTATCTGAACGATAACTATTTTGATCCGGGGGGTGGTACATTGTTGACTTCTTTGTTGTTGTTCATACCCTAAAATGAGCCATCAGGTACACATGTCAGTGGCGGTACGCACTCGTAGTATTGCAGAGGATTTTTAGTCCAGCAGTGAAGCAAGCAAAACTGTGAGGGGGCATGCAGCTGGCAATGCTAGACTGGACAAAGATAGGGTTCGCCGGTTTGGTCTGACTGACATCAGCCGGAACGCGTCTCAAAGAGAATTATTAGTTGCAGGACAAGTAATGAACGCCAACAGTAGCAGGTGGCGAATGCAAGACAGATAAGGCAGACAGCTTGCGAGATTGTGCAGGTGTAGTACTGCATAGTGCCAGCTTGCGACGCTCAACAAAGCGAGGCTTTGGTCTCGCTGAAACTCTCGAGGAAGATTGGTGGCAGGGTGAGTAATGGCTAGGGTTTGCGGTTGGCGGAGTAATCATGGCACGCAAAGGATGGGACGTGGCGATTTGTGAGGGAGACGCATCGAGAAGGACACTAAAGTGACCAACAGCAGGGCGTGGGAGCTGGTGCCGGCCGGAGTGGCCGGCAGCAAGAGAGCACAGTGTGGAGCCATAAAAAAATCACGCCATCACACAATCTGATGAACTGTTAACTATAAAGACTACAATACTAAGAAAGTTGAATCGCAAGGCATGCTAAAACAATTAGTAGAGCCTGGGAAAGAATTAAAATAACCATGATACACCCATCAAAAATACATCTAAAGGACATAACGTAGTCTCTCAAAATGCTCCAAATTCAATGCGAAAGGAGTAAAAAAACTAACACGCTCTGCAAACACAAATGGCATGGTAGAGAGGCAGGTAGTAATGTGATGTGATATGGGTAGTTGGAAGCTACCGATAGAGTTGGAGTGCGACATTTTTTAAGCTCGAAAAGTAAAGTTACACTGGGGCGGAAGGAGTATTTCTAGTTTGTATATCTATACCTGTTGTTGATTCATGCATCATAGTACCAGGGACTAATGAACCTCGGGGTTCCTGAACATCATGTGCTGCAATATTCTCTGCGTACCATGCAGATGATTTAATGTTTTCTATTTTTTTATTTTGATAGTGAACACATTTATAGTTATACCAGGTGCTTGTTGGCCACCATGAATGCTTGTCGATGACATCACGGTTTGATGTCTTGATCCTAATGTAAAGATCATTGTATGTACTCATTCCAAATAGTAGTGATAACGTCAGATTACATGACCGACGTAGATTTTGGTTTGGACAATGTGGTTTCTATAAACTGCAGTATTTGTTACGAATGGTGGAATTAGAAATGAAGGAATAGAAGAAGACATACGATTCGAGAAAGTCACAAGAAAGAAAAAAGTGTAAAACTGTAGGAACTGAAAATCTTAGGAATACAAATTTTTAAAACAGGAATGAGAGTAGTACATTTAGATTGGTTGATTAGATAACCCGTGCATCATTTACTTCTAAATCCAGAAATTACATACTACCTCTGGTTTTTAGTATTTGTCGTTCCCGGTAAGGAATTGATATGGAAATACACTACCGTAATAAGCTGTCGGAGCGACATTTATTTTCAAACAGATGTAGTATATGCTATATATATATATATATATATATATATTTATTTATTTATTTATATATATATATATAACTTAACTCGTGAAACAGAAGACAACATTTCTTTTCTTGAATTTATTTAATCATCGTATATCAGCATGGATCGTGTAGAACCAAGCCAATATAGCTCTATAAAAAGATGGCATGGATCGTGTAGTTTACCTAGCACAAAACTGGAGTCCGGGATGCGATGTCGCAGGGAGGTGTCGGCGACGAAGAGGTGCGGTAGAGCCCGTCAAGCTTGGTCGCCCGACGTTGTACCCAGGAGTCAACACCACCAAGAGCATCGATGCGTCACTACGAGATCCATGGGGGAAAATTGTAAAAACCGTGGGAAATGAAAACACGGGAATTTCCTAGTAATACAAGTATGGAACACAGAACAGAGAGACGACACATTTGGAGTACTGCGAGATCACCAAAAGGGAATGGCAGTGGTGTGTCGCGAACGGAGGCCAGTGTTTCCATTTATACTCATCGTGGCTGAAATAGGGTTACAATAATAGGCGGGACTGAAATTGAAGGCGCAGGTAGTGAAAATTGAATTGTCAAAATCTCAAATGTGGCGCGCTAAGAAGAACGAAAAAATTTTCGCGGGAGTGGAGAATTTGACGCAACTCGTTCCCTTGTGCATGCATGCAATTGTGATTAATTACATGACATGTCGCGTCGATTCCTGCACATGGTGCATGTAGCTAGAGGGGTAGACTTCTGAGGACAACTTGCCCGCTTCTTAATTTATCTTTGTTGCCATGTATGGAGATCAAAATTTAAAAGCAGTCATCTGCTAGCTAGTGGGACAATCCAAAAAAATACGAACACAAATATGAATCGCCAAATGTATATGTGCTAATGCAAACGATATGCAAATACAAAACACCCATGTCCATGTAAGGACGATGGCAAATAATCAGCATTCTGTAACATTAATCACAATGAAATGATAACATGCACTAGTATATACTACTACAAAAAATACATTTTCACATGCGCCGAATACAAATGAAAAAAATGAGTGAAAGAACACAAAAGAGGAGAAACGCAGCCTCAACCACGATCTCAATGGAGTTTCAACCAAGAGTCCTTGATTGTCCCAACACAACGAATTCTTTGCTAGACATTGAACAACAGTTATCTTGCCCCATTTCAGAAAGGAGATGTTTTTCTCTACTGCATAGGATGCATTGTTCATGAATAGAAACGACATTTTTCGTTAACATAAAAACAACACATATATTACAAACAAGAACTACGAAAGCACATAGAAAACAAGAGAAAGAAAAACTACAAATACTACTCTACTCGGAGAGGAGATCTCCTCCACCTCCTTCTCCGCCGCCTCCTCCTCCTCCTCCTCCGCTGCTGCTGCCGCCGCCTCCTCTGCCGCTGCAGCCGCCGCCTCCTCCACTGCTGCCGCCTCCTCCGGCAATTGAGTTTGATGCTTCCGGGCGTCGGTCTGCAGAAGATGCTGGCAGCAATCCACCTCAGCCACCTCCACGATCGTCTCGTAAAGGATGTTTAGATGACCGGCCACAGACCCTAACCCGAAGCAGTAGTGGCCGGTGGTGTCCATGCTAGTGCAGACGGGAAGTTTCCCAAGACCCAGACGGTCACATGATCGAGATGTATCGGAAAATACATCCCACGCCAATTTGTCGGGCTTTTTTGTGTGCCCGAGGGTGGAGGAAAGGTGCTCGGTTGCCTCCTTTAGGCGTCGATCAAATTCATCAAAGCAGTGTTTGACGAGACAGAAGTCTCCTAAACCCAGACAGGATGAAGAGGTGCGGGCGCCACGAGCAGAGAAGGGGATGGAGGAGGTGTGGGCGCCGCCTCCAGTTCCACGGGCATTGGCTGCGATGGAGACGCAGAAGGAGGTTCAGAGGACATCGATGGCCTCGAGCTCTTCGGTGCGGGGCTACCCATTTGTGCGGCTACGGAGGTGCGGAGAAAGAGTGAGAGGTGGTCGACGATGGTGCGGCAGTGCAGCAAGAGAAGTTTGGAGGCTACGATCGATGGAGTGGTGCGGCGCAGAAGCAAGAGGACGGGTGTGCCTTTATAGCGGGTCGTCATCTAAGTGGGCAACGACTGTTGTGCAATCTGGACTCCTATACAAGCGTGCAATCTGCTTCTGCCGACGTCTCCATGAACTTGTCACTTTGTAGTTCATTTTTTAACTACAAAGTCGCATCATAAGAGCTTGTTTATTGGCTCATGGACAACACTAAAAGAAAAGAGGAATAGGCTACCGACGTCTATATGGCCGACGTCCTTTTGGACGATCCTTGTAGTGCATGGAAAATTCTTTGTACGTAGTACAAAAAAGTATAAGTTGGTCAGCGTTGCCATTCGTACGTGCAGGATGCGGCCATTATGTTGCTCTTGCAAGTGTATGCTAATTATGTGAGTGTGCGGGTCATGTGGTTAGTCCATGATGCACACTAAACCCTGTGTTGAGGCTGTGTATTTGTCATTTGTGCATACACTCTAGTGACATGTGACAAAGTGCTCAGTCATCAATTGTGTATGGTTTGACGTCGAAGTTGGATTGGAGATATAGGATCATCAATTTCTTTATGTCTTGGATCATCCAAATTAAAGTTTGGTTGGATGGACTGGACGACCCACTTTTTTGTTTGGTATGTAGGTTGTATGAAACTTGATTGGAATATTGAATCATCTAAGTTGATAATTTCATAATATTAACTATTTATATACTAATTATCATATTACTAGCAAATATTAATGTTAATATCATAATTATAATTATTAATCAACAATAAACTAGTTAATTATCACTAGTTACATTACTAAGAAGCATAATTACATAAGGTGGATGGACTCACATCCAACCAAATATCCTGGACCATCTCATCCAGCATATGCCAGGATTATTTTATATTTATCAAACCTGGATCACCCGTCTGACCACAAAACAAACATCCAATTATTCCATGTCAATCCAATCCAAGATAAGCAACCAAATACAGATCTTTTTGGCCGCATCGTACATGCTTGTGCGCATGATGATGGATTGTGCATGCCGAGCGCAGAGCTATACGGATCGTTGAGCAAATTATGGACGTGGAGTTCTTGTGCCCGTGCGCGCTGCAAGATTAGGTGTGTTTGCGTACGTGGCAATCATCAGGGCAGGGTGGCACAGTCACGAGAACCCTGCAGTGCGCCCTTGCCTGTACAGCTGTGATTCGGAGCGTGAACGTACGTGGCAACCATCTAGGCAGGGCTGCACAGAGACAGCTATGCGGCAGGGCCGCAGAGAATTCGATTTCCGCACCAAGGGGTTAAGAGATAAGACCATCTGATTCGCAGGCCGCAGTCCAGTAATCGTGTTTCAGAACATGGTATTTTTGGAGTTTTAGAGCAATACCGTGGTAATTGCGATTACTGTGTTATTTTTGATATAATGGTGTTTGGCAAGCGACTCAAAAACTATGTATTTAAAACCACGATTTTGTCTATACTATGGTATTCATGGAGTATACAAAACTTTGGTCTGAACCAAAGTTTTTCTCTGTTGGCTTGCTCTTGATGCTTGCAACTTTGCTCCCAAACAATCCTATGCATTGCAAAATCGTTGTATTACAAAATTGTGTTATTGAAACACTTTGGTATTGCCATGTCATTTTAAAACTTGTGGTTTCCAAAACTTTAGTATTGAAATATTGTGCTCCCAAACACGGCCAAAACTTTACTGTGAACCACTATGGATGGTCTTAAAGGTAGGCCCGGCTCTGGGCCTAAGCGGAGAGGCTACTGCCTAGGGCCAGGCCGGTGGGTGGGTAGGGGGGGCACGATGACAGCTGGTAAAGAGAAAAGAAATAAAATCATTTAGTATTTGCATCATCTTAATGCGATGTATAGTTACACGGTCTAGCTTTTTATTTTCATAAATATAATTCTACTATGTACTTATGTCCTACTAATGTGTTCAATATTTATTAGATATAATATTACTAATGTGTTAATTTTCCATATGAGATATTTTTCGATAAAAGGAGGAGTTTTTCGTTAGTGCATGTACTGTAGGACACATTGTTCATGAACATAAAATAAAAGACATTTTTCATTAACATAAAAACAACACATATATTACAAACAAGAAAAAAACACATAGAAAACAATAGAAAAAACTACTACTAATGCTACTCTACTCGGAGGAGGACTTGTCCACCTCCTCTGCCGCCGCCTCCGCATCCGCCGGTGGTGCCCCCTCTTCTGCCGCAACCGTCGGCTGAGCATCTTCCAACACCAGATTGAACTTCTTCCGGCTGACGGCATTAACGAGTTGCTCACGAAACTCCACCCAGCCTCCTCACCGATCGTCTCATAGAGGTAATCGAGACGAGGGCCACAAAGCCTAACCCAAAGATGTAGGAGCCGGCGGAGTCCATGCTGGTGTGGTGGGGAAGGGTCCGAGGTCCCAGTTGGCGACAGGAGTGAGATGAATTATCAAATACATCCTGCGCCATTTTGTCGAGCGCTTTTTGCTTGCACGTCAGTGGTGAACAGGTTGCCGATGACCTCCTTAAGCTTGACGTCGAGTTTGTCGATGCTTTCCTCGATGAGGAAGACAGTCTCATCATAGTCGGACGGAAGAGGTGCGGGTGCCGCAGGCAGAGACGGGAGTGGAGGAGGTGCGAGCACTGCCTCTAGTTCCACCGGCCTTGGCGGTGACAGAAATGGAGAAGGAGGTTCGGACGACGTCGATGACCTGGAGTGCTTCGCTGCGGGGCTACCCATATGTGCGGCGACTAATGTACGAACAAAGAGAGAGAGGTGGTCGATGATGGTGCGGCGGAGAAGCAAGAGGAGAAGTTTGGAGGCTGAAATCGTTTGAGAGGTGCGGTGGAGAACAAGAGGACGGTGTGCCTTTATAGCGGATCGTCGTCTAAGCGCGTGAGTGGAGATAATCAGATGCTTCAAAAATTGTGCTTTTGAATCGACGGTCAGAGTTACTCCAAACCGCGGTTTGCCTCCTCTCGGTTATCGCGTTGGCTCGACATGCCCCATCGTCCAGTTTTTTAATCTGACACACAAAGGGCCTAGGATATGCAATGGCCCACCTGGCATACTTTGTTTGTCCATCCTGCGGTGTTCGTAATATTTAGTGCGAATGATTTCAACGAGGTGCAGAGATTGATGTGAACACAAGTGGCAATCGACTGAGAGTCCATAGCTTTTTTTGAAGGATCCGACCATTGCCGACCGAGAGTCCATATCAAACCAATGATAATTGTCGTGATCATGGATAATGGTGGACATGAATGTAATGCATGTGAAAGAGACTCGCGATCAAGCATGTTTGGTCACGAGTTGAGGATTTTTGTGCCCCCTTGTTGAGGAACATGTTAATTTGATGACGTTGAGGATCGGATGTGGCGTACATGTTTTCACAAGTGTGTTCATTTGTTCCTAAAATCAGAACACGTAGCGGCTAGCACCTACGCCTGTCGTTTCTTCAAAAGACAAGTACAGCGATACAAAATGGCAACATGCGATTGATTAATTTGATGAACCACGTACGTACATAGTGAGAGTTGTGTGCTTATTAGACAATGGTATAGTCCACATTTCTATCCTCGTACAATCGAGGAAACATCTTTGTGTCAAATTTGTTATCTCTATTGATGACGGGATAGTATTCTTCATTAGTGTGGTAGATATACTGCCATATAGGTTGAGAGCATACACATGCATTGGTAGAGAATATGATAAATATAGAAATATATCTACATTGTAGGAAATATTCTATTCCTTGGAATACATGTTTGGGGCGTAGCATGCATATCTACGTCTATGTTTGATGACATTACGGGTTTTCTCTTTTTGTTGAGAGATCGTCGTGTTTGAGGCACATTGATCATGTTTGGGGCGTAGCATGCATGGACAACTAACATGCATGTGAAAGACCTCGATTCATGTGAAATAACATGCATGTTTTTAAAACCAACATACAGTGTTTCCTTAAGAAAAAATAATTTTATGAGAGATTGGGCGCACAAGCACAAAAGCTAGAACTCGAGCGATGCACCTACGAATTCCACGCTGGGTTGATCGACAGCAGCTGATCTGCAAACTCGGTGGTTAGATTAGTAGTCGCTGGAGAGCAGCTTGCAGCCGACCTCGAAGGAGACGAAGGTGTCGATGCACGCATAGCTGATTTGCTCACTGGAGAGATTGTACGCGTCCCAATTGCTCGTCCTCACCCGGTAAGGCTTCTCCATATCGGTGCCCATCACGGCGCTCGCGATGTCCTTCAATTCCCGCACGGCGGGGGCTCGGGCGATCCATCTCCTCTGCCGCGAGCTCGGCCAGGTCCATCATTTTGGCCACCTTTAGCTGCCAGTCCCTCCAAAGTCTATCGGTGTCACCCTCCACGCCCACACCAATGAAGCGGTAGTCGGAATCACAACTCGTCGGGGAAGTAGTCAGTGTGGATGACCCAAAAGATAAGGTAGCGGCAGTCGATGTAGAGCTGCAGAACGGTGATGGGGTTCTGGTCGTCGGAGTAGCTGGGGCACCACTCGACGTCGAGCCCGACGATGAGCTTTGAAGGCGCCGACGGTGGACGGAGAGGACCTCGTTGAGCCATTCCTCCATGGCCTCACCGGAGGACGCATGGTGGTGGTGATCATGTCTTCCCCGAACGTCACATTATACACTTGAGTCCCCGCCATTGGGTCCTCTCTCCTTGTCATCCCTACGGTTGTCATCTGCGACGGCAATGAATAGAACAACAACATTAGAACTATTTTACGCACCAATGAATAGAAAAATAAAGTTAATTACCTTAAGACGATACAATACAAACAAGAAAAAAGAAAAACACAAACTACAAACAAAACAAAAACAACACAACTAGGAACAAGAAAAAAAAACTACTCCTCCATCTACTTCTCCTTCTCCTCCTCCTCGTCCTCCTCCTCCTTCTTGGGCTCCTGGCAGGGCGGTGGTGCCTCCCGCGGTAGACACGGGAAGCCCAGTTTCATGGATATCGCCGCCACCAGGTTGTCACAGCCGGCGATGCCGAGCTCGTCGGTCAGCGTGTCCCAGAGGGCGTCGAGGCGACCGGCCAAGTGTGTCATGCAAAAGACGTAGTGGCCCGTGGTCCCCATTGTAGTATACTCTAGAAGGGGACCAAGCCCTAGGCGACGCATGGAGCGCGATGTATTGTCAAATACATTGCGCGCCATCTTCCGGAGAGCCCACTCCTCGTCGAGGGGGGGGGAGTCTGGTCGAGGACAATTACCCTTGGCGTCCTTCGGAGGGCTTGGCGGCAGTGTTTTCTTGTCAGCCACGGTGTTCTTGGCGCGGTTTTGGGAAGAGAGGAGAAGAGTGGCTGTGCGGAGAAGATGATGGCCTACCTGGGTGATCTTATGGCGTAGTAGCAGCTACAGTACTGCTGGAGCGGTAGAGGTGACTGACATATGGGCCCTACAAGGTGTGGGACACACATGTCAGCCATCTCTACTGCACCTGCAGTACTGCAGAGGATGAGCACCCATAGCAGCCTGGCTGTTCGTCTCTCAACGCACGCAGTAGTGGTGATAGGACGCGGAGCGGTTCTAATTGAATTCAAAGATGCGCATGCGCTGCGCAGGTTTAAGGCGCCTTGGTAACTGGCGCGCACGTAAGCTCGGTGCGCCTGGTTGCATCAACCACCTGTACAAATGGCTACGGCTTCAAGGACCAATCCTTATGCGGCAAACGACAACATATATACTTCCTCCACCCTAACTTAACTCTATTTCTGTTTTGGTCAAACTTACCATTGACCAATGATTTATATGGAGTTTATTAACTACAATAACATGTACAGTACTAGATTGTATATTATGGAAATATTTTCATGGTTAATCTAAAAGTACAATTCTTGTTTTGTTAAAACAGAACAAAATTATGTAAATCATTGGTCAAAGATAGATTTGACGAAACCTAAGGGTCTTTTGGATAAGGAATTGAAAAGCACAGGAATAAGAAAAACATAGGTATTGAAATTTTATGTTTTTGCAATCCTATAGGAATTGAAAATATAGGAATTGAGATGAGAAGCCCTATGCAACATCATAGGAAAAACAAAGGAACCAGCAACATGAGTCAGGAAAGAAAAAAAAAAGGTCAAAGCTCATGTTATGTTTCCTACAAAATTTAGCAAAGGAACCCATTCCTATGGAAACAACCCTTTTGTTTTTCCTGTGAGCCAAATGGTCATGTAGGAATAAATCCTTTACAAATCCTATCCTTCAAAATTCTTTTGACATTCCTTCAATCCAAAGGGAGCCTAAAAATAGAGTTGACATGGGATGCACGACAGAGGTTATGGTGCACCGGCACACCCGGACCGTACGTGTACCCGGCCAGCCGTGTAGCTTCGTTTTGTATTTTATTCCCTAGGCTTAAAAGTTTCCTTATCCCCCCAGTTTGCTCTGATTGCTCTTCCCTAGGCTTTAAAGTTTTATATTTGACAATACTTTTACATATGTAATATGCACATAGGATATATCACTTGATTGTTTTTCAAAAAAACATGGAGAAGAAATATGTATATCCCATGAAACTACGTAAATCCAACCGAATTAATTATCTAGTTAGTTTTTAAGATGATAAAAAATTATTATCTTTCTCTAAGTGAGGTGGCCGGGTGCATGATGTGGCATAATAGCTTATGTGGCATGCCACAGTTGTGTGAAGTCGAGGGACTGAATAATTGACCCATTTGGAAGTTCAAGGACTAAAAACTAGAGTTTGCGAGCATATAGTATTTCAATACTAAAGTTCTGGATACCATAGTTTTTAAAATGACATAGCAATACCAAAGTATTTCAATACCATAGTTTTGTAATACCACGATACAATTTTGCAATACATAGGACTGTTTGGAAGCAAAGTAGCAAGCATCAAGAGCAAGCAAGAAGAGAAAACTTTGGTTCGGACCAAAGTTTTTTTATACCACCAAAATACCGTAGTATAGACAAAAGTGTGGTTTTAAAAACATAGTTTTTGAGTTGGTTGTCAAACACCATTCTGTAAAAAATACCATAGTAATATCAAATACCACGGTATTGCTCTAAAATTCAAAAAATATCGTGTTCCCAAACATAAGCTGAGTCTTGATTGAAAGTTTGAGGATGAAGTTGAGCTTGCGAGCTTAATGAGCACCGTCATTGTTTTGAGCATCAATTAGTTTATGGCATCATCGAATCTAGAGTATTTTTCTAGATCATTTGGGGCCGAAAAATTAGTTAACACGCTATATATGAGGAGAAATATTAGGATATGCTACCTTTTTCTTGTGCTGAATAACCCTGCGTCGTGGGCAACATATCCGACACTTAATTCTGGTCGCCAGAATCATTCTGCCCCAAGTCATCTGGGGCAGTGGGCGGAGGACCTTGATCATCAGGATAATGACCCAGCAAGAAATCATTGGTCAAAGGTAAGTTTGACCAAAGCTAAAAATAGAGTTGAGTTGGGACGGAGGGAGGAGTACTTTTGACAGACCGCTTTGCAGGCCCCGTTGCAGGCAATCTCCTGCCCCCTGACAACATCAGCGGCAAAAGTAGCGTACAATTGCACTTTACAAGCCATAACTCCAGCACTCGTCTTTTGTTTAGCCCAGTTTGCGTCAAAGGAAACTCACAGGACATTTTAAAGGAATGGAATCCTACGGAAGTGGAAGACATTCATACGAGTTTCGTAAGTAGCATTCCAAACGGTGCACTTTAGAAGCCATAACCATCACTGCGCGCATCTGCGCCCGTCTCATCATCTTCTCCGCGCGTACTAATAAAGACACACCATCCTCGTCTCCACAACACACACAGGCCATCCTCTTATCCGCGCGTACTCTTCAAGTCTTCCTCTTCCTCTTTGTCTCTGTTGCGCGTGCCCACATTGGTTCCCTTCGAAGCCCATGGAGTTCCCCTTGCCGCACGATATTGTGGTACACATCGCGGGGTGGGTCGCCGCAACCTTCCTGCAGCCCATGGAAGACCTCTCAAATCTGTGCGCCACCTGCAAAGACATGCACGCGGCATGCCGGGATCGCGCCGTGGGCAGGCGTGTGGCGCTGGAGGGGGAGAGCATCTGAAAGCATAATCGGAGCTACCTCACCGGGTTCGACCTCATCTTCCTGGATGGTCGCACGCAGCCGGGCACCCAGTTCCTTGCCCAAGCGGCCGCGAACGGCCACATGGCGGAGCCCTACGTCCTCACCATGCTCCGCTACGATGCCGACTGTAGGGCCCATGATGCCTTACAGTATATCCGATAGGTCGAAGCTGAGGCCCACGTCAGCTACAATGTGGTCGGGTCCGTCGCGATGAAGTGGACAAACAAGAAGTGTTGCCGGTGTCGGCATGAAGCCATGAAGAGTGTCGATGGTGTCGTTTGGAGCTTCCTGGGCAGACCTCATCCGGAAGCGTCGCAGGTGGCAGTGCCAATCATTGATGATGATGCTTGGGGCTGCTCAACAAGGGGGAACTAGGGAACTGCCGCTACGGCAGGCAAGGTACATGGGAGGAATGGAGAGTCTTCTGTACTCAGAACTGTAGGATTAAGCACAAGCATGACCGATTCTGCCGTCAGGCATTGTACTATATGGGTTATATTCCCCCCATTCCCTTTTGGTTGCACCGCTAGTTCTCTCAACGCCAATTAAAAGAGAACAAAGGGAGTATATAAAATAGACTTGTACTATGTGTTTCCCCTAATCCCCCTCATCTCTGATGAATGTTGCACTTGTTGTGTTTCCCCTATGCACACTCGTCTTTTGTTTAGCGCTGTTTGCATCAAGGTAAACTCCCAAGACAATTTAAAGAAATGGATTCTTACGGAAATGAAATACATTCAATCATACAGTAGTTTGGAACAAAGGAAATTAGTGTTCCCTTTCGAAGGAAATACATTCGAGGATGGAATTTGCTCGGACTAAAGCATCTCTCTCCAGTTTATTTCTTAACTCGTACTACATGCCATTCCTAGGGGATGTGCACCGTAAGTAACCAGTACATGCATTCTTGCCTTATCTTGGATTTACACTGCTATCTGGTCCATATATTCATTGGAGTTGCGGACCACCAACTTCTGCGATCATCAGCTGTAGACCAAATCGACGGGGATCGATTGAGAATTTTGCCATTAATGAGCGACGAGCCGCGAAGAAAAAAATTTGCCTTAGAGGAACAAAGGGTGTAGTACTACTTTAGTATTTGGAGATTGTGGTTTCTTGGGAGTCTCCGGAGTATTAGATGGGGGTCGCACGCAGTGATGGTTCGGCTTCAGGCGGTGGCGGATTCCACATCCTTTGCAGTACTACAGGTGCATTAAGGGTGCCTGACATGTGAACCCACAACCTATGGGACCCATGCCTCTCGCATGCATTGATGGGCCCCACGAAGTAATGGAACCGCTCTGTTTTCAACATCAGCACAAGAATAATATCCTCTCATCAATAGACATAACATAATATATGTTTGACTGTAATCTGCAACAAACATTTCCTGTTTTACAGTACTACCTATCTTTTTCTAATATTTTTCTCGTCCTTTCTTTTCTTTTCTCTCTGTTCATTGTCTCCATTCCAGTCGTCGCTAATCGACAGACTAGCTGTTACATAATCCCCAATAAACACAAAATAAGCTAATCTGCACATCTACTAGGAGTAGTCCGCAGCACTTCTCTTTAAGCAGTGGTAATAACTTCTGGCTGCGTATAGGAGTAGTGGTAATGTTTACACTGCATATAGGGGCGTAGGGCCAGTTGTACGTTGGAGTTCTACCTATATTTTTCTAACATTTTTTCTGTCCTTTCCTTTCTTTTCTCTCTGTTGATTGTCTCCACTTTACTTTCCAGTCGTCGCTACCTGTTAGTACTATATACTACTTTACAGACCGCTTTGCAGGCCGCGCCGCGGGCGATCTCCTGGCAGCTCCAGCGGCTAAAGTATCGTACAGGACACTTTAGAGGTCACCGACAGTGTGGAGGATCATTCATTAACAGAGAATACAGATAGAATAGATAGTTCACTAACAGCAGATAGAAAACAAAATAACAGATGGAATAGACGAAAAATATTGAGTTCATTATCATAAAACATTGCTCCCTCCTTCCTATATTACTTGTCGTTAGAACAAGTTTTTTAGTTCATAATGGAACTAGAAAACTTGTCCCAATTATTAATGAAAAGTAATATGGGAAGGAGGAAGTACAAAACATGAAAAACAATATCCAATGGAAAAGATGTAATAACCGTAGGATGTAGATCCAAGGGATGAAAATCTTTGATTACACTATTGCACCAAAACATTAATTGCATGTAGGGTTGTCAACGAGTCGAACTCGAGCCACTTTGTTTCTATCATATATAAAAATTGTGTCCCATAGAACATTTTTAATAGAACTATATAGTTTAGTTAATCATACGTACATACCATAAATGACAACAACAAACGAGCTTACTCGAACTTTTGGAGCTTGAGCTCATCAAGCTGGCAGTACTCAACTTCATCCTCAATCTTTCAATCAAAACTAAGTTTGGTCCTTGAACATTCAAATGGATCAATTATTTAGTCCATCAAATTCAAAAAAACCGTTTCACTTTCATCCTTAGCCATAGTTGGACATCCACATTGGCATGCCACATAAGCTATTATGCCATGTACATCATCTACCCCGGCCACCTCACTTAGAAAAAGATAATAATTTTTTTAACATCTTAAAAAATAACTAGCTAATTAATTGGGGTGGATTTACGTATTTGCATGGGATATACATATTTCTCCTCCATTTTTTTTGCAAAACCATCAATTGTACAATATAAAACTTTTAAGCCTAGGGAAGAGCAAACAGAGACGAAGAGCAAACTTTAAGCCTAGGGAATAAAATATAAAACAAAGCTACGCGGCTTGTGGGGTACACGCACAGTCCGGGGCGGTGTGCCGGTGCACCTTAACCCTCGTCGTGCGTCACTGGTGCTTATTGGGAAGACACTTGCAGGTAGTCCAGGATCGCCTAACGTATAGTGTATTTTACTGCATCATATTTTTAGGAGTCTTTTTAAATATGGTATTTTCCCATTAATTATTGCGGTCAATCTATACGACACTTCATTCTCTAGGCAAAAAAGAAAAAAGATTGTACTTCATGCTAATGCAAACAAGAGGCAATTAAAATAAAAACTCTTGAGTTCTTGTCAAGTTTACAAAATGAAAGCATCGGAACCCTCCCTAATGTCCACTATAGTTAATGTGTTTTTAATCATGTTAATTTGTTATAGAAGTTTGTTTTATTTAGATATTTGAAGTATGCATCATTATATCCCCTTAGTTGGATAGCTGGGAAGTACAACTGTCAGATCAAAACAAATGGTGGATGCAGTCTTTACTGCATGCATGCAGTCAAATGTCGCTAAGTCAGACGATCGTGGTCCAGGCAGGTATGCTCCAATTCCTGTCCTCCAACTCCATCTAGGTTTATGATGACGCAGGCTGTTCAACACAAGACTGTAGAAAGGATAAGCACGCACACATGTAACAATCAATGTTGACTGCGTTGGTCTAACATCATTGTTTGACTGTGTTGGCCTACGTTTATTCATTAACACTAGCCTTTGAATCTGTGTAGTGCGAAAGGGTTTTGTTTTGGTTTCACACTACACTAGCTAGCCAATATAAAGTGTATCTGTGTTCCCTGATGAATACACAACAAACATTCTCCATACAGAATAGTCTCGAGACCAGTAATCTTTCCATGCATGCTTCCGCTTTCTTCTGCCATGACGTCGAGTCCAAAACCAGCAAAGCCTCAGTGACGAGCAGCATGCAAGTTTCTTGATGAGAAACTGACTGCGGGGCGGCCCTTGGCTATGCATGTTTCAAAGGAAGGATGTTTCCTCTAGGGTTTGAGAATAAAAGGTACTCCTCCATTCCACAATAATTATCGTTTTGGACAAGATTTTTAGTTCATTTTGAACTAACAATCTTGTCCAAGATGACAATGTTATGGGAAGGAGGGAGTATACCATCTAGGCAGCCAACCGGAGGTTTGAAGGAAACTAGTACACGGTTGGCCGGGTACGCGTATGGCACGTTTGTGCCGGTCTACCTTAACCCCCCGTCATTTGCCCCCGGTGGTGGTTGGGAAGAGCCTTGCAGGTATGCTGTGATTCCTGTCCTCCAACTCCATCTAGGTTTTCAATGACGCACGCAGTTCACCACCAAACAAACCAACAAAGCCCCGTTGTTGAGGGGCATGCATGTTTTTTTAATGAAAAATTGATTGCAACCCCTGCAGTCAAGTTTTAAACAAAAAAAATTTGCATGTCGTCCATCACTGGCCCCACAGTCAGTTTTTCATTAAGAAACTTGCATGCTGCTCATCAACGAGGCTTTGCTGGTTTGTATGGTGGTGAACCGCATGCGTCATCGGAAACCTAGATGGAGTTGGAGGACAGGAATCAGAACATACCTGCATGGGTCTTCCAACCACCACCAGGGATGCACGACAGTGTTTAAGGTACACCAGCACACTCAGACCGTACATGTGCTGGTGAAGATGGAACTCAGCGGTCTCACGATTATGGATATAAAAAGGGAAGAAGAAAAAGGATGGCACGCGTTTCGATCCATGAACCGTGAGACTGCTTACTTCCATTTTAATTTGCCAGTTCCTGATTCTGCTCAGTCATTATTGTTGTACGTGGTGTTTGGTTGAGACAATGCAACTTGTGGTCATAACAATAAGAATTAAAAAATAGGAGTATATCAGATTCAAAATTCATTATTATGCCAGGTCGTATGATGGCCGGATGCTCTCAAATCCATTCCTACCCAAACGAGGTCGTATGATGGCCGGACATGACAGGGATAACACCAGGATTAATTCCAAGAATTGTACCTCGTCACTGGAAATCTATGCACCACCTGGGCCCAGGTGGTGCACTGGTCACCTGGCATATTCCCTACATCCATCCCCGGCGCGGTGTCCAAAATGAATTTGTGCAAGCGATTTTGACAAGGTGTGAACGATTTGTCCCGCCTCGGAAAGTTGAGCTCGTTGCAACGAGAATATAAGGCAACGCAAGCTATTGACATTACACATCCAATTGAAAAAGATGTCGTACAAGACTCTGCTGCGTTCCATTTGACATCGTCCGCTCGCCCGGTCTAAGTCAAACGGAATGTGTAGGAGGCGTGTACGGGGTAGATGTTTGTTATATAAGTCCTGGGACCTTTCCGTGTCAAATTAAAAAACTGCAAGTGAAGCCAGACACGTCGAGCCGTTACAATAACCGAGAGGGATGCAAACGGCGTTTTTTATAAGCATAATTTTTTCTCGCATACGTTGGGCCCTTTGCGTGTCAAATTAAAAATTTTCTCCTTTTATCAAAAAACATCTCCTTTAGCGACGCTAAATTTTCCCCTTTAACCCACTTCGTGCATGAATCGAATTGTCTGACCCTCATCACCGGGGGCCTCTAGAGTGGAGACAATGAACTTCAGAAAAGAAAAGAAAAGTGGAGACAATGAATTCTAGGAAAGAAAAGAAAAGAAAAAAAGGATGAGAAAATGTTAGAAAAAAATAGGTACTACGTACGAGATTTATGTTGGAAGAGCCTGGAGAACGAAACTATAAAACAAGAAATCGATTGACGCAGATTAATCCAAGTCGTGATGTTGTGCTTCTGTTCTTTTTTTTTTTGATGTTTTTTCCTTTCACTTGCTCAGCGATGTTATTATTGCAAGGACTGGAACAGGCCGGAAGTTTTACCACTGGCCCTACGACCCTATACGCGGTGTCATCATTACCACTACTCCTATACACGGCGGTTCCATACGGTGTCACCTCTAGCTACCACTACTCATGTTGTGGGAGAAAAAAATTCTGGATAAGGTATGAACTGGAGAGCAAGTGCATACCGTTCTCAGATGGTGCCACGTACTTCATTCGTGTCTTCAATCGGCATTCCCTGATCGTGGCACCATCTATACCACCGGCCCCAACGTACCACTGACTTAATGCCCTTATATGCAGTGTAATCATTACCAATACTCCCATACGCGGCCAGAAGTTATTACCACTGCTTGAAGGGAAGTGCTGCCGACTAGATGTGCCGATTAGTTTATTTTGTGTTTATTGGGGATTATGTAACAGTAGTTCTATCGATGAGTTTGTTGCCTGGAATGGTACATTGAACACTACTGGCCCCAACAGTCTCAAGGTTATGGATACAAAAAAGAAGAAGAAAAACGATAGCACATGTTTCGATCCATGAACCGTGAGACTGCTGACTTCGTTTTTAATTGGCCAGTTCCCGATTCCGCTGAGTCATTGTTGTTGTACGTGGTGTTTGGTTGAGAATTCCAACTTGTGGTCATAACGATAAGAATTAAAAAAGAGGAGTATATCAGATTCAAAAATCTTCATTACGCCAGGTCGTATGATGGTCGGATGCTCTCCAATCCACTCCTTCCCAAACGAGGTCGTATGATAGCCGGACATGACAGGGATAACGCCAGGATTAATTCCAGGAATTGTATCCTCATCATTTGCAATCTATGCACCACCTGGGCCCAGGTTGTGCTCTTGTCACCTGGCATATTCCCTACGTCCGCCCCACGCACGCGGTGTCCGTAATGAATTCGTGCGAGCGATTTTGACAAGGCGTGAATGATTTGTCCCACCTAGGAAAGTTGAGCTCGTTGCAACAAGAATATAAGGCATCGCATGCTATTGGCGTTACACATCCGATTGAAAAAAAAGATGTTGTACAAGACTCTGCCGTGTTCTGTTCGATATTGTCCGCTCGCCCGGTCAAAATCGAACGGAATGTGGAGTAGGCGTGTACGGGGTGGATGTTTTTTATATAAGCCCTGGGCCCTTTCTGTGTCAAATAAAAAATTTCTCCTTTTATCGAAAATCTCCAGAAAAGAAAAGAATAGAAAAGTGGAGACAACGAAGTCCAAAAAAGAAAAGAAAAGAAAAGAAAGGAAGAGAAAAATGTTAGAAAAAAGTAGGTACTACCTACGAGATTTAATGTGAAGGAGCCTGGAGAACGAAACTCTAAAACAGGAAATTGATTGACTCATATTAATCCAAGTCATGATGCTATGCTTCTGTTCTTGTTTTTTTGAAGTTTTTGCTTTTCATGTTTTGTCATGTTGTTTTCCTGCCAAAATTCGAACATTCGCGATGTTATTATTACAAGGACTGGAACCTAGATGGATTTGGAGGACAGGAATCAGAACATACCTACAGGGGTCTTCCAACCAGCACAGGGGATGCACGACAGGGGTTAAGGTACACCGGCACACTTGGACCGTACATGTGCTGGTGAAGATGGAACTCAGTAGTCTCACAGTTATGGATAGAAAAAGGGAAGATGAAAAAGGATGGCACGTGTTTTGATCCATGAAACGTGAGACTGCTAACTTCCATTTTAATTGGCCAGTTCCTGATTCCGCTAAGTCATTATTGTTGTACGTGGTGTTTGATTGAGACAATGCAACTTTTGGTCATAACAATAAAAATTAAAAAAAAAAAGAGGAGTATATCAGATTTAAAAATCTTCATTATGCCAGGTCGTATGATGGTCGGATGCTCTCCAATCCACTCCTAGCCAAACAAGGTCGTATGATGGCCGGACATGACAGGGATAACACCAAGATTAATTCCATGAATTTTATCCTCGTCACTAGAAATCTATGCACCACTTGGGCCCAGGTTGTGCACTGGTCACCTGGCATATTCCCTACATCTGCCCCCGTGCGTGGTGTCCGTAACGAATTCGTGCGAGCGATTTTGACAAGTTGTGAACAATTTGTCCTGCCTTAGAAAGTTGAGCTCATTGCAACGATAATATAAGGCAATGCGTTCTATTGACGTTACACATCCGATTGAAAAAGATGTCATACAAGACTCTGCCGCGTTCCGTTCGACATCGCCAGCTCGCCCAGTCGAAGTCAAACGGAACATGTAGGAGGCGTGTACAGGGCGGATGTTTTTTATATAAGCCCTGGGCCCTTTCCGTGTCAAATTAAAAAACTGCAAGTGAAGCCAGACACGTCGAGCCGTTACTATAACCGAGAGGGATGCAAACCGCGGTTTTTTATAAGCATATTTTTTTTCCCCATATGTTGGGCCCTTTGCGTGTCAAATTAAAATTTTCTCCTTTTATCGAAAAACATCTCCTTTAGCGACGCCAAATTTTCCCCTTTAACCCACTTCGTGCATGAATTGAATTGTGTGACCCTCCACACCGGGGGCCTCTAGAGTGGAGACAATGAACTTCAGAAAAGAAAAGAAAAGTGGAGACAATGAACTCTAGAAAAGAAAAGAAAAGAAAGGAAGAGAAAATGTTAGAAAAAAATAGGTACTACGTACGATATTTATGAAGAGTCTGGAGAACGAAACTGTAAAACAGGAAATCGATTGACGCAGATTAATCCAAGTCATGATGCTCTCCTTCTGTTCTTGTTTTTTTGATGTTTTTTCTTTTCACTTGCTCAGCGATGTTATTATTGCAAGGACTGGAACAGGTCGAAAGGTTTACCACTGGCCCTATGACCCTATACGTGGTGTCATCATTACCAGTACTCCTATACACGGTGGTTCCATACGGTGTTACCTCTAGCTACCACTACTTATGTTGTGGGAGAAAAAAATTTTAGATACGGTATGCACCAGAGAGCAAGTGCATACCATTCTCAGATGGTGCCACATACTTCCTTTGTGTCTTAAATCGGCGTTCCCTGACCGTGGCACCATCTATACCATTGGCCCCAACGTACCACCGGCCCAATGCTCCTATACGCAGTGTAATCATTACCACTACTCCTATACGCAGCCAGAAGTTATTACCACTGCTTGAAGAGAAGTGTTGCCGACTAGATGTGCTGATTAGTTTATTTTGTGTTTATTGGGGATTATGTAACAGTAGTTCTATCGATAAGTTTGTTGCCTAGAATGGTACGTTGAACACTAATGGGCCCAGCAGTCTCACGGTTATGGATACAAAAAAGAAGATGAAAAAGGATGGCATGTTTCGATCCATGAACTGTGAGACTACTGACTTCAATTTTAATTGGCCAGTTCCCGATTCTGCTGAGTCGTTGTTGTTGTACGTGGTGTTTGGTTGAGAATTCCAACTTGTGGTCATAACGGTAAGAATTAAAAAAGAGGAGTATATCAGATTCAAATATCTTCATTATGCTAGGTCGTATGATGGTCGGACGCTCTCCAATCCACTCCTACCCAAACGAGGTGGTATGATGGCCGGACTTGACAGGGATAATGCCAGGATTAATTCTAGGAATCGTATCCTCATCATTTGCAATCTATGCACCACTTGGGCCCAGGTTGTGCACTAGTCACCTGGCATATTCCCTACATCCGCCCCCGTGCGCGGTGTCCGTAATGAATTCATGCAAGCGATTTTGACAAGGTGTGAATGATTTGTCCCACCTACAAAAGTTGAGCTCGTTGCAATGAGGATATAAGGCAACGCGCAGTATTGGAGTTACACATCCGATTGAAAAAAGATGTCGTACAGGACTCTGCCGCGTTCCATTCGACATCGTCCGCTCGCCCGGTCGAAATTGAACGAAACGTAGAGGAGGCGTGTACGGGGCGGATGTTTTTTATATAAGCCCTGGGCCCTTTCCGTGTCAAATTAAAATTTTTTCCTTTTATCGAAAAACTCCAGAAAAGAAAAGAATAGAAAAGTGGAGACAATGAACTACAAAAAAGAAAAGAAAAGAGAGGAAGAGAAAAATGTTAGAAAAAAATAGGTACTACCTACGAGATTTAAGGTGAAAGAGCCTGGAGAACGAAACTCTAAAACAGGAAACTGATTGATGCAGACTAATCCAAGTCATGATGCTATGCTTCTGTTCTTTTTCTTTTGATGTTTTTTCTTTTCACATTTTGTCATGTTGTTTTCCTACCAAAATTTGAGCATTCGCAATGTTATTATTGCAAGGATTGGAACAGTTGTGTATGCTTTATTATGATCGGAATACCACCCCCATTGCTATATTAACCTATTGAGATTACAAATTGCCAGTGCCAGACGCACGTCTGTAGATGGGCTCACGCGTCATGGGAACGAACACCAAGCGTCCCAACGCAATTTTGGCCCAGGAATACAAAGTGACTCAGCGCAGTTTGAGCCCACAAATAACAAGCGGCCCAGTGCAGTGTTGGGCCTACTCTGATAGCTTCACGTACACTTTGTTCTAGCTGCCTCCTCGCTGGACCCTTCGATCCACAACAGCCCTCTCCCGATTGCACAAAACAAGCCTCGAGGAGCATCCACCATCTGTCATGCTCTTGGAGGAGTATCTGCCGGCCGCCACGCTCTTGTAAGAGCATCCGCCGTCCACCGGCGTGGAGGAGCACTCGACGGCCATCACACGTGGAGGAGCAACAGCGCTAGGTACAATTGCTCACATAATGTTATTGTAGTTCAATCCTCTTATGGATACGCTGATTGAATTGTAGGAAGCGATGCCAGAAGATAAGACATGGATGGGAAAAGATAGGCGTAGGAAGGAGTGGCAGGTTGGAATGAAGTCATTTTTAAATTGAGCATTCCAGGGCTCTCGTGAAGAAAAAATTAAGGCTTATCCTTGGACGAAATGTCATAATATTTGCCACGTGACACATAAGGAAGTTCATCTTCACTTGCTTCGTAATGGGATGTCATTTGATTATACTTTTTGGGTACACCATGGAGAAAAAGGAGCTAAGAAATATATTGTTGAGCAATCAACAAATAATGAGTTAATTTCTGATGACACTGCTATGGAAAATATGTTTTCTAGTCTACTTAGAGGCACTGATCATGGTGGTACTTCAGCAGATGTTGGTGATCCATAAATGCTATAAACCAGCAGGAGCCAACTAGGTGTGCAAAGGCATTCTATGACTTATTAAATGATGCCAAAAAGGAGTTGTATCCAGGTCGTGAGAAGGTGACCAAATTATCCTTCCTTGTCAGGTTATACCAGATAAAGTATTTATCTGGTTTGAGCAAAAAAGCATGTGAGTTGATCCTTGAACTAATCTCATATGTGCTTCCAGGGGGCCATTGCATTCCTAATACAATTGATAAAATTCAAAGGGTTGTTTGTGACCTCGGGCTGAGCTACGAAAGATCGATGCATGTGTCAATGACTGTGTGTTATTCTGGAAGGACTATTCTCTTCTGAATCGATGCCCAAAATGTGGTGAATTAAGATGGAAAAATAGTACTGGTGGTGATGCAAAAGAGGCTTTACCTTATGGAAAAGCCAAGAAGCTTGTAGCACACAAGATTCTATGATACTTCCCTCTTATTCCTCGTCTTCAAAGGTTTTATATGGCAGAATCGACGACATCAAACATGCGCTGGCACAAAGAAGAACGTATTGATGATGGAATATTACACCATCCTGCAGATTTGAAAGCATGGAAGCATTTTGATAGCACTCAAAAAAATTTCTCATCTGATCCTCGCAACATAAATCTTGGGCTAGCATCTGATGGTTTCAATCCATTTGGAGTAATGAAAGTTTCTTATGGTACATGGCCTGTGATTCTAATCCCTTATAATCTACTACCTTGGTTGTGTATGAAGCAGCCTTATTGGTTGATGTCAATGATAATTCCTGAGCAAAAGTCACCTGGAAACAACATTTATGTGTATTTGCAGCCTTTGATTGATGAGCTACTGAAAATATGGTCTGATGGTCTTGAAACATACGACAGTTCAAGGAACGAGACGTTTCTCATGCGAGCTTCTATATTGTGGACAATAAATAATTTTCTAGCATATGCAATGCTATGTGGATGGAGCACTAAAGGTAGGTTAGCATGTCCATACTGCCATGTAAACACTGACGCCTTGTAGCTGAAACATGGACGAAAGTATGGCTACATGGGTCATCGCCGTTTCCTACCTCAGGATCATCGGTGGCGTTGGGACAATGCTTCTATCAACAAGATAGAGAATAGAGAGGCTCTAACATCACTCTCTGGTCACGAAGTACTCCAATGATACGAGACTATTGATCAAGTGAGTTTTGGACAGACGAATAATAAGAGAAAGCGCACTGAGGAAGATAGATGGCATAGTTGGAAGAAGAGAAGTAAAGTTTTTCAGCTCCCGTGTTGGAAGACATTGCTAATAAGGCATAACTTGGATGTCATGCACATTGAGAAAAACATTTGTGATAGCATATTGGGGACATTGCTTAATATGGATGGTAAAACAAATGATAGTCTACAAGCTTGTTTTGATATGCAGAAAATGGGTATATGGCCAAAGCAACATCTGATGGGTATGAAAGGGAAGTACGATTGTCCATCAGCATCATATACTTTGCAAAAAGATCAGAAGACTACCTTGTGCAAGTTTTTGGTGGATGTGAAGATGCCTGATGGTTATGCGTCGAACATCAAGAGATGTGTGGACATAACAGCACGTAAGATATTAGTTCTAAAAACTCATGACTGCCATATTATATTTCAAAAGCTCCTTCCTATTGCAATACGTGACATATTGCCTGAAAAATTGTTGAACCTTAAATTGACTTTAGCAGATTCTTTTCTGGAATTTGTTCTAAAGAATTGGCGGAACCAGATTTGGATAAGATGATTGAACAATTTCCTGAAAAAATTTGTAAGCTTGAGATGTTGCTTCCTCCCGCTTTCTTTGATATCATGGTAAATCTTCCAATCCATCTTGCCGGACAAGCTAGCTTGGGTGACCTGTTTCTTACAGATAGATGTATCCAATTGAGAGGTACCTTGGTACATTGAAGAGGTATGTACATAACAGAGCTCACCAGGAGGGTTCTATAGCTGAAAGATATATTATGTAAGAGTGTATGACTTTTTGTAGTCAGTTTTTGGATAACATCAGCAACAAGCTTAACAGGCTAGAAAGTCATGAAGCTGCAGCTAGGAATGAACCTTCTCTTGAGTCTAATATATTTACAGAAGTTGATAATTCTAAAAAAGAGTTTAAATGGCGCCAACTTACTATGGTGGAACTACATAACATCAGGCATTATAATATTTCTAATGTCGAAGAGGCCGCTCCATGGATCAAGTACATATAACTCAGATGTTCTATACTATATTGGATCATGCTTATTGTAGATGGTTAATTTAATTTTGTACCCTTTTCAGTGAGCATTTTGAAGAGCTGAAAAAGATTCATTCTCGTGATGTTGAAAAAAGCCACAAAGATGCGTTTGTTTATTGGTTTCAGAAACGAGTAAGTACATGGAAGTTTTTACTTTGATGAAATATTGAACAAATATGTGTTCTGGAGTTGGTTTATTGATGACCCCTTTTATACTAATTAATTTGTACAAATTACAACATTACACAATGAAGGCAAAGTAACTGATTCTTTCTATGCATTATCTAAAGGACCTGATCGTCGGGCACGTTTTTTTAGTCGATCATTCATAAATGCTTCTTCTTTCGAACAACAAAGGTGGAAAAAGATTTACGGACGCAAAACAGTGCTGTTGTTGTTCGGGATGGTGATCATGAGTGGTATGGAGTAATCAAGAAAATGATTTCTGTTGATTTTTTAAAAAAAATCAAGAGGTTCTGTTATTTTAATGTGACTGGTTTGATCGGCCACATTTCGGTCAGAGCCAAAGCGGAGGCTACAAATTGGATCGATACAGAATGATAGATGTTGACACTACTCTTTTTCAATTTAAGTATGAGCCTTACATTCTAGCCACCAAAGCAGAACAAGTTGTTTACGTTCAATGTGTGAAGCCACGAAACCTTTTTGCCATGCCCCTAAAGACAGTAAAAATAATGTCACTGAGACGATGGAGGCTGAGACATTTGATGATCGATGACTTACAAATATAAATGAGGATAGGACCGCATGGGATAGGAATGACATTGAGGGAGCAACCGGTGATGCTTTCGCTCTTCAAATGAGAACATGTGATCAGTCTGGGACACATAGAGTTCCATAAGAAAATGAAGATGACGATAAAGATGACGATGATGATACATATATCAATGATGGTATTGTATCTCAAATATTGGGGGGGTGCAAATATGATGATTTTTTATATAAGTACTGTGTGAGCGCTAGCTGTACATGAACTATTTGATTTTTTTTTAAAAGATAGAAGCCGCTATTCTATTTAGCAGCAAGCTTAGAACCAAGCCAACATCTATTCGTGGCAAAAGTTCCTAATGCAATGATTGTGTTTAGTGATGATAGATCCTAACGCCACGAGCTGGTGAATAGCTCAAATGTTCATAATGCAACGATCGTGTTCCGTGGCGATAGATCTAAACGCCATGAACTGGTCAATCGTGGCAAAGGTTCTTAATGCAATGATTGTGTTCTGTGGCGATAGATCCAAACACCATGAACTGGTGAATTGTTGCAAAAAATCATAATGCAACGATCGTGTAACGCGGCGATGGATCCTAACGTCCCGAACTGGTGAATCGTGGCAAAAGTTTGTAATGCAACGATTGTGTTCCATGGCAATAGATCCTAACGCCATGAACTGGTGAATCATGGTGAAAGTTCCTAATGCAACGATTGTGTTCCGTGACGATAGATTCTATTGCCACGAACTGTGGATTCATGGCAAAAGTTCCTAATGCAATGATTGTGTTCCGTGGCGATAGATCCTAACGCCATGAATTTTTAATTCGTGGCACAAATTCCTAATGCAATAATTATGTTCGTTGCAAAAGTTCCAAATGCAATGATCGTGTTCCATGCCGATAGATCCTAGTGCCACGAACTTGTGATTTGTGGCAAAAGTTCCTACTACAACGATTGTGTTCCGTGGCGATAGATCCTAACACCACGAACTTGTAATTTGTGGCAAAAGTTCCTAATGCAACAATTCTTTTCCGTGCGATAGATCCTAACGCCACGAACCGATAATTGGTGGCAATAGATCCTAATGCAACGATCTTGTTCCATGGCGATAGATGCTAACGCCATGAAATGGTGAATCGTGGCAAAAGTTCCTAATGCAATGATTGTGTTTTGTGGCGATAGATGCTAACGCCACGAACTAGTGAATCGTGGCTAAACTTCCTAATGCAACGATCGTGTTCCGTGGTGATAGATGCTAATGCCAAGAACTGGTGAATCGTGGCGACAGATTCGTGTCGATAGATCCTAATGACACGAGCTAGGGAATCGTGGCAACAGATCCTAATGCAACGATCGTATTCCGTGGTGATAGATGCTAATGCCACGAACTAGTGAATCATGGCAAAATATTTGTGGCGATAGATCCTAATGCAACGACCTAGTCAATCATGGCAACATATGCTAATGCAACGATCGTATTCCGTGGCGATAGATGCTAATGTCACCGACTAGTGAATTGTGGCCAAAGATCAAGCTGACTACAACAATTTAGTATTCGTTGTAGTACAATCGTTGCAACATGGTGGAATCCTTGTAGTGCTTTTATCACCACCCCCACCCTCCTCCCTGTCTCCCTCTCCAACAACCTCCCTTCCATTGTATTACATCCTTAAAAGTCCATAAGTCATTTTTGTAGCCGTCAATATAAGGCCATAAGACTTGAGCATATTTTGCAGCAATTTGAAAGCCAGTCCTTACATACAAATTATTTCGCTCTTCTTTTGGTCCATAAGTCCATAAGTCAATTTAAAAGCCAGTCAAAGAGGGGGGGGGGTCTAAGGCTACTTAGTTCTGTCATCTGATCCAATTGAAGAGCACCCGATGCATTCCAGGTCTCACAGTATCCAAATAGGTTCTTCAACTTTAGGGATCCTTCCAGTGAACACGATCTAGTCTGCTAGAAGTTTACAAAATGACAATTGGTGAGACTAGAGGCATGTATATTTTGAAACCAATCGCTCAGATATGCTGAACATTGATTATTGAAGGTCTGTATAACAGAATGTGCAGCACAAACATGTTAAATGTGCATATGAAGTGATGAAACCTTCTAAAAAAATACAGTGATGAGACCAGCATGAGAGATATCTTTTAATATATTTCCATTCGAGCTATGTTGTCGATAATTCACGGTAATGGCTAGAGGAATATAACAAGAAATGGGAGAAGTTTGATAATGCAGCAAGCTTGGAGTACAACAATACTGAACCACAAAATGCAGGAAACATGTTGATTTGCTCCAGGTGCTGAGAGAGTTAAGAAACTGCAACAATGTGTTTGTGTGTGCGCGCGCAAACAACTCACACTTGTATACAAGGATACACCTTAAATAGTTCTAGCTCGATTCATATACAGTTAAATAGAATTGTCACTGATCCTTACCAGTGACTATGTTTCTTCTGCAGGGTTCGGGAACGTGCCGAGAAGATCTCGGATGTAGTGGAGGGGCTAGCGTGTAGCCCGGTGGAACTTTGTGTTGGTGTTGATGTTTCGAATAATGTTTTGAAACTGTTTGGTGTATTTGTTCTGTTATGTGGATATCCTTTTCTGTTATTTGTTCTCGCCATCGTGTGAGGTAGTCAGTTTTTTTTTTAAAAAAAAAAAAAATCGAAAACTTAACTTACGTCGGCTATGGCCATACCGATGAAAGTTAGCCCAAGTTAACTTTCATCGTTCTGGGTAAGCCGACGTATGTTAACCTTGATCTTTCGTCGGTATGTCCATAGCCGACGTAAGTTATATCAGGTTAACTTACGTCGATTCGAGACAACTGACTTACATTAGGCACGTATCTTTCATTGGCCCAGCAGCGGCCAACGTAAGTGCTTCGGCCCAGCCCACAGCCCATCCCTGTAACTTACGTCGATTATGGGATACCGACGAAAGTTACTAACTTACATCGGCGACCGACGTAAGTTACCTTAATTACGTCCAAACTGCTTCATCGGCCTGTAACCAATGTAATTAAGCAAAAACTGACATAAGTAGGTAACTTACGTCTGTAAAGGCCTTAATTATGTTGGCCCTAGCCGACGTAATTGATCGGGATTTCTGTAGTGAAGGTTACTGTGACTTCTTAACAAAAAACTGACTAGTCAACAAGATGAATAAAAATCTGCCAGTCCTTAACAAAACAACAACCACAATGCTCATGCTCGCACCAAGGGTCGAGTCGGCAAAATCCGAGGTCCCGTATGAGATACTAAAATAAGATATATCTCTACAATAACATATACACAATAGTTCTCTTCAAAGAAACATATATACTATAATAATGTAAAATCCCTAATTTCCAAAATTCAAGGTTCAGTTAGGACAAAAAATTTTGAAAGATAAAAAGAATTAAAAAGGATTGAGAAAAACAAATTAATTCAAACTCCAAATGAGGGAATTCAAAAAAATAAATTAACTAATGTTCATATGAAGTTAACACGAAGATTTGAGTTGACCAAGGGATTCCAAATTTTTCCAGAGGTCTATTTTGGTTCAAAATAAGTAACTTCAAAGTTCCAAAATTTTTGATCTTCAATTGCTATATTATTTGAGACGCATAGCAAATTCAAGCCATATTTAAGTTCAAATTTGGAATTCTGTTCAAACTTACTTGAACATAAGATTTGAACACACCATCATGATCATAATGACTTGCTTGACTTATCCACAAAGTTTCACAATTTTTAGAGCTCGTATACTATTTTAAATTGAATTTGCGTGTGAGCTGTACAATGAGGTGGTTGGTAGGACCCACAGGTCAGCATCTACCCATGTGCAGCCGCAAAACAGAGCCCGCTGCTCACGCCAGCGCGAGCGCTGCATGTTCCAGTGTGACAGCGCGCGAGCTGCCCCCTACAGCTGCATACAGCCCACCCCGAGGCTCCTCCTTATCATCTTGCCAGTCCCCCAAGTCGAGTCCTTCATCGATGTTTCATCCCTGGCGCAAGAAACCGACGATCACCGCCCTTCTTTGCTCTGAGCAAATTCATCGACGCACGGTGTGTTTTAGCTTTTGCCTTTGACATTTTCAACTCACTTGCTTGATCGCGCAGCCCCCTGAGTTTTTTTGGTGCCAGTCAGGTCCTCCCCATCGACGGATTGGACAAATTTCGGGCCGCCGGTGAACTCCCCTGCTTTGCTGCCTCGCCTGCTCCGTGGAACCGCAGCTATGGCCATTATCAAGCATCGATCCTTTAAGGAAAAAGGTTTGGAATCATGACTAGTTCATGCTCGCAAATTTTCAGGTCTTGTCATAGCTTGTAGCTCGGGTATTCCGCGAAGAACCGACGCATAGTTGTTTTGCTTGCCTCGGTTCTTCATCCAAATTCAAATTGCACGTGCTATCATACTTCGATTTTATTAGAAAGTAGCTTCTACACATTCTAGCACATATACTTGCCAAAAAGGCCCCAAAGTTATCGACCAAATGCATAGAAATTGGAGTTCATGCGGCCACCGGCTGAAAAGCCGAGAGTCGCCGCCGAACTTGTAATTGCGGCCATTTCCACCTTAATAGGAGTTCGTTTTGGTCATCCTCATGATCCCAGGATGCTCTCCGATCATTTAACGAGCAGTTTTAGCCCTTGCCGATGCAAATTCGTGTTCGCCGAAACCCTAGCTCCGCCCGCCTCTGTCGAGACCACTTCTCCGACCGCCAATTGCCATCGGGGGGCTCTGTATCATGTTCTATGGCCGATTTTAGATGTGGCGGCAAGTACGGAGGGCTGTTGTGCCCTGTAACTGCCGCCGGCGAGTGGCCGCCAGCCTAATGTGGAAGAGGACCCCCTGGTGGGTCCTGGTCGTTAGCCTCTGCGGTGTACCTCCAGATCTGCTGCGGCTAGGGGATCAAATGTGGCTGCACCTGTGAAATTTATAGCCCCGTGTGACTTCAACCCGATTGGCCCACTTTAAACCTGTGGGCCCAGCCCTTTATTCAAACTTTTCCCAATTGGAATTTAATTCCAGATTTTGCTCCAACTTTGAAAATCCATATCTCCTAGTAAAATTGTCCATAAATTCCCAAATAAATTTACATAGAACCAGCATGAAAATACTTTCCAGTGGTGCACTTGGAGTTGTACGAAAGTCCATTGAAATTTCTCAATAATTCAAATAAGCAAAATGTTTCTAGAATTAATTCCTATATTTCTGCTCTTTGGAAAATTACCAAATTTTTCCACAACCTTCATTTGAGTATTCTTGAACTCCATTTACATGGTCATTAGACTTCATTTACATGGTCTGATCACCTGTGTATCCTCTATGGACATAAAAATAGCCAAATTCATTTTGAATTTGTACAGAAACTTGTGCAAGCTTCTGAATTTAATATCTCTCAGTATAAAGATTAAAAAATTGTCAAACTAACTTATTTGGTATTTTACTTATAAACACTAACCAGAACTACAACCCAATCTTCATGAAAATCCATAGATTTTCCTGTAGAGCCTTTTAAAGAAAAATCATGTTTGATTTTTATCTGATGATTCACTTCATATAAAAATATGAAATTTTGCCAAAATGTTCTCTCTTAAGATAAAGAATACCTGTAAAAATTTCAGCTGCATTGGACTTCATTAACCGAGTTCAATCTGGAGATTTTCCTAACTAGTCATAGAATGCCAAAAACAACAGAAACTTTTCAGTAAATTGTCCAAACTTCTAAATTCAATATCTCACAGTAGAATGCTTAGAAAATTGTTAAACCAATTTTGTTGAGTAACTCTTGAACTCAACTAAGTACAACACCAACTTTTGGCCATGTCAAAGCTACAGATTTTTTCCAGAAAATTATAGGAAATGTTTAGGTTCATTGAATTCTATACAACTGTAACTTCTATGAATTGATCCCAATTTTGGCCAGAAACTTACCCATAGTTCCTAGTGTCCTCTATAAAATTTCCAGAACCATTAGGCTCAAATTCATATACTTAACTGTCTTTCCATTAAGCTATATCATAATACTGGTATTGATTAACTTGCATATTTCTTTGCATATCGATTAGTTGCCGAGCTCAAGAGGACCCCGGAGCTACTTGAAGTCATCCCTCTAGAGATTAACTTTGATACCGTCTCGCAACCAGGGAAGCCACGGTTTGCATTTAAGCGCTATTACAAAATTTTGATTTGTATCACCTATGTCTAAGATGAGTTATGTGCATTAGGCCTAAGGTGATTGAAAACCCACTTGCAAGATCAGATCAACCCATGGAGTTTTTGGTTAGTTGTTATGTCATCGTGTAGACTATGCTATGCTAAATGTTGTATAGGATTCGGTTGAAGTCGAGTAGTTGTAATCTACTCGCATGGCTAGGACTTTTCCACACGGGATTGGTTCAAAGAAATGGTGTATTAATCTGAATATGAGACCGGGCTGGGGCGTAGGATGCAACAGGAAGTGGTCTTGAGTGCATAGCCCTGCCTGTGTCGGTTATGGACCGATCTATATGCCGCCGTGCTGAGCAAGTCTGAACAGTATTGGATTCATACTAGATATATAGGGTCCAAGAAACCGATGTACCTTGGGAAGACTTTGTTGAGACTTTTTTGATCGCCTCAAGCTTTCGACCGTAGCACAGTAGGCGGAAACTCGCTCACAACATCTTCACAGTGGAAAGGTGCACCGTGAGTGGGAATACTGTCCTAGACGATGGAATCGATTCAACTTGGGCGGAACTTGAGAAAGGTGGCTGCATACGACGTCCGTGGAGTGCACCTAGGTGACTTCCAGTACGGGCGTACGTGTCGTGTATTCCGAGGATCATTGATTCAAATCACCATACCTCACGGATATGAGTATCACTTGTTCACTGAGTTGTGACGTAGTAATACTTGCACTTGAGATGAGAATTAATTACTGATGTTATGAACATTATATTATCGTGATATTGCTATGTTGTATGTATTATTATAGTGCTCACTAAATTTATATTTCCACCTTGGGGATGCAGCATCGTGATGAAGCGTTTCTTGTTTGATTGTGGAGTTACGATGTTGCCCAGCACAAGGTTTAAGCTGCTGCTATAAATCTGAAAATAAGGACCTACATTTAGGCGAGTCCATTATGCAAATTTGTCATCCTATGTTTATGTCTTTACCCTCATGTAGATTTTCATGTTTAGGTGAGACGGTTAGGTCTTGCTGAGCCTTCATGCTCATGGTTGCTATATAAGTTGTTTTGCATGTACAAACCTCTGTGCTTATACTTATGGTTGTCCAATGAGACTCGGGACTCTCCGAGTAATATACTCAAGTGGAAACCTTGCCACTATTGTTTGATCTTCGTGGCTAGTGAGGAGCATCCGTGGGCTGGACGGCTTCTCTTATGCTTATTAGACTGGAGTACAAGAGTTGTAATCTTATCTTCCGCTATAGTTTATTTTTATAAACTACTTGTAAACTGAACATCTTTGTAAATTTCATCAAATGATTTATGTAATACGTGTTCCTTTACATGTTTGCTGTTGGGTGTCGCATCGCACGGCACCACCCAATGCGATTCCTGGAAAGTGTGGACTCCGGTCTCCACAACCTGGTATCAGAGCCACGTTGGGAATAGCACACTAAATAAGGATCGTATTACAAGAAAAACGTAGGATATGGTGAGGATACAGTACTAGGCCCACATAAGGACAATATTAGCATAAGTTATTAAGGTGGCAAATCTAACCTATGTGTTATTATATTATGTAACGATGCTCCGACATCAGGTAAGAGGTAAGGTACGCCATCACAAGCGGATCAATTGCGGTAAGCTCACCATGCGAGAGGTAGCATGTGTTCATTTCCATGGCTTGGCACGGGAAAGTCAATATGAGTCTCTGAAACTTTCCGTGTTTCTAAGAACATATGACACGCGGTACCCCAACGTGCATCAAAAATAGTGGGAGCCCCCATTGGGTGGGACACAACCTGATGCGCCTCCTACTGGTGTAGCATTATGCAAAGACGTGGGACCACATCGGGTGGTAGAAAACCAGGTCATGTACCTCGAGACGTGGCTTAACTCGGGGCGGCTCGTATAGAATGATACGGGATGAATGTTTTTACTTTTATATATATTATTGTAAAATGTTTGCCCGTGCGGTCTGTGTCGTACGACACCATATGATTAATCTATAGTTTGTGTGTAGTGACAGGTACACTGACCACATGATCGTATTGCGCTTAGAAATCGTTTGCGAGTGAACGTCATTAAGGCCACCGTTGAGACGTATGCCAGAATACCGGATTAGAATTTTTACTTGGTGAAGCAAGTAGTACCGACATATACTCAATTGATGCATTAATCACTTTTCTGTAAAATGGAACTGAGAAGATTTCAAACCACTTATATTAGCTATCGAGCTCTGAGTTTGAACTAAGTTTTCAAATTTGGAGTAGGCTTTGGAGTCACCAAATTAAAAACAGGGTGTTCTTTTTTCTGCCAGAACAGGACCTGACTTTGAGAAACCATATCCCCCAGTATAAAACTCCAATGAAGGATTATCATACATGGATGTAAAGTTTAGTAAGTCCTTTAAAACTTTTATGTTCAACTCCAGAACTGAATTCCCCTCTAACCTGTTCAAAATTTCAAAGTTCCAAAAATCTGCCAAACTGGACAGAAACTGGAACCCTCTCTGGACTCCTTACTGTTTTGACTATATCTCACTCTAGAAAAATTGAACAGGACCGTGTAAGATATTACTGTTATCCTTGTAATATTTATTACAAATTTGTAAATTGTGAGTTTTGTGAATTCTGCTGTTTTATATCTGGAAATTGTGGCCAAAAATCAGCATAAACAAAGGAGATGCTGTCAATTTTTTCAGAAAAAATGTCAGGTTTACAATACCATATCATCTCAATCAGAAACGATCTGAAGGCAAACCAATACGTTTTGGAAAGGTATTGAAGTGTACTTCAACTTTGTAGTTCACCTCAAGATCTGATTCTGCCATTTATTGGGTTAAATTTATGTTTGAGTACAGGCTGGTCAGGTTTCAACAGAAACTTCATTGGTTTGGTACAATTTGGTGCTGTTATGAATCTGGTCCTCAATTTCACTTTGAGAAGTGTCCTAACGGACCAGTTGTCAAAACTCAACCATTTACCAGTGGAATTGAGGGTTTGACCCACTCGAACCACTTTTCTTTTATGACCATGTTTCTGTCATATTGAAAATAAAAGTGTGTATTCACACGATAATGCGCATAACGTCCTGTCACGACCAACGATAGTAGAAATGAACTTCGATCCATGGAGTTCATTATTTTGGACCTCGCTATTGTAACATTGGTCCAGGGATGTTGTATTGTGTATAATGTTTATACTTTATCAATATATGATAGTTATGCAAATTTGGTTATCAATACACACACTATTGTTTTCATCCTACTGTGATCTTGCAATATCACGTCTCATGTTGGATTAATGACTGTAACTGCAGAATGGTGCGCAATCGCACAACATACGAGTTCGGTGATTCAAGTCAGTGAGGGGATGACTCCCGAGAGCCAGAACAACCGGCGCAACCGCCACCTCTGTCTCCGCTTACATTGGCGGATCATATCGCAGCCATGCTGGGTTCGCGCGATGAGCGGACCGAACTGCTGCGAACCCTCATGCAGATTACGTCCAATCAGGGGGGACGTCAAGCCGAAGGCAATCGTCAACCTCAGCAAGCAACATATCCGGAATTCTTGGCGACTGCACCACCCGTGTTCAGTCGTGATGGTGAACCTCTAAATGCGGTCCATTGGCTCCGCACCATTGAAGCAAAGTTCGGACTGCTACAGTGCAGTGATCATATGGAGGTTTTATATGCAGCACAACAATTGCATGGCATCACCGGTGCTTGGTGGGCAAACCACATCGCCTCCTTGGCCGCCGGACAACAAGTCACTTGGACAGAGTTTCGGAAGGCATTCCACGCCTATCATGTTTCTCCTGCCATTATGAGAAGGGAGCTTCAGGAATTTCTTTATTTGAAGCAAGGAGAAATGAGTGCTCAAGTATACTCCAAAGTCTTTGTTAATATAGCACAATATGCGTCGGAGTATGTGAGTACAGAGGATCAGAAGCGAGAGTACTTTTATCAGGGTCTAAGCCCCATGTCCAAGACAAGCTTGCATTGTTCAATCCCGGTTCGTTCAATGCTATGCTTAATGCCGCGATTACGCAAGAGGATGCCACACATGAGCAGATCATGGAGAAGTCAAAGAAGAGACTTGCTGTGCAGGACAGCACATATAATGTTCCTCAATAATGATGTGTCGTGTACCGGTCACCGTCCGGACAGATATGGCAACCGGCTGTACAACCGAGTTCATATCGGAGTCGCCAGTTTGAGGTATGAGATTTCCAACCAGCATTATATCAGCAGCAAAAACAGTCCCAAATTGTTCCAGGGGCATTTATCTCGCAGTGAGATGCAGGACAATTCAGGCCTCAAGTTAGCGGGATGTTGAATCAGTATAAGTGTTTCACATGTGATCGTGTTTGGCACTATACCAAAGATCGCCCTGAGAAGATGTTGAGCAGCAGGCAAGTACCAGTACAATGGTGTATTCAGCCCCGTATTCAACCATAGAGGACAGTACTACAATCCGGAAGTGTTCAACATATAGCGATCGAGAGTGCCCCGGAGGGAGCACCAGTGTTAGCGGTCATGTTTGCTATCAAAGACATACCCATTCTCATACTCTTCGATTCCGGTGCTACCCACAATTTTATCAGTAAGTCATGTGTGAATCAGCACCAATTATCCACCAATACTCCAAAGAATAGTTATCTTATAAGTTCATCGGGTGGGAGTATCTAGGCTAGTCAGATTGTTCCCCGAGCAGCTCTATGTTTGGGAGGCAAGATATATCCAACGTCGCTGATTATATTGGAAGGACAGAAGATAGACGTAATATTGTGGATGTTATGGTTGAACCATCACAGTTCCGTTCTTAATATCGGTACCCAGAGTGTCCAAATTGACTCTCCGATACACGGACCGCACGAAATGGTTTTGGACAGCATGGAGCGGGACAGTGCAGCTGCATATAACATGGAAGCAACTAAACTTGAAGATATTGTGGTGGTCTGTGAGTATCCGGATGTGTTTCCCGATGACTTACCGGGCAAGCCACCCGAACACGACGTTGAGTTCAAAATTGAACATGTACCAGGAACCAGACTGATCTCTCAAAGACCGTATCGAATGGCGCCTAATGAGCTAGCTGAATTAAAGGAGCATTTGAAAGACCTTTTGGACAAGGGTTTTATTCGCCCCCAGCTTTTCACCATGGGGTTGCTCGGTGCTATTTGTCTAGAAAAAGGATGAAACATTGTGGTTATGGGTGGATTATCGACCACTCAACGCTGTGACTAAAAAGAACAAGTACCCGCTGGCCCGCATCCACATTCTATTCAATCAACTTGTTGGTGCGAGGGTTTTCTCAAAGATGGATCTTCGGTCCGGATATCATCAAATCAAAATTCGACCGGAGGATATACAGAAGATGGCATTCTCGACATGATATGGATTATACGAGTATCTTGTAATGTCTTTTGGTCTCACCAACGCTCCGGCTCACTTAATGTATCTAATGAACTAAGTATTTATGCCGGAGTTCGACAAGTTCGTCGTGGTCTTCATCGACGACATATTTGTTTATTCCAAGTCAGAGGAAGAGCATGTTGAACATCTGCATATTGTATTGCGACGATTGAGAGACCATAAGCTCTATGCAAAATTCAGCAAGTGTGAATTTTGGATCAGCCAAGTGCCATTCTTGGGACACATCGTTTCAGCTGAAGGCATCGCGGTGGACCCAAGTGAAATTGTACAAGTGCTGAAATGGCAGTCTCCGAAGTCCGTACATGAAGTCCGAAGTTTCCTCAGTTTAGCGGGATATTATCGGAGGTTCATCCCGAGCTTCTCAAAAATCGCTAAACCAATGACAAAGCTGCTGAAAAAGGGCACCAAATATATTTGGAGTTCAGCTTGTGAAGCAGCGTTCAAGACATTAGTACATCACCTTATGACAGCCCCAGTTCTTGCACTGCCAGACACGACAAAAACATTCAACATTTATTGTGATGCATCCGGCATCGGACTTGGTTGTGATCTTATGCAAGAAGGATGTGTGGTCGCATATGGATCTCGCCAACTCCGAAACCATGAACAGCACTATCCGTCCCATGACCTTGAGTTAGCTGCCGTGGTATTGGCATTAAAAATGTGGAGGCATTACTTGCTTGGAAATCTTGTACACCTCTACACCAACCACAAGAGTTCTAAATATATTTTCACGCAGAGGGAGCTGTATATGAGACAAAGAAGGTGGTTAGAGCTGATCAAGGATTACAAGATTGAAATTCACTACCACCTCGGTAAAAGTGAACGTGGTTCCCGACGCGCTTAGTCGGAAAGCTCATGTCCACAACATCACCATGGCTGAAATAGAAGATGACAAACCAAGTCTATATGTGATTCCATATGGGGCTCTCAATAATCTTGCTGTCATTCCCACCATCCGAGAGGAAATTATTGAATCCCAAAAGAAGGACAAGGGCATGTCACACATACAAGAAAGAGTGGACAGCGGGGAGGTAAAATGTTTCCGGAAAGATAATCACGGTACAATATGGTTCAAGGACCGGATAGTTGTACTCTGGAATGTTAAGCTGCGGAAGAAAATATTGGATGAAGCTCACATATCAAAAATTTCTATTCGTCCGGGCAGCAATAAAATGTATCAAGATTTAAAGACCAAGTTTTTGTGGACACAGATGAAGCGGGAAATAGCGAAGTGCGTATCCGAGTGTGATACGTGTCGGTGAGTGAAGGCCGACCATATGAAGAAAGCGGGACAGCTGCAAGCGCTGAATATTCCGGCATGGACATGGGAGGATGTGAGTATGGATTTCATAGTCGGATTGCCACTCACATTCCGGAAGCATGATTTGATTTGGGTGATAGGTCACCGACTAACCAAATCAACATACACTTCATTCTGGTAAATGTCGGATTCAATGCCATGAAATATGCGGTGTTGTACATATCAAGAATCATGTGTCTACACGGCATTCCTCGCACGATTATTTCAGATCGAGGATTGTTGTTCATTGCTCGTTTCTGGGAGCAGCTACACACTTCGTTGGGTACTAAACTGATTAGAAACTCCGCATATCACCCCCAGACCGATGGGCAAACCAAGAGGGTGAACCAAGTCCTTGAAGACATGTTGCGTGCGTGTGCCATCCACCACGGTAAAAATTGGGATGATCATTTACCGTTGGCGGAATTCTCGTACAACAACAGTTATCAAGCGAGTATAAAGTTGGCACCATACGAAGCTCTCTATGGCCGGAAATGCCTCTTACCGCTGAATTGGTGTGAGCCCGGCGAGAGGGTGATGTTTGGGATTGATCTAGTCAACGAAGCCAAGGAACAAGTTTGGATAATTCATGCGAACTTAAGAGTGGCCCAGTCTCGACAGAAGAATTATGCCGACAAGCGGTGTCGCCCGCTGCACTTCTACATGGGTGATAACGTTTATCTCCGCGTGTCACCGATGAAAGGAATTCATCGGTATGGAGGAAAAGGGAAACTCGCTCTCCGAATTATTAGCCCGTTTGCTATCACAGAGAAGTGCAGACCTGTGGCTTATAGACTGGAATTACCGGCATCTCTCGCTGGTATACACGACATTTTCCACGTATCTCAGCTCCGGAAACGTCTCAAGCTCGGAGCTGCAGTCCACACCGACGAAATCGGCGAATTGCAACCGGATTTGACGTACTCCGAACATCCGATTTCAAATTCTCGATGAGAAGGCTCGAACAACGCGGAACTGCAAGCTGTGGTTCTATAAAGTATTATGGAGCAACCATACTGTTGAAGAAACGACTCGGGAATCCGAAGAATATCTCCACTCCAACTATCCAGATTTCTTATCATCTCATATCTGGTAATTTCTTTCCTACTTTCGTCTCTTCATTGTAATCTCGGGACGAGATTCTTTTAAGGAGGGAGCAATGTAAAAGCCCTAATTTCTGTAATTCAAAGTTCAGTTAGGACAAAAAAATTTGAATGACAAAAAGAATTAAAAAAGGAAATGAGAAAAAAATATTAATTCAAACTCCAAATGAGGGAATTCAAAAAAAAACATAACTAATGTTCAAATGAAGTTAACATGAAGATTTGAGTTGACCAAGGGATTCCAAATTTTTCCAGAGGTCTATTTTGTTTCATAATAAGTAACTTCAAAATTCCAAGATTTTTGAACTTCAATTGCTATTTTATTTGAGACGCATAGCAAATTGAAGCCATATTTAAATTCAAATTTTGAATTCTGTTCAAACTTACTTGAAAATAAGATTGGAATACACCGTCATGATCAGCATTACTTTCTTGACTTATCCACGAAGTTTCACAAGTTTTAGAGCTCATCTACTATTTTAAATTGAATTTACATGTGAGCTGTACATTGAGGTGGCTGGTGGGACCCACTGGTCAGCTTCTACCCACGTGCAGCCGCAAAACAGAGCCCACTGCTCGCGCCAGCGCGAGCGCTGCATGCTCCAGCATGACAGCGCGTGAGCTGCCTCCTGCAGCTGCATACAGCCCACCCCAAGGCTCCTCCTTATCATCTTCCCAGCCCCCCAAGTCGATTCCTTCATCGGTGTTTCACCCCTGGCGCAAGAAACCGACGATCAGCGCACTTCTCTGCTCTGAGCAAATTAATCGATGCACAGTGCATTTTAGCCTTTGTCTTCGATGTTTTCAACTCTCTTGCTTGATCGTGCAGCCCCCTGAGTAGTTTTGGTGCCAGTCAGGGCCTCCCCATTGACGGATTGGACAAATTTCGGGCCGCCGGTAAACTCCCCTGCTTTGCCGCCTCTGCTGCTCCGTGGAACCGCAGCTACGGCCATTATCAAGCTTCGATCCTTTAAGGAAAATGGTTCGCAATCATGTCTAGTTCATGCTCGCAAATTTTCAGCTCTTATCATAGCTTGTAGCTCGGTTATTCCACGAAGAACCGACACATAGTTCTTTGGCACGCCTCTGTTCTTCATCGAAATTTGGTTTGCACGTGCCTTCATTCTTCGTTTTTCTTAGAAAGTAGCTTCTACACATGCTAGCTCATATACTTTCCAAAAAGGCCCAAATATCGACCACACGCATAGAAATTGGAGTTCTTGCGGCCGCCGGTTGAAAAGCCGCGGATCACCACCGAACTTGTAATTGCAGCCATTTCCACCTCAATAAGAGTTCGTTTTGTTCATCCTCATGATCCCAAGATTCTCTCCGGTCATTTAACGAGTAGTTTTAACTCTTGGCGAGGCAAATTCATGTTCGCCAAAACCCTAGCTCTACCCGCTGCCGTCGAGACCACTTCTCTGGCTGCCAATCGCCGTCGGGAGGCTCTCCATCGTGTTCTACGGCCGATTTTAGGTGGGGACGGTGATTACCGAGGGTTTCCGTGCACTATAACGGCCGCCAGCGAGTGGTCGCCGTCTAGCACCACCGCGAGTCCAGCGAGGGCGCCGCCAGCCTGAGGTGGAAGACGACCCCCTGGTGGGTCCCGGTCATTAGCCTCTGCGATGTACCTCCAGATCTGCTGCGGCAAGGGGATCAATTGTGGCTGCACCAGTGAACTTTATAGCCACGTGTGGCTTCAACCCGATTGGCCTATTTTAAACCTGTGGGCCCAGCCCTTTATTCAAACTTTTCCAAATTGAAATTTAATTCCAGATTTTGCTCAAACTTTGAAAATCCATATCTCCTAGTAAAATTGTCCAAAAATTCCCAAATAATTTTTTTTCGAACCAGCATGAAGAATAATTTCGAGTGGTGCACTTGGATTTGTATGAAAGTCCATATGATTTTCTTCATAATTCAAATGATAAAAACTTTATAGAATTATTTCCTATATTTCTGCTCTTTGGAAAATTACAATTTTTTCCACAACCTTCATTTGAAGATCGTTGAACTCCAGTAAATATTTCAGGGTCATTAGACTTTATTTACATGGTCTGATCACCTGTGTATACTCTATGCACATAAAAATAGCCAAATTCATTTAGAATTTGTACAGAAACTTGTGCAAGCTTCTAAATTGAATATCTCTCAGTATAAAGCTTAAAAAATTGTCTAACTAAATTTTTTGGTTTTCTACTTATCCACACTAACCAGAACTACAACCCAATCTTCACGAAAATCCCTAGATTTTCCTGTAGAGACCTTTAAAGTAAGATCTTGTTTGATTTTTATCTGATGATTCACTTCATAGAAAAATATGAAATTTTGCTAAAATGTTTTTAGTAAGTTTCTGAATAACTGTAAAAATTTCATCTTCATTGGACTTTATTAACCTAGTTCAATCTGGAGATTTTCTTAACTGGTCATAGAATGCCCAAAAACAGCATAAACTTTTCAGTAAATTGTCCAAACTTCTAAATTAAATATCCCACTGTAGAATACTTAGTAAATTGTGAAACCAATTTTTTTGAGACTCTATTGACCTCATCTAAATATAAAACCAACTTTTGGCCATGTCAAGGCTACAAATTTTTCCTCAAAATTCTAGGAAGTGTTTAGGTTCATTGAATTTTATACGACTGTAACTTCTATGAATAGATCCCAATTTTGCCCAGAACCTTGCCAATAGTGCCTAGTGCCCTCTGTAAAATTTCCAGAACCATTAGGATTAAATTAATATACATAATTGTCTTTCCATTAAGCTATATCATAATACTAGTATTGATTAACTTGCATAATTCTTTGCATATCGATTAGTTGCCGAGCTCAAGTGGACCCCAAAGCTACTTGAAGTCATCCCTCTAGAGATTAACTTTGATACCATCTCGCAACCGGGCAAGCCATGGTTTGCATTTAAGTGCTATTACAAAATTTTGATTTGTATCACCTATGTCTAGGATGAGTTATGTGCATTAGGGCTAAGGTGATTGAAAACCCACTTGCATGACCAGATCAACTCATGGAGTTTTTGGTTAGTTGTTAAGTCATCGTGTAGACTATGCTATGCTAAATGCTGTATAGGATTCTATAAAAGTCGAGTAGTTGGAATCTACTTGCATGGCTAGGACTTTTTCACACGGGATTGGTTTAATGAAATGGTGTAGTAATCTGAATATGAGATCGGGCAGGGGCGTAGGATGTAGCAAGAGGTGGTCTTGGGTGCGTAGCCCTGCCTGTGTCGGTTAAGGACCGATCCGTATGCTGCCCTGCTGAGCAAGTTTGAACTGTACCGGAGTCATACTGGATATATGGGGTCCAGGAAACTGATGTACCTTGGGAAGCCTTTGTTGAGACTTTTTCGATCGCCTTGGGCTTTCGGCCGCAACAAAGTAGACGGAAACTCGCTCACGACATCTTCACAGCAGAAAGGTGCACCATGAGTGGGAATACTATCCTAGATGATTGAATCAATTCAACTTGGGCGGAACTTGAGAAAGGTTGCTGCGTACGACGTCCGTGGAGTGCACCTAGGTGACTTCCAGTACGGGCGTACGTGTCGTGTATTCTGGGTGTCATTGATTCGAATCACCGTCCCTCGCAGATATTAGTACCACTTGTTCACCGTGTTGTGACGTAGTAATACTTGCACCTGAGATGAGAATTAATTACTGCTGTTATGAACATTATATTATCATGGTATTGCTATTTTGTATGTATTAGTATAGTGCTGACTAAATTTATATTTCCACCTTGGGCATGCAGCATCATGATGAAGCATTTCTTGTTTGATTGTGGAGCTACGATGTTGCACGGCACAAGGTTTAAGCTGCTGCTATAAATCTGAAAATAAGCACCTACTTTTAGGCGATTCCATTATGCAAATCTGCCATCCCATGTTTATTTCTTTACCCTCATGTAGAGTTTCATGTTTAGGTGAGACAGTTAAATCTTGCTGAGCCTTCGTGCTCACGGTTGCTATATAAGTTATTTTGCAGATACTAACCTCTGTGCTTATGCTTATGGTTGTCCAATGAGACTCGAGACTCTCCGAGTAATATACTCAAGTGGAAACCTTGCCGCTGTTTTTTGATCTTTGTGGCTAGTGAGGAGCATTAGTGGGCTGGACAGCTTCTCTTATGCTTATTAGACTGGAGTATGAGAGTTGTAATCTTATCTTTCGCTGTAGTTTATTTTAATAAACTACTTGTAAACTGAACATCTTTGTAAATTTTAGCAAATGATTTATGTAAGACGTGTTCCTTTACATGTGTGCTGTTGGGTGTCGCATCGCACGCCGCCACCCAATGCGATTCGTGGAAAGTGTGGACTCCGGTCCCCACAAATAATATCTTATGTATCAATATAATATATTAAAAATGTACCTGTTTGATGAGGACATCACTTATATGGATACAAACAACACTCCATTGAACATACAAGATACAATCAATAGAGTTCATACACAACAATTAATTTCAGAGGTGAACTCGTTCTTATATATTTCCTTATATGTTTTTGAACATAAATTGCTACTTAATGATTTATTTGTGATTAGGATCCATGGAGAGGTTCAAGGAGTACTTGGAGGGAGTATTAGGGACGTGGAAGACCAGAGAATTCGTTCAAAGAAGATGGAAACCGAACCAAACTCCAAATCGTATCCAACTCGGAGTCTAGGAGCAGTACGCACTAAAACGGACGCCCAGGACGCATACGAACTCCGTTTTGGACGTTCTACATATGCACGGAAAGGGGAGAGGATAACCTTTCCAATGGAGCCGGTCCCATGTCAAAATTCCTACGGAGTCGTCGGGAATCGTCGAAATAAAATCAAATACAGAATCTGTCAGGGTGCTGCGCCACCATATTGGGCCATTGGGCCTTGTATCAAGTCTAAGTCCATTATTTTCGTGTGTTAGGGTTAGGTCACGACCCCAACACCCCCTTGGACGTCCTCCCACCTATATATACTCCATAGTAGCCGCCATGAACAATTGGGTTTTGCTTAGATCAATAATATCGCCGTTTTTCGGTTTGTGAAACCCCAATTCAGCAATTTCATATTGCTTCTTCTACGTTCTTGCTTGTGTTCTCGGTTGCACTTGCAGGGATTAGCCTTCTTGGCGAGGTCAATCGTGTGAAGCACGGTTGATAACCAACGGAGCGGTGGTGTAGTGATTGCAGGGGCTGTTCGTGTTCTACTCGAGAGCCTCGGATCATCAACGTCGAGATCTCCATCAATCGACTTACCCATTACCTATCGGAAGATCGGGACTCATCCTCATCTTTTACTCATCACTGTTATTGACCCTTGCCTTTTTGGTGCATAATGTTTATCTATATAACATCATTATTTTAGTGTTTCAAGAAATAAAGATCCAATTATATGCTTATATTTAATTTTCCCCAGAACATCATTTTCAACTGCTATTGTGGCAAAATCAGTAAGTCTTTTTAGTGTCACTGTAGAACGCAAATAGTACTTGAGTAGCTTTAGAGAAAAACTTCGTTCCGCTGATCCAAGGTTTGTACTATTAATAGAAATATCTTGAACCTCATTGTTAGTAGTATTATTGGCCTTGGTCAGCTGGCTGATTCACAATGGTTACTTATAATTCTTTAGTAAGAAATCTGTCCATAGTCTCCTTCTGAAATTACGTTATATTCTCTATTTGTTATTTTTCCTTATGCTTGAAAAAACATGATTGTATTTCCTGTAAGACATGACATTCACTACATTTGTATACAAATTAAGGCACATTTATACAATACAAATCAGAAAAGATAGTCATTGTGATAAGTGGTGTAATACATATTAATCAAGGCTGATGTGTTGAGTACGGTGAGGGCAGGATTGTACATGTATTAGTTATTTGTACCTTAGTTGAAGTGAACCCTGAAGCTATCAAGGTGTACTGGCATCCAGCATGGGAGTGATCGGCGCCCAACCTTTACAGCTCTATGACACACCATGGTTGCACCAGGATACCTGCCACGTGAACCATGCAGTCCATGTCCCTGGAATTCAAATGGGTAGAACTTGCCCAGACGACGGATGTAATCACGACTGTATCAAAATTCGGAGGTCGAAGCAGAGGTGGGTTGGGGACGTCAGGTAGGGTGAGAACTGTATGGTCAGTGGATCATGAAACAACGCTACAGATTTAAACATTCGAAAGTGCTAGTCTAAATTTAGGGGGGGGGGTACCCACACCACACTGGAAATACATGCAACCACAGCAAGTGGGAGGAGACGATGTACCATGCACAGGGCTCTGTTGAAGGTGATTTATGGTGGCAACATGGACGCTCGGCAATTTGGGACTACAACAGTGTATAAAAGAAGATGTCAAACTGGGATGGTGTTGGGTAAAATGTTGAACTAGGGGACATCGAGTGACGAGGGAATGGCCACCATGTAGGCGTAGCCTGTGGAATTGATAGATTCAAGCCCATAAAGACCCATACGTCTTAGGGTTTACACAACAGCTTCACTGATAAGACCAAGACTCTATCCCCATAAAGGAGTTCAGGTACAGATACTGTCTGCACTCTGCAGAGATATGGAAAGATGTTGTACATTCGAAAATTAGATATGAAAATTTATAGATATAATCAACATTGGACAAAATCACTTTGTAACCAACTCGGGTCATGCTTTGAAGCCCATGAATCCTAACAAAAGCAGGAGAGATGCAATGAGCCAGGCATCCAATCATCAATCAATCATTCCAAACTATCCTTAGTCGATAGGCAACTCCCATACATGATTGTAATATTGATATCAAAGTGAAATCAATAGAGTAGGAGTCACAGAGAGTCTGAACTTGTGTAACTCGTGCCATCTGTTACTGCTTTGATCATCTACATGCAGAGTAACTCGTCAACTTCTTTCCTGATCCTGTGTATAAATTCTATTATTGTGAAATACCTGGGATATCGATGAATGGGAGGATGAGCTTTGGGACGATACTTGCACTACTACAATAAAGTTCATCCCAGACGGTTTCAAACATATTATCACACGCGGTTTTAAAAACCGCCTGAAACGATGAGCCTGTGAAAATAGACGATTATTGCAGGCGGAAACAAAATCCGCCTATGAAAATGCATTATCACAGGCGGTTCTTTATTACCAACCGCCTGTGATAAAGCATTACCATATACGGTTCTTTATTGCCAACCGCCTGTGATAAAGCATTTATACAGGTGGTTGTTTATAACCGGACGATCTCTCAAAAATGATATTATTAGCGTTCAATCCGATTATTCGCATTCAATCTGATTATTAGCATTCAATTATTAGCGTTGAACCCGGTGTGATGACTTTCGATATCGTCCCAATCTACTGAGATTGATTACCAAAATTGTAGAGCTAACTTAGAAGCAATACACTCGTTCTGTACGCGTCAGTTAGCCTTGTCGTTGCGGATGAAGAACACCAAATTTCACGGACAGAAGGAATTTTTTTCGCCGAAGATTGAAAAAAAATATATGCAATTCGGAACAGAACGTATGGGTGTCGAGGTGCTCAGATTCTATGGGCGTATGAGTCTATCACGGAGTCTCCCACCAGCACAAGGAATGTTTTTATAATCACTGCACCATCTTGCATCACCATCCCTTGTTCTCCGTTCTCTGATTCTAGGAAGAAACCAAAGCAAATGAGCTGATTGAGAGAGAAAGAAAAGAAATGGAGAGAAGAATTTAGAGGCAAGAGTAACAAGAGATCTGACTCAGGTCCAACGGATGAAACCTCCAAAGTGCTACCGCTGGTTGCATCTCGGGAGTTGGCAGCCTGAAAACCCAGATCTGCGACCGGCGGCAGACCATTGGGACAGTGCTCCCTGAAATCACATGTGAAGATAAGAGAAGCAAAAGAACTAGTAAAAACCAACAGGAACTCAATCGAAGCAAAAGAACTAGTAAGAATGAACAGGGACTCAAGAGAACCAGCAGGAACGCAAGAGAAGCGGAAGAGCGGTTGTGGCGGCGCTAGTTACATTGAAGTGTTGAAGCGAAAATGCTGCTGAGGGCAGGCATGCGGGGGGTTATATGGTGCACGAGGGAGGGGAAGTGAAACCCTAGTTGAGTTCCAGCGTGGGCTGCGATCAATATCTGGGCTGGGCCGGAGACCTACCGCCTGTTACTGACCGACTGTGAAAATAAGTGTATTTTCACAGGTGTTTTTTAACGTCCAACCACCTGTGATATTGTCTATTATCACAGGCGGTTTGTACTATAAACCGTCTGTGATAATCCATATTTTTCACAGACTGTTTTTAATTACAGACCATCTGTGATATATTATTATCACAAACGGTTTTTTATGCACTTTACATCACAGGCGTTTTTCTTTACGAACCGTCTGTAAAAAAAAATTGAGAGGTGTCTGTAAAAATACTTTTTGTAGTAGTGTTGAAACTATGGAGGAGGATCTTAATGGTGGCACCAGCAACAGGAGACATATGAGGTGATGGTGCATGTATACTACAGGAAAGATGACTATAAATGACGGCTAAAAACCGTCATTAATAAGGCCCAATCCATCGTAAATAAGCTATCTACCATGGTAAGGGATTTTTTATGAGAGTTTTTTTGCTGTCTACGATTATTAGTCGTAAATAAGATTATTTACGATGGCTGGAAGTGCCTTCGCAAATAACCTCACCATGCCACATGGCAGCCCGGGGAGCTTATTTACAACGGCCTTGTAAATAAGAGCCTTGTTTACGATGGCTTGGTTGGCTGTCTTAAATAATATAGGATTAGTTACGACAGCTTTGCTGGCCACTGTAAATAATATTGGCTTATTTATGACGGCCAGGTACTAGAAACCGTCATAAATAAGGAAGGTAATTTAAAAAGAAATAGAAAATGCGACTCTATCTTTGTGACCAGCCCTGACTCGATGGCCAGCTCACACAAACATTCACAAAAAAGATAATAGCACAATAAACACTATTAACCATTCACAAACACTATACACACATGACACACGCCATGCTACACCCTACCAGTTCGCTCCCTCCGTAGCTCGGGAAGTCGTCCTAGAGCCGTCGTCCAAGCATCGTAAGCTGCGGCGATGGAGTGTGAGCCTTCATTGTCGATCCCTCTGATGTGCAAGGTAGTTAGACAAGTTATAAGGTTACAAATGTATGTTTGACTAAATTGTCTTATTACAGGCTAGAATTGAGCAAGATTAACTACTTTTGGCTATGTTTGAGTATGTTTGATCATATTTTACTAAGGTTGAGCAAGTTTAACTAGTTTTGGCTATGTTTGAGTAAGTTTGATCATATTTTACTAAGTTTCAGCAAGTTTAACTAGTTTTGGCTATGTTCGAGTAAGATGGATCATATTTTGCCAAGTTTGAGCAAGTTTAACTAGTTTTGGCTATGCTTTAGTACTTTTGTACCTGTGCTCCTGTCGTGAGCACCTGTGGCGGCACGGTCACTGGTGGCTCCCACCAGGGAAAGATGAGATGTTGTCTTGCGGCTACAGCCTGTGAATACAAAACAAAGCATTGTCATGTACATGTCATTTAGATGTTAGAAATGTTAACTAAAACTATCAGGACTTACTTGCATGGCAGCTTGCTAGTGTAGCATGTACGAGTCTTGATACTCGTCCCTTGCCCTGAGGGCCGCTGCTTGCCTCTCCCTTTTGAGTCGTAGCTCCTCTTTGAATGTAGCCTAGAGAGGGGGTGAATAGGTTTTTAAATCGATGTCGATCCCTCAAACACTTAACAGATTGATCAAATATAGGGAGGCCGGACTAGTCCGGTATGGTGCAGACTAGTCCGGTACACGTGAACCAGAAAGATAAAGATTGATCGTTAATTTCACTTCTAGTAGCCTATGTAGCTGAAAGCAATTGACAATTTGAATGTATTATAAGAACAAAATGCTATATTGCAATGATCAAGTTTAATTCCAATATTTCAATGTGAGTTACACAATACTATGCAAATCCTAGAGTATGATGAACGATACAACAAGAACACGCGAGACACAAGATTTATCCCGAGGTTCGATCCCACAGAGGAATCTACGTCCCCGTTGAGGACTCCACGGAGGACCGGGTCCTCACTAACCCTTCCTTCGTTAAATTGCCTCAGAGGCCGATTCTCAACCACTAATCACAAAGGGGCAAATAACTTGTTCAAGGGGCCTTCTCACAAGTTGAGGGCTTCCCAAGAATTACAGCGATGAACACCACAAAACACACTCAAAAGATATACAATAAACAATGAGAGTGTGTGAGAGATCAAACCCAAGAGCTCAAGATCGTGTGGAACAAGTTCTCTCCTTTGTCCAATCCCTAATCCTCAAAGATTTGATCCTTTTAGGTTTAGAATGAGTGAAGAGATGTATTTTTGCGCTCTTGGGATGTGTGACGGTGAAGAAAGTCGAGACAGGGTGTTGTATGGCACCTCTATTTATATAAGAGATTCCAAATGTTACCGTTAGGGTTTGCAAAGTCCGCACTAGTCAGTCGTGGACACCGGACTAGTCCGGTGTGCGGTGTGTGGAAAATCCTAAGTGTTTATGGATACCGGACTAGCCCATTAAGGTGCGGACTAGTCCGATCTGGGGACAACAACTTTTTGGACTAGTTCAGTTAATAACGGACTTGTTCGGTGTGGTGAACACTTTGTAGAACTGAGGAAAATTCCACACATGGAATGACTTGTTCGATTTTAGTCAGAGAGTTCTCGAACTAGTCCAGTGGATATCGGACTTGTCCGCTGTTGTGAAAAATTGTAGGGCTAAGGACAAGTGTGCACTTGGAGGACTTGTCCGATTTTAGTCAGAGGATTATCGGACTAGTCCAGTCGATATCGGACTCGTCCGGTGTTGTGCAAATGTGAAGTGTTGTGAACTAGTCCGCACCGGGGGGGGACTTGTCCGTTTTTAGTTGGAGAGATATCGGACTAGTCCGGTGGATATTGGACTACTCCGCACATGCTGATTTTTGTGCAGTGAGTGTAATCTCTTTCACATAAGCTCTTGGTGTGTGTTTCTCCAACACACTCCATATAAAATAATTCCAATTTTTTCAGCTCTTGAGCTCTTTTGCCCCTGGATCCTCATTCTCCTTTCTTTTTGTGCTTTCTTCCTAATTGCTTTAAAACCCTCGCTCATCTCAACATTTTTGTTAGGATCTCATTTGTTTGTCACTAATCAACAAAAACCCACAAGGGATGCCTAGATGCACTTTCAATCTCCCCCATTTTCGGTGATTGATGAGAACCAATTGAGATTACACAAATATGATGAAAAATTCAGATTTTCATAAAGTGCCCACATATGAATTTTGAGCAAAATAGTCAATGTAGAAATAATTCATATGTGCACTCTTTATGGTGGGGTGCAAAAAACTATGTGTGTGAGCAATAATATTGATGTGAATGAGATAAAGAGCATAATCATAACATCATCAAGAATAAAAAGCACACATAGCAGTTTTTGTAGGATTGAAGAACACGTGAAAAGCTACCAGAGGGGGGTGAATGGTAGATTTAAAAATCTTTGTAGCGGAAACAATTAAATCCCAACACCTTCGGCAGAAAAATGATCTGTTAAAGAAATCGTGTGTGAGACTAATCTAAACGTGTTTCACTGTGACAAATGTGATAGATATCAGAGAGAATCAAGTCACGAGGAAAGCACAAAAAGAATCACTCAAATCCGTCGAGAGAAACTCAGGTTATGATCGAACGATCGAACAATGGTCAATCTGTCCTACCCGAGAAAAACAGTTCTGGAATGCTGCAAACAAACTCGTGTAGATCAGAAACCACAAATCCAATGACCGTAAAATTTTGACAAATGATAGATAATCAAGTTTTGAATACGACCCAAAAAGAACCAAGTCAATTGGATCTGTAAAACTCGAGTTATGATGAAACCACTAATGAAAGGTAGTGCTGTCCAGAAACGAGACGAGTAAAACTTGTCTGGAACAATTCGGACGAACAAGGCACAAAAGTTCCTTCAAACTACGAATTTTATTCAATAGAACACAAGAGGAACAGCCCCAAACTTGTGCACCACGATCTCTGGCCTCCCTTTCTTATATAACCAGCCCATAGGCCAACCCAATCTCAACTAGGACTCTAATCCTACTCAGATCACGAATCGAAACATTCCATAACTGCTTAGGACTCTTCTATACGCAAATAGAAGCAATATTAAGACTTCCAAACACCTTAAGAATGTATCCCATATTCCTAAAACAACTCAAATTCGTGATCCACACGAAATCCTATAATAACCAACTCGATACTTTCCATACCGAGCCATAACCGACTCCGCCGCAGCCAAAGTCATCAACCGATATGATCCGATCCTTCCAACCAGATCTTCCCATCCATAAACCATCTTTGGAACCATGTTGTCACGTCATGCACCGCATGCATACGTGTAAACACCTTCCTTCGATGTCCAGTAACCTTCATATGCACTGCCCTTGATTCAATCATCCTGCGCGACCTCCTGACCCGCTCAACCAAAATTCCTCCTGAATTTGGTTGTTGGAACCTCATCTCCTCCCTGAGACTAGTCCAAAGGATCCTGTCACAGCCATGACTTGAACTCAAGCAACACCTGCACATGAACAAACAACCAATCCGTACGAGCCCAAGTTCGTGACTTGACTCAAGTCTTTTCTGAACACAACACCTTACGTGAGCACTTCACATAAGCATGTTGCAAAACCACAGTAAAAAGATATCAACCATATCAACCAAAATGCGCCAAAAACTTAGCAAATGAATACTAAGCAAACTTTCCAACAATGTAAAGCAAGTTCAAAATATTTCACAGTAAAAGCAAGAACATTACGATCAAGCTCTGAACCTAGAAAAAGCTAACCGGAGCTTGAGCTGAAGCTTACCAAAGCTAGTACAACCTAGCGCCGGAGCTTACCAATGCTAGTCGGACCTAGCGCCGGAGCTGACCAAAACTAGTCGGAACTAGCCAACCCAAAAGTCGGAGCTAGAAAGACATGTCGAAGCTAACCAACATAAGTCGAACCTAGCAGAACATATCGGAGCTTAACAAAGACATGCCGGAGCAATCAAAGACATGCCGGCGCTATCGAAGACATGTCGGAGCTATCAAAGACATGCCGGAGCTAAAGACAAAGCTCACCAGAGCTACCCAAAAACATGTCGGATCTAGACAAAGAAAGTCGGACGTATTGTCGGACCTTGGAGAAGCTCGGAACTAGAGTCAGACCTTGCAAAAAAGACGTTGTGGCAGGGTTCAAAACTTTTATCATCAAAGCCAATGTATTCAGTACAAGCCAATGTATTCAGCACACATAGGGCTCACAGTTTTAAAGCATAAACCATTGATCATAGTATGAGATAATCATCATTTCACAAAACATGTCCAAAAGCATGATCAGAGCATAATTTAGGTTTTACAAGATTAAAAGCATGACAGAGTAGCAACACAACCCAAAATAGAAATAGAACTCTCTCTCTCAACCTAATGCTATGACCTAAGACTCCCCCTCAATCTCTCCCCCTTTGGCATCAAAGCACCAAAAAAAAGGAAGAGATGGAGGTATATACTCATCATCACCGTCTTCATCTGCGTGTTTGGTCCTTTCTTCATCTTCTTCATCAGGCTAAGGGGGGTGATGAGAAGAACCACTTGTTGTGCTCCTAAGGCCAAAGTAGGCAAGCTCGGAAGGAGAGAGAGCTGGAAGCTCCGAAAAGTCAGATTCAGAGTCCTCTCAGATAACTGAGGATCTAATAGGCTCAATCTCCAGTTTTCAACAAATGGCTTTGACATTTTCATTCATGTATCTCATCTCTTCCTTTCTTGCTTTGTTCATCTTGTGAATCTTTACCTTCGATTTTTGGCAAGAACTAAAAATAGCAACCAAATACTTCATGATCCCACTAGCGGACCCTTTGCGAGATGGAGGGGCCCGAGTGTTATGCGAAGGCCTTGTTTCTTCTTGGGCTCTCCTTGGGTGTTCCTCACTTGAGTTAGAAGGGGGAGCAGCTGGAAGAGTGGCTTGAGGAGGCTTCTGAGGCCTTAGCGCAGTGTGCTCCACATCCTTCACAAACTCAATTCCTAGGACCTTCTCTATCATGAACATTAGGTATGGTGCATAGCCACAGGAGCGGTTTGGAGTACAAGAAATGTTCACCATATCATTCCAAATGTAGTTGAACACATCAAAGCTCTTCTTTTTTACTTATCACCTTCATCAAGGTTCTCAAATAACCTTAGACGCTACCTGCGTCCCGATCCTTAGGAGAAATTGTCTTCTGAAACACTTCATTGAGGACAATGAAGAATGGCTTCATGTTCTTGGTCAATGGGGGATTGTAGCGGAGGCGGGTGTCATATAGAAAATCCATCTTGTCCTTCTCCAGAGGACAATCATCGTGGATCACAATCTCATGGTCCCTGCTATCCTCAAGATGTAGCAGCTTTGCAAAATCAGCATAGGTGATAGAGTATATAGATCAATGAGTCATGCAGCTGACTCTTTCTTCACCCGTTTGAGAAAAGTAGCAGGTGGATTAGAACTGTGCTATCACTTCATCATTCTAGTTGTATCTAAAGGATAACAGATCCTTTAGACCATGCCTCTCCACTGCAGCCACAAGCTCATTGAAGGCATCACAACTCTTCATCTCAATGTAGCCCCAATCTATCCGCTGACTCCGCACATCTAGAGTCTTGATAGTAAGGTAGATGATGTTGTAGTAATCTGAGTGGAAATCACTCCAAAACCTCGGATTGACAACCACCTTCCCACTACTGTAGACATCCACCGGAAGCAATTCCTTTGCCTTTGCCCTTAACTTGGCGAGGAGCCGCCGAGCTGGGTCCAACCACACCCTTGCCCTTGGGGGTTCGTTTCTTAGCCGGAACCTTTCGCCGCACCCGAGGTGGAGTGAGTGAGGAATCAACAGCCCGGTCTTGCCTTTTCTTGGTGTGGTCCGCCGTAGCACGAGGCAATGGCTCTTGATCCAATTCGATCTCAAAGTCAGAGAGATGCTCATTTGAGTTCGACATTGTCCTGACATAGAGGACATATACGACATAGATAAGAATTGGTGTCAAGGAAAGGCATCGAGTCGATGTATGCTAGGGTTTTAATCAGCAAACATCGGACTTGGCCGTTGCTTAGGTGTGAACTAGTCCGGAGTACCGGACTTGTCTGCACAATAAGGGACTAGTCCGGTATGCGGCTGCTCATACCCTAGCCAAACTAAATCATGGAGTTCCCCAATGCAAAAGTGAAGTAGTGTTGATATGATGCAACAGAGAAGCATGCATTTGACAAAAGGAGTCAAGCTATTTGAGGAATATCAAAGAAATTTGAAGAATTAGGGTGTGGTGAGGAAAAATTACCAAATCCTTCGATTCAAGGGGTTTGAGGAGTTGTTGGAGCGGATTAGTCCGGGGTCTTCAATCTCCTTGCAATATAGATCAATTCCAACGAAGATTTGACAGGATTTGATGGAGGATTCGCAAAATTGCCTTGGGAACACATGATTGAGGATAGAGAACGCGAGGGGAGTTGTGAGGAGGAAGAAGAATAGGTCTGCACCAGTCCTAAGGGGTTATGGCGTCGAAATACCAAACTAATCCGTGGTCGGACTGGACTAGTCCGGACTAGCGGACCTTGCGCAGACTAGTCCGCAATGTGCGGACTAGTTCGGGGTAACCACGAACTAGTCCGGGGTCACCTGGACAGAAAAATATAAACCCTTTGTATATATATCCGAGGGTGCATAAAAAGAAATAGGGGACAAAGACACACAAATACTCTTGATGATTATGATCAGTAAACATAATCAAGCTATGACCATAATTCATCAAGATCTAATAATTAACATAGTTTTTTTCAGAGAAAATTTAGAAAGATGATTTTTCAACAAAATAACATTGATTTTGAATATGGCATACAGATGTGCAAGTTTTCAAGCCACATTCTGAGCATCGAGGATATTTAGTTAATTTTGGAGCTCACAAAAGCGTTTTTCGTCAAGTGGCTTGTTGAATATATCGACTAGTTGTTTCTCAATTTTGACATGGGATAAGTCTATGTATCCTTTAATTGAATGGTCTCTCAAAAAGTGATGTCGGATATCAATATGTTTGGTTCTAGAGTGCTTAACAAGGTTATGTGCAATTTTAATGGCACTCACATTACCACAAAGCAGCGAAATACAGTTCATATTGTAATTGTAGTCTCTTAGAGTTTGTCACATCCAAAGGAGTTGTGCGCAACAACTCCTGGCTGAAGCATACTTCGCTTTGGCTGTGGACAAGGCAATAAAGTATTGTTTCTTGGAGGACCAAGAAACTAGGGACCTGCCTAGAAATTGGCAAGTACCGAAGGTACTTTTTCTGTCTACCTTGCATCCGACATAATCTACATGGGAGTATCCAATGAGATTGAATTTTGAGCCTTTAGGATACTAAAGACCTAGGTTGGGTGTATGAACTAGATATCGCAAGATCCTTTTGATGGCTATAAAATGACATTCCTTAGGATTAGCTTGAAATCTTTCACACATACGTACACTCAACATAATATCAGGCCTAGATGCACATAAATAATGTAAAGAGCCAATCATGGAGTGATATACCTTTTGATCCATGTTAGGTCTATCTTCATCGAGGTCTAAGTGTCCATTTGTCGCCATGGGAGTCTTTATGGGCTTCTCTTTGTCCATGCCAAATTTCTTCAGAATGTCTTGGGTGTATTTTGTTTGGCTTATGAACGTTCCTTCCTTTAGTTGTTTCACTTGGAATCACAAGAAGTATCTTAGCTCTCCCATCCTGGACATCTCGAATCTATCTGTCATGATTTTACTAAATTCTTGACAAAAATATTTGTTATTTGAACCAAATATGATATCATCAACATAGATTTGGAAAATGAATAAATCATCATCAAAGTGCTTGGTAAACAAGGTGTAATTGACTTTACCAATTTTGAAGTCATTTTCAATCAAAATATCACTAAGGCACTCATACCAAGCTATCAGAGCTTGTTGGAGGCCATAGAGAGCCTTACGCATTTTGAACACATGGTCGAGGTACTCTTAATCTTCAAATCTGGGCGGTTGCTCCACGTAAACCTCCTCCTTGATCGGTCCATTGAGGAAGGCGCTTTTTAAGTCCATTTGGTACAACTTGAAATCATGGTGAGTAGCATATGCAAGTAATATACGTATTGGTATTCAAGCCTAGCTACAGGAGCAAAAGTCTCGTCGAAATCCAAACCTTCGACTCGTGAGTAACCTTTGGGCACAAGTCATGCCTTGTTCCTTGTCACTACTCTATGTTCGTCTTGCTTGTTGCGGAAGACCCATTTCATGCCGACGATGTTGGACTTGGGTCTTTCAACAAGTTCCCATACTTCAATCCTCTTGAAGTTGTTCAATTCTTCTTGCATCGCCATCACCATGTCAGGGTCTTTTAATTCATCTTCAACCCTCTGTGGTTTGAAAGAGGATACAAAATAATGGTGTTCACAAAAATTTGCTATACAAGAATTGAGGCTTCACTCCTTTTTGTATATCACCAATTATGTTGTCGATGGAGTGATCTCTTTGTATGGTTTGGTGCGCCCTTTGATGTGGCACTTGTGGTCTTGACTCCTCATTATCATCATCTTCTTCGCCTCCCCCTGGATAGTTGCCCTCATTGCTGTTTTGATTATCTTGATGTCCTTGAGGTTGATCTTGGGTGGAAGCCCCTCCTTGATCGTTTTCCTCCGTTTGTGGTTCATCTCCTTCATTCGGATTTTGAGGTGGTTCTTGTGGTCGAATATCGCCTAGCGCCATTCTTCTCAATGCTTGACATGGAGCTTCTTCTTGATATATTACACATTGGTCAACTTGCTGTACTTGAGAGCAATTAGTTTCATCGAACACTATGTCACATGCTACTTCAACAAGTCCATAGGCTTTGCTAAAGACACGATAAACATAGGAGTTCGAATCATAGCCAAGCAAGAAACTTCCATCGGACTTCGAAGCAAACTTTGAAGTCCTAGGCTTCTTGGTGAGAATATAGCATTTTGAACAAAAAACTCAAAAGTATGAAATATTTGGTTTGTTACCGGTGAGAAGATCATATGAGGTTTCCTTGATTAGACGATGAAGGTATAATCAGTTTGTGGCCTGACAAGTGGTGTTAACCGCTTAAGCCCAAAACCGGTCTGAAGTCTTGTATTCATCTAGCATTGTCCTCGCCATCTCAATGAGTGTTCGGTTCTTCCTTTTAGCTACTCCCTTTTGTTTAGGAGAATATGGTGCTGAAAACTCATGCTTTATTCCTTCCTCATCTAGATGCTCCTCAACATGAGTGTTCTTGAATTACGTCCCATTGTCACTTCGTATGTTCTTGATCTTCAATGAGAATTCATTTTGAGCTCGCCTTAAAAACATCTTGAGTGTTCCTTGAGTTTCTGACTTATCATGCAAAAAGAAAACCCACGTGAAGCGTGAACAATCATCGGTAATGACTAAACTATATTTATTACCACCGATGCTTATGTAAGCAACTGGAACAAATAGGTCCATGTGAAGGAGCTCGAGCGGTCTTGTTGTAGTCATGACATTCTTTGCGGGATGAGGTACTACTACTTGTTTCCCAGCTTGGCACGTGCTACAAGGCCTGTCTTTCTCAAAAATGACATCATTTAAACCTCAGATGTGATCGCTCGCCTTTTAGAAGTTTTTGTAGATTCCTCATACCAACATGTGTGAGCCGTCTATGCCACAACCAACCCATGTTCGTTTTTGCAATCAAGCATGTGTCAAGTTCGGCCTTATCTTTGTTGAAGTCAACTAGATAAATTTTTCCCTTTAACACACCCTTGAATGCAATATAGTTATCACCCCCTCTAGAGACGATCACACGCTCATTAGTGAATAAACAATTATAACCTTTTCACATAATTGATATATGGACAAGAGGTTATCATATAAGGAGTCAACATGGAAAACATGAGAAAGTGTATGTTGTGATGAAATTGCAATTTAACCGGTACCTAGCACCTTTCCTTGACTATTATCACAAAAATAGATGGCTTCGCTTGAGTTTCATTTTATTCATATTCCAGGAACATTCTTCTTTTTCTTCGGTCACGTGATTGGTGCATCCACTGTCTAGCACCCATTTAGCTCCACCAGATAAGTGAATCTGCAAAAAGGAAATTATGCCTTGGTCTTAGGTACCCAACCTTGTTTGGGTCCTCTGAGGTTAGTCACAAGTGATTTGGGCACCCACACATGAGACTTGGTGTTCCCATGGTGTGGCCCAACATATTTAGAAGAAATTCTTCCAAGATTACTTTTCATAAGTACATATGAAGCATCAAAAGTTCTAAACAGGGTTTGTTGTTCATATGTGTTCACAATGTTAAATTTATCAACATTATTAAGTTTTCTAACTTGAGAATAGTTTCCCTTGACAATGGCAATGTGATCCTTGTTATTCTTGTGGCTTGTAGCATTTTTCTTTTCACCATAAGAATACTCAATGCCATATTTGACATAGGGGGTCTTGTGACCGAGTATGCACTGCGTGCATAATTGATCTTCTCCTTGTCAAATATGCCACTCTGGGAAGGATGCTTGTCCTTTGTCAAGTTCAGCTTTTCCTACAAGTTAATGTCACTTTTAGCACAAGTACAAGTAATAATCGTCTTAGATTTTATTTGTTGGGAAGGTGAGCCTGAAGAGGATGAAGAACCACATTGCTTGAGTGACTCAACTTGTACCTCAAGGATCTTGTTAACTTTGATTATGTTAGCATGTTCATCCTTGATTATAAAGTTTGAGTCTTTTAATTTCAAGCAAGCTTCCTTGTTTAAAGCTAAGTCAAGTTCTAGTGATTTACTTTGCTCCTTTTCAAGTTCAAGAAGCTTTTCAATCTCAATATATTCCTCCTTTTGGGAGATGATCATATCTTCCTGACGATTGACTAACTTCTCTTTATCAACAATCTTATCAACTAAAAATTTCATTTTAGCAGCAGTCTTTTTATCTAAACCCCTAAGCATGTATTCATTTTCATCACTGCAATCACCCTCAATAGAATTATCACTGTCACTAGTAAAAGAATGCGAGGAGGAAGATTTAGTTGTTACCTTTCTTTTACCTTCCTTGGCCATTAGACATGTGTGGTCGGTGTCCCTGCTTGCGCCCATGGTTGGAAAAAGTGTGGATTTCTTGGCAGGCTTCTTGATGGCTATAGTGGCCATCTCTTCTTCTTCTTCAGATGAGGACTCATCATTGGAGTCCCACTCCTTCCCTAGATGTGCTTGGCCATATTGCTTCTTCTTCTTGAATACCTTCTTTTGTTGAGGCTTGTTGTCTTTATTCTTCCTCTTGTTGTCTTCATGTGGACAGTCAACTATTAAGTCATCGTACTCTCCACAATTATGGCATGCACGTCTCATCTTTGGTCTTGGTTTGCCCCTATGTCTTCCTTCATTTGAGCTACCACCCTTTCTTCTTCTCATCATTTTCTTAAACTTCTTCATGAACAAGATCATGTCTTCTTCATCGACATCACTACTTTCATCATGTCCGTCATCTTCTTCATGAGCTTCTTGAGCTTCATTTGATGCTGACTTGCAGGTTGCTTTTACACCAACCCATTTCTTATTTGCCGAGGAAATATTGACAAGTTCTTTGACATGCTTGGCTTCTTTCTCCATCATTTCTAAGCTGATGATCTTTCCAAGAAGTTCATCTGGGGTCATTTTGCGATACCCTGGACTACTCTAATCATAGAGCACAACGTCAAGTTCTAAGGCATGAATGCCCTTATAATCAACTTCACAACTTCGTGATCTATTCACTTCTTGCTTCTGTAAGCTTGAACTTTGTTGATGAGGGACTTCAGTCGATTGTACATGTCCTGGGGTGTTTCATCTTCTTCTATAGCGAATCTTCCCAATTCATCCTCGATCATTTCGATTTTGGCTTCACGTACATGGCGATCACCTTCATGTGCTGTTTTGTGAGTATCCTAGATTTCATTGGTGATCTCGAGTCCATCAACCTTGCTGAACTCATCTCTGCTCAATGATGAAGTGATGACACTTGTGGCTTGAGCATTTCGATGAATGTCTTGCTCTTGACTTGGAGTTAACTCTTCATCATCTTCTAGAATATCTATACCTGTACACACCATATGCCAAAGACTTGTGTTAAGAGAAATAAGATGCATTTCCATATTTGTCTCCACATTGATAGTCATTTCCATCAAAGTAAGGTGCTTTGCCTAAAGGAATTGATAAGTAATGACTATTGTGAGAATTTAGACGTTCATAATTAAAAGGATATCGGGAGTAGTATGTGTGACTACTCCCCTTCGTCTTCTCATCTTGAATCTTCTTCTTTCCTTTTGAAGATAGTGCCTTCATCCGCAAAAGAGCTTTGAGTCGAAGTATCTCCTCATCATCATCCTCGCAGTCTTGAATGGCATCGTGGAGTTTCTCCAGCTTTTGGTTCTTTTCGTCATCACCCTTTTTGTTCTTGAAGCTCTTGTGTACATCCTTGATGTCCGACATCGTCTCTTCGAGTGATGAGTCTCATTTGAAGAGTTTGGCTCTGATACCAATTGAATGTAGCCTAGAGGGGGTGAATAGGATTTTTGAATCTTTGTCGATCCCTGAAACATTTAACAAATTGACCAAATACAGGGAGGTCGGACTAGTCTGGTATGGTGCAGACTAGTCCGGTATGCGTGAACTAGAAACTCAAGATTGATTGTTAATTTCACTTCTAGTAGCCTATGCAGTGGAAATCAATTGACAATTTGAATGTATTATAACACCAAAATACTATATTGCAATGATCAATTTTAATTCCAATATTTCAATGTGAGTTACACAAGACTCTGCAAACCCTAGAGTATGATGAACGATAAAACAAGAACACGCGAGACACAAAATTTATCTCGAGGTTCGATCCCACGGGGGAATATACGTCCCTGTTGAGGAGTCCACGGAGGACCAAGCATTCACTAACCCTTCCCTCATTGAATTGCCACGAAGGCCGATTCTCAACCACAAATCACAAAGGGGCAAATAACTTGTTCAAGGGGCCTTCTCACAAGTTTAGGGCTCCCTAAGAATTACAGCGATGAACACCACCAAATAGATATACAATAAACAATGAGAGTGTGTGAGAGGTCAAACCCAAGAGCTCAAGATCATGTGGAACAAGTTCTCCCCTTTGTCCAATCCCTAATCCTCAAAGATTTTATCCTTTTAGGTTTAGAATGAGTGGTGAGATGTATTTTTGGGCTCTTGGGAGGTGTGATAGCACAGGAAGTCGAGAGAGGATGTTGTATGGCCGTACACCTCTATTTATATTAGGGTTTCCAAATGTTACCATAAGGGTTTGCGAAGTCCTAACTAGTCCGTGGTGGACAACGAACTAGTCCGGTGTGTGGTGTGTGGAAAATCCAAAGTGTTGATGGATACCAGACTAGTCTGTTAAGGTGCGGACTAGTCCGATCTGGGCACAAAAACTTTTCAGAATAGTCGGGTTATTATCAGACTTGTCCGGTGTGGTGAACACTGTGTAGAACTGAGGACAAGTCCCACTTGGAATGACTTGTCCTATTTTAGTCAGAGAGTTTTCAGACAAGTCAGGTGGGTATCAGACTCCTCTTGAGTTGTGAAAAATTGTAGGGCTAAGAACAAGTCTGTACTTGGAGGACTTGTCCAATTTTAGTTGGAGGATTATTGGACTAGTTCGGTCGATATCGGACTTGTTCGGTGTTGTGAATATGTGAAGTGCTGCGGACTAGTCTGCACTCGAGGGGCCTTGTCCGTTTTTTAGTCAGAGAAATATCGGACTAGTCTAGTAGATATCGGACTAGTCCGCACATGCTGATTTTTGTGCAATGAGTGTAATCTCTTTCACTTGGGCACTTGGGGTGTGTTTCTCCAATGCACTCCATAGAAAATAATTCTAATCTTTTCAGCTCTTGAGCTCTTTTCCCTCTCGGTCCTCATTCTCCTTTCTTTTTGTGATTTCTTCCTAATTGCTTTAAAACCTGCACTCATCTGAACAATTTTGTTAGGATCTCATTTGTTTGTCATTAATAAACCAAAGCCCACAAGGAATGCCTAGATGCACTTTCACTCTTGCATCCTCTAGAGCTCCTCCTAGACACTCTAAAGCTCCAGATCTCGGCTAGAACGACTGCTCAACCCATCCTGTTGGGATGAAGAGGCTCTCGAGGAAGGTCGCGCCTTCCTTGAGTCGACCACTCCATCAAAGATGGAAACCCTACATAAAGTAGAAAGATTATTAAATTTTGTACCTCAAAGTCTGTGGTTGTAACTAAAAAATAAGGAAGCTCACCGTCTGTGAGGTTTCCCGCCTTTGCTTACATATGCGGCTAGGGTATGATTGGCGCGCTCTACCAGTCATACTCTTCCCAACGAAGCCTATGCACCTCCTGAACATAACTTGCCTGGAATTACAGAAAAATAATGTCATCAAAACTATTTAAGATAATTTAATATAAATACAAAAATAACTCATCAACACTTCCGGCACCGCCTAAGAACACAGTTGGTCAGGCTACGACAGGGCACTTCCCATGTGACCCCTCTTGCACACCTCAATAGGTGTCGACTCCCGACTGCTCTCGCGCTCCTATCGATATGTGTTATCACAATGAAGATTATAAAATTACTTAAATAGGATTGCAGTCACACTTACCATGCATTTATCGAGATGTAAGTAGCTATCCTCACCAAACCGATGTTTCCCATTTGTCCCTTTACTCTCTTGATGGGTCCTAGAGGCATCCTGGAAACCCTCACTAACCCACAGGGCCGATACGCGTCCGGACGATCATCTAGCGATGCCACACTGACCTACACACATTTATTACCGGATGAAAACATTTTTAATAGAATTGGATAATGGACTAAGTAAAATAAACACTTTACCTCTAACTATTGCACCTCCGTCAAGTACTTGGGGGCCGCGTTGCTAAACGGCCCCAACTCACCCTCGCTCGGATGCAACTTCAGGTATGCTGGCATAACATGAATCCAGGTGTTCGATAGTGACTGCGCCATGAGCTTAACGATGTTCATGTGGAAGACGGCCCTGGCGTCATCCATCTTGGTCTCGTCCTCCAAACGGTTCATGCCTGGAAGAACAAATATACAAGTAAGTTTATTTAATATAATATATTTATATTACACAAATATTCTTGATACTTAACATGAAGTCATGCCACACAACCTCCTGGTGGTTGCTGTGAGCAACGTCCCGGGTAGTAGCTTAATTGTCGCAAGGCGTAGCAGGGACCCCCTTCACTACACCGGGTAGTGCAAATGGATCGAACGCTCCAGGACACCTTTCACCTGCTGATAGTGTCCCTGACCCATGAACGAGTCATCATAACAAGAACTAATAGATAATTCTCCATTAGTATAGATATAAGTCCAAAATGATCTAAATTGAATAGTTAGAGATATACTTACTTATCACTAACCGAAAGATTAATGATCCAATCATCTAGGTGTGCAGGAGCCAGAGGAGGAGCCGCGTAGTGGCCCTTCCTAGTCCACCGCCTCTGAGCCAGCTCCAAATTAGGTGTCCTAGAAGGGGGTCATATCGACCATAGCATTTAACTTCATACAATGAGATGGTGGTAAGTTGTACAAAATAGCGCACACGAGTCACAAGACTACGGTGTGGCATTTGTATTGAACGATGAGAAACCATATGTCGCCAACCAGATGCAAATATTTCTCGCATCATTTGCAAAATCTAGATCAAAGCGGTCAAGTGCCTTGCATGCCTCACCGTCAGACGGGTGCACCATCATTCTGTTGTTCTCATGTACATCTTATTTGTGCCACCTCATGTGCTTGGTTGTTACTTTTGATAGAAACAAGCACTTCAACTGAGGTGTGACAGGCAAGTAGCAATGCTGCTTATGTGCGACTTGAGTCATTACATTTGCACTTTCGTTAATAACAATTCCGATAAACCTCAGTTTACCATATTTTAAGCACTTGTTCTCGTTGGCATGCTCTTTAAATAAAAGCATGCAGTTGTCTGGGCACATATCAATCTTCTTATATTTCATTCCAAGACCAGAAATCAATTTCTTGGATTGATACATATTGTTAGACACTTTATAGGTCCGTGGAAGGATATCGTTAATGAATTTGATGAGATCGTTGTAGCAGTTATTGGAGAAAAAAATACTTATGCCTCATTGTGACAAGTCGCTAGTCATGAAAGTGGGGAGGGGCACTTCGGTGTGTTCATGCAGCGGCTCTTTTGAAGCTTTAAGAAGCTTGAAGAACGCTTCAACCTCTGTTGTACGAGAATCCTCTGTCAATTCAGGATTTATGCTGTCAAGCATCTCGTACATCATATGAACGCCCATGCTAACATCTCGATCTTCTACGTCTTGATAAGATGTCTATCTATGAAAGGTCCACACCTCATAATATTGCACGAAAACATTTCTACACAAGTGGAAAGTCAATGTCACATTATCAAAACACTTTGAATTATTGCAACTGGTACATGGGCACCACACACCTGACTGTTTTTTGACAACAAAAAAGCTTGTTGTATAAAAGCATCCATCTTGGCGAACCACTCTTCTTAATGAACCCATTCATTTGCCATCCAGTATACATCCAAGTGTGGTCTTCAGCCATGTTTGAGGCTATACCTTCACATATGAAAATCATTATTATCTTAATTTTTATGTTATGCCACAGCCCTACAACTAGGCTGAGAGGTCCTAAACCCACCCAAGAGTGACCGAGGCAACATGCTTATGACGATACACGAGGTCCAAATCTGGGCAAAATTTCGGCAGCATAACCCTACTGTTCTCCAACTGCATGCCCAACAATGGTGCAGTGGAGAACATTATGATTACACTGTCAAAATCAAGTTCATATCCAGACCTCATATCTAGCTCGTCACTACAAGAATTGCGACAATAGATGATGCCCAGAATAATAGACGACAGTGCTGTTGTATTTTAAATAATTGACAATGGTCAGATTTAGCCATCGTCAATTAGCCTGTAGTTGACATTGGTTGACCTAATACTGTCATCAATTACTTAAAGACGACGGTTGGTCGTCGTCAATTATGGTCCATCTTCAATATGGGACAAAACCGGGCCCACCCGAGCGGTTATCGATGACGGCTCAAATACATCAACGTCAATAGTGCCTTATCGGTGACGGTGTAGGTTAACCGTCGTCGATAAAAAAATTTTTAGGTATACCCATGCCCCACCAACTCATTCCTGCCTACGCTGTCAATAACCAAGTCTCCGCCGCCCGGGCGCCCACCACCACCGCTGCCCGCCTACGTCGCCGCCACGCGCTAGCCGCCGCGCCTCCACTGCCGCCATGCGCCAGCCGCCGCGCCACCACCACCGCCGCGCCGCACCTCCACCACCATCGGGCCACACCGCACTGCGCTTCCACCGTTGCTATCAACAGCTGTCGCTGTTCTCTGCCTCCCAGGTACGCCGCCGCCTCTCCCCGTGACCCCCTCCCCGTGTAGCTCACTCCCGTGTGCTGCCGCCACCGCCGCCCCCTCCCCTACATCGCCACCACCATCACCCCTCCCCTACACCGCCACCGCCGCCACCTCCCCTCCCCTGAACCTTTTCTCGCCGCCGCCACCTCCCCTTGCGCCGCCCCTCCATTCGAGCCTCCCCCCCTCCCCAGTGGAGCTTTCCCCTGCACCGTCTTCCTCTGTCGTCGCCTCCCCTCCCCTGCGCCGCCTCTCGCTGCCACCCCTTCCCTTACGAGACCCTCCCCAGCTGCTACGGTTCCGACGATGATCTCAGCGCATCGGCCTCATTGTCAGTGATGCCGCAGCTGGCCTTGGTGATAATCTCGACGGCATTCTGGACCACGACCCTCTCGACATCATTGATGGTCTGGCTAGATGCTACGTTCTCGCTGCACTCAATGAGAATCTTCGAGGTGGTCTCCACCATCAGCCCGATCATGTCATGCGCACGAATGCTTGCTTATGGGTGTCGGAGAGCATCCACCAGCTAGCGAATAAATATTTATATTTGCATGCCACTGTTGTTGGCACGGGTCGTAAGTACTATATAAGAGTTTGTCCATATGTCGAGGTTGGTGGCAGTGAATGCCGATGTGATGATGTGTCGGTGGAACGCCCACTCGCCTCCCTCGGCCATGATGAGACCCCTGCCGAACATGGTCATGCGGTCACGGCGGAACAGGTCGGGCTTGCCCCAGCTCTTGCCGAGGTTGCTGGCGGGCCGGAACAGGTCACGGTGTAGCGCACGAGCATGCAATGTGCGCAGGTCAGGTGAGGTCAGTCGATGGTGCAACTTCTTCTTAAAGCCACTACAAGAATCATGTATAGAAGTGTCAAGAAAATTATAACTGTCGGGGCCGTCGATCTTAAATAGTCTAAATTCATCGGTTTTGTCCCCCTGACATCAAAAAAGATATAACTGTCAGTTCCTTTGTGATGGCCGATGGTCATAACAATTTTTGTCGGTTCCTCCAAAAATCCCTACCGCTTTAACTAAAAATGCCAGTTTTTGATCTTAGACCGACGGTCATATGCTAGATCCGGTGTCCCCAACAAAAACCTCTCCTTCCAAAATATCAAAAATGTCGATTTTTGTTTTTAGACCGACGTTCATACACTGGATACAAACTTTGTAATCACCGCAGCCCACTGAGTCAATCAATTTTTTAACTAGCCGCCTCCTCTTGGAGTCCGCCATCCCAGTCGCTTCTCCCCCAAACCGTAGTCGCTTTTACCCCGTCCCGCTTCCACCGCCACCCTCTCTCATTCTTGGAGTCCGTCGGCTTCCATGCGCGGATCTTGTCGCTGCTGCCCTCTTGAAGTCCGCCAGCCTTCATCCGGAGTGGCTTTCTTCAAAGGACGAGGCCTGCCTTTTCTCTCTCGCTCGGATCTGATGGTACACACCGCCCGTCGTCACCTTTGCCATCTCGGCGCTCTTGACGGAAGGCTCGTCGACAAGAGGCGCGGCGCCACCCTCCACTGTGATGAAGTGGAAGAAGAGCGATATGGGTCTAGACGCATGCTTGAGCAGCGAGTAGATGGCCACCATGGACCCCCTGAGGTAGTCCACCTCGGCGAACCATGGCATCCCAGCCACTGCCGCCCTGTCCAAACTTCCACCATCGGCGGCTGCAAAGCAGGCCGAAGAGGAGGAGCTCTTGACAGCTACGAAGGCGGCCGGGGAGCTCTCGGCGGCTGTGAAGGAGCTCATTTTTTTCATGTTTGTGTTGATTTTGTGTTCAACATTCCAAAGATGTGTGCTTGTATTTCAGAGATGTTTGTTTTCAGAGATCCCTGTGTTTGATCTTATATTTTAGAGATTGATCTTGTATTTCAGAGATGTTTGTGCTTGAGTAGATTGAACATTGTTCATCTTGTGACCTATTGATGTTTATGAATCGGAGACCAAGCGCTGACCAGGAGACCGAGCGCAGCACGAGAGACTGAGCGCAGCATGGGAGCATATTTTTTTTTATTTTGTCTAACACGTTAAAAGTGTTGGTTTGACTACGACCGACACTTTTACGGCATTAAACTCGTTGGGTACAAGAGGCCGACGGCCATAGTTGCTTTACCGAATAAGGCTGTCGGGTTTTTGAGGCCAACGGTTTTAATACTTTATAGCCATTGGGACCAACATCTATAGGAGTTAAGAATGTCGAGCTTGATTTGTCGGCCAACGCCGTTGGGTCACCGACACTCATACTTTAAAGTCGTCGGTCACGGTTACTTACCAACAGCTACATGGCCGACAGTTATTTGCTCGATTCCTGTAGTGACCAGAGGTGACGATGTTGATGGGGGACTGCCTCTTCCCCTAGCAGTGGATGCTAGTGAAGACGAGGGTGCTGCGATGGTCTAGTTGGCCCAGCCCTTCTGAATCAGCGTTGACGGGGTTCAAGGTGGTGGCCATGGCTCCTCTCTTCTTCATTTACTCTCTCTCATCTCTCTCTCCGTCTCTCCTCATCCCCCTCTATCTCTCTCTCCCTCTACCTTTCCCTCTCACTTCATCCCGTCTCCCTTTCTCTCTCTCTCCTTCTCTCCCTTACTCGGCTCCTTTCTCGGCGAACACATGCTGGCCACCGAGGTAGTGCTGGTGCACGTAAGAGAGGAAACCCCACAGGGACATGAGCATGGCCATGACCTTGATGCCTGTCATCCTGTCCCCAAAGAGCACCACAACGAACACAGGCACCAGCGGCGACGCCACCATGCTCGTCACGTTGGCAAATAGCGACAACACCGTGCCCACCAGCGTCAGCACGTACCCCGCCTTCTTTTCTTGAACAACGCCATCACACCTCGAATCATCTGCCACTCCCCCGATGAGTGCCAGCACGGTGAAGGTGAATGACCACAATGCGAATGACGTATGACTCTCAACATACGTACGATGGCTACAACCGTATAGCAGTCCCCTTTTTAGATGAAGAACTGCACCAGATAGGGGTTGTAGTTTTAGATAGGTAGCGTTATGCAACCAAAATTTCATCCGGATCCAGACTGCACGTCTCGTCATGAGCACACTCTGGTTGGTCACTTTTGGACTGTGACATGACATAACAATGAAACTTATAATGATTTGTCTGCTTTGAATGTATACTCTCAAACATGGTTGAAGATTGCACTTGGATGTATACTGGTTGGAAAAAGTATGGGATGCACTTAAAGGAGTGGTTCACCAAGACAAATGCTTTCATATAACGAGCTTTCTCATTGTCAAACAAAAGAAGGTGCAATGACCATGCATCAAATGTCAAAATACGAAGTGTTTTGGAAAAGTGACACTGACGTATCACTTGTGTGGAAATGGTTTCATGCAGCGTTATGAGTTGGGACATTTCACGGCAAGAGACCTTCTTAAGTTGCAAAAGATCGAGATGAGGATGACAGCACTGAGGTCGATAGGATGGACGAGATGCTTGAAGCCATAAATCATGAATTGATGGAGGATCCTCCTACAATAGAGATTAAAGAATTCTTCAACCTTGTCGAAGTTTGTGAACAACCGTTGCATGAACACACCATAGTGACAATCCTCAGTTTCATGACTAGATTTATGGCAATTAAGTATAAGTATTCCATCTCAAATATCTGCTACAACGATTTAGTGAAATTGATCAGCGATGTCCTTCCACATCCTCATAAATTTCCTAAAGATATGTATCATTATAAGAAATTGATTTCTAGGCTTGGTATGGACTATGAGAAGATTGATATGTGCCCAGACAACTGCATGCTTTTTTGGAAAGAGCATGCCAACGAGAACTAGTGTTTAAAATGTGATAAAACAAGATTTGTCGAAATTGTTAATGACGACAGTACAAATGTAATGACTGAAGTCGCACAGAAGGAGATTCGCTACTTGCATGTCACACCTAGGTTCAAGCGCTTATTTCTCTAAAGAAAAACAGCTAGACACATGAGGTGGCACAAAGAAGGTCGACGTGAGAATGACTGAATGATGGTGCACCCATCCGACGATGAGGCATGGAAAGCTCTTGACCGCTTTAATACAGATTTTGCAAATGACAAGCAAAATATTTGCATCGAGTTGGCGACAGATGGCTTCCCACCGTTCAGTACAAACACAACACCATACTCTTGTTGGCTCGTGTTCGCAATTCTGTACAACTTACCACCATCTCTTTGTATAAAGTATGAGTTCATATTCCTTTGCCTTATTGTACCTGGACCGAATCATCCTGTTTCACGACTTAATGTGATGTTGAACCTTTTGATTGAAGAGTTGAAAATGTTATGGACAGGAATCGAAGTGTACAACTATTACAAAAAATAGAAATTCAACCTTCGAGCTGCATACTTGTGGTTTGTCCATGATTTTCCAGCTTACGACATGGTTTCTCGCTGTAGGACTCATGGTCGTTTGACATGTCTGATATGTGCTTCGGACATGGAATGTTTTCATTTAAATCATGGTGGCAAGATTTGCTACTTCGATTACCACAAACGTTGGTTACCGCCAAATCACGTATTTAGGCAATAGAATGATTCCATCAGGAAGAACACTGTTGTCAAAAAGGACCACCACAACATCTCAAAGGGTTGCAGATTGCTGGACAGTTGAACAACCTAGTGCCAGATGAAGGTCGTCCTGGATATTTTGTTGGTTACGGAGAGGACCACAACTGGACTCATATATGTGCACTATGGGAGCTACCGTCTGTGCAGTCATTAATCCTAATGCATAACATTGATGTCATGCACCAGGAATGCAACATGGGCGAATGCATCATAAGCACATGCTTCGATCTGACGGGCAAAACAAAAGACAGTATAAAGGCTCGTATGGATTTGGAAGAGGTTTATAAACATCCAACTCTCGAGCAAACTAAATCTGGTGGCAAACCGCGTTCTTCTTTCTGTCTTCGACCAAATGAAAAGAAAGAAGTCTTCGAATGGTTGAAAACGTTAAAATTCCCAGACGGTTATGCCGCTAGCCTGAGACGAGCCGTAAATGTTATGACTGGAAATCTCAAAGGGTTGGAAAGTCGTGATTATCACATAATCATGGAAATACTTCTATCGGTTATGTTTTTGGGCTACATTGACGATGCAGTGTGGAAGGTGTTAGCCGAGCTTAGCTCCTTTTATAAATAGTTGTGTGCTAAAAAATGACATCCGAGATGATGGGGGAGGTGGAAAAGGAAATACCAGTGCTTTTATGTAAGATGGAAACAGATTTCCCTCCAGGGTTGTTCAATCCAATGCAACATCTCCTATTCCATCTTCCATATGAAGTTAAAGTGGGCGGCCCTGTGCAATATTGGTTGTATCACGTTGAAGGAGCACTTAGGTGTCTGAAACCAATGGTTCGCAATCGGGTAAGGGTTGAAGGATGCATCGCCAAAGCATACGCCATCCAGGAGATAGGATACTTTTCAAGCGTCTATTTTGCAAAAGAACACAAGGTTAATGTTTCCACATTGCGGTAGAATATTGATGAAGCACCCCATTGTAGCCTCTCCATTTTTAAAACGAGAGGCATCACTGTTGGTAGTGGCATGAGCTACGATGTTGAACTTGATGATAAGACGGCTGCTTTGATGTACATATACGCTAATATAGAAGGGATGAATGAATATTTTCAGTAAGTGTTTGTTCAACATCTATAATAATTAGCGTGTTTTGTTATACATCTATGCTAACCATTCTGTGTTTCCTTATTTAGTGAGTTCGATAAAAAAAATGGAAATCTAAGCAGCAACCTACGAGTAGACAAATACAAATTATGTGATATCATGGAGTACAAGGAGGGCCTAACTTCCTATCCTGGTTTCATGCACAGTGCAAAAAACAAGTCGGCGTCCTTGAAGAATTATGACAACTATCCTACTGATCCATTAAAATTAAAAGCTATGGTCGATACGATGTTAATGGGTTTCCATTTCGATCAACTGAATTTTAAGCTCAACGTCTTTTTAGGGCAACATGTAACACCAGAGTTGTGAATAGGCAGTTGATGACTAAGGATGTGAAATTATTTATTATGGGATCATTAAAAACATCCTTGAAATCAGTTTTAAGGGCAATAAGGTCCTTGATGTAGTCTTCTTTGATTGCGAATGGTTTGATCCTAACAATGGAACTCGACAAAACCAATTTGGCATGGTAGAAGTCAAACACAAGGATAGGCTACGAGGCTGTGACACCTTAGTTCTTGCACACCATGTAGAACAAGTGTATTATCTACATTATACATGCGAAAAGCTTAAAACTTGGTTGGTTGTACACAAGGTGAATCCTCGTGAGCAGTTATATACACAAGACGATGTTGGATACCTTGATGATGAGGTTGATGTTGTTTACCAAGAACAGGAGTTGCCAATCTCTTTTGTCGTCGAGCCTGATTTAGGACTCGATGACTTAGTTGGAGATGCAGAACACATAGAGACTAGTGAGATGCAAAAACGAAAACAGGCAACTACCATGACAGAAGATCAGTGGTTTGGTTTACGTAGTAGAGTACATCCCGATGCTGATGGATTTTTGAATTGAGTACAAGTAACATTCTTTCAAGTCTTCTTTTTCTTTTTTATACTTTTCATTAAATTCATCAGCTATTTTTCCTTTAAATAGGATCTCGTCGAGCAGTAACAGACAATGAGGGGTAGGGGCGCGGAGCTTTCTGCCACCGACAATCAAGAGAGAAGAGGAGGTCTTCCACGGCAGTCAGCTTAGCGGGGGTAGACGAGCTCATTTGGTGAGTCATCTACCAGAGTCGTCACGTGGACCTGTACAGTGGTCAAGACAGGTAAAGAACATTTAATTACATAAATGATATAAGTAATTCTTTATTCTATAATATGAATCTTTAAAATTGTCAGGACGACTCTATGTCCGAGGACGCAGAGGCTAGGGTGCCTCCTTCCGTGCCTTCTTATTCGATGCCTTCTGCTTCGATGTCTCCTTCTTTGGAGCCTCCTTCTTCGAAGCCAGTGCAGTCAAGTGACCCCACTTCTGGGTCACTTGCTTTGGAGCGGGTTCAACAGTGGGAGACTAGGATGAGCCACTATGTGCCTCCTCCTCCGGCTCCTACGAACCCAAATGATAGGTTCGTTATTCGTCCGATTGGCGATAAGTAAGTAAATTTCTATCAATTCAATTTAGATAATTTTAGACTTATATATATACTAATTGAGAATCATGTATCAGGACTTAGGAGGATGCTTTGTTCACGGGCCACGGACGTCACGCGCTAGTGAACGGTATCCTAGGCCGTCTAGTCCGTTGCACTACCCCGATGTTCTGAACGGACGCGCTGCCACGTCTTAAGATGACTACTATAAGGACCATGACATTCTTGACGGCAACCACCAGGAGGTTGTTTGGCAAGACCTCATGATAAGTAGGAACAATACTTGTGTAACACAAATCTAATATAAGTTACATACATTTACTTGTATATTTCTTTTTCAGGCACGATATCGTTTGGAGAATGAGGTCGAGCAGACGGATCACACTCGTCTTGTCTTCCATATCTGCACTAGGAAGATCGTGACACAATCACTATCGTCGGCTCGCATTCAAACTACGACCGCGCACTTCAAGTTGCATCCAAATGAGCGTGAGCCGAGGAAGGAACCAACCGACAAGTACTTGACGGAGGCACAATACGCAGAGGTAAAGTTTTTAGTTTACTTTGCTTCATTATCTGATTGTGATCAATATTTTCATTTAACAATAAATTTGTGCAGGTCAGCGTAGCATGGCTTGAGAGCCGCCCGGAGGCGTACCATGGCCTGTGTGTTCTTTGGGCGAGCGAGGGCTTCCAGGCACTTTCTAAAACCCGTCGAGAGAGTAGAGGGATGGAGAGAAAACATCGCTTGGGTGGGAACGGCTAAATACACCTCGCAGAATGGATGGTAAGTTCTACTCGGATTCTATTAAGTAATTTTATAATATTTCTTGTGCTAACATGTATCGATAGGAGCACGAGAGCAGCCAACAGCTGGCTAAATGTGGCCTAGAGGTGGGGTGAATAAGCCTTTTTGAACTCTTGCCAGAACCTGCAACACTCAGCAACTTGATCAAATACTGATAAATCGGACTTGTCCGGTAGTGGGCGGACTAGTCCAATGCGTGCGGACAAGATCGATCAAGTTTGATCGATGATCTCGATCCAAGTACTCTACGCAGAGGAAATTAAGATATAACTAGAGTATGTTGCTTCAATTAAAATGAAGATAGCACAAGGTAACCTTTGTTTCAAGTTTTGATGTAATTTGACTATGATCAATTAAATCCTAGATGCAATGAACAATAAGGACAAAGTGAAAACACAAGATTTTTATACCATGGTTGGGTTCCCACGAAGGCAACCTACATCCACGTTGAGAAGCCCATGAAATTATTGGGTATTCACCAACCCTACCCTCGTCAAATCGCCACAGAGGTCGATTCTCTTCCACTAATCACAAAGGGCAAATCACCATGTTCAAGGGGCCTTCTCACAAGTTGAGGGCTCCCCGAGATTTACAACTGAATACACCACCAACACAATCGAATTATATGCAATAAAGAACAAGAGTGTGTGAGAGAATCAAACCCAATAGCTTAAAACATTAAGAATTGTGTCTCTCCTTTGATCTAAAGTTAATCCTCAAGGATTTGATCTTTCTTGCCTTGGATTGTATGGAGAGACGTGTTCTCTATGCTCTTGGAGGTTGTGACGGCGTTTGGGGTCAAGAGTGTTTGATTAAGGGTCGTGTGCCTCTATTTATACTAGGGTTTCTAAAGGTTACCGTTAGGGTTTTCAAAGTCCGGACTAGTCTGTGGTTGACTCTGGACTAGTTTGGTGTGCGGCGTGTAGGAAACCCTAAGTGTCCCGAATTATTGGACTTGTACGGCCAGGGGCAGACTAGTCCGATTTTGTCTCTGGAGATGTCCGTACTAGTCCCGCACATATCGGACTAGTCCGGCTGTGGTGAAACCCTTAGTGAATTGAGGACAAGTCCGCACTTGGAGGACTTGTCCAATTTTAGTCATAAGGTTTTCGGACTAATCCGTGCATATAGCGGACTTGTCCGATTTAGGTCAGAAAGATATCGGACTAGTCTGTGGTGATCGGACTTGTCCGACTTCATGCAAACTATGAAATTCTGAGGACTAGTCCGCACTAGGGAGGACTAGTCCGATCTTAGTCAGAGACATATCGGACTAGTCTGTGGTGATATCGGACTAGTACAGTCTATGGAAATTGGACGGTGCAGACAAGTTCGTACTGGGAGGACTTGTCCGATTCTGGACAGAGAGAAATTGGACTAGTCCGGTATACATCGGACTAGTTCGGACCCGTATAACTTTGTGCAATGAGAGTGATTAAAATTTCCTTGAGCTCTTGGGGTGTGTCTCTCCAACACACTCCATACACAAAGAGTTTTATGATAATTTCTTGAGCTCCTTTTAACATGATTCCTCACTCTCCTTTCTTTTTGCGCTTACTTCATAATTTCATCAAAATCTGCGCTCATCTTAACAATTTAGTTAGGATCTCATTTTCTTGTCATAAATACACCAAAACCCACAAGGGATGCCTAGATGCACTTTCATTCTCCCCCTTTTTAGTGATTGATGACAACCAATTGAGATTTCACAAATATGATTGAAAGTGCAGAATTTTCAGAAAGTGTGCACATATGAGTTTGGAGCAGATTAAGCAATGAAAGCACGAGACATATATGCACTCTTTATGGTGGGATGCAAAACTACATGTGTGTGAACAATAATCTTGATATGAATAAGTTAAATGGCATAATCATGACAGCATCAAGGTTATCAAGCAAGAATATCAAATTCAGAACATAACACATAAGTCATAAGCATAACAAAGTCATAGTTTCACACCACATGTCAAATAGCATAAGAGAGCACTGACAAAGTTTTACAACCCAAAAGAAACACAAATAGAGCTCTCCTCTCGCAACCTACAGCTAGGACCTACTGACTCCCCCTCAATTTCTCCCCCTTTGGCATCAAGACACCAAAAAGAAGGAGAGGAGGGATCTAGAGGCTCATTCCACGCTGTCAGCCCTCTCATCATCTTCATCTTCAAGTTGAGGAGGAGGAGGAGGAGCGGATCCACTCAAAGTGTCCCCAATGCAAAAATAGGCAAGCTCAGAGGGAGTGAGAGGTGGCAACTCCAAGAAATTTGAAACTAAATCATCGGAGATAATGGGAGATCCAATAGGCTTGATCTCCAGCTTCTGGCAAATATGCTTGACATTTTCCATGACATACATCATGTCGGCCTTCCTCGCCTTGTTCAACTTGTGAAGTTTCACTTCAGCTTTCTTGCATGAGCCAAAAAAGGCAGCCAAGTACATTAAAATACCACTTGAGGACACTTTTTGAGGAGGGGCCCTAGTAGCGGGAGCAGTCCTGGTATCTCATTGAGCTGTCCTCGGAGCCTCTTCATTGGATACTGGAGATGGAGCACATGGGAGAGTGGCTTGGGAGGGCTTTTGAGGCCTCAGGGGAGTGTGCTCCACATCCTTCACGAACTCGATCCCTGTGATTTTCTCAATCATAAACATCAAGTAAGGTGCATAGCCATAGGATCTATTCGGTGTGCAGGAGATATTCACAATATCATTTCAAATGTAGTCAAAGACATCAAACTTCCTTTCTTTGCTAATCACCTTCATCAATTCCTCGAGTATCCTTGGACACTTCATGCATCTCCATCTTTCAGAGTTGTTGTCTTCTGGATGACTTTGTCGAGAACCATGAAGAATGGCTTCATGTTCTTTGTAAAAGGAGGATTGAATGTCAAGCGAGTGTCATAGAGAAACTTCATTTTATCCTTCTCCAAGACACCAATGTTGTGGATGGTTAACTCATTGTTGACAGTGTCTTCTAGGTGAAGCAGTCTTGCAAACTCATCATAAGTAATGGTGTACTTGGATCCATGTGTCATTCAAGTCACCCTCTCCTCTTCATCACTAGCAAAGTAGCAGGTGGCATAAAACTGAGAAATAATCTCATCATTCGAGTTGTACCTGAAAGCAAACAGATCCTTCAGTCAATGCCATGCTGCAGCCTCCACCACTTCATCAAAAACACCACAACTCTTCCTATTAAAATGATTCCAGCCAATCCACTAGCTGCGGAAAACGGGAGTCTTCATTGTGAGGTACACGGAGCTATAGTAGTCCACGTGAAAGTTGCTCCAGAATCTGGCATCGGCTACCGACTTGGATCTGATGTAACAGTCCACCATTCTGTGGTTGGAAGCTGTATTGCTCCCCTTGCCAGTGAACTTCTCTTCGGAGGGATCCCTGTTACCCTGCTTCAGGGCTGAAATCTTGAGAGGGCCAATCGGGCCGCTGGCGATCCCTTTCCCCTTGCCCTTAGCTTGGCGAGAAGCCGCCGAGCTTGTGCCAGCTGCATCCTTTGATTTGGATGCAGGTTTCTTGGCCAGAACCTTGCGCCGCACCTGATGTGGAGTAGGTGTCGGCTTGGAGGGACGCTATTGTCGCTTCTTGCCTTGGCCCGTCAAGGACCGAAGCAAAGAATCTTGGTCCTTCTCCGCCTCATAGTCGGAGATCTCATCATCGGAGCTAGACATCGTCCTGACAAGGAGATTATACAATGCATGGATGAGAATCAATGGAAATGAAACGCATTGGGTAGTGGAATTTAGGGTTGAGTTCTGTTAAAAATCGGACTTGTCCGGAGCTCAAGTGCAGACTAGTCCAGATAAACGGACATGTCCGTACAGAAACCGGACTAGTCCGATGTTCAAGAGTTCAAACCCTAACAATCAGATTAATGGTGGTTCTCAATGCGAAGATAGCTCAATAGAGATGTAATATAGCAAGGAATCTTACATTAACTAGAAGGAACAGAGATATTTGATTCAAAACGAAAGAAATCAAAGTTTCTAGGGTTTGGGAGGAAATTTATCAAAAATCTTCGATTCTCGAGGATGGAGGAGTTGTAGGTGCGGACAAGTCTGTGGTCTTCAATCCCCTTACAATGGAGATCAATTCCCACTGAAATTTGAGGGGATTTGATGGAGGAACCACAAAATCGCCTTGGGAGTACTTAAGTGAGGAGAGAGAACATGAGGTGAGTTGTAAGGATGAAGAAGATTAGGTTTTGGCGATACCTAGGGTTATGGAGTCGAAAAATCGGACTAGTCTTTGGTCAACCGGACTAGTCCGGACTACCGTACACTCCATGAACTAGTTTGCAATGTGCGGACTAGTCCGGGTAACCATAGACTAGTCCGTGGTCACCAGAACAGAAACAATTAGCCCATTCATATATATTTGAAAGTGCTTATAGAGAAAATAGGGGGCAAAACAACCAAATAATCTTTATGAATATGATCAGTAAACATACAACAATCAAGCAATGACGATAATTCATCAAGATCAAGTATTTGAGATAGTTTTTCGAAGAAAATAGAGAGATGATTTTTGTAACACAATCAATGAAGTTTGAATAAGCCATACAGGTATGCAAGTTTTCAAGCCACATTTTGAGCATCAAGGATATTTAGTTCATTTTGGAGCTCGCAAAAATGTTTTTCATCATGTGGCTTGGTAAATATGTCAGCTAGTTGTTTTTCGTTGTTGACATGGGAAAGGTCTATGTCTCCTTTCATTGAGTGGTCTCTCAAAAAGTGATGCCGGATGTCTATGTCTTTGGTCCTAGAGTGCTCAATAGGATTATGGGCAATTTTAGTGGCACTCTCATTATCACAAATGAGTGTAATACTGCTCATATTGTAACCGTAATCCCTTAGAGTTTGTCGCATCCAAAGGAGTTGTGCACAACAACTCCTGGCTGCAACATACTCTGCTTCGGCCTTGGATAAGGAAATGTAATTTTGTTTCTTGGATGACCAAGAAACTAGGGATCTACCTAGAAATTGGCATGTACCAGAGGTACTTTTTCTATCTACTTTGCATCTGTCATAATCTGCATTGGAGTATCCATTGAGATTGAATTTGGAACCTTTAGGATACCAAAGGCCTAGGTTGGGTGTATGAACTAAATATCGCAAGATTCTTTTGACGGCTGTCAAATGACGCTCATTAGGATTGGCTTGAAATCTTGCACACAAGCACACACTCAACATAATATAAGGCCTAGATGCACATAAGTAGAGTAAGGATCCAATCATGGAGCGATATACCTTTTGATCCATGTTTGGTCCGTCTTCATTTAGATCAAAGTGTCCATTTGATGTCATGGGAGTCTTTATTGGCTTCACCTTGTCCATTCCAAACTTCTTGAGTATGTCTTGAGTATACTTGGTTTGGCTTATAAACGTCCCTTCCTTTTGTTGCCTCACTTGGAATCCCAAGAAGTATTTCAGCTCTCCCATCATAGGCATCTCAAACCTATCTGTCTTAATATTACTAAATTCTTTGCAAAAAGTTTTGTTAGTTGAACCAAAGATAATGTCATCAACATAAATTTGACAAATAAAAAGATTGTTGTCAAAGTGCTTTATAAACAACGTATAATCTGCTTTACCAATTTTAAAACCATTTTCAATTATGAAATCTCTAAGACACTCATAGCAAGCTCTAGGAGCTTGTTTGAGGCCGTAGAGAGCCTTACGCAGTTTAAAGACATGGTCGGGGAAGTCTTGATCTTCGAATCTGAGGGGTTGCTCCAAGTACACCTCCTCCTTGATTGGTCCGTTGAGGAAGGTGCTTTTCACATCCATTTGATAGAGCTTGAAATCATGGTGAGTAGCATATGCAAGTAACATTGTAATTGACTTAAGCCTAGCTACGGGAGCAAAAGTTTTGTCGAAATCCAAACCTTCGACTTGTGAATACCCTTTGACCACAAGTCGCGCCTTGTTCCTTGCCACCACCCCGTGTTCGTCTTGTGTGTTCCGAAATACCCATTTGGTGCCGACGATGTTGAACTTGGGTCTTTCGACGAGTTCCCACACCTCGTTCCTTTTGAAGTTGTTCAATTCTTCTTGCACTGCTACCACCCAATCCGGATCTTTCAATGCATCCTAAATCCTGCGCGGTTTCAAAAAGGATACAAACGAGTAATGTTCACAAAAATTAGCTATTCATGATCTAGTAGTTACTCCCTTTTGGATGTCACCGATTATGTTGTCGACGGGGTGATCTCTTTGGACGTATTGGTGTACTCTTGGGTGTGGCACTTGTGGTCTTGAATCTTCATGGTCATGTTCTACTCCCCCTGGATGGTTGCCCTCATTGATTTGTTCATCATCTTCGTCTTCCTGAGGTTGATCTTGTGTAGAAGCTCCCCCTTTATCATTTATCTCCACTTGTTATTCATCTTCATCATTCGCCTTTGGAGGTGTCGCTTGTGGTTAAACATTGCCCAACGCCATTCTTCTCAACGCTTGACATGGAGCTTCTTCTCTATCTAGTACACATTGATCAACTTGCTCTTCTTGAGAGCCGTTAGTTTCATCAAACACTATGTCACGTGCTACTTCAACAAGTCCGGAGACCTTGTTGAAGACACGATTGGCGTAAGAGTTTGAATCAGAGCCAAGCAAGAAACATTCATCGGACTTCAAAGCGAACTTTGAAGTCCTAGGCTTCTTGTTCAAAATATAACACGTAGAACCGAAAACTCGAAAATAGGAAATATTCGGCTTGTTACCGGTGAGTGGTTCATATGATGTTTTCATGAGTAGGCAATGAAGATAGAGTCGATTTATGGCGTGACAAGAGGTGTTAACCGCTTCTGCCCAAAACCGATCCGAAGTCTTGTACTCATCAAACATTGTCCTCACCATCTCTATGAGGGTTCGGTTCTTCCTTTTCGGCTACTCCATTTTGTTGAGGGGAGTACGATGCTGAAAACTCATGCTTTATGCCTTCTTCATATAAGTACTCCTCAACTTTGGTGTTCTAGAACTTCGTACTGTCATCACTCCGTATGTTCTTGATCTTCAACGAGAATTCATTTTGGGCATGCTTGAGAAACTTCATGAGGGTTCCTTGAGTTTCGATCTTATCATGCAAAAAGAAAACCCACATGAAGCGCAAAAAATCATCAACAATTACTAAACCATATTTGTTCCTGCTGATGCTTATGTAAGTAATTGGACCAAATAGATCCATATGAAGTAGCTCGAGCGGTCTTGTTGTTGTCATGATGTTCTTCGCGGGATGAGGTGCTCCTACTTGCTTCCCAGCTTGGCATGCGCTACGCGGCCTGTCCTTCTAAAAAACAACATCCTTCAGACCTCGGATGTGATCGCCCTTGAGGAGTTTTTGAAGATTCCTACCAACATGTGCTAGCCGTCTATGCCCTAGCCAACCCATGTTGGTCTTTGCAATCAAGCATGTGTCAAATTCGGCTTTATCTTTGTTGAAGTCAACAAGATAAATCTTTCCGTTTAACACACCCTTGAATGCAACCGAGTCATCACTCCTTCGAGAGACTGTCACACCCTCATTAGTGAACAATCAATTATAACCCTTATCACATAATTGAGATATAGATAGAAGGTTATAATCTAAGGAGTCGACATGCAAAACACGAGAAAGCGCGTGTTGAGATGATGTTGCAATTTTACCGGTACCAAGCACCCTTCCATGACTATTGTCTCCAAAATATATGCCCTCGCTTGGATCTTCATTTTATTCATATTCAACAAACATCCTTCTTTCTTCGTTCATGTGGTTTGTGCATCCACTATCTAGCACCCATTTCGATCCACCGGGAGAATAGGCCTGCAAAAACAAGTTATGCCTTTGTTTTAGGTACCCAAGCTTGCTTGGGTCCTTTGAGGTTAGTCACAAGTGATTTAGGCACCAACGCATGGGACTTGGCGTTCCCATGGCGTGGCCCAACATATATAGTGTAAACTCTACCAAAGTTACTTTTCATGAGTACATATGATGCATCAAAGGTTCTAAATAAAAGTTGTTGCTCATATGTTTTTGCATGTTTGGACTTGTCAACATTATTAGCCTTTCTAGCTTGAGGGGAGTTTCCCTTCACAAAAGCAATGTGATCCTTGTTATTCTTGTGGCTTCTAGTATTTTGCTTTTCACCATAAGAATACCCAATGCCATATTTGACATTGGGAGGTCTTGTGGCCAAGTATGAACCGCGTGCATACTTGATCTTCTCCTTTTCATATATGCCATTACATGAAGGATGCTTGTCCTTTGTCAAGTTTGACTTATCCTTCAAGTTTGTGTCAATTTTAGCACATCCACGAGTAATAGTAGTTTCAGATTTTAAGTGTTGAGAAGGTGAACTTGAAGAGGATGAAGGGTCACTTTGCTTGAGTTACTCAACTTGTACCTCGAGGATTTTGTTAACGTCGGTCAAGTTAGCAAGTTCATCCTTGATGATTACATTTGAGTCGCTTAACTTTAAGCAAGCTTTCATGCTTGAAGCTAACTCAAGCTCTAGTAACTTGCTTCGCTCCTATTCAAGTTCAAGGAGAATTTTGATCTTAAGGTACTCCTCCTTTTGAAGGACGATCATATCTTCTTGGTGATCAACAAGCTCTTCCTTATCAATAAGTTTATCCATTAAGAATTTCATATTTGCAGTAGTTTTCTTATCTAGGCTACCAAGCATATCTTCATTATCTCTATAAGTATCACTATCACTAGAATAAGAATGCAAGGAGAAAGATTTAGTTGTTACCTTCCTTTACCTTCCTTCGCCATGAGACATGTGTCATTGTCCTTCCATGCGCCAATAGTAGGGGGAGGGTCGATATCTTGCTCGTCTTCTTGATTGCTATGCTAGCCATCTCCTCTTCCTCTTCGGACGAGGACTCATCATTTGAGTCCCACTCCTTTCCTAGGTGCGGCTGTCCAACTTGCTTTTTCTTCTTGAAGAACATCTTGGGTTGAGGCTTTGTTTCCTTGGTTTTCTTCTTGTTTTCTTCATACGACTAATTAACTATAAAGTGGTCATATTCACCACAGTTATAGCAAGCTTGCCTCAACTTCGGTCATGACTTGTATTTGTGTTTTCCATCATTTGATCTACCCCCTTGTCTTCTTTTCATCATCCTTTTGAATTTCTTCATAAAGCGGATCATGTCTTCTTCATCTATGTTGCTGCTCTCATCATCACTCTCTTCTTCTTCTTGAGTCTCTCGAGCTTGTTTTGACAAGGGCTTGCAAGTGGACTTCAAGGCGACCCCCTTCTTCTTTGCCGAGGTGAGGTCGGCAATCTCCTTTACATGTTTTGCTTGCTTCTCCATCATCTCAAAATTGATGATCTTTCCAAGCAATTCGTCTGGGGTCATTTTCTTGTACCCAGGGCTTTCTCTAATCATCCAGCACAAGGTAACATTGTGAGGCATGAAAGCTCTAAGGATGAGCTTCACCACCTTGTGATCGTTCCACTTTTTGCTTCCATATGCTCGAACCTTGTTGATGAGAGTCTTCAACCGGTTGTACATGTCTTGCGGTGACTCATCTTCTTCTATGGCGAATCTTCCCGATTCGCCTTTGATCATTTTGATTTTAGCTTCTCGCACATGACGATCGCCTTCATGTGCAGTTTTTAGTGTGTCCCATATCTCTTTTGCATTCTCGAGCCCATATACTTTGGTGAACTCATCTCTACTCAATGAAGATGTGATGACCGCTGCAGCTTGAGCATTTTGGTGAATAGCTTGCTCTTGACTAGGTGTGAGCTCTCCATTGTTGTCCGGGATATCTATTCAAGTACACGCAAAATGCCACAAGCTGGGGTTAAGTGAGATTAAATGCATTTTCATATTTTGCCTCCACATTGAATAATCACTGTCATCAAAGTATGGGGCTTTTCCTAGAGGGATTGACGAGTAATGGTTGTTGCTAGAATTCAAGCGATCGTAATTAAAAGGATATCAGGAGTAGTCGGTGTGACTACTCCGGTTCTTCTTCTTTTCATCTTCGATCTTCATCTTCGTTTTGGAGAGGGCTTTCTTCCTTTGGAGTGCCTTGAGTTCAAGCATCTCCTCGTCATCATCCTCAAAGTATTGAATGGTGTCAAGGAGCTTCTCCAATTTCTGAGCCTTTTCATCTTCAACCTTCTCTTGTTTAAGGCTCTTGTGCACATCCTTCATGTCCGACATTTTCTCTTCGAGTGATTAATCTCTTTTTTAAGAGTCTGGCTCTGATACCAATTGAATGTTGCCTAGAGGGGGGTGAATAGGACTTTTTGAACTTTTGTCGGAACCTGCAACACTCAGAAACATGATCAAATACCGATAAATCAGACTAGTCTGGTAGTGCGCGGACTAGTCTGGTGCGTGCGGACTAGATCGATCAAGTTTGATCGATGATCTCGATCCAAGTACTCTATGCGGCAGAAATTAAGATGTAACTAGAGTATGTTTCTTCAATTAAACTGAAGATTGCACAGGGTAACCTTAGTTTCAAGTTTTGACGTAATTTGACTATGATCAATTAAATCCTAGATGCAGAACAATAAGAACAAAGTGAAGACACAAGATTTTTATCCCATGGTTCGGTTCCCACGAAGGCAATCTACATCCACGTTGAGGATCCCACAAAAGGATCGAGTCTTCACCAACCCTACCCTCATCGAATCGCCACAGGGGTTGATTCTCTTCCACTAATCACAAAGGGCAAATCACCAAGTTCAAGGGGCCTTCTCACAAGTTGAGGGATCCCCAAGATTTACAACTGAATACACCACAAACACACTCGAATTATATGCAATAAAGAACAAGGGTGTGCGAGAGAATCAAACCCAAGAGCTTAAAACGTGAAGAATCGTGTCTCTCCATTGATCTAAAGTTAATCCTCAGGGATTTGATCTTTCTTGCATTGGATTGTGTGGAGAGACGTGTTTTATAGGATCTTGGAGGGTGTGACGGCGCAGCGGGTCGAGAGTGTTTGAGTAGGGGCCATGCACCTTTATTTATACTAGGGTTTCCAAAGGTTATCATTAGGGTTTTCAAAGTACGGACTAGTCCGTGGTGGACTCTGGACTAGTTTGGTGTGCAACGTGTAGGAAACCCTAAGTGTCCCGAATTATAGCACTTGTCCAGCCAGGGGCGGACTAGTCCGATTTTGTCTCTCGAGATGTTTGGACTAGTCTGACACATATCGAACTAGTCCGACCGTGCTAAAACCATTAGTGAATTGAGGACAAGTCTGCACTTTGAGGACTTGTCCGATTTTAGTCAGAAGGTTTTCGGACTAATCCGTGCATATATCAGACATGTCTGATTTAGGTCAGAAAGATATTAGACTAGTCCTGGTGATATCAGACTTGTCCGACTTCGTGCAAACTGTGATTTTCTCAGAACTAGTCCGCACCAAGGAGGACTAGTCCGATCTTAGTCAGAGAGATATCAGACTAGTTCGTGGTGATATCGAACTAGTTCGGTCCGTGGAAACTAGACTGTGCAGACAAGTCTGCACTGGGAGGACTTGTCCGATTCTGGACAGAGACAAATCGGACCGGTCCGGTATACAACGGACTAGTCCGTACCTGTATAACTTTGTGCAGTGAGAGTGATTAAAATTTTCTTGAGCTCTTGGGGTGTGTTTCTTCAACACACTCCATACACAAAGAGTATTATGATCATTTCTTGAGCTCCTTCCAACTTGATTCCTCACTCTCCTTTCTTTTTGCACTTACTTCATAATTTCATCAAAACCTGCGCGCATCTCAACAATTTAGTTAGGATTTCATTTGCTTGTCATAAATACACCAAAACCTACAAGGGATGCCTAGATGCACTTTCACCGGCACCTGTCGAGGTGTGGAAGAGGGGTCACTTAGGAAGTGACTCGTCGCAGCCTGACCAGTTGTCTTCTCAGACGGCGACACAGACTTTAGTGAATTATTTTTTAAAACATAATTGAATTCTATTTAAAAGTTCTAATGACTTTAATTTTCTATTTTTTCAGGCAAAGTACGGTGAGGAGGCACGAAAGATTCGAGGCGAAGAGTTTGATTGGCGGAGCGCGTCAATCGTCCCCGAAGCAGCGTATGCAAGCAGTGGTGGGAAACCTCACCGACGGTGAGCTTTGTTATTTTTAATTTATTGTTACCAACTTAGAGATACAAAAATTTAATAACATTACTTCATTGTGCAGTTTAGCCATCTTAGATGGAGTGGTCGACTCGAGGCAGGCGCGGGCTTCCTCGGGGGCTTCTTCATCGCATCAGGGTGGGTCCAGCAACAGTCGTGTGAGCCGAGATCTTGAGCTCCAGAGTCTTCGAGAGGAGCTCCAGAGGACTCAAGAAGCACTCAGGGTGAGGGACGAGGCGCTAACGGCTAGGGACGAAGAGCAGAGGGCTAGGGACGAGTATCAACACTTGTTCATGCTAAAGATGCAAACCGTTGTGCAGGTGCATTCTAGATGTTGTACTTAATATTTTCAATATATAAATGATATGTATAATGATTTGCTTTGTACTTGCAGGCTATGTTTCCAGGACAACGGCCTATGTTTCCGCAATGGGCGCTGCCAGCGATACCGCAGCCACAGGTGCCGACGACAGCAGCTCAGGTATAAAATTATTCAAAATTCCTTAAACTAGTTAATAACTTGTTTAAATTTGGTAAAATATGCATTTTTTACTTGCAACATGTCTAACCACACTTGCACATCACAGGTATCTGGAACGGAGGCTCAAACTCCATCGCCTCATATTCTGGCGCTTGGACGACTGCAGGAGGATGACTTTTGAACTCTGGTGGCAGCGGACGGTGTAGCGCCTCATAGTCAGGTCAGCTCCTCGCTTCAATTTCTAGTTACAGTCTTTGACTTGCAAAATATGGATTTAATTCACTGTGGACAATTAAATGCAATTTAGTGTACAAAAGGTAAATTACACTTCAATATGCCCTCTGGATGACTTGATCCTGTTTCCAAAAGGAACTTCAGACCCCAACCACAACCAACAGGCTTGAAACCATCATCTTGCCAAGAAGTCTTGACACATTGCTTGCGTGACCCATCCAATCTTTTCGTCCTTGCTCCCTAAATGGAGCATGTAGACGTAGTCAAGGACCTTGTCATGGTCCTGCACCTTGATTGGGTTTGCATTGTATGCTGCAATACGGCTGTCCAGTGCAACTTAGAAGTGAGGGATCCCGTTCTTCCATATGCATTGTAGAAACCAGTACTGAGAGACAAACTCAAGAGAGTAAAAAACTTATAGAAATACAGAAAAACAAGTGGTTACTAGAAAGATTTCTCCATGGCATACATACCTTTGGGTATTGAAAGGTTATTTGAATTGAATTCTAAATTGTCTCTTGTTTTACATGATTTGGGTATTGTAATCTGAGTTGCCCCCACAAATGAAAAGGTCTTTGGCTTAAATGCATAAAAAATAGGATCTATCACCTCTTGTATACAACTGTCAATCCTAGTCACTGTGCAATGTTTTTTTATTTCTTTCATTACTTCATCTTTTGAAGAGAAACATTAATCTCACAATATTTTGGTACCATGTTATAGGATAGCAATGTTCGAGAGGTTGAGCAGCAGCAACAATCCTTATTTTGAGCTTCACTAACTCGTGAATTGTGTATTGTGGCGTTTGTATAGTGTTTTGCAATCCTTATTGTGATATATATGTCTGTGATGTCTGTTTTTATCTGCTTGTGTGATCTGGCCATCGAGCCAGGGATGGCCTCAAAGCCAGGGCAGCATTTTCTGTTTTTTTTTTTCTAAATCTGCATAACTTATCAACAAAGTTTTTCTGGCACCGTCGTCGATACTGGCAATTTACCGTCGACGATTCCCTAGTTACCGTTGAAGATAATGCCTATCGACGATGGTTTTCACCTAGCCGTTGTCGATACTGGCAAGTTATCATCGACGGCCAACGAATACCCATCGACGATAACATCCACTATCGACGATGGTTGCTGCTAAACCATTGTCTATAAGTGTATTATAGACGACAGTCTGGGCAACCTTCGTTGATAAGCTCTATCCGCTGCAACTTGGACGGAGTCCCTTATTGACGACAGCTAAATCAGGTTGTCGCCAATAAGCTTGTAGACGACGATAACCGTATTCAATAAGCTTATAGATGATGGTAACCATTGCCTATAAGCTTATAGATGACTAATAGCCGTAGACAGTTGGATACCGTCATTGATAAGCATATACCGTCATTGATAGCTTATAGACGATGGTACAGTCCTTATAGACGACGGTTTCAAGCTGTCGTCTATTATCGCGATTCCTGTAGTGCGTCATAAGCACGCCTTAGGTATCTCCCAAGTTGTCCAGAAAGGGACAATTCTGATCTTGCATACCTATTGTATGTGAGACATGCTAATTCGAAATGGGTGGCGCATATAGATTATCTTACTATTTTCATTTTGGAGTCATTTACGAGTGAGGAAAGAACGTGAGAGGGGGGGAGAATAGGGGATGCTCGTCCAAGCGCGGGAGCTTGATGACCTCACTGATGACGTTCGCTTCCGTGCCCGTACCGACCTCCTCGAGCTTTATCTTGAAATCCATCTTGTCGTCGTAAATAACACTTTACATTATATATAGCTTATACGACGGGATATATAGCTAACCATCGTAAATAAGCAAATAATTATGCAATCAATCAACTAAACAACTAATTAATCAATTATACATGCCATCACAATAAACTAATAATAAAACAACTAATAAAACTATTATACAACGAATACAAGATTTATTCCACTAAGTAAACATTTAGCGATAAATCAACAACTTAATCAATGAATTAAACCATTATTGAACTAATTCAAATTTTAATTCACTAATTAAATATTTTAGCAACTTATAAACAATTTAATCAACAAAATACAATTATTTGACTAATACAAAATTTAGTCTACTAATTAAACATTTAAAAATGAATCGCGGATTTCATCAACAAATATGACAATTATTCCACTAATCAACAATTTAATCAACGAATTACACAATTCAATCCAGTAATCAACTAATCTCCAATTTAATCAATGAATTTAATCAACTAATAAAAATTCAATCCAATAATGAAACATGTCACCAACTAATCATTCGTTTCATCAACAAATTCAATAATTTACAACCAATACAACAATTTAGCAAGTGTGCTAGGAATGGCATCGCCATGGTGGAGCTCGGATTTGGGGAGTGGGGGAGGGGAGGCCGGCCGGGGGAGGGAGAAGGCAATGCCAGGGTGGTGGGTGAAGATGTGGGGGGCACTACGGCGGCAAGGTGGAGGCATGGCGGCCAGGTGGAGGCGTGGGCACGGTGGTTGGGGAGGGGGCGACACGATGGGGGGCTCCGAGGTGGGGGCACTTAGGTGGAGAGCATGGGGCGGCTTACCTCGATGAGGGCGAGCAAGTGGTGGCAGCAGCGCGTTGAGCATGATGGCGACAACACGGTTCTCTCGGAGGCGACGGCGCGGCACATATGGAGGCGAGGCTACGACACGCACGGAGCCAAGGGCAGTGCATGCGGCAGTGCTATGGCGAGAACAACACAGCACGAGGTGGTTGTGGTGCTTGAACGGCAAGGTTGAGGCGTGACAGTGAGTCGAGGCGCATACGCGAAGGAATGAAAATTTGTAGAAATTACCCAAACAATGGGTGTAATCATGACTGTATCAAAATTTGGATGTCGAAGCCGACGAGGGTAGGGGGCACGAGGTAGGTCGAGAATGGTACGATCGATGGATATGAAACAATGCTATAGATTTAAACATTCAAAAGTGCTACAATCTATAAATTTAGGGGGGGGGGGGGGGGGGGGGGGCGGGGGCTCTAAAATTGGAGCATCTTCGATCAAATTTGACGCACATGGTGGGGATCGGGCCTACTCACACCAAACTGGAAATACATGCAACAACAAAGCAAGTGGGAGGACATGGTGTACCATGTAGTGGGCTCTGTTAAAGGTGATTTATGGTGGCAACATGGACGCTCGACAATTTGAGACTACAACACAATCTAACTAGGATGGCATTGGGAAAAACATTGTACTATGGGACATCAAGTGAGGGAATGGCAACCATGTACGCCTAGCCTGAGGAATTGATATATTCAGGTCCATAAAGACCCGTACATCTTAGGGTATACACATTAGCTCCACTGATAAGAACAGAGCTCTATCCCTGTAATGAAGGAGTTTGGTGTTGACGACTGTTATATATCGATTTCACACCTCAATATAACTCAATTATGTGACGGAAATATCATTTCTTGCAGACATCACCTTTCTATTTAACATATTTCCACTTGTCTTTGGAGAAAGTAGTGCATGCAGGCATTCTATGCAGAATTGAAGTGAAACAATGGGATGTATCCTATAAAATATCATTCCAGCCGATCAGGTAATGCCACGTGGCACCACATGGATCAAATGGCCCACAAACAGAAGTATCCGAGGTCATGCATTGGTGTAGAACCCATACCAGTCAATGGGACCCACCTGGAAGTCACCCCGAGGAAGCACACCCGAAATGGTCAACATTCCTGTTCAACCGACTAGGGGGTTCCGCCAAACCCTTCCTGGCGCCGAAAACGGTCAGCTTCCATGTGTCGACTCCCTGTGGTGCCCTGGTCATGGTGAAGACTGATGCACGCGCTTTTGGTTGCGGGAAATGACCCTTCTCCAAGCTATAAATAGGACCCCTCACCCCTCACTTCAACACACACCACTTGAGTATTCATCCATTGTATCCACTACTCTCCATAGGTTTAGAAGACTATAGGTTGTAGAGAGGAGAGTCTCTAGTCCATATTCCAAAGTAGGAGAGGAGTAGAAGGAGTCTCTTCCCAATTTCCAATTGGGAAAGGTATGGCTCTTATATTCTATTTGTATTTGTGACTTTCTTCTTAATAAAGATGTTATCTTTAGACTTCCATTGTTCATATACTTGGACGAAGCTTTTCTTGTTGAATTGTGGATTCCATGTGTGTGGTAGGAGTAGTATTTATGATTATGGTATACCATTCTCAATATATCATCATAAACACTATAAACCTCCACTATAGTCTAATTAGCTATGATATGATTATGTTAACATGAATCACTTATTCTATGAATTAACATTGGTTCAATGATGATTTAGTCCATTGCCTTAGGATGGCTTGTGCCAAGCTTCTAAGGTAATTACTTAATATGGTAGCATGGTGCTAGGATAGAGAGTAGCGTTGAATGTCTCGTAGACCCACGGATTGAAGAGGTAGGCAGTAGGTGGTGACAGCCCTATCTGTCCTTTGTAATCCTCCATGTTCGGGTATGCCACATGCTCTTGGCGGGAGTCGTCCTAGTATTGCTAGGGGTAAACCCGTGACCGATGTGTTAATCCACTTAGCATAAGAATTCATAATTGTCATGATCATTTGTAACTAATATAGGCTATGTATATGTATATTAAAAGCATCGTAGGAGTCTCTACCTAACCCTTAGCCTAGTCCCCCTTAACCTCATTTATCTTCTTAGGATAGAATGCTCCTTTGTGTGTCGCACTACTCCAAGTATTATTTATCCATCCTTGCTAGAACCCTACCTAGGCCAACCTATTCTCTCCACTTGATGATTGTTTTACTTCCATCTAGCCTTCCATTGGAAAAATATAAATGACACTATTTGGGAATACTCTTAGAAGGGAAATTCTACATTGACAGTTTCCGTGCGCTTACAGATTTATATGTAATCTCAAATCTATCAACAATCATTTCTGGCACCACCGCTAGAGATGAATCGTTAGTAGTGCGTAGGAACCATCAACATTCGGGTACACATATTGTCTACACTCTACGGAGATATGGAAATACGTTGTACATTTGAAGATATGGAAATTTATAGATAGAATCAACATTAGAGGAAATTAGTTTGTAACCGACTCGGGTCATGCTTTGAAGCCCATGAATCCTAAAAAAAGCAGGAGAGAAGCAACGACCAGGCATCGAATCATCAATCAATCATTCCAAACTATCCTTAGTCGATAGGCAACCCCCATACATGATTGTAATATTGATATCAAAGTGAAATCAACAGAGTAGGAGTCACAGAGAGTCTGAACGTGTGTAACTCATGCCATCTGTTACTGCTTTGATCATCTATGGGGAGGTTTTCTAACGGCGGGTGATTACCGTGACTACAAATCCTTATTTCTGATGGTGGGTGGGTGACGTCAGCCATTCCCAACCGAAATGGATCTGTAGAGGTGGTTGCAATTCAGTACAATGAAGACCTCCCTATATAATATAGTGTGGTCCCTAATAATAACCCTAAACCTTGGTAATTTCTCCCAACGCTGACAAGATGCTGGTGTACCACTTCGCTGTAGATTTGGCTTCCACCAACAACCTCGTCATCCTTGAGCACTGGCCAGCCCTAGACCTGCCTACGTGCAGATAGTAAAAGTTATGGATCAAATTTTTATAGTAGTCAAAAGGCACTTGGTTATGTTTTCCTGGCAGCTTGTCAACTTGTAGCTCGAAGGATCCTCCATCATCCTTTTGGACCAAAAAGGGCATCTCCCAATCCCATTTCAGTTGCCAGACTCAGACTGCATAAAATTCTTCACACAAGTGCCACATGATGCATTTGTCTACCATAGCTTCTAGCAGAGGATCAATGACTTGGTGCTTTATTCGATGTTCATGTCCACGTACTTATAGCAAATCTTCATACACAAAGATTGAAGGTTGCGTTTTGGACAAAAGCCATCTGTCGTACCAAGCCTTTTTCCCCCAATGCTCCCATTACGCTTGGTTGGGTGCCTTTTTAGGCTATCCGTACTCATCTACTTTTAAAAAAAAAACCTACTCTAAATGTTGGGTCCTGCTCATTTCCAGTACTCTTTTGAGTATACTCGAGTTTTCTCGTACGACCTCTAGGACTCGTCATACTCCATAGACATACTCTATATCAACACCCATCCGTTCTTTTATATTTTCACTTAACTTTTCATTTTTATTTCCTTTATTCCTATTTTATTTTCTTTATATTTTCTTTCTCTTTCTCTTCATTTTCTTCTATTTATTTACATTATTCATTTTATTTTCTTCCTTTTATTTACTCTTTCCTTTTATTTCCATAATTTCTCCTTCTATTTTCTTTCCTTCCTTTTATTTCCTTTTCTTTCATTTATTTCATTTTTTCCTCATTTCCCTATTCACTTCCTTCCTACAGTCCTTGAGTACCAAATCTAATCGGCAATTTTCTACATAAAAGATATGAATTGGACACTCAACATAGTGATAAAAGTTATTTCCTTAAGTATGCCATATTTTACCATACCCAGGCTCATTATAAGCTATATATTGAAGTAGGAAAGAGAGGCATAATGAAAGCCGAGGTGAGGCAAAATCATTGAAGGAGTGTAGCCATGATTTTGTTTCTAAAATTTTATCAAATCTCAGGTGACTCAATGAAATTGCACTAGGCAATCCCTTGTGGGTTTTGGACGATTGATGACAAGCAAATGAGATCCTAATGAATTTATTAAGATAACTGCAGGATCAACAAAATGAGATAGCTTGGTGCACTCAAAAAGGTAAAAAATAAAGTGGTGTACAAAAGAAAAAAGCCCAACTGTCAACTGAAGCGCCAAGTAGATTTAAATGTATAGGATGTGTGCGAGAGACAGATCTCAATAGCACAAGTCTTTGCGTAGGGGTCAGGGCTTAAAAACACCTAAAAACTCACTGAGCACCGTGTGAGACCTATGTGTGCTGAATACATTGGCTTTGACAATAAAATTTTTGAATGCTGCCATAAGATCTTTTTAGCAAGGTCCGACTCTAGCTATGCGCTTCTGCAAGGTTCGACAATAGGTCCGTCTTTTTTTGTCTAGGTCCGATATGTTTTTGGGTAGCTCCAGTGAGCTTTGTCTTTAGCTCCGGCATGTCTTCGATAGCTCCAGCATGTCTTTGTTAAGCTCCAACATGTTTCTCTAGCTCTGGCTTTTGGGATGACTAGTTCTGACTAGTTTTGGTTAGCTCCGGTGCAAGGTCCAACTAGCTTTGGTAAGCTCTGGCACTAGGTTATACTAGCTTTGGTAAGCTCCGGCACTAGGTTGTACTAGCTTTGGTAAGCTCCGGCTCAAGCTCCAGTTAGCCTTGGCAAGGTTCGGAGCTTGATTGCAATGTTCCTGCTTTTACTGTGAAATGTTTCAAACTTGCTTTACATCTATGGAAAGATTTCTTAGTATTCATTTGGTATGTTTTTTGGCGCGTATTGGTTGATATGTTTGATTTCGTTTTACTGTGGTTTGCAACATGCTTATGTGAGGTGCTCACGTAAGGTGTTGTGTTCGGAACTGACTTGAGTCAAGTCGCGGACTTGGACTCGTACGAATTGGTTGTTTGTTCATGTGCAGGTGTTGCTTGAGTTCAAGTCATGGCTGGTTACAGGATCCTTTGGACTAGTCTCACGGAGGAGATGAGGATCCAAAAACCAAATTCAAGAGGAATTATGGTTGAGCAGGTCATGAGGTCGCGTAGGATGATTGAATCAAGGGGAGTGCATACGAAGGTTACTGAATGTCGAAGGAAGGTGTTCGCACGTATGCATGCGGTGCATGACATGGCAACATGGTTCCGAAGATGGCTTATGGACGGGAAGATCTGGTTGGAAGGATCGGATCGTATCGGTTGATGACTTCGGCTGCGGTAGAGTCGGTTATGGCTCGGTATGGAAAGTATCGAGTTGGTTATGATAGGATTTCGTTTGGCTCACGAATTTGAGTTGTTTTAGGAATGAAGGATATGTTCCTAAGGTGTTTGGAAGTCTTAATATTTCTTCTATCTGCGTATGGAAGAGTCCTAAGCAGTTATGGAAAGTTCTGATTCATGATTGGAGTAGCATTGGAGTCCTAGTTGAGATTGGGTTGGCCTAAGGGCTTGTTATATAAGCAAGGGAGCCCAGAGCTCGTGGTGTACGACTTTGTGGCAGTTCCTCTTATGTTATATTGAATAAAATTCGTAGTTTGAAGGAACTTTTGAGCCTTGTTCGGCCGACTTGTTCCAGACAAGTTTTACTCATCGAGTTTTTGGACAGCACCACCTTTCATTGGTGGTTTTATCATAACTCAAGTTTTACAGATCCAATTGATGCGATTCTTCTTGGGTTGTCTTCAAAACTTGATTATCTATCATCTATCAAAATTTCATGGTCATTGGATTTGTGGTTTTTGATCTACATGAGTTTCTTTGCAGCATTCTAGAACTGTTTTTCTCGCGTAGGACAGATTGACCTTTGTTCGATCTTTCGATCATAACTTGAGTTCTCTCAACGGATTTGAGTGATTCTTCTTGTGTTTTCTTTGTTGCTTGATTCTCTCTGAAATATATCACTTTAGTCATGGTGAAACACATTTAGATTACTTCCACACACGATTTCTTTAATAGATCGTTTTTCTGCCGAAGGAGTTGGAATTTAATTGTTTCCGCTGCGTAAGATTTTTAATTCTACCATTCACCCCCCTCTAGTAGCTTTTTACGTGCTCTTCGATCCTACAATTGGTATCAGAGACACAGTGCTCTAATCTTTGTGATTTGCACGTGTTTTTGACTAATCACCATGGAGAAATACTCCACCAAACCTTGTGTGTTTGGTGGTATTGACTTTCAGGATTGGAAGGCACGTTTGGAGGCTTTCATCCAGGCACAAGGCTTTGCAATATGGGAGAAGGTGTACAAGCCTTACGAAGTACCACCAAATGATCAAGTTACAGCTACAAACCTACGGGACGTCGACAACAACAACAAAGCTCGCAACTTGGTCATACAGGGACTCACTCAATGCGATTTTGATCGTGTCGCGCACCTCCGATCAGCATACGATGTTTGGAGAGCTCTCTGTGATTACCATGAAGGCTCCAACATGATCAAGTAGTTAAAACAAGATATGTTCAAAAAGGAATATATGCATTTCGAGATGCAACCCGGTGAGTCTATTGATGACCTCTTCGCTCGCTTCAATAAAATTCTCAGCAACTTACGTAGTGTCAATGTTAACTTTTCTGATGCTAAAAATGCTAGACAACTTCTTAGTGCATTAGACATGTCAATTTGGGAGATGAAAGTAACATCTATTCGTGAATCAACTGTCATGAGTTCTCTTACATTAGATGTGCTTTATTCTTAACTAAAAACTCATGAAATTGACATCTTATCACGTAAGAACCCAAATAAGTCTATCGCATTTGTCTCACAACGTGATATGCCTAGCTCCGGCCAATCATCATCTTGCAATACTCCTGCTTTGTTATCCTCACTAACCCTAGAGCAGATCGAGGAATTTCTAGAAGAGGAGTTAGCACTAATCTCTACTAGGTTCTCAAAAGCATTGCAAAATGTTAGAACTAGAAGGAGAGGAAGCTCCGGACCTCAACGCTATTTTGAATGTGGTAAGATAGGACACTTTTGTACAGAATGCTCTAACCTTTCAGGTCCTACTACCCGTGAAGAAAAACAGAACAAGGTCAAGACCACCTCTGGAAATCCCGTCAAGAAAAAGAAGGGTACCATAGGATGCAAGATGTTTAACAGCTTCATCACCGCACTTCAAGAGCTCAGTTCAAGTGATGTAGACTTTGAAAGTGATGAAGATGAAGATGGTTTGTCAAACTTGTGCTTCATGGCAGGCAAAACAAGATCAAAATCAAGTCAGGAGGATGCAGAACACAACAGTGACGATAATGAGGTATGCTCTACCTGTAACGAAATGTGTGATGCAATTTCTCGTGCAACTATTATTGTTAAGAAAAAGGATAAAAAGCTTAGGGATAATGCTGCTAAAATTGAATCACTAGAATCTGAAATCAACCATTTCAAAACCTTGATTCCTAGTGATGATTGTTGTCCCTCGTGTGATTTAATCTATGAACAATTGTCCACACTAAGAACTGCACACTCCTCCACTCTAGATAGACTTGAACTTGAAATTGAAAAGAACAAAAAGCTTGCTGCACTTGACATTGGAAACTTAAAAGATGCTTCTTGTTCTACAATTGATTTGCATTGTTCTAGTTGTGATGATCTTGTAAAGAAACTAAAAGATGCTATGAATGAAATTTCAATATTGAATAATGCTTTACGTTCTCGAGAAGTTAAATATTGTTCCAATTGCAAATTAAAAGGAAAAACTTTATGTGAAAATTGCCTTGATCTGTCCAATAAACTTGATAACATGCATATGACATTAGATCGGTTTTGTAATAGGAATAAGAACCTAAACTTGCTGCTAAATTCTTCCAAGACCTGCAATGATAAAATTGGTTTAGGTTTTGATTCTCATGTTTATTCTAAAACACATCCACCTCAAATTGTAAAATCTTTTGGAAGAGGTTTAATCAAAACTGTCCCTAAACAAAAGGATGTGATCTTTGAATCTGCAAGAATGCTTTCTAATTCTGTTTCTAATGTTGGGTGCTCATCTAGACATGATTACAAAATTAAATTTCATTGTACATATTGTGATAAAGATGTTCATGTCGTAGATTTTTGTTATAGACTAGCTAAACAAATTAAAAAGGATAAAATGTCTACTAGATCTCAAAACTTTTATGCTAAACCTAGAATTAGAAACATGCAACTTGCTTTAATGAGTCAGAAATTTGAAAAGGTAGCTTCCGGACACTCAGGTAAGAAACCTACAAAGGCAGCTCCGGTAGTTCCGATAGCTCCGAGAGCTCTCGGAACTTTTGTTGTTCCCTTCGGAACTTCAGTTTTTGCTTTCGGACCTTCGGTTTGTGCATCTGGAGCTTCAGCTGTTTCTTTCAAAACAAATGTCCACACCTCCGGAGCTACTGGTTTTCGCTCTAAACGAGTAACAACTTCTAAATCAATTGTTAAGAATAGAAAACCATAACCTTTGACTCATAAACCTTCTGTTTTATCTCAGCTTTCGCGTGTTTTTCCTGCTGCACGTCGTGTGACTCAGTACTGGACACCTAAATTCCTTTTGGTTAACACCAATATTGAGTCATCGACGTATTGTTATTCTATGTAGGTTACACGCTTGAGGAAGGAGAACATTTGGATTGTGGATTCAGGTTGCTCACGCCACATGAACGGTAACAAAGAATGGTTCTCCTCCCTCTCTTTTATGTCACGTTAGAGAATGTTACTTCTGCCGATAATTCTTCAACTCCTATAATTGCTAAAGGTTCGGTTAGAGTAAATAATCACTACACTTTAAAAGATGTGGCACTTGTTAAAAATTTGAAGTACAACTTGCTTTCTGTTTCTCAATTGCTTGATGAGAATTTGGAAATAACTTTCACTAAAAATTGCTGCAAAGTTGTTGATTCAAATAGTGAGCTTTTGTTTAACATGTCTCATTTTGGAAGAGTTTTTAAAGCTGATTTTGATATGTCTTCCTCTAAGCATAGGTGTCTAGTTGCTAATGATTCAAAGGACTTATATTTTTGGCATCGTAGACTTGGTCACATAGGCTTTGATCACCTAATGCGTGTTAGTGCTCTTGATCGCATACGTGGGCTGCCTAAGCTTAAAGGGGACAAAGAAATTGTGTGCTCTTCTTGTAGACATGCTAAGATGGTTGCAGGTTCACATACTCCTCTCACAATGATCATGAAAACTGAACCGGGTCAACTTTTGCACCTTGACACCGTAGGACCTTCACGTGTTCAATCCTTCAGAGGTAAATGGTATGTTCTTGTTATTGTTGATGATTATTCTAGATACTCTTAGGTTTAACTTATGACATCTAAGAATTAATCTTTTAGTCACTTTAGAACTTTATTTCTTAGATTATCAATTGATCACCCAGGATCTTTAAAAGCAATTAGAAGTGATAACAGAACCGAATTTAAAAAACAATCTTTTGATCACTTTTGTGCTGAAAATGGATTTGATCATCATTTTATTCACCATATGTACCTCAACAAAATGGTGTTGTAGAAAGAAAGAACGGAACCTTAATTGAGATGGCTAGGACTATACTTGATGAATATTAAACTCCTTGGAAATTTTGGGCTGATGCGATTGCAACCGCTTGTTATGTCTCAAATCATGTTTTCTTGCGCGCTAAGCTAGGTAAAACACCATATGAGCTCCGGTTTGGACATAGGCCTAGTGTTATGCACTTTTGGGTCTTTGGTTGCAAATTCTTTATTAAGAAACATGGTAATCTTGATAAATTTGAACCTAGATCCATTGATGGCATGTTTCTTGGTTATCCATCTCATACTAGAGGCTACCATGTGCTTTACTTGACACTTAGAAATTTGTGGAGACTTGTGAAGTGTCTTTTGATGAAGCTAGCCCAGGTACTAGCTCAAATGTTGTAGGACCAGATCCATATCCTCAGGGGGAGGGTATTTTCGAAGAAGAAGAAGAGCTAGTGATATTGCCTGATAGTTCCGAAGCTGACACGTGTCTAGCTCCGAACATTGAACAAGCTCCGAATATCACCTATGCTGGTCCTGATCGTCCACAAGACACAAGATCATCAAACTGCGATGAACTTAATGAAGAAGAAGCTTGTGATACATCTGTCCCCTCAAGGATTAACAAACATCATCCCCACAACAGATATTGAAAGCTTGAACGAAAGAGTTACACGGTCCAGGTTTTGGGATCCAAATTCTCATGCTCATTCTGCTTTTGTTGCTTCTTTTGAACCCAAAGATATATCACACGCACTCACTAATGAATCTTGGATTATTGCCATGCAAGAAGAGTTAGAAAATTTTGAAAGAAATAATGTTTGGAAACTTGTACCTCCTCCTCAAGGTCACACTTTAATTGGAACTAAATGGGTGTTTAAAAATAAACAAAGTGAGGATTGGGTTGTGTTTAGAAATAAGGCTAGGTTGGTTGCCCAAGGTTTCACTCAAGTTGAAGGTCTAGATTTTGATGAAACTTTTGCTCCTGTTACTACATTAGAAGCCATAAGAATTTTGTTAGCTTTTGCTGCATCTAAAGGTTTTAAGCTATATCAAATGGATGTTAAAAGTGCTTTTCTTAATGGCTACATAGATGAGGAGGTTTATGTCAAACAACCACCTGGTTTTGAAAATTCAGATTTTCCTAATCATGTTTACAAACTGTCCAAAGCCTTTTACGGTATCAAACAAGCCCCTAGAGCATGGTATGATAGGTTAAAAACATTCTTACTTGAAAGGGGGTTTACCATGGGCAAGGTTGATAAAACTCTTTTTGTACTTAAGCATGGTAATGACTCATTATTCGTTCAAGTGTATGTGGATGATATTATCTTTGGTTGTGCTTCTCATGATCTTGTGTCCAAGTTTTAAGCTATGATGAGTTCAGGATTTGAGATGAGTATGATGGGAGAACTCACGTACTTTTTGGGGCTGCAAATCAAGCAAACCAAGGTGGGTACCTTAGTGCATCAAATGAAGTATACAAAAGACCTCCCGAAGCGCCTCAACATGGAGGAAAGCAAGCCTCTTCGGACACCAATGGGAACAGCAACAACACTTGAACTTGATGAAGATGGTGAACTCGTGGATCAAAAAGAATATAGAAGCATGATCAGATCACTTTTGTACCTCACGGCATCAAGACCGGACATACAATTCAGCGTATGTCGTTGTGCACGGTTTCAAGCTTCCCCACGTGCTTCACATCGTCAAGTCGTCAAAAGGATCCTCAGGTACTTATATGGAACTCAAGAATTTGGCATTTTTATTCCTTCTTCCTCAACCGTTACTTTAAAAGCTTTTTCGGATGCTGATTTTGGGAGTTGTAGGATTGATAGGAAAAGTACTTCAGGTGCTTGTCATTTTCATGGTAATTCACTTGTTACTTGGTCCTCTAGAAAACAAAACTCAGTTGCACAATCCACAGCTGAATCTGAATATGTAGCTGGTGCTAGCGCTTGTTCACAAATTCTTTAGATTGTTCAAACACTTAAGGACTATGGGGTTGATCTAGATAGTGTTCCACTGTTTTGTGACAACACTAGTGCTATTTGCATTGCCAAAAACCCTGTGCAACATTCTAGAACTAAGCACATTGACATTACGTATCACTTTCTCCGTGATAATGTTAAAAAAGGAAACATTGTGCTTCACCATGTAGATACCAAACAACCATTGGCTGGTATTTTTACAAAACCTTTGGATTTCACTTGTTTTTGTTACATTCGTAGTGAAATAGAGGTTATGCATTCTCATGGCTTAAATTGAGAGGGAGCTTTGAAACTTGGAAAGTTATGTGTGAATCTGAAATTAAAATAATATGAGCATAGTATTTCATACATATATGACTTTGTGATTCCTTTTACATGCTGAAAGTTCTTACTACATTACTAGTGTTATACATTTTGTAGTTTTTGCGATGTCTAGTAATTGGAATAATTACTTACACTAAATCTGGTCATGGTCGAACTTTCTTGCTCTTTTGAACTTGTTGCATGCTCACAAGTGTTTTTAATCATAAAGAATTAATCAAGTAATCAACTCACATGTTGAGTTTTTGTGAACAAATATAAGTTGAGAAAAGATCAAGAGAATATGCATGCATCGTGCTTCTTCTTTTTAGATGGCTTATATTTGCACTTAGATATGAACTTGGAAGAAGTTGTGTATGACTAAAACCATGTCCTTAAGATTTTGATTGTCAAATGACATAGGCTTGGCTTGGTTGGTTAGAATAAGGCAGATGCGCATATAATCTCTTGCAAATATCATATAATCTAAATTTGTGCTTTGAAAAATAATAAAATGCAGCAACAAGTGTCACGCTTTTAGGTATTGAAATAGTTAAGTTTGTGAGATCATGACTTGTTTAAATTGAAAATTACATTTGATCTATAGCATGGCTTACACTACTTTATATATCATTGTGGTGATAGTGTAATTTACTTGACAATATGACTTGGATGAGCTTTGTTTTATATGTATATGTTATAATATGCTCATAACAATTAAAATTTGTCTTATAAACTTTTCTGGATACATTGTCAAAGGGGGAGAGATAATAAGTGAATTTTTAAAAACAAATATGCAAGGGGGAGACATTGATTACACATTGCACATATTCACGGTTGTTTTTGATTCATTTCTTCTCAGGGGGGGGGGAATTTATTTTTCTCATTTTATTTCTATTTCACAAAGGGGATAAATTGTTTTGAAAACTTTTAATTTGAATAAGCCAATGTTCGGATCTTAAGTGTTGTTGCCAATGCATTCATCAAGGGGGAGATTGTGAGTCCTATGTCTGTTGAATACATTGGCTATGACAATAATATTTTTGAATGCTGCCATAACATCTTTTTAGCAAGGTCCGACTCTAGCTCCGAGCTTGTGCAAGGTTCGACAATTGGTCCGTCTTTCTTTGTCTAGGTCCGACATGTTTTTGGGTAGCTACGGTGAGCTTTGTCTTTAGCTCCGGCATGTCTTTGATAGCTCCAGCATGTGTTTGTTAAGCTCCGACATGTTTTTCTAGCTCCGGCTTTTTGGATGACTAGTTCCGACTAGTTTTGGTTAGCTCCGGCGCTAGGTCTGACTAGCTTTGGTAAGCTCTGGCGCTAGGTTATACTAGCTTTGGTAAGCTCTGGTGCTAGGTTGTACTAGCTTTGGTAAGCTCCAGCTCAAGCTCCGGTTAGCTTTGGCAAGGTTCGGAGCTTGATCGCAATGTTCCTGCTTTCACTGTGAAATGTTTCAAACTTGATTTACATCTATGGAAAGATTGCTTAGTATTCATTTGCTAAGTTTTTGGCATGTTTTGGTTGATATGGTTGATATCGTTTTACTGTGGTTTTGCAACATTCTTATGTGAGGTGCTCACGTAAGGTGTTGTGTTCGGAACTGACTTGAGTCAAGTCGCGGACTTGGGCTTGTACGGATTGGTTGTATGTTCATGTGCAGGTGTTGCTTGAGTTCAAGTCATGGCTAGTGACAGGATCCTTTGGACTAGTCTCAGGGAGAAGATGAGGTTCCAACAACGAAATTCAGGAGGAATTGTGGTTGAGCGGGTCAGGAGGTCGTGCATGATGATTGAATCAAGGGGAGTTCATATGAAGGTTACTGAATGTCGAAGGAAGGTGTTCGCACGTATTCATGCGGTGCATGACGTGGCAACATGGTTCCGAAGATGTTTTATGGATGGGAAGATCTGGTTGGAAGGATCAGATTGCATCGGTTGATGACTTTGGCTGCGGCGGAGTCGGTTATGGCTCGGTATGGAAAGTATCGAGTTGGTTATGATAGGATTTCGTGTGGGTCACGAATTTGAGTTGTTTTAGGAATGAAGGATACGTTCCTAAGGTATTTGGAAGTCTTAAGATTGCGTCTATCTGCGTATAGAAGAGTCCTAAGCAGTTATGGAAAGTTCCTTTTCGTGATCGGAGTAGGATTGGGGTCCTAGTTGAGATTGGGTTGGCCTAAGGTCTGGTTATATAAGCAAGGGAGCCCAGAGCTCGTGGTTTACGACTTGGTGGCTGTTCCTATTGTGTTCTATTGAATAAAATTCGTAGTTTGAAGGAACTTTTGTGCCTTCTTCATCCGACGTGTTCCAGACAAGTTTTACTCGTCGAGTTTCTGGACAGCACTACCTTTCGTCGGTAGTTTTATCATAACTTGAGTTTTACAGATCCAATTGATTTGATTCTTCTTGATTTGTCTTAAAAACTTGATTATATATCATCTTTTAAAATTTCATGGTCTTTGAATTTGTGGTTTCTGATCTACACGAGTTTCTTTGCAGCATTCCAGAACTGTTTTTCTCGGGTAGAACAGATTGACATTTGTTCGATCTTTTGATCATAACTTGAGTTTCTCTTAACGGATTTGAGTGATTCTTCTTGTGTTTTCTTCGTGACTTGATTCTCTCTGAAATATATCACTTTTGTCACGGTGAAACACATTTATATTAGTTCCACACATGATTTCTTTAACAGATCATTTTTCTGCCAAAGGGGTTGGGATTTAATTGTTTCTGCTGCGTAAGATATTTAAATCTACCATTCACCCCCCTCTGGTAGCTTTTCACGTGCTCTTCGATCCTACACACCAGACCAGTCTGTTCATTGACCGTACTAGTCCATTTAAGTCTCTATTGTCCAAATACACTGCGCACCGGACTAGTCCGTCTACAGACCGAACTAGTCCATTAACCTTTCTAGAATCCAATAACACAGTGCACCGGACTAGTCCGATCATGAATCGGACTAGTCCATTTGAGTCTCTGTAAATCTTGTTTGGTGCACTCCGAACAAGTCAGTCCATGGGATAGGACTAGTTCGTTGAACTCTCTGGAGTCCAATTACACATAGCACCGAACAAGTACGTTCTTGGATAAGACTAGTCCGTTCAACTCTCTGGAGTTGAATTACACTGGCACCAGACAACTACGGACATACACCAGATTAGTCCAATATACCTCACACAATTAGGGTTTCTAATATGTTGCATTCCACGCCGACTTCTACACAACACACCGGACAAGTCCGGTACCCAGTATGGACTAGTCTGGTTATCGGGATTTCTAACGGTAACTTTTTGGAAACCCTATAAATTAGAGATCCACGGTCCCACAATGATAACTTTTGATCCATACTGTCAAAATCATAAACCCTAGCACTGCCACCTTTCCCAATTGCCCAAAAACAAATCTCCCCAAAAATCTAATGTCCAAAAAGGTGAAAACCAATTGAACACTTAGATTTGGGATTGCGGGATCATCGTCTACATGTTGTGAGCTCTTGGGGTTTCATATCTTGACACTCGTACTCTCTATTGTAATCTTTTCGAGTGTATTTGATCATCTTTTCGTTGTAATTTTTGTGGGAGCCCTCAACGTGTGAGGTTACCCCATAAACTCATTGATTGCCCGTGATAGTGGATTCAAGTCGGCCTTGTGTGGTGACATGAAGAGGAAAAGGGTTTGAAGAGACCTGGCTCTGCGTGGGCTTCCTCGACAAGGAGTAGATCTCTTTGGTGATATTGAATCTCGGTAAAAATCTATGTCTCTTATGCTTCTTTTCTTTTGCATCTTTATTTGGGCACATAGTTGTTCAATACCATAGCTTGAATTGCAAAAAAAAATTCACGTACAACTTCACAACGTAGATTGTAAATTCAAGTAATCTTATCTTTTGTTTACATTTCCGCTGCTTAAAAGAATTTAAATCATGTTTATATACTTGATCAAATCAGCATACACTAGGCACACTAGACTAGTCCGCCTGCACAACCGGACAAGTCCAGTCAATCAAGTTTTTGACCGTTTGATTAAGTTTAGGAAATTTTCAAAGCCTATTCACCCCTCTCTAGGCTACATTCAATTGGTATCAGAGCAATTTCTCCATCAATGAGATTCACCGCTCGGAGAGATCAATGGCCTCTGAGCAGAACAACGAGATCTCGAAGGTGCTCAACACTAAGGAAGAGCAAGAAACTAAAGCCTTCGATGTACTAAGATAAAATTCATATGATGATGAAGAAGTACGTCAATTGAAGGCACTTCTGAGGAAGAAATTGTTGCCAAAAAAGGGAAAAGAAGAATAGAAGACAACGGGGAGTGGTCATCACGACTACTGCAAATAATCACTATCTTTCTATTCCCATGGGAAAGCCTCCGCAATTTGATGGAAATGACTACACCATGTGGAAATACAATACGAAGATGCATCTAATCTCTTTGAATCCTAGCCTTTGGCATATTGTGTGCACATGTGTAGATATCACATACATGGACGAAGAACTCACTTCAAAAAAGAACAAGAAATTCACCGCAATGCACAAGCCGTTCCAGTGATCACATCATCACTCAGCAGGGAGGAGTTCACCAAGATTGATGAATTGGAAAGCGCAAAAGAGATCTGGGATACACTTAAAACAGCCCATGAAGGAAATGGGTCAGTCCGAGATGCCAAAATTGAGATGCTTGAAGGAGATTTGGGGAGATTTGCTATCGAGGAAGGCGAATGACCTCAAGACATGTACAACCCAATGAAGGCGCTTATCAACAAGATCCGTGCCCATGGAAGCAAGAAATGGACTGACCATAAGGTGGTTAAAAGGATGATTAGAGCCCTTATGCCAAGAAACATCACATTATGCTCAATGATCCGAGAAAGCCCCGGGTTCCACAAAATGACCCTGGATGGGCTATTTAGCAAGATCATAAACCATGAGATGATGTAGAAGGAAGCTTAAGACGAAGAAGATACAAGTGACGTGAGCACTAACCTAGATGATGAAGAGATGGTACTGTTCATCAAGAAGTTCAAGCGCATGATGAAAAGAAGACTTGGCAGCAACTCAGATGAAGGGATGTGCAAGGAAAAAGGAAAATCCAAGGCTCGACGCACCTGCTATAACTATGGCGAGTACGACCACTTCATGGTTGACTACACCTATGAAGAAAGTAAGAGGAAGAAAGAAATGAAGCCTCAAGAGAAGAAGATGTTAAGGAAAAGGTGACAAGCTCATCAAGTGCACATCAACAAGGAGTGGGACTCAAACAATGAGTCCTCCTCCGATGAAGAAGAGGAGATGGCTACCATTGCCATCAAGAACCCACCAAGAGATCTACACTCTTCCCGAACATGGGAGGACGGGACACACAATCACACTTGCCTTATGGCCAAAGAGGGCAATAAAAAGGTTTGTCTTACTCCCCCTTCGCTAAATTCCTCTATTGATGATTTTGATAGCTCTAGTGAAAATGAGGAGATGTTTAGGGGATTAAGTAAAACTGCACTAAAGAAAATCAAAATGTTGTTGGATGAAATCTTTGAGAAAGAGGAGCTTGTCAACCGACAAGAAGATATGCTCATCTGCGAAAGGAAGAGATATCAAGAGGTAGAAAAACTCCTTGAGCTCGAAAGAGAGAAGAACAAGTCACTTGAGCATGAGCTAGTCTTGAGTAAGGAAACTTACTCAAAGCTAGAAGACTCACACGTTGCAATCAAGGATGAACTTGCTAAATTGTCAAAAGTTAACAAGATTCTTGAGGTGCAAGTTGAGTTGCTCAAGCAAAGTTACTCCTCTTTCTCCAAAAGTTCACCTTCCAAAGGTGTAAGTTCGACAACTAATGCAACTTGTACATGTTCTATTAAAAAATGTTGTCAAATTCGATTCTTCTTCTTCTCATGCACCGCATCCTTCCCGAAGTGGCATCTTTGACAAGGAGAAGATAAAATATGCACGTAGTGCATATATGGTCACTAGACCTCCTAACGTCAAAGATGGTCTTGGGTTTGACAAGAACAAACACGTGTCCACTAATGTCCACGCTAAGAAGAGAATCACTTTTGTTACGGAAAAATCGCATGAATCTGACTTGCAAATATTGTTTTGTACCTTTGATGCTTCCTATGTTCTTATGAAAGACAAAGTTGGAAATCTGTTTGCCAAATATGCAGGGCCACGCCACAAGAATTCTAAAACTTGTGTGTGGGTTCCCAAGACTCTTGTAACTAACCTGAGAGGATCCAAGCAAGCTTGGGTACCTTTAACCAAGGAATGATTCTGTTTTGCAGGCCTACTCCTCCGGTGGATAAAAATGGGTGCTAGACAGCGGATGCTCCAATCACATGACCCGAGAGAGGAATATGTTTGTGGAGTATGAGCACAATGCAGATCCAAGTGAGGGCATATACTTTGGAGACAACAACTAAGGAAAGGTCCTTGGTAGCGGTAAAATTGAAATCTCTTCTCAACATACTATCTCGAATGTTTTACATGTAAATTTCTTAGATTATAACTATCTGTCAATATTTCAGCTATGCAACAAAGGTTATAATTGTTTATTCACTATTGAGGGTGTGACCATCTTTAGAAGAAGCGATGGCTCGATTGCATTCAAGGGAATGTTGTAGGGAAAGCTTTATCTTGTTGACTTCAACAAAGATAAAGCCGAACTCAACACTTGCTTGGTTGATAAAACTAACATGGGATGGTTGTGACATAGACGGCTAGCCCGTGTTGGGATGAGAAATCTGTAGAAACTTCTAAAAGGTGGTCACATACAAGTTCTAAAGGATGCTTTATTTGAGAAAGAGAGGTCGTACTGTGCTTGCCAGACGGGAAAACAAGTTAGAGCACCGCATCCCGCCAAGAACGTGATGACTACTACAGGACCGCTGGAACTTCTTCACATGGACCTTTTCGGTCCAATTGCTAACATAAGCATTGGCGGTAACAAATACGGTTTATTTATTGTTGATGATTTTTCAAGATTCACTTGGGTATTTTTCTTGTATGGTAAATTCAAAACCTAGGGAATCCTCAAGAAGTTCCTAAAATAGCTCAAAATGAATCTCATCAACCGTGAAGAATATTAGAAGTGACAACGGAATAGAATTCAAAAATACACAAGTTGAGGAATACCTTGATGAAGAAGGGATAAAGCACGAGTTTTCGTCACCCTACTCCCCTCAACAAAAGGGGTGGCCGAAAGGAAAAATAGAATGCTGATTGAAATGGAAAGGACAATATTTGATGAATACAAGACATCAGACTGGTTTTTGGCTGAAGCGGCGAACACTGCTTGTCACGCCACAAACCGATTGTATCTTCACCGACTCTTGAAGAAAACGCCATATGAGCATCTTACTAGTAACAAGCCAAATGTTTCATATCTAAATGTTTTTGGTTGTAAGTGTTTTATTCTAAACCAGAAACCTAGGACTTCGAAGTTTGCTTCGAAATCTGATGAAGGGTTCTTGCTCAGTTATGATTCGGACTCCTACGCCTATCGTGTCTTCAGCAAAGTCTCTGGCCTTGTTGAAATAGCACGTGACGTAGTGTTCGATGATACTAACAGCTCCTAAGTGGAGCAAGGTTATATGTGTGTGCTAGATCAAGAAGAAGACCCATGTGAAGCATTGAGAAGAATGGCACTTGGTGATATTCTACCTCAAGAGCAACCACAAGACTCAAGTGCACAAGATGAACCTCAACAAGGAAGCAAAGATCAAGGGGGGGCTCATGCACAAGACCAAAATCAATAAGATCCATACAACCATGGAAGCAATCATTTAGGGGGAGACAATGACAATGAATATAATGAAGAGCTAGCCACTTCACAAGTCCCTCACCCAAGGGTACATTAGAGTGTGCAAAGAGATCATCCCATCAACAACACCATTAGAGATATTTCTGAGGGAGTAACTACTAGATATCGCATTGCAAATTTTTGTGAATATTACTCATTTGTATCTTTTATGAAACCATACAGGGTACAAGAAGCCTTAAAAGATCCATATTGGGTGATGGCAATGCAAGAGGAGTTGAACAACTTCAAGAGAAATGAAGTGTGGGAAAGAGGAAAGGCGAATATTGTTGGAACCAAATGGGTCTTTCACAAACAAGATGAACATGGAGTGGTAACGAGAAATAAATAGAGACTTGTGGCTAAAGGTAATTCACAAGTCGACGGTTTGGACTTTGACGAAACTTTCGCTCCCGTAGCTAGACTTGAGTCCATTCTTATTTTATTGGCATATGCTACTAACCATAATTTCAAGTTGTATCAAATGGACGTCAAAAGTGCCTTCCTCAATGGTCCGATCAAGGATGAAGTGTACGTGGAGCAGCCACCAGGATTTGAAGATCAAGAGTACCCCAACCATGTATATAAACTGCGTAAGGCTCTCTATGGCCTCAAACAAGCTCCTCGAGCTTTGTATGAGTGCCTTAGAGATTTTCTGACTCAAAATGGCATTAAAATTGGAAAAGCTAATTATACACTGTTCACAAAACACCTTGATGATCATTTATTTGTATGCCAAATCTATGTTGATATTATATTAGGATCTACCAATAAGTCTTTTTGTGAAGAATTTAGCATGACTATGACATATAGGTTCAAGATGTCGATGATGGACAAATTGATGTTCTTTGAGGGATTCCAAGTGAAGCAATTAAGAGAGGGCACATTTATATGTCAAACTAAGTACACACAGGACATCCTCAAGAAGTTCAATATGGACAAGACCAAGCCGATCAAGACACCCATGGCGACTAACGGACATCTCGACCTTAATGAAGATGGTCCAAATGTGGATCAAAAGGTATATCGGTCTATGATTGGCTCATTACTCTATTTATATGCATCTAGGCTAGATATTATGCTTAGTTTATGCATGTGTTCAAGGTTTCAGGCCGCACCTAAAGAGTGACACTTGATAGCTGTAAAAAGAATCTTAAGGTACCTAGTGCACACACCCAACTTGGGACTTTGGTATCCCAAAGGATCCAAGTTTATCTTGATAGGTTCTTCTGATGTCAACTATGCAGGATGGGGACCTGTCAATTTCTTGGCAGATCCCTAGTTTCATGGTCATCTAAAAAGCAAAACTCCATTGCTCTTTCTATAGCTGAAGCAGAGTATGTTGCAGCCGGTATTTATCGTGCACAACTACTTTGGATGCAACAAACTCTAAGGGACTATGGTTACAATCTGAACCATATTCCACTTCTATGCGATAATGCGAGTGCTATAAAAAATTGCACACAACCCAGTAGACCACTCAAGAACTAAGCACGTAGATATTCGTCAACATTTCCTAAGAGATCATTCATTAAAAGGTGATATTGAAATTTCTCATGTTGGGACTGAAAAACAACTTGCAGATATTTTCACCAGGCCATTAGATGAGAAAAGGTTTTGTGAGCTAAGACGGGAGCTAAATATACTTGACTCTCAAAATGTGGCTTGAAACACTGCACATCTGATTGTGATTTCAAAGTTTACTCATTTTTGCCAAAATTTCCACCTTATCTCGATTTTCTCCAGAAAACTATTTACATGATTAAGCCTTGGTGAATTATGGCCATTGTATAATTGTTGAGTGCTTATTGGTCATGTTCATCAAGATTATTTGTAAAATAATATCCCTTAGATCACTATTAGGTGAAACAACCAAAACCCAGTTGTTTTAGCTCAGTTATGTCCTGCTGACGCCGGACTTGTCGGGGGTCAGCACCGGACTAGTCCGTTGATACAAACTAGTCCAGACCTTGTCCATTGCATCTGACTTGTCCGGGGTCTATCGGACTAGTCCGGTTTCGTCGGGGTTAACCCTAATCTGCCGCCAGGCTTGCATAACATCCTTTGCATTCTCTCTCCTCCTCCTCGAGCTCCAAAGGAGATTTCCTCATCTAGCCACCAAAAAAATGCGGATTTCTCTAAGGGAATTCTCCTCCTCAACGTAGAGCTTGTCCACTCTGGACTAATCCGTCCCCAAGTCCTCTCCTTCAATGCGAATCTACAATTTTTCGGTAAAATTCTCCTCAAACCCTAGCTCCCAAGTGTTCTTGCTTCTAGCTTGTTTCCTTCGATTCCTAGGGCATACATTACTTCTCTAGATGTACTCCTACCATTTCCTAGTCCTTGTCCATCAATTCGAGGTAGATTTGGTTCAAATAAGAAAAGTTAGGGTTCTTATGCCAGATAGGACTAGTCTGGTGTCTTGGTGCGGACAAGTCCGGTTCACCAGACAAGTCCGCATTCTGAAAACAGACAAGTTCGGCATCTGAGATTTGAACATATAAAATCCTACTTGCACTAAGTCTTCAGTCCATTCTTATATAAACATTGAACCACCTTCTCAGGCATGATGTCTTCAAGTTTCGAGGACAGTTCATTTCACTATGATGAACAAGTACAACGTGCTCGAGTGCAAAGAGCCAAGGAGAGGGTGATGAAGAAAAGACATGGTGTCAATGTCCACACTCCTCTTTCCGACGACTATCTTCCTAGGAGAAGGAGAGTGGTAGTGAAAAAGGCTCAGGGCAAGAATGCTGTTGAGAGCTTGTAAGGATCAAAACGCCCAAGAGGGGGGGTGAATTGGGCTTTCTTTCAACTTTTAAAGCAATTAAGATTAACGACCGCAAGCCCAATTCCCTATGCGATTAAACTGTGCAATCAATGTAAATTAAAGTTGCGGAATGAAGATTGCATAAGTGTAAAAAGGGAGAGGGATGCAAACGCTCAAGGGACACGGAGTTTATCCCGTGGTTCGGTAAGATCACAAGGATCTACCTACATCCACGTTGTGGCACCCACCGAAGGGTTTTGCCACTCCCAAGTCACCGAGACAAGGGGGTTCTTCACTATTCTTCTCTGTTCGCCAACCTCGGCAAGGTGGAGCTCAAGCCTTGTACACATTGGAATCCTCCGGGCTTCCACAATCTTCTTGGCAAGCTCCGGAAGTCGCACACACCAAGGGACACTCCCTTATGGCTCTCACTATACTAGAGACTCCAATCACCAAAAGTGGAGGCACCCAAGCACTATCTCTAGCTAGTTCTAGCCTATCTCTTGGTGTACAAATGATGAGCAAATGATGTGAAAGTGGTAGCTTTATTGCTTGAATGCTCTAGGATGTATAGAGTATGTCTGGGCTTCATGTCTTGTCGATTTGACAGGTTGAAGGGGTATAAATAGCCAGCCTCCACGAGATAGCCGTTGGAAAAGTAGGCTGACATCACTTCTCTGCGAACACCGGATGATCCGATGTCTTCCCTTCAGTTATCATCGGTCAAAGCCAAATTAGCTGATGTCACTGTGTCAGATATGACCGTTGTTAGACCGATGTTGACCTATCTTCTCATCGGATGATCCGGTGGCTCTTCCTCCAGAATTTGCTTGATCTTGATGCTTACTGGAGTAATCGACCGATGTGTGTAAGTCTGCACATCGGATGATCTGGTGCTACACTTGGTCCAATGGTGTTGCAATCTGTGATGATGGACCGATGTCACTGAGCCACTCACATCGGATGATCCGGTGAGTGCATTTGTCTGAGGTCTTCTTCTTCAGTTGATCCAACTCGACCGATGCAGTCAACTCAGAGAACATCGGATGATCTGGTGTGTTCAACTTGTTGACTTCGAGTTGTTTTGAGTTGTTCTTTTGGAATTTGAACTTGTGACCTCTTTGACACTTGTTTGAAATGTTGTTTTGATTGTATTCAAGCATTGAGTGATATCAAGTTAGAGCTTTCACTTCTTGTCTTCATATGATTTGATTTGATCTCATTCGTTGATTTTATATGGGTCTCCAATGTAATTTTGATTTCATTTGATTGAGTGTTATTGAGACCTTGCATTCACAAATTCATTAGTAATATCGAATGGTTGTCATTAATCACCAAAACCGTACCTCATGGGGCCTAGATGCTTTCAATCTCCCCCTTTTTGGTGATTGATGACAACACAATAATTTAAAGCGCAATAATAATGAATTTGATGATAATACTCAAGTATATATGCAATGAATACAGCATAGGACACATTAAGCTTGTAAAACGCAAAAGAAATTTGTGGTGCGAAAAGCTCCATTGATTAAAATCATAAGCAAATGAGACAAGCGAAAGAGTGCTTAATTAAAATTACAAAAGAGTACTCAAGCACGAATATAAAGGATAAACACACACTCCCCCTTCACTCCCCCTAAGACTACTACTACCACTCCCCCTTCACTCCCCCTGAGACTACTACTACCACTCCCCCCTTACTCTTCTACATCTTCTCCCCCTTTGGCATCAAGACACCAAAAAGGGATCAGAAAGCCTACAGACCCTGAGAGCTGGGCACGAGGATGAACTGGGCACCGTCGCAGTCGTCAGAGCTAGAGTCGCCGGTCGTAGGAGCTGCCGGAGCGGCGGGAGCTGGAGGGTCCGCTGCCGGTGCTGGAGGAGAGGAAGCAGGTACTGGAGGTGCCGGTGGAGCTGGAGGAAGTGGAGCGCTCACCACGGACGTCGGCGTCTGCTGGAACAAGATCGTCGCCGGCAGTGGTGAGTGAATCGGTGCGCTGGATGCCAGAAGTGGTGACATATTGATTGAAGGGATAGGAGTAGTAGGCACCTGAGCAACACCTGGAGCCAGTCCCAGTCCAGGCTGCTGTGGAGGAAGGGCGATCCCGGTCTGAGTGTAAAGGTTGGTGATCAACCCTAGGATCCCCATCATGGCCTGCTGGGTCTGCTGCTGCTGGTCGAGGGTACGGCGGTGCATCTGATCTACCAGGTTGGTGAACCGGTCCGTATCCTCTCGCCTCTGACGGGCGATCTCCAGCTGGAGCTCCTGCTGCTGTCGCTGCAGCTGTGCCAGGTGAGCAGCCTGCTCTGCCCTGGCCTGCTCAGCAGCGAACCTGTCCTGGCCCTGCTGCTCGATCATCTGCTGGAGAAGTGTCGACAGCTCTAATGGCTGTGACACCTGCGCCTCGGACACAGGAGGTGGTGTCGGTGGCGGAGCAGCTGATCCTCCTGCCTCGGCGTCGTGCTGCCTCGGTGAAGGTGGAGGAGGAGGAAAGTACTCCTCGACACTCTCGTCTGTGTCGCTCTCGGACCAAACGTGCTGCAAGTCTCCACCTTGAGCTTCTGCCTCAGCCAGACGCTCATCTTCCCTCTCGAGGTCAGAACAATCCTCCTCAGTCAAGCGAGCCCTGACCTGACGCTCAACCGGACGGCCAAGGCGGCGGTCTCCAGGGGCAGGGGCACGGTAATGTCTGAACCGTGTCACACTCTCGTCAGAGAGACGATCGTGCACGGCAGACTCCTCTGGAACCATCATCATGAGCAAGTAGCTGATCCAGTGCCCATATGCTAGCTGCCTCATCATGCCCACGCCATCTGTGATGACATCCTCCGTCTCGGAGATAATGACATCCACTATATCAAAGTCCATCCCGTTCATGATGTAAAATAGGATCATCTGCTGGAGGCTAGTGAAACCCTCAAGATAGCCGGACCTCGGCAGGAGGGAGCGACGCAGGGCAAGGTGCACCGTGCGCGCTGCAGGAGTCAACAGGGCCGGAACTCTCGGCTGGTCTGGAGAGAAAGTATGTCCAAAGAGTGATCTGATCTCCTCCAGAGCAGGAGCCACTCCTCCAGTGAGCGGCCTCCAAAGCGGGTCTGCCTGACCGTAGACTCTCTCATGGATGCAGATGTCGTGCAGGTCAACTCCAAGCAGCTGTCCCAGTGTCTGCCTCGTCAGGTGATAGTGCTGACCCATGAACATGAAGTCAATAGATCGTCTTCCCTCAGAGACGTAGAGGGTGGCGTAGAACACGCGGACCCAATCCTCTACGTAGGCACTCCGCTCATAGGATAGCAGCTGCACCAGACCCCTGTACCTCTCAAAGAACGGCCTGATCTCTGTCCCTGCGGCCACTTCAAGCTGAACCCAATCCATGTAGTTGTGTTGGAACAGCTTGTGGCCACGGCGTCTGTAGGTCTCGTAGAGAGACGCCTGCGTGACCGTCCAGAACCGACTGTCCACCAAAGCTTCCCGGGGCTGCGGGTACCACTCCTCAAGCAATACACTCCATCTGAGCTTTCGGAGTTGCTTGGCCTTCATCTTCCGGTAGTCTGTAAGACGGACTCCCTCACGGACCCGGATGGCCGTGTCCATCTCATAGATGGCCCTCTCGGCCTCCCTGTCCCCACGACGGTCGGCAGCCATCGGTCTCGAACGAGGAGCCGCCTCGGTGTGACCCCCATGCGTCCGGGCAGAGCGCCGGCGGACGAGAGGCTCAACCGGCTCCTCTTCGGCGTCGGAGTCGTCGATCACGGGAGGCTGCCTGGAACGAGCCTCGCGGATCCTTAGGGATCCTCCTCGGCCACGCTCACGCTCCTCGGCGGCGCGAGCGGCCATCAAGGCCTTCTTCTCATCCTTCGAAAGTTTGCGCTTCTTCGCGGCGGGCTCCGCGATCGCCTTGCCCTTTCCTTTGCGGTCGCGACCCATCTAGACGACGGAGAGCTAGGGTTAGCGACGAAGAAAGAAAGGACGATAGAAACGAAGGACGTCGCACGGCACGGAGCAAACCTTAGCGACGATGGAGTTCGGGAGGCACACTGAAGTAATGGCGGCGGCGCTTAGGGCGGTGGCGCTGTGGGCGGCGGCGGCTGGAGACGGCGGCGGCGGCGATTAGGGCGAGCGGCGGTGCGACGAGCGGCGTGAGTGTGGAGGCGGTGGTGCGGCGCTTGGAGGTGAGGCGGCTTGGGTGTGCGGCGGCGACGCCCGGTGGGAGCACGACGGCGGTGCTGGGGTCGGCGGCGGCGGCGACCGGCGGCAGAGGAGGTGGCGGTGCGGTCGGCTGCGGCGAGGTGGGCGAGAGACGGCGGCGCTTAGGGCGCGGGAGAGCGAGGCGTCGGGGAGAGAGAGAAAAGGCGGCATCGCGCGGAATAAATAGTGGACCCCAAACCCTAGCCGAAATTTTAACACCGGATGGACCGATGTTAAGAGATGTGAGCATCGGTCGAATGCCACAGAAAGGATATTCAAGAATTGCTGTTGACACCGGATGGACCGACATCTAGGGTTTTGATCATCGGTCGAATATCACAGTAAGGGTGTTCGAAAGAGTGATGTAAACACCGGATGGTCCGACATTGAAGGGAGTAAACATCGGTTGAATTGACCACAGCTCCAGAAGAGTGAACATCGGATGGACCGATGTTTTCCAGAATAAACGCGTCGGAGCATTTGAGGTTCTGACTAAACTGGGCCTTGAAAATTGAACACCTATTGATCCGATGAGGGATGGGCTAGGGCATCGGATAATCCGATGATAAAAGAACAAAAACATCCCATATATGTCCTTTGACCAAATAAACAATTAACTAGAAACATATGTCTTAGGACTTTTTGGGCAACCCCTTACCCCTCAAGAAGCTAATATGCCAATAGCTTCGCTAGACCTTAATGCAAATGGAACACCGAGAAAAAAATGGAGGAAAATATCCAAATAAAATGTAAGGCCCATGCTTTGTGAGGTAGAGTATGAAGACTTCTATCTCTTTGAAGCATGATCCTCTAGGCATTAACGTACCTAACATTTTGTTCTTTCCACCTTATATGAGTTGAGATATTGCATTTCAAACAAGTCTCCTTCTCATGAGGTGGGTTCCCCTTTGTGACAATCTACCGTATGCAATGCCAAACAAATTATAGTGCAAGAGATTAAATGAGTGCAAGTTTATATGGCAGGGATCATGCAAGGCATAAAATAAATCTATCTTGCCAAGTTTGAACCTTCCAAAGGCTTCCTCAGGGAAAACTACTTCTAGCTTGCCCCTATCCTTTGGGAGTTAGACAAGACCTATATGATATGCATCCTTACACGAACATGGCAACTTACATGACGTTAGATGCATCTAGCACATTTAATTCACTTCTAAGTCTAGAAAAGGTTTTCTCATCAAGTGGTTTTGTGAAGATATCCGCCAATTGTTCTTCGGATCTAACACCTTGCAAAGAGATGTCTCCTTTAGCCTCATGATCCCGCAAGAAGTGATGGCGAATATCAATGTGCTTAGTGCGGGAGTGTTGAACGGGGTTTCTAGCTATCTTAACCGCACTTTCATTGTCACAAAGGAGAGGCACACAACCAATTTTAATTCCAAAGTCCAAGAGGGTTTGCTTCATATATAGAATTTGGGCACAACATGCACCGGCCGCTATATACTCCGCTTCCGCGGTGGACAAAGCCACAGAATTTTGCTTTTTGCTAGACCAAGACACTAGGGAACGCCCTAGCAAGTGGCACCCACCGGAGGTACTCTTGCGATCTACGCGGCATCCGGCAAAGTCCGAATCCGAGTATCCCAAGAGTTGGAAACTAGCGTTCTTGGGGTACCACAAACCTACACTTGAGGTATGCTTGAGATACCGAAGTATCCTAAAGACCGCCTTCTTATGCGATTCTTTAGGTGCCGCTTGAAAGCGAGCACACAAGCACACACTAAACATAATATCAGGCCTAGATGCGGTAAGGTACAACAATGAACCAATCATGGAGCGGTAGTGAGATTGATCAATAGGTTTACCGTCCAAGTCCACGTCGAGATGACAATTTGTCGCCATTGGAGTACTTCTTGTGCTACAATCTCCCATTTCAAATTTCTTCAAGAGGTCCTTGGTGTACTTCTCTTGGTAGATGAAGGTGCCCTCTAGAAGTTGTTTGATTTGAAATCCAAGGAAGAAGTTGAGCTCTCCAATCATTGACATCTTGAATTCCCTAGACATCATGGTGCCAAACTCATGGCTAAGAGATTTGTTAGTTGAGCCAAAAATGATATCATCGACATAAATTTGACAAATGAATAAATCCCCGTCGATGTCCTTGGTGAAGAGTGTAGTATCCACCCTCCCGATCTTGAATCCTTGCATGACCAAGAAATCCCTCAGACGTTCATACCACACCCTAGGTGCTTGCTTGAGCCCATAGAGCGCCTTGTGTAACCTATACACATGGTTAGGATTCCTCGGATCTTCAAACCCGAGAGGTTGCTCAACATAAACAAGCTCGTTAATATAGCCGTTGAGAAAAGCACTTTTAACATCCATTTGATAAAGCATTATATTGTGATGTGAAGCAAAAGCAAGGAGTATGCGAATAGCTTCTAACCGAGCGACCGGAGCGAATGTTTCTCCAAAGTCTAGTCCTTCAACTTGTGAAAAACCCTTGGCCACAAGTCTTGCCTTGTTGCGGACCACGACACCATTCTCGTCTTGTTTGTTGCGGTATACCCACTTCGTACCGATGACGTTCTTGTCCTTGGGTCGCTCCTCCAACACCCAAACTTCATTGCGGGTGAAGTTGTTTAGTTCTTCTTGCATGGCCATCACCCAATTTGGATCTTGGAGTGCTTCCTCTATATGAGTGGGTTCTACACACGAAACAAAAGAGTAGTGCTCACAAAATGAAGCGACATGGCGAGAACGAGTACTTACTCCCCGTGATGGGCTTCTGATGATTTGATCAATCGGATGCGCCTTGGAGATGCGTCCATGCCTCATAAGTGATTGTGGTACACTTGGCGGTGGTGAAGCATCTTGCGCGACTTGTGGTTGGACTTGATCTTGGACTTCTTCTTGTTGTTGGCGTTGTGTGGCTTGTGAATCTTGCATTGGCAATGGATCATCTTTCTCTTCTTCTTCTTCATCAACTTGAGGCGCCATGGAGATGTTGATGTTGGAACTTGATGCTCCCCCTTGATCACCGCTCTCCTCAACTTCGGGCTTGATGTCTCCAATGGTCATGTTTTTCATGGCTTCTCGTAGAGGCTCATCATCTATATCATCATGACCAAAACTCTCCACTTGGGAGCCATTAGTCTCATCAAACTCAACATCACAACTTTCTTCAACTAACCCAGAGGTTTGGTTGAATACTCGATATGCTTTTGAGTTTGACGCATAACCAAGAAAGATACCAACATCACACCTTCTTTCAAACTTACCGAGCCTTTTCTTGTGGTAGATATAGCATTTACACCCGAAGACTCGGAAGTAGGAGATGATGGGCTTTCTCCCAATGAGGAGCTCATATGGGGTCTTTTGAAGTAGTCGATGAAGATAGACCCTATTTGCGGCATGGCACGCCGTGTTGATTGCTTCAGCCCAAAATTTCTCCGACGTGCCATAGTCATCAAGCATTGCTCTAGCAAGGGTGATAAGGGTCTTGTTCTTCCTTTCAACGACACCGTTTTGTTGGGGGGTGTATGTGGCCGAAAACTCATGCTTCACGCCTTCACGATCACACCACTCCCCAATGTTGTAGTTCTTGAACTCGGTGCCGTTGTCACTCCGGACCTTGATGATGGGAAGTTGAAATTCCCTTTGAGCACGTTTGGCAAAGGTCTTGAAAACTTCCGGAGTTTCAACCTTGTCACCTAAAAACAAAGTCCAAGCATATCGAGAATAATCGTCAACGATAACAAGACAATAGAAGTTACCACCAAGACTTTGATATGTGGACGGTCCGAAGAGGTCCATGTGGAGTAGTTCAAGCGGCTTGGAGGTTGACACCATTGTCTTCATTGGGTGGTGTGAAGCAACTTGCTTCCCGACTTGACAAGCACTACATAGCTTGTTCTTATCAAATGTGACATCCTTTACACCCGTCACCATCCCAAGCTTGAACGACTTCTTGAGTTTGCTCATGCCGATGTGAGCAATGCGTCGATGCCATAGCCAACCCAAACTTGTCTTGGTGAAAAGACAAGTGGTCAAGCTAGCATCCTTGTTGGTGAAGTCCACCAAGTAAAGATGTCCATGCCGGAAGCCTTTGAAGATTAGTTCTTTGCTTGATTCACTGGTTACTATAACACCATTCTTGTCAAAGGTGCACGTTAGTCCAAGATCACATAGTTATGCAATTGAAAGTAGATTGAAACTAAGTGACTTAACATATAGTACATTAGAAATAGACAAATCATGTGAAATAGCAATTTTACCTAAACCAATTACCTTCCCCTTTGAGTTGTCACCAAAGGTGACTTGTTCATGGTTGTCGGGGTTCTCTATGGTAGTGAACATACCATCATTGCCGGTCATATGTTGAGTGCACCCGCTATCGAGTACCCAATGCTTTCCTCCAGCTTTGTAGTTCACCTACACACATGAAGTTAGTTTTTGCGTTTAGGCACCCAAGCCAACTTAGGTCCTTGTATGTGTGATACAAGTGATTTTGGGACCCAAAGTTGCTTGGGGAGCTTCCCCTTCATGCCCTTAATGTCTTTGCCGATGAACCTTGCCTTCACCTTGCCACCTACTTTGCTTAAGAGATAGTGATAATCATGGAAAGTAGATTTGTAGTTAGGAGGCAATTTGGGAGAAGGACGGTTGGGAAGAGGACACTCCCTCGTGTGATGTCCGGTGACCTCACAATGTTGGCAATAGGATCCAACTTCTTTGATGAAGCTCGTCCTAAGCTCCGGTGAGGGCACCTTCCCTTTGTTGAGCACCGGGAAGGATCCATGTCCTCTCTTGTTGAAGCCTTTGGCTTGTTGGTAGAGGATTTCCTTGTGCTTGTCCTCCCCCTTGGAAAGTCTCACCACACTAGTGCGGAGACTTTCAATTTCGTCCATCAATTCCTTCTCCCTAAGGCTTGCTTTCAAAGGCAAAGACTTATCCAAAGTATTAGTGGCATGTGAAATAGTTGATACTTTGCCATCAAGGGTTTCCTTTTTCATGTTTTTCATTTTTAGTTCAATTGCTTCATAAGCAAGGTTAAGCACTTTATGTTCTTGAACCAAGTCATTGTGCTTTCCCAAGAGTGCTTGGTTTGCTAAGTCAAGCTCATGATGATCATGCTTTATTTGAGCATTCTCCTTCTCGATTTGCTTGACATGTGATTTGAGCGTGTCATGCTCTTTAAGTATGGTTACATACTTGTCATGCAAATCGAGCTTTGCACTCTCAAGCGTGGCACAAGCTTGTTCAAGTGCCTTAACCTTGCTCTTCTCCCTTTTTATGATGACATGGTATTCATTAATCATAGATGCTAGTTCATCGGGGGAGAGCTCATCATCATCATCGCTAGAATCGTCACATACCTTAGTGTTACCTTTAGCCATGAGGCACATACGAGGTGGACGAAGAGGTGAGTTGTCCTTGTCGACGATGGCAAGGCCCGCCAAGTTTTCTTCATCTTCACTCTCTTCGTCGCTTGACTCTTCATCCGTGATCCACTCATTTGCCTCGCACATGAAGACTTTTTGAGGCCCTCTTCTCTTCTTTGGAAAGAGCTTGGTCTTCTTGCCCTTGTCAAATTTCTTCTTTCCAAAGGAGCGCTTGGGTTTGACCTCTTCTTCATCTTCATCACTTTCTTCTAGCTTTCTATGCTTTCCTTTGTGGTTGTCCTTCCTCTTGTCGGGTCTTGGACAATCATATGATATGTGGCCTTGATCACCACAATTGTAGCATGTCTTGTTTTCATCTTTTCTTGGGAGGAAGGCTTTCTTCTTTGGATCAAAAGAGTATCCCTTCTTTGCGATTTTGGAGTTTAGACGTGAGAATTTTCTCATCATCAACGCAAGCTCATCATCGTCATCTTCGCTTGTTGCTTGCTCTTCTTCGCTTGAGCTAGGCTCAACCACTTTCTTTTTCTTGGGAGTTGTCTTCTTGGTTGAAGCCTTGAGAGCAATGGTTTTTGACGATGACTCCTCCATCATTCCAAGTACGCTCATCTCATGAGCATGAATTTCTCCAATGAGCTCCGAGACTTCAGTGTTGTCAAGTGATTCCTTTTGGAGCATTGAGTTGATAATGTTGTACTTGGGCTTGGGTAGAAGCATGAGGATCTTGCGGTTGATAAGTCCCTTACCAAGAGAGGCAATGTCAAGTGCGTTAATCTCCTCAATGAGCACATTTAAGCGAGAAAACATTTGGTTAACATTCTCATGAGGAAGCATTTTGAATTCATCATTTTTGGATTTTAGCAAGTGATATTTGAGTTCTTTAACACGAGATGAGCCCTCATGAATTTCAATTAAACATGCCCAAATTTCACAAGCTTTCTCTTTACTAGCAATTCTAGCAAAAACGTCTTGACTTATGCATTCATAGATGGCATTTCTAGCCTTAGCATCCCATTTTAGTTGATCACCAACATAATTGAGATCTCCAAATCCCACATGGGTCGCTTCCCAAACTTCGGGAGCAATAGCCTCTAGGTAGGCACGCATGCGTGCTTTTCAATAGGCAAAGTTCTTGCCCTCGAAGGTGGGAACTGAACCCCCATTCTTGGCCATTTAAGCTCTCTAGCGGTGAAGCTAGAATGATCCAATGAGCAACCTTGCTTTGATACCAATTGTAAGGATCGAAACGCCCAAGAGGGGGGGGTGAATTGGGCTTTCTTTCAACTTTTAAAGCAATTAAGATTAACGACCGCAAGCCCAATTCCCTATACGATTAAACTGTGCAATTAATGTAAATTAAAGTTGCGGAATGAAGATTGCATAAGTGTAAAAAGGGAGAGGGATGCAAACGCTCAAGGGACACGAAGTTTATCCCATGGTTCGGTAAGATCACAAGGATCTACCTACATCCACGTTGTGGCACCCACCGAAGGGTTTTGCCACTCCCAAGTCACCGAGACAAGGGGGTTCTTCACTATTCTTCTCCGTTCACCAACCTCGGCAAGGTGGAGCTCAAGCCTTGTACACTTTGGAATCCTCCGGGCTTCCACAATCTTCTTGGCAAGCTCCGGAAGTCGCACACACCAAGGGACACTCCCTTATGGCTCTCACTATACTAGAGACTCCAATCACCAAGAGTGGAGGCACCCAAGCACTATCTCTAGCTAGTTCTAGCCTATCTCTTGGTGTACAAATGATGAGCAAATGATGTGAAAGTGGTAGCTTTATTGCTTGAATGCTCTAGGATGTATAGAGTATGTCTGGGCTTCAAGTCTTGTCGATTTGACAGGTTGAAGGGGTATAAATAGCCAGCCTCCACGAGATAGCAGTTGGAAAAGTAGGCTGACATCACTTCTCTGCGAACATCGGATGATCCGATGTCTTCCCTTCAGTTATCATCGGTCAAAGCCAAATTAGCTGATGTCACTGTGTCAGATATGACCGTTGTTAGACCGATGTTGACCTGTCTTCTCATCGGATGATCCGGTGGCTCTTCCTCCAGAATTTGCTTGATCTTGATGCTTACTGGAGTAATCGACCGATGTGTGTAAGTCTGCACATCGGATGATCTGGTGCTACACTTGGTCCAATGGTGTTGCAATCTGTGATGATGGACCGATGTCACTGAGCCACTCACATCGGATGATCCGGTGAGTGCATTTGTCTGAGGTCTTCTTCTTCAGTTGATCCAACTCGACCGATGCAGTCAACTCAGAGATCATCGGATGATCCGGTGTGTTCAACTTGTTGACTTCGAGTTGTTTTGAGTTGTTCTTTTGGAATTTGAACTTGTGACCTCTCTAACACTTGTTTGAAATGTTGTTTTGATTGTCTTCAAGCATTGAGTGATATCAAGTTAGAGCTTTCACTTCTTGTCTTCATATGATTTGATTTGATCTCATTCGTTGATTTTATATGGGTCTCCAATGTAATTTTGATTTCATTTGATTGAGTGTTATTGAGACCTTGCATTCACAAATTCATCAGTAATATCGAATGGTTGTCATTAATCACCGAAACCGTACCTCATGGGGCCTAGATGCTTTCAGAGCTCATTGGGGCCCAGAGAACTCTGAACAAGGGCAAAGGACTTGTTAGTGGGCCCATTAGCCCTTTGAAGATAAAAGCTCCTAATCATCAGAATAGACAGCCCTCTAGTGCTGATTTCACTGGCAAAGGTGGTGAGCTAGCTGAGAAATTCAGGAAGGTAGAAGTCTATGGTCAGCCCAAACAGTCAGCCGATCCCAGATTCTGGAGCAACTTCCATGCTGACTACTATCAGCATGTGTATCTAAAGATGAAGAACCCAGTTATCGAAAGCCAATGGGTATACATCACTTACCTTCAGTCTGAGAGATGTCAAGCCTTTCAAGAGGTTTTGGAAGCCTTGGAGTTGCATGGACTGAGGAATCTAGTCTCTTTCCAATGGGACTGGAACATTGAGGTCATCACTCAATTCTGTAAGGATCGAAACGCCCAAGAGGGGGGGTGAATTGGGCTTTCTTTCAAATTTTAAGACAATTAAAAATTAACGACTAAAGACCAATTCCCTATGCGGTTTATCTATGCAATCAACGTAAATATAAGTTGCAGAATAAAGATTGCATAATGTAAAAGGAGGGAGAGGAATGCAAACGCTCAAAAGACACGGAGGCACGGAGTTTATCCCATGGTTCGGCAAGATCACAGGGATCTTCCTACATCCACGTTGTGGCACCCACCAGAGGGTTTTGCCACTCCCAGGTCAACGAGACAAGGGGGTCTTCACTAATCTTCTCCGTTCGCCATCTCTGGCAAGGTGGAGCTCAAGCCTTGTACAATCCTTGATCTTCCAGGCTTCCACACACACCTTGTCAAGCTCCGGAAGGATCTCTTCAACCTCTCACTAGCATAGAGACTCCAATGATAGAGAATGGACGCACACAAGCTTTTCTCTAGCTAGATCTAGCCTATACAAATGATCTAATGGGTGAGGAAGTGTAAGCTCTTGGTCTTGAGTGCTCTTGGATGTGTTGTTAGCTTCTGAGTATCCAGACTTGCCGTAATGACTGGCTTAGGGGGTATTTAAAGCCAACCTCCCCGAAATAGCCGTTGGAAAAGTAGGCTGACAGAACTTTATTGTACACATCGGATGATCCAATGTCTCCCCCTTGGTTATCATCGGTATAATTAAGATGGCTGATGTCATGGTGTCAGATATGACCGTTGTTAGACCGATGTAGCTTCATCTTCATCATCGGATGATCTGGTGGCTCTTCCTTCAGAATTATCTTGAACTTGAGGCTTACTGGAGTAATCAACCGATGTTCACACTTCTGTACATCGGATGATCCGGTGCTTCACTTGGTCCAATGATGTTGCAAACTGTACTGATGGACCGATGTGACTGAGCCATACATCGGATGATCCGGTGAGTGCTTTGTTCTGAGGTCTTCTTCTTCTGTTGACACAACTCGACCGATGTAGTCAACTCAGAAATCATCGGATGATCCGGTGTGTTCAATTTGTTGACTTCGAGTTGTTTTGAGTTGTTCTTTTGGAATTTGAACTTGTGACCTCTTTGACACTTGTTTGAAATGTTGTTCTGATAGTCTTCAAGCATTGAGTGATGTCAAGTTAGAGCTTTCACTTCTTGTCTTCATATGATTCGATTTGATCTCAATAGTTGATTTTATATGGGTCTCCAATGTCATTTTGATTTCATTTGATTGAGTGATTATTGGGACCTTGCATTCACAAATTCATTAGTAAAATCGAATGGTTGTCATTAATCACCGAAACCGTACCTCATGGGGCCTAGATGCTTTCAATCTCCCCCTTTTTGGTGATTGATGACAACACAATAATTTAAAGCGCAATAGTAATGAATTTGATGGTACAATACTCAAAAATGGATATGCAATGAATATAAGATAGGACACAGTGACCTTGTAGAAATAAAATGAAGTGGCACGAAAAAAAACTTAATCGATTAATACCATAAGCAAATGACACAATTAGAAGGGTGCTTAAATAATATTACAAAAGGTACTCGAGCACACAAAATTACATAAGAAATAGATAGAAATAAAAACTCCCCCTGAGACTAGGATACTACTCCCCCTGACTCCTCTACCACTTCTCCCTCTTTGGCATCAAGACACCAAAAAGGGATCAGAGAGCCTACTGACCCTGAGAACTAGGCGCGATGACGAACTGGTCACCGTCGCTGTCGTCTGAGCTAGAGTCGCCGGTCGTAGGAGCTGGAGCGGAGGGAGCTGGGGGAGCCGCTGACGGTGCTGGGGAGGAGGTAGCTGGTACAGGAGGCGCCGGTGGAGCTGGAGCTGGGGGAAGCTTAGCACTGACCACAGATGCCGGCGTCTGCTGGAACAGAGTCATCACCGGCAGAGGAGAGTGGATCGGTGCGCTGGGTGCCAGAAGAGGTGACATGCTGATAGAAGGAATCGGAGTAGCAGGCACCTGAGCCGCACTTGGAGCCAGTCCAAGTCCAGGCTGCTGTGGAGGAAGGGCGATCCCAGTCTGAGTGTATAGGTTGGTGATCAACCCTAGGATCCCCATCATAGCCTGCTGAGTCTGCTGCTGCTGGTCGAGGGTACGGCGGTGCATCTGATCAACAAGGTTCGTGAACCGGTCCGTATCCTCTCGCCTCTGTCGGGCGATCTCCAGCTGAAGCTCCTGCTGCTGCCTCTAAAGCTGTGCCAGGTGAGCAGCCTGCTCTGCCCTGGCTTGCTCAGCCGCGAGCCTGTCCTGGCGCAGCTGCTCTATCATCTGCTGAAGAAGTGTCGACAGCTCTGACGGTTGTGACACCTGCGCCTTGGACACAGGAGGTGGTGTCGATGGTGGAGAAGCTGAACCTCCTGCCTCTGCATCGTGCTGCCTCGGTGAGGGTGGAGGAGGAGGGAAGTACTCCTCGACACTCTCGTCTGTGTCGCTCTCGGACCAGACGTGCTGCAGGTCTCCTCCCTGAGCCTCTGCCTCAGCTAGACGCTCATCTTCTTTCTCCAAGTTCGACCAGTCTTCCTCGGACAGCATCGCCCTGACATGACGCTCAACAGGGCGGCCATGGCGACGGACCACTGGAGCAGGAGCTCGGTAGTGTCCGAACCATGACACACTCTCGTTAGAGAGACGGTCGTGCGCGGCGGACCCCTCGGGAACCATCATGGTAAGCAGGTAGCTGATCCAGTGCCCATAGACAAGCTGCCTCATCACGCTTACACCGTCTATGATCACATCCTCCATCTCGCAAATAATGACATCCACTATGTCAAAGTCCATCCCGTTCATGATGTAGAACAGGATCGTCTGCTGGAGGCTAGTGAATCCCTCAAGATAACCGGACCTCGGCAGAAGCGTGCGGCACAAGGCTAGGTGCACTATGCGCGCTGCTGGGGTCAACAAAGCCGGCACCCTCGGCTGGTCTGGAGAAAATGTGGGTCCAAACAAAGATCTGATCTCCTCCAGAGCAGGAGCCACTCCTCCAGTGAGCGGCCTCCTTGGCGGATCTGCCTGTCCATAGACCTTCTCATGTATGCAGGTGTCGTGTAGGTCTACTCCAAGCAACTGTCCCAGCATCTGCCTCGTCAGGTGGTAGTGCTGACCCATGAACATGAAGTCAATGGATCTTCTGCCCTCCGAGACATAGAGGGTGGCGTAGAAGACGCGGACCCAGTCTTCCACATAGACACTCCGCTCATATGCCATCAACTCAAGCCTCGGTATCTCTCAAAGTAAGGACGGATCTCCGTCTCTGCTGCCAACGCTAGTTGTCCCCAATCCAAATAATTGTGTTGGAACAGCTTGTGGCCTCGGCATCTGTAGGTCTCGTAGAGAGACGCCTGCGTGACAGTCCAGAAGTGACTATCCACCAAAGCTTCCCGGGGCTGTGGGTACCACTCCTCCAGTAGCACATTCCATCTGAGCTTCCGAAGCTGCTTTGCCTTCAGCTTTCTGTAGTCCGTGAGACGGACTCCCTCACTGACACGGACTGCCGTGTCCATCTGGTAGATGGCCCTCTCGGCCTCCCTGTCCTCATGATGGTCGGCTACCGTCGGTCTCGGACGTGGAACTGCAGGGGAGTGTCCCCCACGGGTTCGGGCTGAACGCCGGCAGACGAGAGGCGCTTCAGGCTCTTCTTCGGCGTCTGAATCATCGATCACGGGAGGCTGTCTGGATCGAGCCTCGCGGATCCTCAGGGACCCTCCTCGGCCACGCTCACGTTCCTCGGCGGCGCGAGCGGCCATCAATGCCTTCTTCTCCTCTTTGGACAGCTTTTGCTTCTTCACGGCGGGCTCCGTGATGGCTTTGCCCTTGTTCTTCTTGTCACGGGCCATTGCGACGAGGCACAAGCGCGTGAACGAAGTCGACGATGCACGGAACGGCAACACGAAGGTTGACGCGGCCGAGAAACCCTAACGGCGATGAGGGGACGGCGACCGTAGAGGGTGGCACACGTTGATGGTGGAGAGGGCGGTGTGTGCGTGGGGCGGCTGTGGTGGTGGAGAGAGGCGGCGGCGGAGCTTGGGGCGACGGTGGCGGTTCTGCGGATGGCGGCGGCAGCGCAGCTGATGGGAGTGGGTGGCGGCGACGGCGCGGCTGATGGGAGCGGGTGTGGTGCAGCGGCGGCAGGAGGGCGGCGGTGGTGGCCGGAGACGGTGGCAGCGGCCTGTGGGCGTTGGCGGCGGCGATCGGTGGCGGTGGAGATGGTGGCGTGGCAAGAGGGAGGCGGTGGAGGTGTCGGGCGAGAGAGAAGTCGGGGAGAGAGAAAGGCAGGCGGCGCACGAGTTTAAATAGTGGGTCCCAAACCCTAGCCGAATTTTTAACATCGTATGGACCAATGTTAGGTGAAATGAACGTCGGTCGAATGCCACAGTAAGGATATTCAAAAAATTGTTGTGGACATCGGATGAACCGACGTTTAGGGTTTGGATCATCGGTCGAATGGCACAGTAAGGGTGTTCAAAAGAGGGGTGTTGACACCGGATGGTCCGACGTGGGAGGAAGTAACATCGATGGAATTGACCACAGCTCCAGAAGAGAGAACACCGGATGGACCGATGTTTTTTAGAATGAACTCGTCGGATCATTTGAGGTTCTGACTGAACTGGCCCTTGAAGATTGAACACCTATTGGTCCGATGAGGGATTGACCTAGGCATCGGATAATCCGATGACTACAGAACAGAAACATCCCATATATGTCCTTTGACCAAACAACCAAGCAAAGAGAAACTCATGTCTTAGAACTTTCTGGGCAACCCCTTTCCCCTCAAAGATACTAATATGCTAATAATTTGGCTAGTCCTTAAAGCAAATTGAACAACGAGAAAAAACATGGGAGGAAATTATCCAAATAAAATGTAAGGCCCATGCTTTGTGAGGTAGAGTATGAAGACTACTATCTCAATAGAGCATGTTCCTCTAGGCATTAACGCACCTAACATTTTGTTCTTTCCACCTTATATGAGTTGAGATGTTGCATTTCAAACAAGTCTCTTTCTCATGAGGTGGGTTCCCCTTTGTGACAATCTACCGTATGCAATGCCAATCATATTATAATGCAAGAAATTGTAAATCTATATGGCAGGCATCATGCAAGACATAAAGTAAATCTATCTTGCCAAGTTTGAACCTTCCAAAGGCTTCCTCAGGGAAAACTATTTCTAGCTCGCCCCTATCCTTTGGGAGTTAGACAAGACCTATATGATTTGCATTCTTACATGACGTTTGTTGCATCTAGCACATTTAATTCACTTCTTAGCCTAGAAAAAGTTTTCTCATCAAGTGGTTTAGTGAAGATATCCGCCAATTGTTCTTTGGACCGAACACCTCTCAAAGAGATGTCTCCCTTAGCTTCATGGTCCCTTAGGAAATGATGGCGAATATCAATGTGCTTAGTGCAGGAGTGTTGAATGGGGTTCTTAGCTATCTTAACCGCACTTTCATTGTCACAGAGGAGAGGCACACAACCAAGTTTAATTCCAAAATCCAAAAGGGTTTGTTTCATGTAAAGAATTTGGGCACAACATGCACCGGCCGCAATGTATTCTGCTTCCGTCGTGGACAAAGCGACGGAATTTTGCTTCTTGCTAGACCAAGAGACTAGGGAACGCCCAAGCAAGTGGCACCCATCGGAGGTACTCTTGCGATCCACACGGCATCCGGCAAAGTCCGAATCCGAGTATCCCAAGAGGTGGAAGGCTGTACCTTTAGGGTACCACAAGCCCATACTAGGGGTATGCTTAAGATACCTAAGTATCTTAAAGACCGCCTTCTTATGCGATTCTCTAGGTGCCGCTTCAAAACGAGCACATAAGCATACACTAAACATGATATCGTGCCTAGATGCGGTAAGATAAAGCAATGAACCAATCATAGAACGGTAGTGAGATTGGTCAATAGGTTTACCGTCCTTATCCGCGTCGAGATGGCAATTTGTTGCCATTCGAGTGCTTCTTGAGCTACAATATCCCATCTCAAATTTCTTCAAGAGGTCCTTGGTGTACTTCTCTTGATAGACAAAGGTTCCCTCTTGAAGTTGCTTGATTTGGAATCCAAGGAAGAAGTTGAGCTCACCAATCATTGACATCTCGAATTCTCTAGACATCATTTTGCCAAACTCATGGCTAAAAGCTTCGTTAATTGAACCAAAAATAATATCATCAACATAAATTTGACAAATGAACAAATCTCTGTTGATTTCCTTGGTGAAGAGTGTGGAGTCCACCCTCCCGATCTTGAATCCTTGCATGATGAGGAAGTCCCATAGTCGTTCATACCACGCCCGAGGTGCTTGCTTGAGCCCATAGAGCGCCTTGTGCAACCTATACACATGGTTAGGATTCCTCAGATCTTCAAACCTGGGAGGTTGTTCAACATAAACAAGCTCGTTAATGTAGCCATTAAGAAAGGCACTTTTCACATCCATTTGATAAAGTCTAATACAATGATGTGAAGCAAAGGCAAGAAGTATACGGATGGCTTCTAGCCGGGCGACCGGGGCAAACGTCTCCCCAAAATCTAGTCCTTCAACTTGCGAGAACCCTTTGGCCACAAGTCTTGCCTTGTTGCGAACCACAACGCCATTCTCATCTTGTTTGTTGCGGTACACCCACTTTGTTCCGATGACGTTCTTGTCCTGGGGTCGCTCCTCCAACACCCAAACTTCATTGCGGATGAAGTTGTTGAGTCCTTCTTGCATGGCCATCACCCAATTTGGGTCTTGGACCGCTTCCTCAACGTGAGTGGGCTCTACACACGAAACAAAAGAGTAGTGCTCACAAAACGAAGCAACGTGGCGAGAACGTGTACATACACCCCTTGACGGACTTCCAATGATTTGGTCCATTGGATGCGCCTTGGACATGCGTACATGACTAATAAGCAGTTGTGAAGCACTTGGCGAAGGTGATGTGTGTTGTTCCTCTTGTGGTTGGACATGATCATGGACTTCTTCTTCTTCTTGATGTTGTTGTGCTTGTGAGTCTTGAGTTGGCAATGGATCATTCTTCTCTTCTTCGTCAACTTGAGGCGCCATAGAGGTGTTGTTGTTGGAACTTGAAGCTCCCCCTTGATCATGGCCCTCTTCAACTTCTGGCTTGATGTCTCCAATGGTCATGTTCTTCATGGCTTCTTGTAGAGGCTCATCATCTATTTCATCATGACCAAAACTCTCCTCTTGGGAGCCATTAGTCTCATCAAACTCAACATCACAACTTTCTTCGACTAAACCAGAGGTTTGGTTGAATACTCGATATGCTTTTGAGTTTGATGCATAACCAAGAAAAATACCAACATCACATCTTCTTTCAGACTTACCGAGCCTTTTCTTGCTGTAGATGTAGCATTTGCACCCAATGACTCGAAAGTAGGAGATGTTGGGCTTTCTCCCAATGAGAAGCTCGTACGGGGTCTTTTGAAGTAGTCGGTGAAGATAGACCCTATTTGCGGCATGGCACGCCGTGTTGATTGCTTCGGCCCAAAACTTCTCTGACGTGCCGTAGTCATCAAGCATTGCTCTTGCAAGAGTGATGAGTGTTTTGTTTTTCCTTTCAACAACACCGTTTTGTTGGGGGGTGTATGTGGCCGAAAATTCATGCTTCACGCCTTCATGGTCACACTATTCCCCAATGTTGTAGTTCTTGAATTCGGTGTCGTTGTCGCTCCGGACCTTGATAATGGGAAGTTGGGATTCCCTTTTAGCGCGGTTGGCAAAGGTCTTGAACACTTCCGGAGTTTTACTCTTGTCACCTAAAAATAGAGTCCAAGCATAGCGAGAATAGTCATCAACAATAACGAGACAATAGAGGTTACCGCCAAGGCTTTGATATGTGGACGCTCCGAAGAGGTCCATGTGGAGTAGTTCAAGTGGCTTGGAGGTTGACACCATTGTCTTCATTGGGTGGTGTGAAGCAACTTGCTTCCCGGCTTGACAAGCGCTACAAAGCTTGTTCTTCTCAAATGTGACATCCTTCACACCGGTTACCATCCCAAGCTTGAATGACTTCTTAAGTTTGCTCATTCCAATGTGCGCTATGTGTCGGTGCCATAGCCATCCCAAGCTTGTCATAGTGAAAAGACAAGTGGTCAAGCTAGCATTCTTGTTGGCAAAGTCCACTAGGTAGAGATGTCCATGCCGGAATCCTTTGAAGACTATGTCTTGGCTAGTTTCACTACTCACAACAACATCATTCTTGCTAAATGTGCATAGTCCAAGATCACATAGTTGTGCAATAGAAAGTAAATTGAAGCTAAGTGACTTAACGTAGAAGACATTCGAAATGGACAATTCATTTGAAATAGCAATTTTACCTAACCCAATTACCTTTCCCTTAGAGTTATCACCAAAGGTGACTTGTTCATGATTGCCGGGGTTTTCTATGGTGGTGAACATACCATCATTGCCGGTCATATGTTGAGTGCACCCGCTATCGAGTACCCAATGCTTTCCTCCGGCTTTGTAGTTCACCTACACACATGAATTCAATTTTTGGCTTTAGGAACCCGAGCCAACTTAGGTCCTTGTATGTGTGATACAAGTGTTTTTGGGACCCAAAGTTGCTTGGGGAGCTTCCCCTTCATGCCCTTCATGTCTTTGCCAATGAACCTAGCCTTCACCTTGCCTTGTACTTTACTCAAGAGATAATAATGATCATTGAAGGTAGATTTATAGTTAGTAGGCAATTTAGGAGAAGGTCGGTTAGGAAGAGGACACTCCCTTGTGTGGTGACCGGTGACCTCACAATGTTGGCAATAAGAACCAACTTCCTTGATGAAGCTTGTTCTTAGCTCCGGTGAGGGCACCTTTCCTTTGTTAGGCACCGGGAAGTATCCAAGTCCTCTCTTATTGAAGGCCTTAGCTTGTTGGAAGAGAATTTCCTTGTGCTTGACTTCTCCTTTTGAATGTCTAGCCACACTAGTGCGGAGACTCTCAATTTCTTCCAACAATTCCTTCTCCCTAGCATTAGCTTTCATAGGCAAAGACTTGTGCAAAGCATTAGTGGCATGAGAAGTAATGGATATCTTATCATTAAGAGATTGCTTCTTCATATTTTTCCATTCTTGATCAAGCATGTCATGAGCAAGGTTAAGTGTTTGATGTTCTTGTATTGACTTGTCGTGCTTTTCCAAGAGTGTTTGGTGTGCTAAGTCAAGTTCATGATTATCTATCTTAATTTAGCGTTTTCTTTCTCAATTTGCTTGACATGGGATTTGAGCGTGTCATGCTCTTTAAGTATGCTTTCATACTTGTCAAGCAAATCAAGGTTAGTACTCTCAAGTTTAGCACGAGTTTCTTCAAGCACTATAACCTTACTCTTTTATCTCTTAATGATAGCATGATATTCATTTATCAAAGAAGTTAAATCATCGGGGGAAAGCTCATCATCGCTAGAGTCATCGCATACCTTGGTGTTACCTTTCGCCATGAGGCACATGGGCGGTGGTTGAAGAGGTGCATCATCATTGTTGGCGATGGCGAGGCCGGCCAAGCTTTCTTCTTCCTCTTCACTCTCTTCATCACTTGTTTCTTCATTGGTGACCCATTCATTTGCCTCACACATGAACACCTTTTGTGGGCCATTTCTCTTCTTTGGGAAGAGTCTTGCCTTCTTGCCCTTGTCTTGTTTCTTCTTCCCAAAGGCTCTTGGTTTGGGTTTCACCTCTTCTTCATCATCATCACTTTCTTCAAGCTTGCGTTGCTTGCCCTTGTAGTTCTCTCTCCTTTTGTCCGGTTTTGGACAATCATAGGAGATGTGGCCTTGATCACCACAATTGTAGCAAGTCTTGCGATCGTCTCTCCTTGGTAGGAATGCTTTCTTCTTGGGATGAAAGGTGTATCCCTTTTTGGCGATCTTGGAGTTCAAGCGTGAGAACTTTCTCATCATCAAGGCAAGCTCATCATCATCATCTTCACTTGATGCTTGCTCTTCTTCACTTGAGCTAGGCTCAACCACCTTCTTCTTCTTGAAGCTCGTTTTCTTGGTGGAGGCCTTTAGAGCAATAGTTTTTGATGATGATTGCTCCATCATCCCGAGTACACTCATCTCATGAGCGTGTATTTCTCCAATGAGCTCCGAAACTTCAATGTGGTCAAGTGACTCTTTTTGGAGCATGGAGTTGATGATGTTGTACTTTGGCTTGGGAAGAAGCATGAGGATCTTACGGTTGATGAGTCCCTTGCCAAGAGACGCAATGTCAAGAGCATTAATCTCCTCAATAAGAACATTTAAGAGTGAAAACATTTCATTAACATTTTCATGAGGAAGCATCTTAAATTCATCATATTTTGCTTTAAGCATGTGATAGTTAAGTTCCTTTACACGAGATGAACCCTCATGAATTTCTATCAAGCAATCCCAAATTTCACAAGCCTTTTCCTTACTAGCACACTGCTACAATAAGCCTCATCACAGGCGGCTCCAAACCTATTATCACAGACGGCTTTTAAAACCGCCTGAAACGAAGAGTCTGTGATAATCCGCAATTTCACAGGCGGAGAAGTGAAACCGCCTGTGAAGACACATTATCATAGGCGGTTTTCACTTAGGCTAGCCGCCTGTGAAGACAGATTATCATAGGCAGTTCTTTACATAGGCTAGCCGTCTGTGAAAATACTTTATCACAGACGGGTCGTGCAGCATATATAACCGCCTGTGATAAACGTCTTATCACAGACGGTTATTGAAGCATAACTAACCGTCTATGATAATAAGTCTTCACAGGCGGGTATTGAAGCATAACTAACCAACCGTCAATGATAATGTGTCTTTACAGGCGGGTTTTGAAGCTTAACTAACCGTCTATGATAATGTATTTCACAGACGGATTTTGAAGCATAACTAACCGTCTATGATAATGTGTCTTCACAGACGGGTATTGAAGCATAACTAACCGTGAATGATAATGTTTCTTCACAGACGGTTATTGAAGCATAACTAACCGTCAATGATAATGGTGTTATCACAGACGGAGTTTACCTATATCAGCCGTCTGTGAAGACCCTTTAACGCAGCCGGTTTCTACCATAACAGTCACCTCCTGTGAAAATTTGGTTATCACAGATGTTTCTTTACTTGTATCTAGCCGCCTGTGATAATTGTTTTTCACAGCCATGCCTAGCCGTTGGTTAATAACCGCCTGTGATAAGGTATAACCTATGCAGTACTACTGCTGTTATTTCTAATTTCTAGGTCAATTCAATATAATCACAGAACAAAAAACAACAATATCATCACAAAACAAAAGTCAACAATATTATCATCACAGAAGTCAATTTCACTAAAACAATATATATATATGTACGAGTTACAGATACAATTCATCTCAAAGTTTACAAGTTTTCACTTAAAACAGCTTAAATTGGCATAGTCGCAAAGTTCTGGCACATCAGCTGCTGCACCATTCTTATTAAAGAACTTCCCTTTCTTGTGCAAAATTTCGCGACGTATGAACTGACAGAGTTCAGAAGCAATCCTGTCGGCTCCTCCATTAGGAATACTTCTACAAACCGGCCATTCTTCGTTCAGATTCTTCTTATGCTGCAATATAACACATAACAAGGTTTAGAATGTGTTGGTTTGAACAATCTCAAAGTATAGATCAAAGTGAGAGTATACAGGAATTTAGTTGGTATTTTTGGAGCAGTTGTACTATGAGCAATTGAATTTTGAAGTTGGAATCAAAATATGAAAATAATGTTTCTGGTAATATTGAACAGCAGAGAATATAAGCATTAAACTATGCTAGTTACAATGAAAATGAAACACAAAAGTAAGAAAATAAGGTATCGACATTAAGGATAACTTACATCCTCACGATTGACTCTATATACGGCGGCGGTCCGAAGATGCTCGCATACATAATACCCGCATAAGACACTCCCAGCAGGCTGCTTCGGACAAGCATAATACGTTTTAATGTCCAATGCATTCGTATTACGAGGTCTCTGACCGCCAAGCTCCGCGTAAAACTGCCAAGCGCTGTAATACAAGAAATGTCATATAAAACTTGTCAACACATTCTAAATGTGCGTAAATTAAAATTATTGAATAAACGTTCTTTTTCAAAATGGAAAGGAAATCTTTGTAACGATCTGGTGGGTAATCGGCCGAGTCCAAGACTGTTGCCATTCCCTGCGTTAGCTTGATGAAGATCATTATGTAGTGATTACTGCAAACATACAAACACACGTGTTAACAATTACCAATAATTGCTATTTCAATGTCATGTGTCGAACTTACTCAAAGTGGTACGGAGCATTTACGAGGTCCTTGCCGTCTCTGACAAAGTTAAACATCGCATGTCCTATGTAAGCTGCAACTTCTGTCTTTCTATCCTTCTTAAGTTTTGCAATTGCTCTTTCAAAATCTTTTTTTTCATGTGTTTGTACTGGCTTGATTCTCGATTCGCCTGGACGTCGAATAGCGACTTTGCAATCCTAGTAGGGTCAAGGATACCTGTCTTGCGCGCCAACTTTTCATTATCCATGTATTGCATCCTATTGAAGAAGTCTAGAATTGTTATAATCTCATGAAATGCGTATGCGTGTAGTAAGAAAAGCAAATACAAAATATTAGAGAACTTACAAGCACCAGACGAGCAGCAGGTTGATATCGAGCATGCCCCGATGGAAAAGGGAAAGCAACTCTTCAAATAAAATGACTCGTTTATCTACTCCAGTGCTCCAGAATGCTTCTTTTGGAATTTAAAATGTGACGCACTCAAGACCAAATTTTGTGCTGGCAGTAATGTACCACTCATGCATTCTTCTGAGCGCGACGGGTTGTTTGCTAAGTTGTACGGATGTCATGAACGGCTTCCCATTCTCAAATTTAGGAGGAACATCCTCAAGCTTGTATATTGGAACTCCTGGTTTAACTAAAGCCGTCCGCCGATTATACATGACACTGTCTTCTTCCCACTCCTCGATATCTTCTAATGCTGGCTCATGAGAAGAACGAGATGCACTCGATTTTCTAATATTTTCCTTCATAGCTTCCAAATACTTTGACACTTCTGATGAAGGTTTCTTATTTTCGTATGAGCTAACTTTGATAGGCACTGATGATCGAGGAGTAGTCGTCGGAAGTTGGACACTGGCTTGTTGTTGAACCTGTTGTTCAACTAATTGCTCTTTACTCCCAGCAGCTGGCTCTAGTACTACTTCAAGCTGTTGCTCAACTAGTTGCTCTTTACTAGCAACAGCTTGCTCTGGTACTGCTTGAAGTTGTTGTCCAACTTGTTGCTCTTGGATATCATCCTTGCTTAGACATAGGGGCAGTGGATCTTCCCGGACTGGGAGTGGATCTTCATGCACTTTTGCCTTAGAAGATGGGGTTGCAGTATTTGGAGATGCGACGGGGCTAGAAATTGGCTCATCGTCCAACGCGATATCGCGTCGGTGCCAAAGGATTAATTGTTTGACATCCTGCCCCAGAGTCGCGATCCCCTCAGGTGTGATGTGGCCTATCTCATAATCGTTATCAATGATCTAAAGAACTTGCACCACAGAATAATACAACGGAAGTGGATTCCCGTTGAAGTCACGATCAGGCTTTGCCATAGCAGTGGCAACCTGTTTGGTTTTGTTCCCTGCTCTGCCTATCGGGACAAGAAGACGACAAGATTTGTCGTTAGCAATATCATCGACAGGGAACTTATGGGTTGACCCTGAGCCTGGCACGGAACCAACGCTGCTAGGGTAGGCAGTTGGAGATACTAATTGCTCCTTTTGCACTGGAACCATCATTGTACTCGGTGCCACTAATTGTCCTGATTGTCTAAGTTGTTCCATTATTTCTTTCACATTTTCTTTGACCTTTTGACCAATCGTTTCATCAAGTGTTTTCTTAAACTTCTCACGTCTTCTATATGTGTCTTTATCTTTAGGGAAACCATCTAGCCAAGACATTTGAGAAGAGACTGCTCGAACCCGTCCGCTGTGTTCAGGGTTTCCTAAGATAGCAGTAAGTTGGTCATTCTCCCTCTTCGGCTTGAAGAGACCCTTCTGTTGCTTTTCAATTACTTCTTTCATTTTATCCTCTACTTCATTCAGAGAGTCGGGCTTTTCAAGTTTGCCCTCGCTGGTCAAACCTGACCGAGCAAAGACCCAGCGTTGAGTTCACTCATCGCACCCTTCTAATGGGTGAGGAATGCGTTTACTGATAATTTCGTCTAATATCTTATTCCATTTCTGGACTTTGGGGCCATATCCGGCAGACCCCAAGCGATGATGGTATTTGTTCTTCTTTGCAAGCTCTGACCTAGTTGCACTTAGAGATTTAGCATCAGGTGTGCTCTTTTGACGAACAAACTCTTGCCACTGAGCTTGTGTGATTTTTCCCATCTTCCTCGGGCTAGGGACCTTATTGGCCTTAACATAAGCATTCATTTCACTCTTCCTGAATCGAAACTTCTTGCCGCAAGAGACCATTGTTGCTTTCTTTACAGCTTCTTCTGTGCCTTTCGGGAACTTGAATTGTTTCTTTATCTTTTCCCACAACTCATTCTTGGTCTGCTCGGGTAATTTCCTCCAATTATCGGTTGTGATCGGCACAACATCCCTAACAAGAAAACCGCATGCATTACGGTACTTGGTAACTGAATCTAGTGGTTCTTGGGGAAGCCCACCTGGACCGACCCTTGTTATGTACATGATGCGGTCCAATGCACCCTTATTGGGACCTCGTTGCCCTCGTTTCCGCTTGAGTGAAGCTGAGGATTCATCCATTGGAGAACCTTCTGCGGTTTTAGGAGCCGATGTCTCCTCATTGTCTTCGAGATTAATCTAGGTAGAAAAAAATTATAAGACTTCGTATACTTGACAACCAACATGAACTTGAACTGCTGAAGTTAAGATTCGTGATCCATACCTCGTCGGCAGGATCATATTCCGGGTCTAGATCCACTAAAGTCTTTTTAATTTTTATATTCGGAAAAGGATCCGAAGGACTGTGATAGGAGCCTGAACTGCTGGAGTCAGTAAACTCCATATTGTCTTCTTTGTTGTTACTATCAGGACCAGTCTTCTTAGGGCTTTCCATGCTAGATCTAATAAGACAAAAAATCTAATAAATGGCATAATGACTCTACATGAAGTGTTGCATGAAGAAAAAGATGGAAGCATTCTAGGATTTGATAAGGCATTCTAGGGTTTAAGGCGACTGACCAAAATGTTCCTATACATTGCGAGGGTGACAAGCATGTTAAAGTTGCTCACCAATGGCAATTTTATCTTTTTATTCTAAATAGGCTAGCTTCGTTCAGAGTGGCGACCATGTTCTTGAGGTTTACTAGGCGGCGCCAAGCTCTGGACCTATAACTGATCAAGCAAGGGACAAAAAGCAAATCCCCGCACAGCTCCTACCTAGCTTAGAGGGCATTATCGTCCCGCTCTCAAGTTTCCTCTTATTCCCTGTCACTGATTCTTCTACCTACTGAATGAAAAACAACATGCTGATGCGTACTTGTGCAGATGCAGTGCCTAGAAGAGACTGATAGCAGTAGCAACAACTAGCAAGCTCACTTTACACCGAAAACCCAAGGCATAACTTAGTCAAAATTAGTCAAGTATAGATATATCTAATGTAACTTAGCCAAAATTAGCCAAATTTGCTCAACTTAACCAAATATAGCTAAATCTTGCCCAGCATAGTCAAACATGCTTGATTATGCTTCAGTTAGCTAAATTTGGTCATATTTAAAACAAATTTTCTGAATTTTGGCTCAATTAAGTAAATTTTGCCAAAACACATTTTTTAAGTTATATAGGTCTTCATATGCTCAGACTCCATCGCCACACCTAGTGGTACCTAGATATGGGCGTGAGGATGCTCCTGGCATCACAAATGAGTTGGCCAGCAACTTGTTTGGCTTCAGAGCTAAATATAGCATAACTTTGGTAGCTCAGATTAGGTACAATTGCTCAAATGAAGCTGATGGAGCCACAAGTGCAGACATATTTGGTAGCACAGATTATCTACAATTGCTCAAATGAAACTTAGAGAAATAAAAGCAAACTTAGCCAAACATAGTCTAGCATAGCTAACTCTAAGCAAAAGTAGCCAAATATAGCTAAATATAGCATAACTTAGTCAAAATTAGTCAAGTATAACTATATCTAATGTAACTTAGCCAAAATTAGCCAAATTTGGTCAACTTAACCAAATATAGCTAAATCTTGCCCCTAATAGAGAATTATGTGGCATATGCAAGGCCGATGACAGAAATAGGGAATATACTGCTGTTACCAGAGTCTAGAATCATGTTTACCACTAATGTGTCAGAACAATTTCAGACACACAGAACCAACTACCAAATTATCGTGATATAACCATCCACGACGAAGTGAATAACTCCAATTCATTCGAACTTGACAGTTTTATCTCTGCAAACTACCAGAAGATGAAATGCTACTGATTTCACAGTTTCAGACACAAAAAACCAACTACCAATTTATCATCATATAACCATCCACATAAATCTTGCCCCACCGAACCCTAACCAAAGATGCCACCGAACTTGACAGTTTTTCGAATTCCACCGAACCCTAACCAAGGATGCCTACCATTTTCTAATTCCCGAACCCCAACCAAGGATATGCAAGGCAGCAGCGAGGGCGGGGAGGGAGGCGGCACGGCGAAGGAGGATGGAAGGTCGAAGGGTTTATAGTTTACCTTGAAGCTCGGAGGTGACAGCAATGGCTTTGCTCGGCGTACCTGGAAGTGAAGAGGGCGAAGCTCGGTGGCGACGGCGGAGCTCGGCGGCGACGGCGAAGCTCGGCGATGGCGAAGCTCGGCGGCGTACCTGGAAGTGACGAGGGCGAACACTTGGCGGCAAACGAAATTTTGGCAGCCTAACGGCGTCTAAGTGTTTCACCCGGGTTAGGTTTTTCCAATGCTGCCGAGGGGTATATATAGACTTTCATTTTCTCAGGCGGATTTTAAGTACCGAACGCCTAAGAAGATTGTTACCTCAGTCGGATTTTACTTACCAACCGTCTGAGAAGATACAATTATCTCAGGGGGTTGGTTAGTAGCACCCGCCTGAGATAAACATGGGCCTATGAAGATATTTACTTCTTCTTAATTAATATGTGTTCATTATAATTTGATGAACGCCTACATAAAGACCCCTCACCAACCGTGTGCGACCTTTCTTTTCCTCGAGGCACGACCTTTCTTTTCACCAACTGCTCCATCTTCCACTCCGCCCGGCCTTAAAGACGCGCTATCGCTCACAAGCGCATCGCTCACTTTGAATCCTCTTTTTTTCTTCGTCTTCCTCCGCTCCGACGACCCAACACCACTATGGCCGACCTTCCGCCGCCAAGCCCTCCGAGGGAGCCACCTTGCAAGAAACTATGTTGCAGCTCCCCCGAGAAGATCAACACCGAGCAGCGCCTCCTCATGGCGCGAGAGGCGTACAACAATACGTCTCGCGCCATGAGTGCCTTGGGCTGGGTACCTTCCAGAGTATACTGGAATGGGTACCATGGGCCACTACCTCTACGCCCTCACGGGGGTGGCTGATCGTCTCGATATTCTGTTCGCGACGATGGCCCAGGTTCTTGGCCCCGAGGGTCGTAGAACGCTGGTGGAGGCGACGGCTAGCAACCTCGGGGTTGCACCGCCGGTGCAGCCGGTGCAGCCGGTGCAGCCGGCCCTGTCTCCTGTTGCACCGGTGCCGGAGTCGCCGCCGGAGGACGAGGAGGAGGAGACGGAAGACGAGTAGGAGTAGGATTTAATTAGTTTTTCTTTTTGTTGTTTTTAGTTGCTTCTGTTTTGTAAATATTGTTAATGAATGAAATCTATCTTTGTTCATCTATGTGATTGAATATTACTTGTATATCTTGTGTGTTCTTGTGTAAATATTGTGCATCTTGTGTGTTCTTCAACTGTGTGAATGAATGAATGTGTAGTGTGTTCATCGTTAATTAGAATTTCACGTCTGAGAAGAATGTTATCTCAGGCAGTTGTTAAGCAATACCCGCCTGAGATAAATATATTTTCAGGCGGTTGGTAAGTACCAACCGTCAGTGAAGATATTTACTTCTTCTTAATTAATATTCTTGATTAAATGTGGTCCTTTAAAAGGCAAAAATCCACTTTTCTTGTAATATTATTGATAAGTAAAGGTTACCATTAAATTTCACTTTTCTTGTAATATTATTGAAGTTTGACATGTTGGAATGCTTTTAAAAAAATTAAAAAAAAATCATACATGTATAAATTATACAAATATGTTCATACCAACAATATTGAGTGAAGGAACTTTTTTTATGAGATACACAAATGTGAATAATATGTGAGTAGAAATTAATTTGATATTTACCAAAACATTACAATGTCAGCTATACAAGTTTTAAAAATATTTGGTTCAGGTGGTAGATGTTAATTTTATACAAATGTAGAAGAAAGAATCATCGAATTTGGACACAATTTGCAGAATCTAAACATGTTTGAGTATTTATATTGGAATCTAAATAAAAAAGAAGCAAGGGATAAGGAAACTGAAGAACAGTATCGGGCATTATCTCAGGCGGTTGTTAAGCAATACCCGCCTGAGATAAATATATTTTCAGGCGGTTGGTAAGTACCAACCGTCTGTCAAAATATTTACTTCTTCTTAATTAATATTCTTAATTAAATGTGGTCCTTTAAAAGGCAAAAATCCACTTTTCTTGTAATATTATTGATAAGTAAAGGTTACCATTAAATTTCACTTCATAAATCCTTTGAAATTAGTCAGAACATAAAAAACATACAACAAATGCTATTTTTCATTTTTCTATCTTGATGAATATAATGCTTTTTTCATTTATTTTTTCAGTGGACATTTTTACTCATCATACCAACCTCTATGAATTTTTTCATATTTTTTTAAGTTTTTTTGAATCAATGTGTGTTCATAATTTGGTGAATGCCTCATATGTATATGTGCATTTAGTTAGAATGGTGGACAATTTGAAGTTTGACGTGTTGGAATGCTTTTAAAAAAATTAAAAAAATTCATACATGTATAAATTATACAAATATGTTCATACCAACAATATTGAGTGAAGGAACTTTTTTTATGACATACACAAATGTGAATAATATGTGAGTAGAAATTAATTTGATATTTACCAAAACATTACAATGTCAGCTATACAAGTTTTAAAAATATTTGGTTCAGGTGGTAGATGTTAATTTTATACAAATGTAGAAGAAAGAATCATCGAATTTGGACACAATTTGCAGAATCTAAACATGTTTGAGTATTTATATTGGAATCTAAATAAAAAAGAAGCAAGGGATAAGGAAACTGAAGAACAGTATCGGGCATTATCTCAGGCGGTTGTTAAGCAATACCCGCCTGAGATAAATATATTTTCAGGCGGTTGGTGAGTACCAACCGCCTGTGAAAATATTTACTTCTTCTTAATTAATATTCCTAATTAAATGTTGTCCTTTAAAAGGCAAAAATCCACTTTTCTTGTAATATTATTGATAAGTAAGGGTTACCATTAAATTTCACTTTATAAATCCTTTGAAATTGGTCAGAACATAAAAAACATACAACAAATGCTATTTTTCATTTTCTATCTTGATGAATATAATGCTTTTTTCATTTATTTTTTCAGTGGACATTTTTACTCATCATACCAACCTCTACGAATTTTTTCTTATTTTTTTAAGGTTTTTTGAATCAATGTGTGTTCATAATTTGATGAATGCCTCATATGTATATGAGCATTTAGTTAGAATGGTGGACAATTTGAAGTTTGACATGTTGGAATGCTTTTAAAAAAATTCATACATGTATAAATTATACAAATATGTTCATACCAACAATATTGAGTGAAGGAACTTTTTTTATGAGATACACAAATGTGAATAATATGTGAGTAGAAATTAATTTGATATTTACCAAAACATTACAATGTCAGCTATACAAGTTTTAAAAATATTTGGTTTAGGTGGTAGATGTTAATTTTATACAAATGTAGAAGAAAGAATCATCGAATTTGGACACAATTTGCAGAATCTAAACATGTTTGAGTATTTATATTGGAATTTAAATAAAAAAGAAGCAAGGGATAAGGAAACTGAAGAACAGTATCGGGTATTATCTCAGACGATTGTTAAGTAATAACCGACTGAGATAAATATCTTCTTTGATGGTTATTAAATACCAACCGTATGTGAAGATATTTACTTCTTAACTAATATAACCCATAAAGTACAACACATTATGGGAGAACAGGTCATACTCGCGCTCAATCCTACAGTTCTCAGTACAGAAGACGGTCTCGGGCCACCCTCGCCAGCCGCAGCGGGCAGGCCCCTGGTTCCCCCCTGTTGGGCAGCGGCAAACGCCATCGTCAATGTCGGGCAGCGCCACCGGCGGCGGTCCGGGAGGAGGCCTACGCAGTAACCTCCAGCTCACGAAAACGTCGAGCCTCTGCATGGCTTGATTCCGACACCGGCAACACTCCTTGTTGGTCCTCTTCATCGCGACGGACCCGACCGCGTTGTCGCCGACATGGGCCTCGCCTTCGACCTGGCGGATATACTCGAGGGCGTCACGGTCCCCGCGGTTGGTGTCGTAGCGGAGCATGGCGAAGCTTTAGGCCGCCACCTTGTGGCCGTTCGCGGCCGCCCGGGCAAGGAACTGGGTGCCCCGCTGCGCCTGCGCGCGGCCGTAGTTGAAGACGAGGTCGAACCCGGTGACGTAGCACGCATGAGGGTTGCCCACATTGGCCAGGTGCTCCATGAGGGCGTCGTAGCTCCCGTTCCCGTGCCGTTGGAACCACTCCCAGCTGCTCTCCTGCTCCAGCGCCACGCGCCTGCCCACGGTGGGATCATGGCACGCCACGTGCATGGCCTTGCAGGTGGCGCGCAGACTGGAGAGGTCGTCCATGGGCTGGGTGGAGGTTGCGGTGACCCACCCCGCGATCAGGACCGCAATATCGTGCGGCAAGGGGAACTCCATGGACTTATCTCAGGCGGTTGGTAAGTAACACCCGTCCCCGAGATAAATATATTCTCAAACGGTTGGTAAGAACCAACCTCCTGAGAAGATGTTAATTAACTGATGCGCCGCACGAGGTCTGCAGAGAAGTTGAGAAGCCGTGGTGCACGGACACGTGCGACGGAAGGATCTCTAAAGATCGTCTTCCACAGTGGTTTAATTGTGCGTTGCACGAGGTCTACAAAGAGTTCAATGCACAATGAACAAAATATTTTGTTCAGTTGGTAGATGTTAATTTTATACAAATGTAGAAGAAAGAATCATCGAATTTGAACATAATTTGCAGAATGTAAACATGTTTGAGTATTTATATTGGAATCTAAATAAAAAAGAAGCGTGGGATAAGGAAACTGAAGAATAGTATCGGGCATTATCGCAGGCGGTTGTTAAGTAATAACCGCCTGAGATAAACATTTTTGAAACTACAAGATGTTAATTAACGGCCTGAGAAGATGTTAAGTAACAACAAATGCTATTTTTCTCAGGCGGTTTGTAAGTAATACCCGTCTGAGATAAACATTTTTGAAACTACAATATGTTAATTAACGGCCTGAGAAGTGTTAATTAACTGACGCGCCGCACGAAGTCTGCGGAGAAGTTGAGAAGCCGTGGTGCACGGACGCGTGCGACGGAAGGATCTCTGAAGATCGTCTTCCACAGTGGTTTAATTGTGCACTTCACGAGGTCTGCAAAGAGTTCAATGCGCAATGAACAAAATATTTTGTTCAGTTGGTAGATGTTAATTTTATACAAATGTAGAAGAAAGAATCATCGAATTTGAACACAATTTGCAGAATGTAAACATGTTTGAGTATTTATATTGGAATCTAAATAAAAAAGAAGCAAGGGATAAGGAAACTGAAGAACAGTATCGGGCATTATCGCAGGCGGTTGTTAAGTAATAACACCCTGAGATAAACATTTTTGAAAAAATGCTATTTTTCTCAGGCGGTTTGTAAGTAATACCCGTCTGAGATAAACATTTTTGAAACTACAATATGTTAATTAACGTCCTGAGAAGTGTTAATTAACTAACACGCCGCACGAGGTCTGCGGAGAAGTTGAGAAGCCGTGGTGCAGGGACGCGTGCGACGGAAGGATCTCTGAAGATCGTCTTCCACAGTGGTTTAATTATGCGCCGCACGAGGTCTGCAAAGAGTTCAATTCGCGGGAAACGAACCGCTCCCTCGTCTACTCTGCACAGACCATATATAAGGCACGTCGTCGGTTATGTACAAGCACAGAACTTTTCCACTCCTTTCTTCTTCTTCCATCGTTCCACCTCTTCTAGCCCGGCGCCGACTAACCACCACAGCCATGGCCAACCTTCTGCCACCTAGCCCGCCGAGGCAGCCACCCTGCAAGCGAATACGCTGCAGCTCCCCCGAGAGGGTGAATGACGACCAGCGCGTTCCACCGCCGGTGCAGCCGGAGCCACCGGTACAGCCAGAGCAATCGGCTCAGCCGGAGCAGCCGACCCTCTCTCCTGCTGCATCGTCGCCGGAGGAGGAGGAGGAGGAGGAGGAGGAGGAGGAGCAGGAGGAGGAGGACGACGACTTCAACGACGACGACGATGATGACGATGATGACGACGAGTCGTCCTCCGACGACGGCGACGATGAGTCGTCCTCTGACGACGGCGACAACGACGACGGCGACAACCATCATGGTGACGACTACGATGACGAGTCGGAGGAGGACCGCTTGGCTTGGTTTGAGAAGCTGGCGGAGAGGATGGAGGAGGCGGGGCGTAGTGTAGTTTTAGGATATCAATCAAGTGTTCTTGTACATTTTTCTTGTGTTTTGTACATATTTCAATCAAATGTCAATGAATACTGGTGGATAATTTGAAGTTTGACATGTTGGAGTGCTTTTAAAAAAATTAAAAAAATTCATACATTTATACAAATATGTTCGTACCAACAATTTTGAGTGAAGGATCTTTTTTTTTATGAGATAAATGTGAATAATATGTGAGTAGAAATTAATTTGATATTTACCAAAACATTACAGCTGTTAGTTTTGTGTGTTCTGGTATATGGATTCTGTCCTTTTGCATGTGTAAGGACTGTATATGGATTGTGTTCTGGTATATTGATGTATGGACTATATGGATTGTTTCCTTTTTTTTGTACCTATTATGTGACATGAATATGATGTTTAATTGACAGATGCTATTGTAATATATATATAAGATCCATCTGGGCCTGTTTCCCGATATAACGGACCGGATCCCACCCAGACCTAGCCCATGCTGCTGGGCCTGTTTCCCCCTTTGACTCCGTCCGCCTCAAGACGTCGCCCGTCTCCTACATTAGTCACCCTAATCATACTTGTTATGTCTCTGTAAATTCATTTTATAGATGACCTTTACAGAATATTTGTGGCCAAATTTTGTAAATCTGACAAAAATTTTATTATTGAAGCATGGACCGTCGAGCGTGGATGCATAACATGCCAATACCAGATCTTATGTACATTCGTAATGTTGCAAATTTTATTGAAGCATCCAAGAGACATGCGAAGTTGCAAAAGATAGATGACATATTATGTCCATGTATCGACTGCGAAAATGAGATTGCTTGGACGGATACTATAGTAATCCAATCTCATTTGGTGAAAAGAGGTTTCAAAAATAACTACACAATATGGACAGAGCATGGTGAGTTAGATACACATGATGTGGATAAAGATGATGAGAGAGGCTCAGATGATGATAATGTTCATATCGATGATGGTAGTGACAATCAAGCTGGTGATGATGATGATGAGTTCGATTATGAGGAGATGTTGCGTCACATTGAACCACATGTACTGACTTCTATGGGAGTAAGCAAAGGATTAAGTAAAATGGAGACATTGCAGAATGCGGCGACAGAGCTTTTATATGATGAATCAAACGGTTGTGATAAAGAGTTTACTACATTGCGTGCAGTCTTAGAACTACTAAAGTTGAAAGCTACGCACGGATGGTCCGATTGTAGTTTCTCTGATCTTTTGAATCTTCTGGCAGAAATTCTTCCAAATCCAAATAAACTGCCCAGAAGCACTTATAAAGCGAAGAAACTTCTTTGCCCGATGGCACTAGGTGTGACAAAAATACACGCTTGTGTGAACCATTGTATTCTGTATCGCAAAGAGCATGAGCTCGCAACTAGATGCCCCATTTGTGGTGTCAGTAGATACAAGAAGGACTACAATCACCAGTATGTTACCAACATGAAAAAGACTCAGAAGAATAAGAAGTTTATTATTGGTCCTGAAGGTGACGATGACGATACTTCTGGCGATGCAGACGGGAAGAATAAGAGAAAAATTCCTGCATTGGTGATGTGGTACCTTCCGGTAATTGATCGCTTGAAGCGTTTGTTCTCAAACCCTAGGGAGGCTGAACTTATGCGTTGGCATTCCGAGCAACGCAAGAAGAATGAAAAACATATACGACACCCTGGTGATGCAACGCAGTGGAAAAATTTTGATATTCAATATCCAGAATTTGCGAAGGAAATCAGGAATGTGAGGTTTGCCTTGGGTACAGATGGAATGAATCCGTTTGGTGAAAAAAGGAGCATACACAGCACATGGCCCGTGGTCTTAACTATGTACAACCTACCGACGTGGTTGTGTCACAAAAGTAAATATATCTTATTATCTGTTCTTATCCAAGGTCTGAAACAACCCAGCATCGAAATTGATGTGTTCTTGGAACCTTTAATGGAAGATATGGCGAAATTGTGGAATGAAGGCGTACGTACATGGGATGAGTACAAGCGGGAGTATTTCACGCTAAGAGCAATGATATTCGTTACCGTGCATGATTATCCCGGACTATTTACATTATCGGGACAAATGAAAGGGAAGAAAGGTTGCGTTAGGTGCATGGATAGAACTGGATTTCTATACCTCACTTCATCCAGAAAGACGGTGTACATGAGACATCGATGGTTCTTGACAGATACACACAAGTATAGGAAGATGAAAGAACAATTTGATAACAAAATCGAAAAAGATACTGCACCGAAACCTTACAGTGGAAAACTTGTGTTTGAAATGGTCAAGAACATTCATATTGCTTTCGGTAAGGGAAAAAAGAGTAAAGGAATTAAGAGAAAGAAAAGTACATCTTAGGATGATACAACTGACATGGCTTTCAAGAAACAATCAATTTCTTTCAAGTATCTTCCGTATTGGAAGAATCTGGAATTTTGCCATAGTATTGATTTGATGCACGTTACAAACAATGTATTTGACAGCATCATTGGGACCTTGTTGGACATGCCGAGGAAAACAAAGAACGGATTAAATTCACGTATGGACCTAGTAAATCTTGATTTGAGACCAGAGCTTCATCGAGTAGAAAAGGCGAACGGGAAGCATTACCTTCCCCCAGCCAGCTACAACTTGACGCTAGAAGAGAAAAAAGCAATTTGAGAATGCTTGCGTGGGATCAAAGTGCCCACAAGTTTCTCATCCAATATCCGCAAACTAGTCTCGATGAAAGACTTGTCTTTATTCGGTTATAATTCTCACGACTGTCACATGATGATGACAGTTTTCCTTGCCATTGCAATAAGAGTAATCAAACCTGAGCATATAAAAGTTGTCATCACACGTTTGTGTTACTTCTTCAATGCAGTATCGCAAAAGGTGATAGCACGTGAAGATTTATACTATCTGAAAACATACATCGTCGAGACAATGTGCAAGCTTGAGATGTGTTTCCTACCATCCTTTTTTGATATGCAAGTACACCTAATCATACATCTTGTTGATCAGATAAAAGCATTGGGGCCACTATATTTACATCATATGTTTTCGTTGGAGAGATATTTAGGAGTATTAAAAGGTTATGTGCGGAACCGTGCTCACCCAGAGGGTTCAATTATGGAAGGATACACCACTGAAGAAGTGATTGAGGGTTGCGCTGATTACATCAAAGATGGAAAATCGATAGGTGTGCCTATACCGATACATGAGGGTAGACTACGTGGGAGAGGCAAAGTGGGTAAGAAAACTTTTATTGTTCAAGATTAGAAGAATGTACACCGTGCACATTTTGGTGTACTACAACAGCTCGCAATAGCTGAGCCATACATTGAGGAACACCAAATTGAGCTTCGTGATAAAAACCAAGACCGCAAAGAGGACTGGATCATGAAAGAGCACAGAAGATGTTTCACTGAATGGTTAATGGACAAAAATATATCATACGGAAAAACTATAGAAGAGGCAACAATGAAGAAGTTAGCTTGTGGCCCATCTGCTTTGGTAACATCATGGCAAGCATATGACATCAATGGTTACACATTTTACACTAAAGAAAAAGACGGTAAGAGTGTTGCACAAAATAGTGGTGTTCGTATTGAGGCTTATGATTCACAAGGGCAGAAGACCACATACTTCGGGTTCATAGAGGAAATATGGGAACTCGATTATGGTGAAAGAATGGTAATGCCCGTATTTAAGTGCTAATGGGTCAAACAACCTGATGGTTTGAAAGTGGACAATTACGGGCTGACACTGGTAGACTTGAATAAAGTGGGTTACAAAGATGACCTGTGGGTTCTCGCCGATAATGTTGCACAAGTGTTTTATGTTCAAGATCCAGAAACTGAGAAGTTGCACGTAGTTGTTTCTGGAAAGCAAAATATTGTTGGGGTTGACAATGTGGGAGATAATGAAGAGGAATATAATCAGTATGAAGAGATGTACCTTTTCACCGAACCAAAAAACATCAAGCGTGTAGAGAGAAGCATTAATAAGAATTTGAAACCCTATATGCGAGAAGATGTCAATGCTGGAAAAAATGTATATAGCAATGGGAGATGATATATATTGTATATATTTGTATCTTCTGAAATCAACTTAGAACAATGTTGGTATATGGATTGTGTCCTTTTGCATTTGTGTACACATATGCGTTTGGACTCAATGATTTGGAAGTTTGGAAGTTTGGTCTTTCAGATAATGATGTCTCGGGCGTGTATCCGATTGAAGGAGGAGCGCTTGGCGTGGCGCAAGAACCATCCCCATGTATGTACATATGGCATACCAGTCACATGGTTGTATATACATATGTATCTGTAATGGACTGGTGAACTTAACTGTAGTTTGTTTTTCCGTCTTGTTTGTTTTTGGTATTTTCAATTTCTCCGCGTAGGGTTTCTATGCGAAGCCTGAATCGGGAGATTTATTGAAGTGGCAGTGCATCGTACCCGGTAAAGAAGGGGTAAGTCATGAAGAACAAGCACAATATGAGTTTAACCATCATCCTCCTATTAATAAATTTCTTTTGCAGACCGAATGGGAAGATGGTTACTACCCCCTGACAATCTCCTTCTCTGAGGACTATCCCTTGGTGCCTCCAAGATGCACCTTTCCAATTGGGTTCTTCCACCCAAATGTCCATCGTTCGGGAGCACTCTGCATCGGGATTCTTGATCAAGAGACTGTAAGATAGACCTATTTTGTTCATGTAATTTTTACTTATAACAGACGGTTGAACTTATTTGAACTGGTTTCTTATATTGCTTAAATTATATTTCGTAGGGGTGGTGCAGTGCTTTTACGATCAAAACTATACTACTTGAAGTTCAGCATTTGCTGCATCAGCCAAATGTGCCTGATGTTGAAAAGGATTGCTATAATCTACTTATCAAGGTTAGATGACACTTTGACTTAGTGACCAATGTAGGTTATTCATTCCTCCTTCGACATTTGTTAATTTAAATAATGCCAATATTTTCAGGATCCAGCAGAATATAAGAGACGTGTTCGGGAGCAATTAAGAACTGTCAACGAAGATCATGTATTTACCCAGACGGTTGTTTTTTAAAATCCGTCTGTGAAGTTCATTACATTACAGGCGGTTCTTAATTAAGAACCGTCTATAAATATCATGTATTTACCCAGACGGTTGTTTCTTAAAATCCGCCTGTGAAGTTCATTGCATTACAAACGGTTCTTAATTAAGAACCGCCTGTGAAGATCATGTATTTACCTAGACGGTAGTTCTTTAAAATCCTTCTGTGTTGTTCTGTCATCACAGGCGGTTATTATATCATTCGTCATCACAGTCGCATATTTTTAAGGAGCGCCTATGTTTGAAAATTTGAGGCGCCTGTAAAAATGCTTTTTGTAGTAGTGGCAATTCTAGAAAAGACATCTTGACTTATGCATTCATAGATTGCATTCCTAGCCTTAGCATCCCATTTAATTTGATCACCAGCATAATTATGTACTCCAAACCCCGCATGAGTCGCTTCCCATACTTCGGGAGCAATAGCCTCTAGGTAAGCGCGCATGCGTGCTTTCCAATAGGCGAAGTTCTTGCCTTTGAAGATAGGAACCGAACCCCCAAACTTGGCCATTTTCGCTCTCTAGCGGTGAAGCTAGAATGATCCTATGAGCAACCTTGCTCTGATACCAATTGTAAGGATCGAAATGCCCAAGAGGGGGGGTGAATTGGGCCTTCTTTCAAATTTTAAGACAATTAAAAATTAACGACTAAAGCCCAATTCCCTATGCGGTTTATCTATACAATCAATGTAAATATAAGTTGCGGAATAAAGATTGCATAATGTAAAAGGAGGGAGAGGAATGCAAACGCTCAAAAGACACGGAGCACGGAGTTTATCCCGTGGTTTGGCAAGATCACAAGGATCTTCTGACATCCACGTTGTGGCACCCACCAAAGGGTTTTGCCACTCCCAGGTCACCGAGACAAGGGGGTCTTCACTAATCTTCTCCGTTCGCCATCTCTGGCAAGGTGGATCTCAAGCCTCGTACAATCCTTGATCTTCCGGGATTCCACACACACCTTGGCAAGCTCCGGAAGGATCTCTTCAACCTCTCACTAGCCTAGAGACTCCAATCACAGAGAATGGACGCACACAAGCTTTTCTCTAGCTAGATCTAGCCTATACAAATGATCTAATGGGTGAGGAAGTGTAAGCTCTTGGTCCTGAGTGCTCTTGGATGTGTTGTTAACTTCTGAGTATCAACAATTGCCGTAATGATTGGCTTAGGGGGTATTTAAAGCCAACCTCCCCGAAATAGCCATTGGAAAAGTAGGCTGACAGAACTTTATTGTACACATCGGATGATCCGATGTCTCCCCCGTGGTTATCATCGGTCTAATTAAGATGGCTGACGTCATGGTGTCAGATATGACCGTTGTTAGACCGATGTAGCTTCATCTTCATCATCAGATGATCCGGTGGCTCTTCCTTCAGAATTATCTTGAACTTGAGGCTTACTGGAGTAATCAACCGATGTTCACACTTCTGTACATCGGATGATCCGGTGCTTCACTTGGTCCAATGATGTTGCAAACTGTACTGATGGACGATGTGACTGAGCCATACATCGGATGATCCGGTGAGTGCTTTGTTCTGAGGTCTTCTTCTTCTGTTGACACAACTCGACCGATGTAGTCAACTCAGAAATCATCGGATGATCCGGTGTGTTCAATTTGTTGACTTCAAGTTGTTTTGAGTTGTTCTTTTGGAATTTGAACTTGTGACCTCTTTGACACTTGTTTGAAATGTTGTTATGATAGTCTTCAAGCATTGAGTGATGTCAAGTTAGAGCTTTCACTTCTTGTCTTCATATGATTCGATTTGATCTCGATAGTTGATTTTATATGGGTCTCCATTGTCATTTTGATTTCATTTGATTGAGTGATTATTGGGACATTGCATTCACAAATTCATTAGTAAAATCGAATGGTTGTCATTAATCACCGAAACCGTACCTCATGGGGCCTAGATGCTTTCAAATTCTACTCTACTCTCTATTTTGCTCGTGATGACAATGACAGGATGATTTGGATGACCCATGGAGCACAATACAATGTTGTCACCTAGGAGGAGTTTGCTAGAATTCTTCACCTGGAAGATTATTTGGAGAATGACATCATTATCCACAATCTGAAGCCTCTGGATAATGATCTTGACATTATCTATGATACAAAGATTCCATTCAAGTTGCCAACGACTAAGTATTTGAAGCCTTTATATGTTGTCCTTAAAAGGATCTTGAGGAAGACCATAGCTCCCAAAGAGGGAGATGCAGGGACCATTCAAGGCACCCTTAGAACATTGATGAAGGTGAAAAGCAGGAAAAGGAATTTCAATGTCTTTGAGTACATGTACAATGACATTGTGAACATCTCCATCACTCCTAATAGGTCTTGTGGCTATGCACCTTAAATCATGTGTATGATTGAGAAGGTGACAGGACTGGAATTTGTCAAGGATGTGCATCATACTAGACTCAGGCCCCAGAAGCCTACTATCTACACTGTCCCCTCTGCTCCTACTTCACCTGTAGAGTAAAGAAGATCCAAGAGGGCTCATGAAGGCACAAGACCTGAGGTTGCTGCTCCTGCTCCTCCACCTCCTAGAGGATCATCCAGTGGAGTGCTAGAGATGCTATCATCCATCTTTGTTTCTTGTCGCAAAGTGGAAATCAAGCAGCAAACAAAAGTCTGGCCAGGAAGAAGCATCAAAGATATGTTAAGGCTAACATCAAAGCCATCTGTGACAACCTAGAGATGGAGCCAGTGGGGTCACTTCTGATTTCAGAGGACTCAGAAGAAGATTTTACTGAAATGCCTCCTCTAATTGAGCAAGACTTGGTCTCATTTGAACTGTCTGGTACCTCTGCTCCTCCTCCTCCTCCTAAAGCACCTAAAAATGAAGAAGAAGATGAAGAGAGGACCGAGAGTGAGAGATGCAGTGACGATGAGTGATTCCACTCAATTTTTCCCTTTTTGGTGCCTTGATGCCAAAGGGAGAGAGATCGAGACTAGTTGTCTAGAATAAGACATTAAGGACTTGTGATCAAGGACATGTACTCATTTTCAATCTATTTTAATTTATTATGGATGTGCTAAATCTACTCAATGTGTGATGCTTAATTAATGTTAATGTGATAATTATTGCAATGACTGTCAAATGCTTATATATTGCCCATCACATCTGTTGACCACACACATGTTAGGCACGCCACCATAAATAGTGCACATATGTGAGAAGATTTTGTGATCATTCATTATTCTCATATGTGCACACTTTATGAAAATAAAATATTTACTCTTAATTGTGAAATCTCAATTGGTTGTCACCAATCAACAAAAGGGGGAGATTGAAAGTGCATCTAGGCAATCCCTTGTGGGTTTTGGACGATTGATGACAAGCAAATGAGATCCTAATAAATTTCTTGAGATGACTGCAGGATCAACAAAATGACATAGTTTGGTGCACTCAAAAAGGTGAAAAATGAAGTGGTGTACAAAAGAGAAAAGCCCAACTGTCAACTGAAGCGCAAAGTAAATTTAAATGTATAGGATGTGTGTGAGAGCCGCATCTCAAGAGCTCAAGTCTTTGCGTAGGGGTAAGGGCTTAAAAACACCTAAAAACTCATTGAGCACCGGACTAGTCCGTTCATTGACATGACTAGTCCGTTCAGCTCTCTGTTGTCCAAATACACTTCGTAGCGGTCTAGTCCGTCTACTGATTGGACTAGTCTGTTAACCTTTCCGGAATCCAATGACACACTGCAATGGACTAGTTCAATCATGGACCAGACTAGTCCGTTCAAGTCTCTGTAAATCCTGTTCAGTGCACTCCAGACAAGTCCGTCGATGGGACAAGACTAGTCCATTGAACTCTCTGGAGTCCAATTAAAACATAGCATCGGACAAGTCCGTTCTTAGATTGGACTAGTCCGTTCAACTCTCTGGAGTTGAATTACACTGGCACTGATCAAGTTCGGACATACACCGGATTTCTAGTGTGCTGCATTCCACGCCAACTTCTACACAGCACACCGGAAAAGTCCAGTACCCAGTACGGACTAGTCCGATCATCGGGATTTCTAACGGTAGCTTTTTGGAAACCCTATAAATAGGAGATCCACGGCCCCACAATGATAACTTCTAATTCCTACTGTCAAAATCATAAACCCTAGCACCGTCGCCTGTCCCAAGAGCCCAAAAACACATCACCCCACACATCTAAAGTCCAAAAAGGTGAAAACCTATTGAACACTTAGATTTGGGACTGGGAGATCATCTTCTAAACATTGTGAGCTCTTGGGGTTTGATCTCATGACACTTTCGTTGTAATTTTTGTAGGAGCCCTCAACTTGTGAGGTTGCCCCATAAGCTCGGTGATTGCCCGTGATAGTGGATTCAAGTCGGCCATGTGTGGTGACTTGAAGAGGGAAAGGGTTTGAAGAGACACGGCTCTGTGCGGGCTTCCTCAACGAGTAGTAGATCTCTTTGGTGAGATCAAACCTAAGTAAAAATCGGTGTCTCGTGTGCTTCTTTACTTTTGCATTTTTATTAGGGCACATAGTTGATCAATATCATAACTTGAATTGCAAATTAATTTTCACGTACAACTTCACGACATAGATTGTAAATTCAAGTAATATTATCTGTTGTTTACATTTCCGCTGCTTAAAAGAATTTAAATCCTATTTAGATACATCATCAAATTGGCATATACCAGGCACACCGGACTAGTCTGCCCGCACAACCGGACAAGTCCGATCAATCAAGTTTTTGACCATTTGATTAAGTGTGCTGGAAATTATCAAAGCCTATTCATCGTCCCTCTAGGCTACATTCACTCAACAGATGTTGTGGAGAAGAACTACATCAAAAGTATTCCATCTCTCAACTATCCAAGGTTACTTGGTAGACACATCAAAGTTCATGGCCATAGGTATGACATTGAATTACATGCATGCCTATTTAATACCATTAGTAGAGTTATAATAAAACTTAGTCATTTGCCTTCAGTCGAGGATGAGTAAAGGGCTAAGTGTGGAGGAGTTTCTTGACGGTCCTTAAGTACCAAACCCGACCAGCAATTCTCTGCATAAAATATATGAATTAGACAACCAACATGGTGGTAGGAATAAAACATACCATTCGACCAATCAGGCGCAAACACAAGGATTCATGGGCCCAGTCGAGGGACTAAATCAACTAAAATGCATGGAGATCGCCAACACCTAGGCTGAGGGTCCACATGACAGAATCCTAGATGAAGCACGACTAGAAAAGGACAAGGTGGGAGTTTGATAGAACCCTTGGTTCGACCAAACTAGTCTTGATGCCATAATCTGTCAGCCGACTTGTGTTGGGCCACATCTTCACGGGCATATCTCTTCATCACGTCTTGGAACCATGTTGCTACATCCATGCACACCTTTCACACATGCAAACTCCTTCCAATCACATCGACGATACCTTCATATGCATTGTTGTTGACCCAAACATGTTGTGCGACCTCTCGATCAACTCAACCACAATTCCTCCCGAACTCGGTTGCTGAACCTCATCTTCTCCCTAAGACTAGTTCAATGGATCCCATCACCAGCCATGTCTTTACCTCAACCAACACCAGCACATGAATAAACAACCATTCTTTACGAGCCCAAATCCTTGACTTAACTCTCGTTAGTCCAGAAAACAAATTACCTTATGTGAGCACCTCAGATATGCATGTTGCAAACCATAGCAAAATAATATCAGCCATAATCAGCCATAACACATCAAAAACTTAGTAAGAGAATACTAAGCAAACTTTCCATAAGCAAAAAATCCACTTTGAAATATTGCAATTTAAAAACAGATGCGCCACACAATTATTTCAACAAAAAAATTATCGAATAGAACAAAAGCGGTGCTGCAATGAAAAGACAAAAGATTGGACATTCCAATATCAAAGTCACGTGCAAATCATGTGACCAAAATTTCGGACAGTCCTAACCAAGTAAAGATTAAATGATACTCCCGAAAACATGTTTGTAAAGATCAACTGTGTCGACTTACATGACTAAAAGTTCGGACAATCCAAATCGAGAAACACGTGCAACTAACGTTAGAAAAAGTGCAAAGAATCAGAAACCCTCAAGGGTTACGTTACTCCCTCAAAACACATTGAAATATTTGGACAGTCCAAAACTATCGAAGGTAATGTTACTCCCCAATACATACTAAGACAAGTTCGGACGGTGTGTATCGGGGTGTATCGTGGTGTATCGATGTAAGCTTCAAATCTTTGCTTTTCAACCCTCACTTTTATTCTAATTGCCAGTTTATTCAGTAGACATAGGTCTCATAATACTAGATATTTCAACTTACACCTGAATTCTTGAATTCCCTTTGAATGTGGCTACAACATCATTCTTGGGTGTTTGAAGAGTGGAATGGTTGAAATGTAGTTCCCTTGGATCTTCTCCTACTGAAATTATTTGACAATTTTCTATATTTGGAAAGTCAAGAAGCATTGGCCTTTATCTCTCATTTGGAATATCTTGAAGTGTTTTGATCCTCACCTTGGCATGTTTGGCCAATTTTTCCCTATACTAAGTATGGATATATCTGGGACTTGGTAGGGATAAATGTGTCACACATTGCAATTCATATATCACTAAGTCAAAAACCTGATCCTATGAGAGACTTATGCAATAAAGAATTTGACAAAGATAATCCTTGTGCACATAAATGGAATGGATAAATGTTGACTCCATGATTTTCTCTCTTCAAGGATGAAAAGTGGCTACTTATTCTTTTTTGAGTATTCCTCTTTTGAAGATTAGATGTTTTTTTATTTGTAGCCATTTCTTCTACTCCTTTTTATTTTTCTAGAGAGAGATTTTAGCAATCATAATACATGGAGTTTTTTTTGGATGGATGATTAGTGGATGCAAATTTTTAGTGTGAGAAATTTTGCATGAATGGGGTGCACAAGAATTTCTAAATAAAAAAGTTCACGCATGTCAATCAATTAGGTCACAAGTTTGACAAAGTTCATCGAAAAGAAAAGTAGCATATGCAGGTGGTTTTCAAGAAATGTATCATATGGCCTTAGTGGATATTTAAATTTCCAATGATAGAGTTAGAAAAAGTTTAAGACTCCAAATTTTTACAATTATCAAAATCATTTTCAAGCAAAGAGATATCTCCTAGAGTAACACATTTACCATGTCACACTAGTCAAATACTTGGATGATGTGTTTTTCCTACTTTAATTGTGGGAATCATAAACAAGGCAACAAATTGAAACATTAAGGCTTCAAATTTCCAGTTCAAGCAAATTTTGACTAACAGGTTCTAATTTCAATTGTTGAGTTGATTCATTTTAAATATTCAATTTTAAATAGGAAATCAACTTAACAGCACTGTAGCATGTGAATATTGAATATAGGAGATTCAAACTGAATTTGTGGTGTGAAACAGAGCCATGTGGGGCCCACACCTTGTCCGCCGACTAGGGGGGTCGACCGACCCCCTTTCTAGCCTCTCTGTTGCTCTATTTTGACGTGTCAAATTGTATATTCGGTTGCGATGTGTTTCGGGATGCAACACTAATTTGCACGTCCAGATTTCATGATTTGGGGTGCCTCCCTCACACTTGTTCTCTGAATATTCAACAGATATAAACTAAAGGGGGGAACTTTATCGGTGTTAGTTCAACTGTTAAGTTCACTTTATTGAATTCAAAAAGTGTGGATGCTTACATTATTCAATCTAATTTTGGAAATGAAAAATTTTAAAATAAAATTAAACCTAGACTAGTAAGCATCTTATGTTTTCGAGACATCTAAACTATGGTGCGTTGTAGTTGTCGGGCTCCCCGACGGCATTGCATAAGCGCCGCAGCTTGGCGCTCATGCCAAGGCGAACACCGTCAATCTCCTCCTTGAGAGAGATAAGTTCATCCTTCAGCTCCACGCTCTCGATGCGACCTTCAACCACTAAGTTAGACAACTTCTTGTTATCCAAATAGAGAGTAGCTAAATCCATAGAAAGTTGTGCCACTTTAGGGGCACAAGGAGATTTCTCGTCGCTGTCCTCAAATTGGCCAGGTGACCCCTTAATGACAGGTGGCGAGAGGTGTTGCCTAATTTTATAGGGCGATGAACCCGATGACTCCTCCGTTGCCAGATTATCCACGTGCTTAAACAATCCTTTAGCATAGCCTCCATCAGGTTTGCGCACACCACGAATAATCAAGCGGTCTCCCATACGCTCTAGCGAGGAATGTGTAGGTGACTTCTAGTGGTGGCTCACTACGTCACTGTTCTTTGTCTTCAGAGTGTACATAAGCTCCTCACCGGGCGGCAGCTTCGGGAGAGACTCGTCTTTTTTAGGGAAAAGATGTTTCTTGACTGGCTTAAGGCTAGCCACAATCAGACGACGCGCAGGTGTCATCGACTTCATGGGCGTCCTCCGAGGGGAGAGCGACTAGGTAGCACCACGAGTTGTGGTGCTACGTCCACGTGGAGTCGTCGATGGCGGATAGATCATGGAGAGTGGTGTAGCATCTAATGCCATGACGAATTCCAATGCGAGAGTGGTGTTGTCATTGGCCGTCAACATGTCTCTGCTCAGATTAAAAGTTGAGCTAGAGGAGGCATGAGGGACAAGTTTCTTGTCGACCATGACTTGGATGGGAGGAACACGAGATGATTGTTTTTCATGAGGTGCAAGGTTCCCTCTGTGTTCCTATCCTTAAATAATCGGGGAACAACGCGATAGTTCCGAGAAAAATGATGGGATAACGGAGGAGATTTCGCACGACAAAATAGAACGCAGACAACGTGAAGGAGGAGTCGTCCGACCCTAGGGTTCGGCCAACCCCTTCTTGGCTCCTTTCAGGCCAAGTTGTTGTGGGTCGACTATATGGGCCCCATAGATGAATATTTGAATGGGCCCATTAGTTGGACACAGAGAATTTAAATAGATTTTAAAGGAATGGCGTGACAATCAATAAGATTCATGACGTCAATTTCTTTTTTATTTTTTTATCCTCTTGGAGCTCAAGAAATAGTTTTAGTCGGTGTCCATTCACTTTAAATAGCTGACCATCATCAAATTGGAGTGTTATTGTTCCATGGGATGAGGTCTCTACTACAGTAAAGTTTCCTTCTCATTTACTTCTAAGCTTCCCATGTCCGAAGATTTTAACCCTAGAGTTAAAGAATAAGACTTTATACCAATGTTTGAACTCTTTTGGCGTATGTTGACAGCTGCTATATCCCAATTTCACCCGTCAATATAACTCAATTATGTGAAGGAAATATCATTTCTTGCACACATCACCTTTCTACATAACCTATTTCCACTTGTCCTTGGAACGATAGTGCATGCACACATTTTATGCAGGAAACGAGGTAAAAGAGGGGAAGAAATCCAATAGATTATCATCCCAGCCAATCAAGCATTGACATGTGGAATCACATGGATCAAATGGCCCACAAATAGAAGTATCCAATACAATCCAATGTTGTATCACCAATATTAGTTAATGGGACCCACCTGGAAGTCAGCCCGGGGAAGCACACAGAAAATGGTCCACTTTTCTGTTTGGCCGATGTAAAATGTGTGCAAAACTTGGTTCGCGGAGGAGGAGTGTGTGTGAAGTCACTCCCATGGGTGAGAGGAGCAACCCGCCTCAACTTCTGCACGACAACGACCTCGATAAAAAGTGAATGTAAAGATCAAGCATGCAAGCTCCTAAAGGATCGTGAGTTTTATCACACTAACACTTATGATCGGGATTTAATCTCCAAAATAGGTATCGATTCCAAATTCTTTTCCGTTTGATGCGCACTAGGATGGGAAATTTTGCTCACATAGAGGAGAAAGGTTCACACCTTCTCATTATACAATTCCTTTGCACCCTCAAAATAGGATTTGATGGTATTACTTTTAGATTATTTCAAAAAGAATACAACATCATATGGAAAGAATTAAGTGAAATCCTAGGCTTCCGTAAAAGTTGTTTGCTAGATCTAGACACGATGCCTAAGTTTATGAAACAAAGTTTGTGGCATGAATTGACTAGTGAGGTCAGATGTAGTGCTTCTAGGAATAGCCACTTGCACAATCCTACTTTACGCTTCATGCATAGATGGGTGGCTATGACTATGTTCCCTAAAGGAGATATAAGAGTAGTTTGTGATGATGAACTAAAAATATTATTTGCCATGACTACAAAAATAAAAGTTGCTCCAATTATTTCCATGATGACACAACAGTTAGATAACATCTCAAGGGCAGGGTCAATTGAATGCACTTCATTGATTACCTGCATTGCTACTAGGGTAGGATCATTAGAATATACTTCATTTGAGTACATTGAAACCGAACGAGAATTGATTAATGAAGATTATCTAGTGCACGGACATACCCTTAAGCATAATCTTGATGCCCTTTAATACTTTATTATCCCGGCTTTGTTAATGAAATTCGGTTACCTAACCTGGATTTTCATTTGTACAAATGTGGGAGGCTAACCATTGATCTTCTTCTTATCGAGGAAGCTCAAAGCAGTAATGTCTCTTGCATGGTAACTAGGAGTCGTGCAAGGGGTGTGACCATGCTTCCAACAACCTCTCCGGTCCATGAGTACCAACAGGAAGAGAACCCAACGGGTGATGCACCCGGATGGACTCAACCTCAATCCTATGAGGCCGTTAGACTGTCTTGGCATGGATGGCCGAGTACTGCATGGGAGCCTCCCCTATCCACTTCAAGCTCTAGCGGCTTGCCTCCAACGTCCATGAGAGGACGTCGTTCCTTTTTGGCTAGAAGTCATCATGACTACATCCAATGAATGACAAATTTTATTAGACGTATGGGAGATCTAAAGTGACAACAGGAGACATCTACAACGCACTCCAAGACCATGTCCAAGGTACCCAAGACTGGCACATGGACACTCAGTTCACCAAACTCAACTGCACGCTACAACAACAGCAAGACGATCTCACGGCATACTTCCGTCATCAAGGGTTCAACCATTACCACAGAGGTGATTGAAGAACAAGATTGGGAGAGGACCACCACTTGAGGTAAATTTTATCACATTCATTGCATATTTGTTTTCCATTCATCCACCATTCACCATACATCAAAAATAAATAAATAAATAATGTGGATTTGCTTTCCATTAAATAAATATGTGTGGTAAGAATGATTTAGAATTCACATAGACAAAATGATGAATAGTTGCTCTGTTTTATTTTTCCTAAGTCCGTAGTTTACAACTTGCTACTTTACAAATATTACTTTCATTGGGTAAAATTGACTTTGCCTTGATTTAGAAATTGGGGGCAGCAAAAGCCTAATCCAATTCTAAGTTGTTCTGGGATATGATATAGTGATAGGGCTGCTATTCCTAGTTTGAAAGTAAAACTTAGAGTTTTGGAGAAATTTTAAAAAAATATAATTTATCCTCATTTGATCGTAAATACCTACCAAAGCCATATGGTATTTTACATTGATAAACCTTAAGCATATGCTATTTGCCTTAACATTGAGCCTAGTCAAACTAGTATAGTCCTATGTGAGAAATCATTCATTTCTTTTTGAATTCAAGACATCACTTGCACATGCCATACTTCTACACCAGAAGTTAGCAAAATTCTATCATATCATCATTCCACGATAAAAAGAGAAACTCCATGATTTCCATGTTTAGTACTCTCTTCAAATTTATTGCATAAAAAGGGAGTACAAGACATGGCTATAAAAAAAGAAAAAGAAAATGCATGCTTACATCATAAGCATGAGAAAAAATGCATGCTTACATCAAAAGCATGAGAAAAAAAGATAGAAAAGTAGCCATGTTCAATCCCTGCAAATAAGAGAGCCTAAATAAATAGGAGTCATCTCAAGATCCATTTCCACTTCCACTCCATCACGCATGCACAAGTCTTGAATAAAATTGTTTTTAATTGACTTCTGCTAAGGCTTACTCTTTCTACTTAGCAATATTATGTGTTGCAAATATGCCTACTACATTCCCTTCCAAGCTCCACATACAAGCTTTATTTAGTGGTAGGATGAGTATAGGCAAAATGCCTTGGTAAGGATATATTTCCAGTACACAAAAAGGAGTGATTGAGAGAAGAAAATTAAGGTACTTAAACTCTCAATTGAAACTCTCTGGAAGTTTGAGTGGAACTTGATCTCGATGATATGCTTGCTCCATTTGCTGTTCTGTCTTTCAACCACACATGAATAGGAGAAGGCATAAGTCCCATGATGACTTAAGATGGATGAAGTACCATAAGCAAATTTATGCAATACTAGGTAGAGTATTTTGTTGTGCACATGATACTTTTGAAAAATAGAACATTGTAGCAACTCACTACATGAATCGGGCAAACAAGTGTCGGCTAAAGAAAAGTCGCCGGGGCCGTCGGCTTTAGGTGTAATAAAATTGTCAGTCTCTCTGAGTCAACATCAATAAATTTAAAATTGTCGATCGGCTAGCGTCCATAATTATGGTCGTCGGTTCTGCGTGATAGGCCAATGTTCATATTTATGGTCGTCAGTTTTGCCAACGTTGCCGACACATAAGGTGGGCCTGGCTGGCTCTGAATTTGACTCCACCGCCCAAATATTAAAGTCGTCAGCGACGTCAGGGGACCGACGGTCTTAAGTTAAAGCTGTCAACCTGGTCAACGGCCTTAAGGCGAGGCCCGCCCTTATGGATTAAATTTGTCGGGTCAGCATCCAACCCGACATCCATAACTTTATTTGCCACGTCAGCTTAACTCCTCCTCGTGTAAACCCTATGCCTAAACCTCGCTTTGCTGCACCATGCACCTCTGCTCTCTGCTCGTTGCTCCACCCGCGCCGCCACTCTCCGCGCCGCTGCTCCTCACGCCGCCACTGTAACACCCTCATTTTCATGCATAATGCCCTACATACATTCATATACATGTTTAACATTAATCCACATAAAGAGGAATGCGTTTAAAATTGATTTGGAACAAAACCGCACTTAAAATTCTGGAAAGTGCGAACTAGTCTGATTTTGGTGCGGACTATTCCGATTTCTCTCTAACCTCTATCGGGCTTGTCCATTTTTGCTGCAGACTAGTCCGTTTATGCCTTTGTACACTTTCGTACTTGTCCGGTCCTATGCGGACTAGTCCGGTGTTCCAAGAATCCTTGAAAATTTGCTATGTCCCTGGACTTGTCCACACTAGTTCGATGTTCCAGCGGACTTGTCCATTTTCATCTCTGACAAAAGTCGGACTTGTCCGATTTTTGGCCAGAGTTGTCCGATTTCTCTCTAGACAACATCGGACTAGTCTGGTCCTTTTTGGACTTGTCCGATATTTCGCGACTCCGAGTTGATCTTTTGTTTCATGACTTATTTCTTGGGTTTTACCTTGAGTTGGCCTAGGGATGTCGTGCCTAACTCTTTTAGAGCCCACGTGGGACTCTAAACCGTCCCCTACTCATCTCAAACTTGAAATCCATCTAACCCTAGCCTCCACCCCTATATAAACAACCCCATCCCTTGGCTTGACATCTATTTGCCACTTTTCCACCCCACCCAAACCCTAGTTCGTGGAGAGACGCCATCAAGGAGGTAGAAGGAGATCCCAAGCAAGAAGAATAAGAGGAGGAAACGAAAGAGGATCAAGATCTCCATCAAGTTTTGTTCTTCATCACCAATTCATGTCCAAGTTCATCATAAACCCTAGATCATCAAGATCCAAGTGTTGTCTCCAAGATCCATGATTCATTGGAGTTCTAAACACCTGGTATACCTTCTATTTCCTTTTCCTTACATGAATTTGACCCCTAATCTCCAAATTCACGTCGATCTAAAAACCCTAATTTGCTGATCTCGTAATGTGCGGACTGTCCGGTCCCTAGCGGACTAGTCCGATTTTCCTGGTTAAATTGTGTTGAATTAATTCTAAAATTTGATCTAATCAAATCCAAACCTGTATAAAATTGTTAAAATCTATTAGAACTAGATAGTGATCATTTAAAAGCAACCTATTAACAAGTTCTACCTTTCATTTGCATTAATCATGCATGTCATGTCATATTGAGAAATATTTGTGCACTCTTTGATTGTGTTTAATGTCTTGTATGTTTATTGTGTGGATTAGACGGATTTGCGCTAGAAAGTGTTGCGGAGGATCTATAGCACCAAGAGTTTGAAGGCTTTGACCCGAACCAATCCCAAGAGAAAGGCAAGTGTTCTTGAAGCATATTGATCCTATTTTGACAATAAAAGTTTAGTTTGCAAATTGCATGCTTGCGTCAATTTGATGGGAATACTATCATAGGAAGTTTACTAGCATTGTTTGACCACCCTTGTCACCTGGAATACATGGTAGAGAGTCGGAAAGGGCTTTCTACCTTTTTGCTTCACTTAATTAATTGGGATGGGAAAACAACTATACCACTTACCTTAATTACGTAACTATGAGATTATGATTAACATGAACTTGTTAATGTAATATGGTAATGGGTGATCTAAGCAAGCTCAGTATGTGGATGGGTTGGATGATATGGCGGTTTGCTTGCTTTAGATCTAAGGACCGGTTCATGCCAGAATAAGCCAGGACTATAGTGCCACCACGAGGCCAAGTATGGGTGCGGCGTAGCTGATTAATTAGGGCTTTGCCAGTGCTATTTGGACCATTAAGGATGCTCGAGAAAGGGGTAGTCATATTGGGTTTGTTGATGATTGGTAGGACTACCCTGGGATCCGAATGGCTCAAGAGGGGGCCCTTGGTTGAATATGTGCTCTATAGGAGACATTGCCACCAGTGAAACCTCAGTGGGGTCTAAATAGGCTAGTAATTCGTTTGTAAAGTTTATTTTGTGATCTCATGTCCATACACCAAAGGAAGTGTAATTGGCGTAAGGGAGGTTCTTCGGTCGTCGACGGGTAATGAAATCACAAACACGTGGGTAAAGGGGTACAAACTCTGCAGAGTCTAATAAAACTATCCTGATAGCCGTGCTCCCGATTATGAGCACCTGGACAACTTCCATGATTAGAGGGAAATTGAGATTTAGTTATGGTTATGGATGGTTATGAATTAAATTCTGGTATTGAATATGAATATTAGTATATGATGATGGATATGGAATATGTACTGGTATTATGATAACTACATGGCTTATGATGGGTTTATTTCATATACATATAATATATTGCTTTTCAAATGTTTTAATGTACATTTTAGCAATTATCCATTATTATATTTGTCATTTGAATCAGCTACATGTCATACTTTCCACACTTGCTGAGTATGACATGTACTCACCCTTACAATCCCCCCCCCCCACAGTTGCAGGTCAGGATTAGGAGTATAACGATGGTAATGCAGAGTTGTAGGATGTGTCTACCGTGAGCTTTGCCTGTGGTGTTGATTGGAGCTGTGCTACCCTCTTGCTCATGCTGCCTAGCTGTTTAGCTTGCTTGATTAGTTTATTTCTGCTGCATTATTTGAACTCATCATTAATATTCATTAGTGCTTGTATTCGAGGATATTCTGAATTCTATAATGAAAGTGGTTAATTAATCTTGTTATGTGGTAATTTTCTGTATATCCTTTTGTGAATGCACTCGTGTATGTGTGTTGAACATCCTGGTCACACATATGCGTTCACTTGGTTCACTTTCGGAACCGGGTGTCACAAATTGGTATCAGAGCCACAAGTTGACCGTAGGACGCAACCTATATAGGATGGACACTTTAGAGCACATAGGAGCACCCAGGAACTGATGTGTTTTTGTTTGGTGTGATGTTGCTATATATTGTTTGCTTATGTGATTAATAGAGGATTTTGGGATGCTTTAGCATTGCCATGTCCACCTAGGCTAGTGAGTTGTTTAGTTTCATATCCCTTGATGCATATAGTTGGGGACGTTTTCTAATTCTTACCTATTGCTTTTCTCCAGGAGGTGAGAACTCACAACCAGAGGGATGCTAATGATGAGGAGGAGAACAATGGAGTACCCCAGAACAACAATGGACAAGGACCTGCTCACGGAGCTATGAGTATCGAGCAGCTTTTGGCTATGCAAAACCAGCTCATACAGACCATGATACAGACTATGGGACAGCTGCAGGCTGGCAACATTAACAATCAGCCCCACATGCCTCCACCGCCACCCCCACCTCCTCATAACCGGTTGGGAGAGTTTATGAGGACTAGGCCGCCAACCTTTTCTCAACATGCTGACACTATGGATGCGGATGATTGGCTCATGTCCGTGGAGAAGAAGCTAGCTATTGTCCAATGCAGTGACCAGGAGAAGGTCTTATTTGCTTCTCATCAACTAGTTGGAGCAGCTGCGGAAACGTGGGATTCTTATTGCAATGCTCATGAGAATCCGTAGAGGATGACTTGGGTCAAATTCAAGGAGAGTTTATGTTCCCATTATGTGCTGGAAGGAGTTATGATCTTGAAGAGGCAGGAATTTGAGAACTTGAGGCAGGGAGACTGAGAATCAGTGAATATCTCAATAAATTCACTCAACTCTCAAGGTATGCGCTTGAGGATGTGAGCCGGGACAGCCGGAAACAATACTTGTTCATGTGGGGCTTGAACAATGAGATCCAAGTGCAATGCTCAACTATGATTATACCAATTTCTAGAAGCTTGTGGACAAAGCAATTGTGGTTGAGAACATGATTCGTGAGATGGAACAGGATAACAAGAGGAAGGCGCCATATCAAGGATAGCCGCAAGGAAGTAATGTGCGCCCTCACTTTTGCCTCCTAATGCGCAATATTATAGCTCCTCTACTCCTATACAGCGCCCTGGTTATGCACCGCGTCCAACTCAGTTCGTGCAGTAGCGCCCTGTTATGCAAGCACCTAGGCCTCCAATGCCATACGCACCTTGTGCTAATTTTCCTGATGCAAATGTTCAGAACCAAGCTCGCCCCAATAATCTCGGTGGAGTAAAGAAGTTCTATACTTATGGAGAAGCTAGACACTTTGCACATCAATGTCCTGAGTCGGGCCTTTGTCAAGGAAGCAATGTGTCGAGACAAAACCACAGACCTAATGGAGGAGCACCTCAAGGGAACTGTGGACAGCAGAATTTCGCTCGTGGCAACGTGAACCATGACTCTATTGAGGATGCTCAACAAGAGGATAACATGGTCATTGGTATGTTTCTCGCTAACTCCAACCCAGCAACTATGTTGTTTGATTCTGGAGCATCGCATTCATTCATTGCATCGAAGTATGTCGCCAAGTATAGTTTGCCTATCTCTCATATGAAGTTTACTCTATTGTTTAAGTCTCCTGTAGGAGAGATGAGGACAAATATAGTATGTCAAAAAGTAAGCCTTAGAATAAGGGGGGTAGACTTCTCCGCCAACCTCATTGTTTTGGATTCTCAAGGATTGGACATTATACTTGGTATGGACTGGTTGAGGAAGCACAATGGAGTTATTGAGTGTGCCACGAAGACGGTGAAGTTGACTAATGAGGAATGGATCACCATAGAATTTGAAGCATCTCAAACCGCACCGTAGTGATTGGAGCTGAATCACATGGACGGTGCCGCAATTGAGGAGATTCTGGTGGTGTGTGAATTTTTGGATGTTTTTCCAGACGAATTGCCAGATATGCCACCTGATTGAGACATTGAGTTTGTTATTGATTTAATACTTGGAATTGCACCTATAGCTAAGAAGTCATATAGGATGCCTCCTATGGAATTAGCGGAGATCGAGAAGCAAATTCAAGAGCAACTATAGAAGGGTTTTCATTCGTCCTAGCTCTTCACCTTGGGGAGCGCCCGTTCTATTTGTGGACAAGAAGGATGGATCCCAAAGGATGTGTGTAGATTACCGAGCTCTCAAAGAGGTAACAATCAAGAACAAGTACACCTTCCCACGCATAGAAGACTTGTTTGATCAAATGAAGGGTGCTTGTATCTTCTCTAAGATTGATTTGAGGTTGGGATATTTTCAAATGAAGATAAGACCATCGTACATAGCCAAAACAGCTTTTAGGACACGGTACATGGTGATGTCTTTTGGATTGACAAATGCGCCTGCCTACTTTATGTACCTCATGAATAAGGTCTTCATGGAGTACTTGGATAAGTTCATTGTGGTATTTATTGATGACATTATGATCTACTTGAAGGATGAGAAGGAACATGAGGAACACTTGAGGCTTACGTTGCAGAAATTGAGGGAGCATCAATTGTATGCCATGTTCAACAAGTGTCAGTTTTGGTTGAGAGAGGTGTCGTTTTGGGGTCATATAATCTTGGGAGGAGGAGTATCGGTTGACCCCGAAAAAGTGAGAGACGTGTTGAAATGGGAACCACCGCAAAACATGAATAAATAAGGAGTTTTCTTGGGATGGCTGGATATTACCGTCGATTCATCAAGGACTTCTCCAAGATAGCCAAGCCAATGACGGAATTGCTAATGAAGGGAAAGGCGTTCCAATGGACTGAAGCTTGTCAAAACAGGTTCAAGGAGTTAAGGAAGAGGTTGACAACAACCACAGTTTTGGTATTGCCGGATGTAAGCAAGAGTTTTGATATTTATTGCGACGCATCAAGACAAGGACTTGGATGTGTATTGATGCAAAAGGTCAAGTGGTAGCCTATGCGTCGAGACAAATGAAGAAACATGAGCAGAATTACCCAACACATGATTTGGAACATGCAGCCGTGGTACACGCGTTGAAGATTTGGAGACACTATATCCTTGGACATAGGTGTGAAATTTATACAGATCACAAGAGTCTTAAGTATATTTTCACAAAAACAGATTTGAATCTGAGGCAACGGAGATGGTTGGAGCTCATCAAAGATAATGATTTGGGGGATCAACTGTCATCCGGGAAAAGCCAATGTAGTGGCTGATGCTTTGAGTAGAAAAGGAGTAAGTCATCAACACACAGTTCGAGAGGTGCCATCTGAGTTATGTAAGGAGTTTGAATGGTTGAACCTTGGATTCATAAATGAGATGGAGATGATGGAGTTAAACCCAACACTAGAGCAAGAAATTCGGGAAGGCCAAACTAAGGATGAGGAAATTAAAGAAATCAAGGAAAGGACCCAAGAGGGGACATAATTCAGATTTGATGAGGATGAACGTGGTACCCTATGGCTTGGTAAGAGGATTGTTGTGCCTAATGTGAAGCGTATTCGGGAGACAATAATAAAAGAGGCACATGACTCACCATACTCAATTAATCCTGATTGTACGAAGATGTACAAAGACTTGAAGACTTGTTATTGGTGGGATAGCATGAAAAAGGACATAGCTGAATATGTAGATTGCGTGATGTGTGGCAACGAGTCAAGGCGGAACATCAAAGGTCAGCTGGACTATTGCAACCATTGAAGATTCTGGAGTGATAGTGGGAAGAAATTGGAATGGACTTCATAGTTGGTTTACTGTGTACTCAGAACGGTTACGGCTCAATTTGGGTAATTGTGGATCGGTTAACTAAGTCAGCCCACTTTATTCCCGTCAAGCCCACCTATAATGGAGAGAAATTGGCAGAACTGTACATGGGAAGAATAGTATGTCTGCATGGAGTTCCAAAGAAGATAGTCTCGGATAGAGGTTCTCAATTTACTTCCAGATTTTGGCAAAAGTTGCATGAAGCTTTGGGAACGAGGTTGAATTTTAGTTCAGCATATCACCCTCAAACGGATGGACAAACTGAGAGGACCAATCAAATTTTGGAGTTCATGTTAAGAGCTTGTGCTTTAAAGCATGGGAAAAGTTGGGACAAGATTTTGCCATATGCAGAATTTTCATACAACAATAGTTACCAAGCAAGCTTGAAAATGTCACCATATGAAGCACTTTATGGAAGGACGTGTAGGACACCTTTATTCTGGAATGAGGCAGGAGAAACTCAATAAAGTCCAAATAATTCGTGAAAACTTGAGGGTTGCCCAATCAAGACAAAAAGGCTATGCGGACAATAGGAGAAGGAAATTAGCCTTTGAAATAGTAGATTTTGTTTACCTCGAGGTGTCACCAATGAGAAGTCATAAGAGGATTAACATAAGAGGCAAGCTAGCACCTCGTTATATTGGACCATTCAAGATTTTGGACAAAAGAGGAGAAGTAGCGTATAAGTTGGAGATGCCAGCTCATCTATCAGATGTCCATTATGTCTTTCATGTTTCCCAGCTCAAGAAGTGCTTGAGAAAGACGGAAGAACAAGTGCCAATGGAAGAATTGGAACTAGAGGAAGATTTGACTTATGCCGAGCAACCGAACAAGATCTTGGAAACCAAGGAGAGAACCACAAGGAACAAGGTTATTCGATGGTGTAAAGTTCAATGGAAGCACCACACAGAAAAAGAAGCAACGTGGGAATTAGAGGATGATATCAAGAAGGAATTTCCCTATCTCTTCTCTTCCGCGTCGAATCTCGAGGGCGAGATTCATTTTAAGGGGGGTAGGTTTGTAACACCCTCATTTTCATGCATCTTGCCTTGCATACATTCATATACACGTTTAACATTAATCCACATCAAGAGGAATGAGTTTAAAATTTATTTGAAACAAAACCGCACTTAAAATGCTGAAAAGTGCGGACTAGTCTGATTTTACTGAGGACTAGTATGATTTCTATCTGACTTCAAACGGACTTGTCCGTTTTTGCTGCGGACTAGTCCGATTTTGCCTCTGGAAACCTTCAGACTTGTCCGATTTTCTGCGGACTAGTCCGATATTCCAAGAATCCTTGAACATTTGCTAAGTCCCTGGACTTTTCCGGGCTAGTCCAGTGTTCCAGTGGACTTGTCCGTTTTCCTCTCTGACTAAAGTCGGACTTGTCCGATTTTAGGCCAAACTTGTCCGATTTTCTCTCTGGACAACTTCAGACTAGTCCGGTCCTTTTCGGACTTGTCCGATATTTCGTGACTCCGAGTTGATCTTTTGTTTTACTACTTGTTTCTTGGGTTTCACGTTAAGTGGGCCTAGGGATGTCGTGCCTAACTCTTTTAGAGCCCATGTGGGACCCTAAACGGCCTCTACTCCTCTCAAACTCGAAATCAATCTAACCCTAGCCTCCACCTCTATATAAACAACCCCACCCCTTGGCTTGACATCTATTTGCCACTTTTCCGCCCCACCCAAACCCTAGATCGTGGAGAGACGCCATCAAGGGGGGAGAAGGAGATCCCAAGCAAGAAGAAGAAGAGGAGGAAATGAAAGAGGATCAAGATCCCCATCAAGTTTTGTTCTTCATCACCAATTCATCTCCAAGTTATTCATTAACCCTAGATCATCAAGATCCAAGTGTTGTATCCAAGATCCTTAATTCATTGGAGTTCTAAACACCTGGTATACCTTATATTTCCTTTTCCTTACGTGAAATTAACCCCTAATCTCCAAATTCACGTCGATCTAAAAAACCTAATCTGCTGATCTCGTAAAATGCGGACTTGTCCGGTCCCTAGCGGACTAGTCCGATTTTCCTGGTTAAATTGTGTTGAATTAGTTCTAAAATTTGATCAAATAAAATCCAAACCTGTATAAACTTGTTAAAATTTATTAGAACTAGATAGTGATCATTTAAAAGCAATCTATTAACAAGTTCTACCTTGCATTTGCATTAATCATGCATGTCATGTCATATTGAGAAATATTTGTGCACTCTTTGATTGTGTTTTTTGTCTTGTATGTTTATTGTGTGGATTAGATGGATTTGCTCTATAAAGTGTCGGGGAGGATCTACAGCACCAAGAGTTTGAAGGCTTCGACCCGGACCAATCCCAAGAGCAAGGCAAGTGTCCTTGAAGAATATTGATCCTATTTTGACAATAAAAATTTCGTTTGCAAACTGCATGCTTGCGTCAATTTAATGGGAATCCTATGATAGGACGTTTACTAGCATTGTTTGAGCACCCTTGTCACCTGGAATACATGGTAGAGAGTCGGGAAGGGCTTCTTAGCTTTTTGCTTCGCTTAATTAATTGGGATGGGAAAACAACTATACCACTTACCTTAACTATGTAATTATGAGATTATGATTAACATGAACTGGTTAATGTAATATGGTAATGGGTGATCTAAGCAAGCCTGGTATGTGGATGGGTTGGATGATATGGCGGTTTGCTTGCTTTAGATGTAAGGACCGGTTCATGCAAGAATAAGCCAGGACTACAGTGCCACCACGAGGCCAAGTTTGGGTGCGGCGTAGTTGATTAATTAGGGCTTTGCCAGTGCTATTTGGACCATTAAGGATGCTCGGGGAAGGGGTAGTCAGATTGGATTTTTTGATGATTGGTGGGACTATCGTGGGATCCGAATGGCTCAAGAGGGGACCCTTGGTTGAAGATGTGCTGTGTAGGAGACATCACCACTGGTGAAACCTCAGTGGGGTCTAAATAGGATAGTAATCCCTTTGTAAATGCTATTTTGTGATCTCTTGGCCATACACCAAAGAAAGTGTAATTTGCGTAAGGGAGGTTCTTTAGTCGCCGACGGGTGGTGAAATCACAAACATGTGGGTAAAGTGGTACAAACTCTGCAGAGTCTAATAAAACTATCATGATAGCCGTGCTCCCGGTTATGAGCACCTTGACATCTTCCATGATTAGAGGGAAAATGTTATTTGGTTATGGTTATGGATGGTTATGAATTAAATTCTGGTATTGAATATGGATATTGGTATATGATGATGGATATGGAATATGGACTGGTATTATGATAACTACATGGCTTATGATGGGTTTATTTCATATACATATAATATATTGCTTTTCAAATGTTTAATGTACTTTTCAGCACTTAGCCATTATTATATTCATCATTTGAATCGGCTACATGTTTTACTTTCCACACTTGCTGAGGACATGTACTCACCCTTGCAATCCCCCCCCCCCACACAGTTGCAGGTCAGGATTGGGAGTATAACGATGATAATGCAGAGTTCTAGGCCGTGTCTACCGTCAGCTTTGCCTAAGGTGTTGATTAGAGCTACGCTACCCTATTGCTCATGATGCCTAGCTTTTTAGCTTGCTTAATTAGTTTATTTCCGATACATTAGTTGAACTCGTCATTAATAATCATTAGTGCTTATATTCGAGAATATTCTGAATTTTGTAATGAAAGTGATTAATTAATCTTGTTCTGTAGTAATTTTCTGTATATCCTTTTGTGAATGCACTCGTGTATGTGTGTTTAACATCCTGGGCACACATATGCGTTCACTTGGTTCACTTTCGGAACTGGGTGTCACAGCCGCTCCTGCTGCTTCCCGCACCGCCGCACCCCGCGCCACCGCGCCCCTCTGCCACCGCTCCCAACCGACGGTCGCTGCTTCCTCGCCGCACTCACCTGCGCCGCCGACGCTCACCCACGCCCCTCACCCCTTCACAACAAGGTTTAAATTTAAACTTGTAAATTGCAATATATTGTTTTTTACACTGTAACATTGATTAGTCTCTATGCATTGCTATATCATTACTTCTGCAATTTTATATTATGTTTTATCCATATATGAGTATGTTAACTTGATTATCATAGATGTTAGTTATTAAGGTTCAATTATGTTTATTTGATTTTTTTTATTGTTTATGTACTATATATTTTAGTTGTCGACTAGGCGATTAGTTGTCGATTAGGGCGATTAGTCGACCTCGTAGCGTCCAATGTATTTTAGAGAAAAGTTTTAGTCGACACTAAGGAAACAGAGCGAGAGTATCATCATCCCGGCATTGAGGAAGGAGAAGGCGGAGGGGACAGGGAAGAACAGTGCAATCCCAGCATTGAGGAAGCAGGAGGCGGAGGGGACAAGAGGGAACAGCGCAGGGAGGTGGACATGAGAAGGATGATGGTGCATGGTGGAGGAGCGGCGACGACACACCTGGAAAGGAATGCCACAGTGCCGGGAGGTTCGGCGGCAGAGGGCGGTACGGCAAGACCCATTTAGTAGGAAGTTAAAGCAGTCTTCGTAAGGCGTCGCCTTGGCGTCAAGGCATTCTGGCCCTAACATCATGTGCAGTACTGTGGCCGTTGTTGTTTAGGCCACCGGTGCTGCCTGCCCTTTTTTACTTTAAGAATTGCACAGGATAGGGGGGTGTAGTGTTAAATAGGCGGCGTGATGTTGTCAAAATTTTAAGACCTATCTTGGACAATAGATGTAGGGTTGTGACATTAAACAAACTATGAAGTAATAGCAAGACCCATTTAGTACGAAGTCAAAGCAGGCGTTCAGGCGCTCTGGCCCTGACGTCATGTGCAGTCGCGTGGCCGCCGGCGCTGCCTGCCCCATTTTACTTGACAAATTGCCCTAGATAGGGGGGTGTAGTTTTAAATAGGCGGTGTTATGCTGTCAAAATTTTAAGATATATCCTGGACAATAGATGTAGGGTCGTGACATTAAAACTACTATGAAGTAACAGCAAGACCCATTTAGTAGGAAGTTAAAGCAAGCGTCCAGGCGCTCTGGTCCTGACGTCATGTGCAGTCGCGTGGCAGCTGTTGTTTATGTCGCCGGCGCTGCCTGCCCCTTTTTACTTTAAGAACTACACCAGATAGGGGGGTGTAGTGTTAAATAGGCGGCGTGATGCTGTCAAAATTTTAGGACCTATTCTAGACATTAGATTTAGGGTCGTGACATTAAACAAACTACGAAATAACCATATTTGTTCATTAACATATATTTATTTGATGTAGTTTTAAAATGGGTGACGACCATAAGGCCATGTACGATGGATGGAGTTCAACTAGTGCGCACACTAGGGTTATATCGCAAATGCTTTTCTGAGCCATGCATTTGCTAGTGATGCTCGTGTTGCAAAGTGTCCGTGTATCAAGTTTCGGAATCGTCGACGTCTGGATAAGTCTCAAGTGGAGTTGCATCTTTGCAAGCACGAATTTATGCCCGACTATCTGGTGTGGCGCGAGCAATGGGAGATAGAGCATGATGATGAGTCAGACGTAATGAGGATGAAGATCAGATGGATGAGATGATTGGAGACATTGGTTAATAGTACAAAGATCGGTCACGACCGAGGGAGGTGAAGGAGTTTTACGAGCGTCTTGCCACCGCAGATCGAAAAGTGTATGAGGGCGCCAATATGACCGTTTTGCAGGCGGTCACACGACTTATGGCGATGAAGTTCAAGTTCAATTTTGCGAACAATTGCTACAATGGTATCATTAAGCTGATCAGTGATCTCTTTCTGTCAGGTCATCAAATGCCACCGGATCTATATCAATCTAAGAAAATTTTGGCTGGTATGGGCATGAATTATGAGAAGATTGATGCGTGCGAGAATAATTGCATGCTGTTTTGTAAGGAACACATGAACGATAATCATTGTATGCATTGTAAGAAATATAGATATGTGGACGTCATGAATGATCATGGAGAACGAATGACTACAAAAGTATTGATCAAACAACTTCGGTACATGCCAATCATGTTAAGGCTTAAATAATTGTTTCTGTCTCAAGAAACAACGAAGCACATGAGATGGCATTCTGAAGGGATACGTGAGAACAATCACAAAGACGTTATGGCACATCCTTCGGATGTCGCGGCTTGGCAGGCTTTAGACCGTTTTGATGAGGAGTTTGCAAGAGATCCGAGAAATGTTCGCCTTGGGTTGTCAACAGATGGTTTCCTTCCATTCAGCACCAGTAACAACCCATACTCTTCTTGGCCTGTTTTTATGATGCCCTACAATCTCCCTCCCAACATGTGCATGAAAAAAGGATACATATTCCTTGCAGCGGTCATTCCTGGTCCTAAACATCCAGGCAGGAAAATCAATGTGTTTATGCAACTGTTGATTGAAGAGTTGAAAGAATTGTGGCAATGTGTAAAGGCATATGACAGTCATATTAAATGTGAATTTGACTTACATGTCGCGTATCTATGGTCAATTCATGAATGTTGGCATATGGCATTTGGTCTGGTTGGTGTGTCCACGGACAATTTTGTTGTCCCATATGTATGAGTGACACTGATGCCATAAGTTTGAAGTATGTGAAAAAAAGTCAGCTTTTCTGATTGTCATTGTCGATTCCTTCCTTGAAATCATCATTTCAGGAGAGATACACAATCATTCCAGAAAGCCATAAGAGTTACAAAAGGAGCATCTCGTCGACTGACAAGTGAGAAAAAAATGGCATGACACGCAAAGTTAAAACAGTCCGAAGAAGATGGTTTCGAAGGGTATGGTACAGAACACAACTAGACTCATATTTCTTTTCTATGGGAGCTACCATATGCAAAGGCACTGCTTCTACTTCACAATTTTGATTTGATGCACCAGGAGCATAATGTCGCTGAAAGCATCATAAGCATGTGTTTTGATTTTACCGGTCAAACCAAAGATAATTTGAATGCGAGAAAAGATTTAGCTGATCTTTGTTACCATCCTGGGTTTGAGATTAGAAAAAATGCAAGTGGAAATGAAATTCAGCCACGGGCTCCTTACTGTGTCAAGCCAGAAGAAAGAAAGCAAATACTTAGTTGGTTGAAAACATTGAAGTTTTCAAACCGCTATGCAGATAATATAAAACGATGTGTTAATCTCAGCACTGGTAAACTGAATTGGCTAAAGAGTCATGATTACCATATTATGATGGAAATACTTTTACCGGAACTATTTCATGGATACTTCAAACCTGACTTGTGGAAGATATTTGTTGAACTTAGTTATTTCTATAGGCAGATATGTGTTAAGGAAGTGACAAAGAAGTTATTACGGTAGTGGGAGAAAGAAATCATTGTGCTTGTATGTAAGATGGAAAAAGTCTTTCAGCCTAGATTTATGAATGCTATGCGACATTTGCTGGTGCATTTGCCTTATGAAGCATTAGTAGCAGGACCTGCACAGTTTAGGTGGATGTATAGTCAAGAAAGAGAACTGAAAAAACTTAGAGCTACAGTGCGCAACAAGGCAAGATTTGAGGGGTGTATTGATGAGGCATTTGTAGCTAAAAAGATTACAAACTTCTGTAGAAAATATTTCACACGTGCCAATTATTTGAATGCATCTACGACACGATATCATGATGCAGAAGAGCAGCCTATGACTGAGCATAAAATTTTTCATTGGAAGGGTAAAGGGTTGGGGTTGCCAATTTTCATTATATTTTAGAGCAAGAGAGAAATCACACCATGCTTTACATGCTTTTCAGCATGGAAGAAGTGTTACCATTTTTTGAAATGTTTGACAAACTGTATTGGACATCTTCTCGAAGGCCAACTCAAAGTCAATTGGATAATCTACGTCAGCAAGGCATAAAAGGTGGCAATTACTTTGTGAACTGGTTTCGTGATCATGTATGATGCTAACTTCTCCGATATCCTTTGTTCTTCAATCATAGTTCATATATTTATTATAAGATGCTAACTTTGTATATTGTTGTACATGTAGTCTATGAAGGATGTCGACATCTCCGATGATTTGCGACAGATTACGAATGGTCAATTAAAAACTAGAGAATTTAGCCAATACAATATCAATGGATACCATTTTCGAACGGCAAGTATAGAAGAAAATCGCCAACTTGCAGCCACATCAAACAGTGGAGTATGTATAACGGCTGCAAAGCATAGTGGAGAAGTGAAGGAATACTATGGTGTTCTTTAAAAAAATATTTGAGTTCATATTTGGCGGTACAAAAGAACTGAAGCTGGTGTTTTTTGACTATCACTGGTTTGGTCCAACATCGGGCACACAAGTGAATAATTTTGGAATGGTGGAGGTCAACCACAACTCACGCTATACAACCCCTAACAACAATGTTGTACTTGCGCATCAAGTGGAACAAGTGTACTATTTATGTTATCCTCATCCATGTTTGAAAAATTGGTGGCTTGTATATAAAGTTAACCGTGAAGTGCACCCTCGTTGTTATTATGAGTACATAGACAATCAGGACAACGATGATGGTGGTGTTTATCAAGATGAAGTCGAGGAAGTACAAGATATTAGGATATCTTCTAGGACGGGACATGCATAAATTGCTAGTACTACTCTAGAGATAATGTCTGAAGAACAAGCCATCCCTTCGAGAAAATGTCTTTGACAATCTCAAAGGATTATTGTAAAGCAAAATAGAACTACAAAAGCAGAAAGTGAAGAAGAAGAAGAAGAGTTTGAGGAATAGATGGTAGAAGAAGGGAGACATGAAAATATTCATGCACATGTGATAGAAGCATATTTGGATGCTGATGATTTTTAGCAGATTCTAATGTTGGTGATTTTTAGTTCATATTGTACGCATTCTTTGATATATAAATTTTTATTCTGTACATATTTTAGTCTTTATCATTTATCTTGTATACTAATTATTATTTTGAAATTTGTGCAGATGTGGAAGCATTTCAAAAAAGGAAAGAAGGGAAGTGATGATACTTCTTCCTCCGCGTCTCATTACAGTAGTGGTTCGGTTCACACGTCCTTATTTCAGTTACTTTTTTTTATAAACTCTTCAATATAATAATCAGCTATTTACTATTTGTTACATGTTTATTTGCATTTGTACGGTACGACCATGAGTGCAGATAGACAGACACAGCTTATGGGGTGTGTGACAGAGCAGGCATCGAGCCAGCTAGCACTAGGTTCAGGAGGAGGCTTAGTTGTGTACTCAAAGGAGGCTCAGGAGCAGGGAGGAGGCTTAGGAGCAGGCACAATGCAGGAGGTTTAGGAGCAGGGAGGAGGCTCAGGAGCATAGGAGATTCTGGCGTAGGTCTTTGGGTCATCTTCTGAAGGTGGACAGGATGGTACTGAGGGTGGATAGGGTGGTATTGAGGACGAAGAGAGCTGCGAAGAGGAGGATGATCGGGAACGAGATGCAAGGTTGGCAAGATTGGCAAAGTTACAAGAGGCAGCGGAGGGGCAGAGTGATCGATGCCCTTATAGGTATTTTTTTTAATTATTTGATAAGTTATCTTATACATTTGGTTTTCTTGTCAACTAACTAATTTTATTTGTACAGGCTGCGGAGGCACATTTTATGTACTCCAAGTAAACTCCCAATATGTAGGCGGTTATAAGGCCAAAGGGTACTAGGTGCTGGATCGAGACTGGTTTGGATGGCAGGGGACATCGACGATGTGTTAACATAGAGTTGGGAAATGCCATCCAGTTTTGCTTCCTGGGGATGGTTCTTGCGGGCGATAAACTAATTGTCACGCATAATTGGGATTACCATGCCCTGAAACCATATGGCACTGCGGGTACTTGTCAGGACAAAGTTTGGCAGATTTTTTGGGTAAGTTTGTTTTTATTGTTTAAAATATGTTGCATCTTACTTTGGTTGATACTAATTGTTTGTTTTATGGAGGGTATATTTAAATTAGACGAAGGTATAGTTCCAGCATATGTGAGGTCTGTTTTCGAGACGTGAGTAAGAAAGCTCACAAAGGACTCCTTCTCTGATGCAGGGATCAAGGTTGTGACCGTGTATTACAAGACCAGGTTGCGTCAGCCCATGACAAACAAGCAAGCAGCTACAATTTATCTGCAGAGGCACGAGTACATGGAGAGTAGTGTGGATTGGATCTGTGTAGATCTACCAGCTTGGGAATGGCTATGCGAATACTGGGCGTCGAAGGAGTTAAAAAATATTTTGAAGAGAAACTGAAGCAACCGGAAGAGCAAGCCTGGACTACAACATTATGGGGCAGATAGACATGTGATGATGGCACAATGAATGGTATGAACTATTACAATCACTTGTAAATTTCTTCAAAAAATTGCATTGATTAAACTGATGTTGTATTTTTATGTTGTAGAAAGTTGAAACCTGTGTCACTCCTTCTTTTATCGAGGTTTACCTCAGGGGGCACAGAGGCACAGATCTGGCATGCCCAGAGCAGTCGTGTGATGAGGCGGCAACACAAAAAGTGGTAAGTGTTTTAAGTGCTCTCTATCTATGAACTGAATCTATCTTTAATGACATCCACTCGTGAACTTAATTTATTCTCGCAGACAAAATATGTTGACTTTCTCTAGAAAAAACATGGAGATGATGTAGATTATCTAAGAGCGCCGTTGGATGTGGGTGCGGCGTATGAAGCCGGCAGAGGCGTACCGAATGGGAGGTACGTGTAAAGATAATGATTGTTTAAAGGTTAATTACCATTGATTCATCACTGTTGTGTTTTTTGTAGACTTGGATTAGGCAATTGTTACGTGGAGTGAGACGCTTATGTGGGACAACGGTCTTCTACTTCCAATTTATGTTGATCCCGTGTTGCGGATGAGGAATTGAAAGAAAAATTAAGACGTCATGAGGAGAAAGTGGAACAGCAACAACAACAAATAAAGATGCGGCAGCAGCAGATGTAGTATTTGTATATGGCGCAGGTAACTTGTAATCTTAAAAATTGAATAGTTTATTTGTTTACAGACTGTTTCTACTTAAGATTTCATGAATAATTTTCTTCCTGTAGTTCTTGGGTAAAGGCAACACTGGAACTCAGTTCAATATGCCACAACAGCCTCAATTCGAGATGATGTCATAGGTAAATTACTGTTTTACTTAAGTTGGTATACTTATTACCATATTAGTGTTAAAGTCAGTAAATGAATATTCTTACTTTATGCAGTTCTTCCCTCAAGGTGGCTTTGGATTGCAGTTTGGTATGCCTCGTTCGATGCAGCCCGGACAACCAATTGGCTCTTCTTCACAGGTATAACCGCATTTCTTATTAACTCGATTGATTGTACAAAATACTAATCATATTTTTCTCAAGGTTCCCAGAGTGGTCAACCCTATCCTCCACATCAGGGATTCATGTCAATGTTGGCCCCTGGATTGCAGCCTTATCCAGGTGTTCCCATCGTTGCCCTTCGCTTCGGGGCATAGTCAACCATCAACACCTCCGGGCGCCGTAGCGGTATGATTACTAAATCATTAGCTCTAATGAAAGCATAGCTTAATTTGAACAATACTTAGCGACTTATTCAATGACATAGTTGGTAATACCTTTAAGTCAATTACACATGAGTTGGACATTTGTGAATTTTAGAAATATTGAGACATTTGAATTGTATCTATTAATGCAAAGTTAACTTTTTTTTTGTTTCACATAGGGTTCCGCACATGGTTGTGATGATTTCCTCAATTTGAACGCCGGTGGTGCAATTGGTGGAGGTTCGAACAATGACATGGAAGCGGATGAATCTTCACAATGGTGTTTGCGATGCGCTTTCTCTTGGACTAATTTGGATTGAATTTGTTGATACATTTAAGTTTGTTGTTGTATGACTATGTGAAGAATGTGATATATCTGTTGCATTGTTGTTGAATTGTGTGGAAATTGTGATGTATGGAATTGTGTTGCATTGTGTGGACTATAATGTGGTGTATAAAAATCTGTATGAAAATTGTATCTGTGTCAACCGGAGGCTTCCCGCCCGGGGAGGGAGGAAGGCAGCCGCGTTTTTTTTTAAAAAGCCAATATGGCCGTCGGTTTCTACTCACCGACGGCCATAAGTGTCGTAAAACCGCCAGTTTACCTCTCAAACCGATGGCTATAGGTCCACTACAACGCATATGTGGCATCTTTATGCCCATCGGTTCCAGCTGGCACCGATGACTTTATTGCGTTATCACAGTCGGGGCCAGCGGTCCAACGCCCTTATTGATTTATGTTCGTCGGGCTGCAGCGGCCGACGGCCATACTGCGGGGTATGCTGCAAAGCTATTGGGGTAAGTTGCCCAACAACTTTAATGCATTGAAGATGTCAGTCCTGATGACTTTAAGTGGTTAAGAACGTTGAGCTGGATTCGACGGCTATGGCCATCGGTAGGCCAACGTTCTTAAGCTAGAGACGTCGGTTACTATAGCTTACCGACGGCTATAAGACCGACATTTATTTCCTCATTTCCTGTAGTGACTCTTGATTATCAACCTAAAGTCTTGACTTTTCTTGGGACGAGCAAAGGATAAGCTTGGGGAGTTTGTTGACAGCTGTTATATCCCAATTTCACCCATCAATATAACTCAATTATGTGAAGAAAATATCATTTCCTGCACACATCACCTTTCTACTTAACCTATTTCCACATGTCTTTGGAAGAATAGTTCATGCAGGCATTTTATACAGGAAATGAGGTAAAAGAGGGGGAGCAATTCCTATAAATATCATCCCAGCCAATCAAGCACCGACACGTGGCATCACATGGATCAAATGGCCCACAAATAGAAGTATTCGAGGCCATCTAACTGTGTATCACCGATATCAGTTAATGGGACCCACCTGAAAGTCACCCTGAGGAAACCACACAAAAAATGGTCCACTTTTCTGTTCAGCCGAAGTGCTTGTTCGGCCGAAGTAAAATGTGCGCAAAACATGATCAACTTCCATGTGTCGACTCCCTGTGGTGCCCAGATCACGATGAAGACTGATTCGTGTGCTTTTGGTGACAGGAGCCGACCCTTCTCCAGCTATAAATAGGACCCCCTACCCTCACTTCTCACACACACCACATGAGCTTCATTTTATTGTATTCACTATTCTCCATAGTCTTAGAGTAGTTTAGGTTGTAGAGATGAGAGTCTCTAGTACTTAGTCCAAATTAGGAAGGAGTAGAAGGAGTCTCTCTCTTCCTAATTCCAAATTGGGAAAGGTATGGCTCACATATTCCTTATTGTATTTGTGACTTTATGCATAATAAAGATGCTATTTTTAGTCTTCTTTTATTCAAATACATGGATAAAGCGTTTCTTGTTTGATTGTGGATTCCATGTATATGGTAGGAGTAGTCTTTATGATTATGCCATAACAATCTTAATCTATCATCATAAATGCTACAAACCCCCACTATATTCTAATTTGTTATGATATGATCATGTTAATATTAATAACTTATGCTACGTTTCAACATTGGTTCAACAATGTTTAGTTTAGTCATTGCCTTAGGATGGCTTGTGCCACGACTCCTTAGGTATTTGCTTAGTACGCTAGCATGGTGCTAGGATAGTTAAGTAGTGTTTTATACCTCGTAGACACACAGTTTGAAGAGGTAGGTAGTAGGTGGTGATAGCCCTATCAGTCCTTGTAATCCTGCACTTTCCGCTATGCCACAGGCTCTTTGCGGGAATCGTCCTAGTATTGCTAGGGGTAAACCTTTGCAAGATGTGTTGAACATTTTTTTGGGGACCAGGGTCCACACTTCCCTGGAATCGCATTGGGTGGTGCTGTGCGATGTGGCACCCAATAGCACACAAGTAAAGGAACAAATATTACATAAATCATTTGCTGAAATTTACAAAGTTGTATAGCTTACAAATAAAAATAAACTACAACAGATGATAAGAATACAACTCTCGTACTCAAGTCTAATAAACAAAAGAGAAGCTGTCCAGCCCACAGATGCCCCTCACTAGCCAGACGAAGAACATACGGCAGCGGCATGGTTTCCTTTGATTATAACGCTAGGAGAGTCTCGAGTCTTATCGGACAACCATAATCATAAGCATAAAGGCTAGTACCTGCAAAACAACTAATATAGCAATCGTGAGCATGAAGGCTCAGCGAGACTTACCTGTCACCACTAAGCATGAAACTCTATATGTAGGATATACATAATATAGGACACCAGATTGCATAAAAGTGTCACCGACAAGTTCATCCTTATTTTCTATTTTAGCAGCAAATTAAGGCTTCATGGAAAGTAAATTTAGTGATCAACCTTTCTAGAGCATTGCAAGTATCAGTACAACATTAATTCATAAATCATGTTTCAGTAATATCCAGCTCCACATATTCAACTATGTCACGACGCAGTGAACAAGTGGTACCCAATAACCGCGAGGGACGGTGATTTGAATCAAAGATACTCGGAATACACGACACATACACCCGTACTAGAAGTCACTTAGGTGCACTCCACGGACATCGTACGCAACAACCTTTCCCAACTTCCGCCCAAGTTCAATTGATTCAATCGTCTAGGACACTATTCCCACTCACGGTGCACCCTCCGCTGTGAAGATGTCGTGAGCGAGTTTCCATCTACTTTGTTGCTGCCGAAAGCTTGAGGCGAGTGAAAAAGTCTCAACAAAGGCTTCCCAAGGTACATCGGTTTCCTGGACTCCATATATCAGGTATGACTCCGGTACAAATGAAACTTGCTCAACAGGGCCACACACGGATCGGTCCTTGACCAACACAGGCACAACTACAGCTCACGTGACCCAATGTCCTACTTCTCCAACTCCATGCCTAGTCTCATATTCCATCACTGTGAACCTATCACTCGAACCAAACCCGTGTAAACTCAATTCCTGAACTAGCGAGTAGATTCCAACTACTCGACTTCTACCGAAGCAACTATAACATTAAGAATAGCATGGATCCATTGAGGACTTAAACATCTACCCTGCTCTCATAGGTGCTCTGGTCATGCAAGTGGAAAACTCTAGAAAACTTATACTTAATACACATACATACTAACCCATATAGTATGTGATAAATCAAAGTTTAAAATGCTATTAAATGCAAACCAAGGCTTGCCTGGCTGCAAGAAAGTATCAAAGTGAATTATCGGAGGGATGACTTCAAGTGGCTATGGGGTCTTCTCGAGCTCGGCAACTAACTGATATGCAAAGAATAATGCAAGTGAATCAATACCGATATTATGATACACCTCAATAGAAAGACAATTAAGTATACGAAATTAATTACACTGGTTCTGGAAATTTTATAGAGGACATTAGGTACTATGAGTGAGGTTATGCCAAAAATTGGGATCAATTCATGGAAGTCTCTGTTGTCTAAAAATCAATGAAGCTAGACTTCCCAGAATTTTTAAGGGGAAACTTGGACTTTAGTATAGACAAAAAGTTGTTGTTCTGTATATAGGAGGTCAAGACTGTCCCAACAAAATTGGTTTCATAATTTTCTAAGTATTCTATGGTGAGATATTTAATTTACAAGTTTGGACATTTTGCTGAAAAAGTTTCTGGACATTTTGGAATTTTTCTGGTATGTACAGGTTTGGAACACAATTTGGCCGTTCAAATAACCTCAAATGGACCTGAAACTTTTACTGTGACTCAAGGGAATTATGTGGCAGATCTGGCCAAGATTCGGAATTTTTGAATTAATGGAGCAGCAGAAATTAATTCCAATAGCATATTTATTCACGGAATTATTGAGGACAAATTAGAGATTTTCATACAGATCCAGGTGCACCACGTGAATGTACAGAACATCCTGGTTGTAACAAAATTAATTTCGGAATTGTTGGACATGAATCAAATTTGCATGAAATCTGGAATTAATATTGATTCTGAAAATTTGAATAATCAAAGGGGCCCAACGCGTTTAAAAGTGCACCAATTGGATTGAGGCCACACGGGAGAATAAAGTTGAAGCCTATGGCCACATCAGATCCACATGCCACACTGGATCCATGGGGCACAACCATTAGGCTGACAGGCCCGGCCTGCAAGGGGTCTTCTTCCTCCTTGCGATGGCGGCGCCATGGGCGGCGCTGGGTGGTGCCAGACGGCGGCCCCTCGCCGGTGCTTCTGCCAGCGGCATGGCGGCCCTTGAAACTCGCTGCTTCTAACTAATTTGTGATGGGGAACTCACTGGTAAGGTCCAGAGAGCGATAGATATTCGGAAATGGTGGTGTGACGGCGGCGGGCGGAACTAGTGTTCTGGTGAGGTCGAACCCGCCTAAACCTAGCTCAAACGGCTTGAGAATCAATCTGAAATCTTCCTTGGATCATGTTGAGGACGAATAGAAGGTGTAAAATGGGTGGGACGGCCTGTAAATCCAAGCTCGACGGTGAGCAGCAGCGTTATTCCTGGCAGTGAGGAAAACTCAAAGCCCGGTTCGAATTCTCGATTATTTTCACTGATTCTTGGACCAGGAGATGCTCATGGAGGTTAGTAAGATATTAATTACCGCATTAGAGCATGGCTCCATCTAGAAACTGAATCAAAGGGAAGACCTAGATTCGGCTATGAAAGTTCTTCGCCGGTAAAACTCATAATCTAGTTGCTACAGTATATGGAATGAGCTCAATCTTTACCAGCATGTAGAAGACATATGAGGTCACCTTTTTCTTAAGGAAGAAAGGCAAGATGATGGCCATAGCGTCCGGGCGACGTTGAGGCAGAGAGTGGCAAGGAAGAACAGTGGAGCGGCCACGGTTTCTCTTCGGGGAGCTTCGCGGAGCTCAAGCTGGGCAGCAAACTTGGTCATAAAGCTGCGCAAAAGGTTGAGGAGTAACCAAGTGCGAAAGAAATTGATTAATACCCATGGTTCTTGCTGGATTTCGAGTAGAGAGAAAGAACTCCGTTCAGCTCAAGTTTCTGAATCCAGAATGAAACAAAGGCAAAGTGATCGACTTTGGGTTTAAAGGAGGATAAGGAGGAGGCTTGGGCATGCTGTTTGCAGCTGGAGGTGACTTCAAGCAAGCAGGCAGCTCGGTGTCCATTTTTGCATGCGTGTGGTGTCGCTCTGGAGTGAAACAGAGTTGGTTCAGCTGTGTTTGAGTGTATGACAGTGGGTCCCACTTTCTCCCCTCTAGTAATTCATCTCTGGTCAGTAAATTCTCCACCAGATTTCTGTACAAACTTACTAGTTATTTACAAGGAAAGCAAATCAAACATGGAAAAATTTTATTCTGCAGTTCAAATCCATATTTGGCCAAGTTCCATTCGAGTTCAAATTTGAATTCAAATTTGAGTGGAAATCAATGTCCTTATTGAATTAATTAGTAAACGGTCTTCAAAAATTCTGAAATTTAGCAGAGGTACTATTTGGAGTATTTGGAATATATTGGTGAACTCAAATTTGTATTGTTGTATCATTTGAACATGAGCCATTTTTAAATTTTGAATTCCCTCCATTAGGGTTTGAAAGCATTTGATCTTCCAGTTCCTTTTTATTTCGTTTTCTCATTCAAAATTTTTAGTCCTTCTAACTGAACCTTGCACTATGAAAATTAGGGCATTTACATTCCTCTCCCCTTAAAGGAATCTCATCCCAAATTTAGAAATGAAAGAGATGGAGATAGGAAGTTTACCGGATATGAGATGATAAGAAATCCGGATAGTTGGAGTGGAGATATTCTTCAGTTTTCCATGTCACTTCTTCAGCGGTATGGTTGCTCCATAACACTAAATAAAACCAAAGCATGCTGTTCCGCGTGGTTCGGGTCTTCTCGTCGAGAATCTGAATTGGATGTTCAGTGTAGGTGAGATACGGTTGCAACTCGCTGATTTCATCGGCATTGACTGCAGCTTTGAACTTGATACATTTCTGGAGCTGATACATGTGGAAAATGACGTGTATACCAGCGAGAGATGCCAGTAATTCCAATCGATAAGCCACTGATCCGCACTTCTCCGTGATAGCAAATGGACCGATAAATCGGGGGGCGAGCTTTCCTTTTACTCCGACTGGTGAATTCCTTTTATCGGAGACACGCGGAGGTACACATGATCTCCAATATGAACTGTAGCGGGCAACGCCGCTTGTTTGCATAATTCTTCTGTCGAGATTGTGCCGCTCTCAAGTTCGCTTGAATGATCTGAGTTTGTGCCTCGGCTTCATTGACTAGATCAATCCCGAATGTGACCCTTTCGCCGGACTCGCACCAATTCAGCGGTGTGCAGCATTTTCGGCCATAGTGAGGTTCGTATGGTGCCATCTTGATACTCTCTTGATGCCCATTGTTGTATGAGAATTCCGCCAATGGTAAATGATCATCCCAATTTTTAATGTGGTTTATGGCACATGTGCACAACATGTATTCAAGGACTTGATCTACCCTCTCCGTTTATCCATCGGTCTGTCGGTGACATGCGGAGTTTCTAATCATCTTAGTACCCAACAAGGAGTACAGATGCTGCCATAAACGGCAACGAACTGCGAGCCTCGATCTGAAACAATCGTATGAGGAATGTCATGTAGGCACACAATTCTCGATGTGTACAACTCTGCATACTTCTTGGCATTGAGTCGAACATTTACTGGAATGAAATGTGCTGATTTGGTTAGTCAGTTGACAATCACCCAAATCGAATCGTGCTTCCGCAATGTGAGTGGTAATCCAACAATTAAATCCATACTCACGTCCTCCCATTTCCATGCCGGAATACTTAATGGCTGCAGCTGTCCCGCTTTGTTCATATGGTCGGCTTTCACTCGCCGACACGTATCACACTCGGATATGTACTTTGCTATTTCCCGCTTCATCTGTGTCCACCAAAACTTGGTCTTCAAATCTTGATACATTTTATTGCTGCCCGGATCAATAGAAAATTTTGACATGTGAGCTTCATCCAATATTTTTTCCGGAGCTTCTCATCCTGGGGTACAACTATCCGGTCCTTGAACCATAATGTACCGTGATTATGTTTCCGGAAACATTTTACCACCCCGCTGTCCACTCTTTCCCTTGTGGGTGACATACCCTTTTCCTTCTTTTGAGCTTCAATAATCTCATCTCGGATTGTGGGAATGGCATCAAGATTATTAAGAGATCCATATGGAACCACATATAGACTTGGTTCTTCATCTTCCATTTCAGCCATGCTGATGTTGTGGACATGAGCTTTCCGACTAAGAGCGTTGGCAACCACATTCTCTTTACTGGGGAGGTAGTGAATTTCAATTCCGTAATATATGATCAGCTCTAACCACATTCGTTGTCTCATATCCTGCTCCTTATGCGTGAAGATATACTTCAAAATTGTATGGTCAGTGTAGAGGTGTACAAGATTTCCAAGCAAGTAATGCCTCCACATCTTTAATGCCAATACAACAATAGCGAGCTCAAGGTCGTGAGTCAGATAGTGCTGCTTGTGGTTTCGAAGTTGTCGAGATCCATAGGCGACGACATGTCCTCCTTGCATAAGAACGCAGCCAAGTTCGATGCCGGATGCATCACAATAAATGTCGAACGGTTTTGTCATGTCCGGCTGAGCAAGAACCGGGGCTATTTTAAGGTGCTCCACTAATGTCTTGAATGCTTCTTCACAAGCTAAACTCCAAGTATATTTGGTGCCCCTTTTCAGCAGCTCCGTCATCGGTTTAGCGATTTCTGAGAAGCTCGGGATGAACCTCCAATAATATCCCGTTAAACCGAGGAATCTTCGGACCTCGTGGACAGATTTAGGAGATTTCCATTTCTGTACTTGGACAATTTTACTTGGGTCCACCACGATACCCTCAGCTGAAATAATGTGCCCTAAGAATGGCACTTCGCTGATCCAAAATTCACACTTGCTGAACTTTGCGTATAACTTGTGATATCTAAATGGTTGCAACACAATTTGCAAATGTTCAACATGCTCTTCCTCTGACTTGGAACAAACCAATATGTCATCGATGAAGACTACGACGAACTTGTCCAACTCCGGCATAATTACTGAGTTCATGAGATACATAAAGTGAGCCGGAGCATTGGTAAGACAAAAAGACATGACAAGAAACTCGTATAATCCATATCGCGTCGAGAATGCCATCTTCGGTATATCCTCCAGTTGGATTTTGATTTGATAATATCTGGACCGAAGATCCATCTTCGAGAACACCCTCGCACCTACAAGTTGATCGAACAGAATGTCGTGTTGGGCAGCTGGTACTTGTTCTTTATAGTCACGTCATTGAGCAGTCGATAATCTACGCATAACCTCAGAGTCTTATCCTTCTTCTTTACAAGCAATGCAGAGCAGCCCCAGGGTGACGAGCTTGGGCAAATGAAACCCTTGTCCAAAAGGTCCTTCAAATGCTCATTTAATCCTGCTAGTTCATTAGCCGACATTCGATACGGTCTTCAAGAGATCGGTGTGGTTCCTGATACAATTCAATCTTGAACTCGACATCACGTTCGGGTGGCATGCCCAGTAAGTCCTCGGGAAACACATCGGGACACTCACGGACCACCGGAATATCTTCAAGTTTAGTTGCTACCGTGTTATATGCAGCTGTACTGTCCTGCTCCATGCTGTCCAAAAACAGTGTGTGCTGTCTGTGCATCGGGGAGTTAAATTGGACAGTTTGGGTACTGATATTAAGAACGGCACCATGATGGTTTAACCATGACATCCCCAATACTACGCCGATCTTCTGTCCATCCAATATAATCAGCTAAGTTGGATATATTTTTCCTCCCAAACATAGAGCTGCTTGGGGAACAATCTGACTGGCAGAGATACTTCCTCCCAGTGAACTGCTAAGATAACTATTCTTGGCAGTATTGGTGGATAACTGGTGCTGATCCACACCTGATTTACTGATGAAACTGTGGGTAGCACCAGAATCGAAGAGTATGAGGACGGGTATGTCTTTGACAGCAAACATGCCCGCTAACACCAAAGCTCCCTCCGGAACACCCTAGAGCACTATATGTTAAACACTTACGATTTGCAGTGCTGTCCTCTCAGGTTGAACACGGAGCTGAATACACCGTTGTACTAGTACTTGTCCGCTGCTCAACATTTTCTATGTGCAATCCTTGGTATAGTGCCCAACACGATCACATGTGAAACACCTATACCGGTTCAATGCCCCTCTGACTTGTAGCCTAACTATTTCTGCATCTTGCGATGAGACACATGCCCATTGAAAAAATTGAGACTGTTCCTGCTGATGCTGTACTACGGGTCGGAAACCTGATACTTCCAACAGATGAATTGGATATGAGCTCGGTTGTACAGCCGGCTGCCATCTCTGACCGGATGGTGATCGGTAAACCACACAGTATTTTTGAGGAACATTATTTGTGCTGTCCTGCACAGCAATTCTCTTCTTTCACTTCTGAGCGACCCGCTCACGTGCGGCATCCTCTTGCATAATCGTGGCATTAAGCACAGCGTTGAATGAGTTGTGGTTGAATAATGCAAGCTTGTCGTTCAAAATGGGGCTTAGACCCCGATAGAAGTACTCTCGCTTCTGATCCATCGTACTTACATACTCCGACGCATATTGCGCTAGCTTCATAAAGACTTTGGAGTATTCATGAGCACTCATTTCTCCTTTCTTCAAATAATGAAATGCCTAAACCTTCCTTCTCATAATGGCGGGAGAAACATGATAGGCGTGGAATGCGTCCCGGAACTCCGTCCAAATGACTTGCTGTCCGGCGGCCAAGGAGGCGATGTGGTTCACCCACCAAGCACTGGCAATGCCATGTAGCTGTTGTGCTGGATATAAAACATTCATATGATCACAGCACTGTAGCAGTCCAAACTTAGACTCAATGGTGTGGATCAAATGGACCACATCTAGAGGTTCTCCATCATCACTGAACACGGGTGGTGCAGTCGCCAAGAATCCCGGATATGTTGCTTGCTGAGGTTGACGATTGCCCTCGGCTTGACGCCCCCCCTCATGTGACGTAATCTGCATGAGGGTTCGCAGCAGCTCGGTCCGCTCGTCGCGCGAACCCACCATGGCTGCGATATCAAGGTGGAGATGGTGGCTGTTGCGCCGGCCGTTCTTAATCTCCGGAGTCATCCACTCCCTGAGTTGAACCACCGACCTCAAACATTGCGCGAGTGTGATCCATTCTGCAGCCACAGCCATGAATCCAACATGAGACGAGATATTGCAAGATCACATAAGGATGGAAACGATAGTGTGTGTATTGATAACCAAACTTGCATAACGGTCATATATTGATAAAGTGTAAACTTTATACCAAATGTATCATCCGTGGACCAATGTTACAATAGTGAGTTCCAAAATAATGAACTCCATGTATCGAAATACATTTCGACTATCGCTGGTCGCAACAGAATGTTATGCGCGTCATCAAATGCACACCCTCAAACTTTCTTCAATAAGAGACAAACATGGCCATCAAAAGAAATGAGGTTTGACTGGGTCAAACCCTCACTTCCATTGGTAAATTGTTGACTAAAAACATCTGGTCTGTTACGAAGCTTCTCAAATTGAAATCAAGGACCAAATTTAAAACAAAACCAGAATATGTCAAACCGATTAAGTTTCTGTTGAAACCTGACCAGTCTGTAGTAAATTCGAATTTGACCAAGTAAATGGCCGAACCAGACCATTAGGTGAACTACAAAGCCGAAGTACATTTCAAGGCCTTTCCAAAACGTATTTGTTTTCCTCCAGATCATGTTATTGTTAAGGATATATGATTTTGCAAACCTGACAGTTTTTCTGGAAATTTTGACAGCAACTCCTCTGTTTATGGCTGTTTTTGTGCACAATTTCCAGATATACAAACATCAAAATTTACAAAGGACACAGATTACAAAGCTGTAATAAAATAAACAAGGATTCCATAAATGTCTCGCACGAGCCTGTTCGATTTTTCTAGAGTGAGATATAGCAAAAAAATAGTAAAGGGCCCAGAGAGGGTTTCAGTTTCTGTCAAGTTTGGCAGATTTGGAACTTTGAAATTTTGAACAGGTTAGAGGGGAATTCAGCTCAGGAGTTGAAGATAACAGTTTTAGAGGACTTCTTAAACTTTCCATACATGTAATATACACATTCATTGGAGTTTTCTACTGGGAGATATGGTTTATTAAATTCAGGTCTTTTTTCTGGCAGAAAACAGGACACTCTGTTTTCGAATCTTGTGAGTTCAAAACCTACTCCAATTTTGAAAACTTAGTTCAAAATCAGAGATCGATAGATAACATACTAATTCATACATTATCTTGGTTCCATTTTACAGAAACTTCATTAATGTATGAATGGGATACATGTCGGTACTATGTACCTCACAAAAGTGAAAATCCTAACCGGTTATACCGGCATATACTTCAAAATCGGTGGCACTATAAACGGTCACCCGCAAACGTTTTTTAAGCGCAATACGATAAAGTGGTTAGTGTACCTGCATAAGACACACAATTTACAGAACACCCATTATGGTGTCGTACGACACGGCCCGCACGGGCGGGCATTTCAAGGAGTCACAATAATATATATGAAAGTAAGAACATCCGTCGCGTATGATTCCATATGGGCCGCCCCGAGCTGAGCCACGTCTCGAGGTACATGGCCGGGTTTTCCACCACACGACGGGGTTCCCACATCTTTGCATAATGTTGCAGCAGTAGAAGGTGCTTTCAAGTGTTTCATAAAAAACACACTACGTGCTTTTCAACCGCACGATAGGTGGCCACACAATTTATCTCTTGCGCTAGGGATCAGTGCTGCGTATGGCCCTTTGAACATTGTACGTTCAAGACTTGCATAGGTCATGTTTTTGACCAAACAATGCGGTATCCACGCTTTTGCCTGAAGCACGCTGGGGAACAGATTTTCATATCTTCCAAGAACCATGAGAAGGTTCAGAGAATCATATTAATTCCTGTGCCATACATCGTACTACCTCTCTTACGGTGAGCATACCACAATTGATCCGCTTGCGGTGGCATAGCTTACCACTTACCTGATGTCAGATCGTCATTATATAATATAAAAACACATATGTTAGCATTGTCACCTTAATAACTTATGCTAATACAGTCCTTATGTGGGCCTAGTACCGTATCCTCACCGTGTCCTATGTTTTTCTCGTAATACGATCCATATTACAGTGTGATGTTCACAATGTGATTCTGATACCAGGCTATGAGGATTGGGGTCCACACTTTCTAGGAATGGCATTGGGTGGTGCCATGCCATGTGTCACCCAACAACACACATGTAATGAAACACATATTACATAGATCATTTGTTGAAATTTACAAAGTTGTACAGCTTACAAATATTTTATAAAAATAAAATTTAGCAGAAGAGAAGAATACAACTCTCGTACTCAAGTCCAATAAACAAAAGAGAAGCCATCCAGCCCACAGATGCCCCTCACTACGCAGTTGAAGAACATACAGCAGTGGCATGGTTTCCTGTGAGTATAACGCTCGGAGAGTTCCGAGTTTCATCGGACAACCATAATCATAATCATAATCATAATCATAAAGGCTAGTACCTGCAAAACAACTAATATAGCAACCGTGAGCATGAAGGCTCAGCAAGACTTACACGTCTCAACTAAGGATGAAACTCTATATGCATAACATAAGTAATATAGTACAGCAGATTGCATAAAAGACTCGCCGACAAGTTCATCCTTATTTTCAGTTTTAGCAGCAAATTAAGGACTCATGGAAAGTAAACATAGAGAACAACCTGTCAAGAGCATTGTAAGTATCAATACAAGATTAATTCATAAACCATGTTTAAATAATATTCAGCTCAACATATTTTCTCCGTCAGAATGCAGTGAACAAGTGGTACTCAATAACCGCAAGGGGCCGTGATTCAAATCAGGGATACCCGGAATACATGACACGTACGCCTGTACTAGAAGTCACGTAGGTGCACTCTACGGATGTCATACGCAGCAACCTTTCCCAAGTCCCGCCCAAGTCAAATCGATTCAATCGTTTAGGATAGTATTCCCACTCATGATGCACCCTTCGTTGTGAAGATGTCGTGAGCAAGTTTCCATCTACTATGCTGCGGCTGAAAGCTTGAGGCGATCAAAAAAGTCTCAACAAAGGCTTCCCAAGGTACATCGGTTTCTTAGACCCCATATATCCAGTATGATTCCGGTACAAATCAAACTTGCTCAAAAGGGCCGCACACGGATCGGTCCTTGACCGACACAGGCACAACTACAACTCATAGGCTCCTATGTCCTGCTACTCCTACTCTGTGCCCGGTCTCATATTCCATCATGTGAACCCCTCACTCGAACCAAACCCTTGTAAACTCAATTCCTGAACTCGCGAGTAAATTCCAACTACTCGACTTCTACCGAAGCAACTATAACATTAAGCATAGCATGGACACCTCGAGAACTTAAACATCTCATTGCTGCTCTGGTCATACAAGTGGAAAACTCCAGAAAACTTTACTTAATGCACATACATACTAGCCCATATAGTGTGATACAAATAAAAGTCTAAAATGATGTTAAATGCAAACTGATGCTTGCCTGGTTGCGACATGGTATCAAAGTTAATCTTTGGAGGGATGACTTCAAGTGGCTCTGAAGTCCTCTTGAGCTCGGCAACTAATCGATATGCAAAGAATAATGCAAGTGAATCAATAGCGACATTATGATATAACTCAATGGGAAGATAGTTAAGTATATGAAGTTAAGTCAACTGGTTCGGGAAATTTTACAAAGGACATAAGGTACTATGTGTGAGGTTCTGCCAAAAATTGGGATCTATTCATGGAAGTCTCTGTTGTCTAAAAATCAATGAAGCTAGACAATTCCCAAAACTTTTAGGGGAAAACTTTGACTTTAGTATAGCCAAAAGTTGGTGATCTATATATAGGAGGTAAAGAGTGTCCCAACAAAATTTGTTTCATAATTTTCTAACCATTCTACTGTGAGATATTGAATTTATAGTTTTGGACAATTTGCTGAAAAAGTTTCTATACATTTTGGAACTTTTCTGGTACATACAGGTTTGGAACACAATTTGGCCATTCCAATAAACTCAAAGGGACCTGAAACCTTTACTGGGACTGAAGGGAATTATGTGTCATGACCTGGCAAAGTTTGAAAATTTTTAAATTAATGGAGCATCAGAAATAATTCCAATGGCATATTTCTTCATGGAATTATTGAGGACAAATTTGGGATTTTCATACAGATCCACGTCCACCACTTGAAAGTATAGAACATTTGGCTCCAAAAAAATTTATTTCAGAATTTTTGGACAATAATTTTATGAGATATTGAATTTGGGAAGAATCTAGGAAGGATTTTCGTGTTGGTGCCAACGGCACATCGCCCAGAAAGGCGAGTTCACAAGAATCGGAAAATAAATTTGCTCCAACAGTGGGGTTGTATAGGATCCTCATTGGCATCCTTCTAATAAAACATAGAATGGTTGCCAAAGGTGAGGTCATCCGAAGAATTTTGGTTGACTACTCAACTTCCGCAGTCCATTCTCTGCTTAGAATAGAGGTTAACTCCTTGACCATCTGTTGGACAAATACTCCATCACGTGGGTCAGGTGGAGTTGTTGGCAATGATAGCTTCCTATGGAAATAGTACTTCGAGGTTTACCAAAATTTTCAAATATTTCTTCCTCGAAGTAAAAGGGAAAGTCTGATGGTTGAATATCTTCTTCCTTCATAGTTTCTGGTTTGGGAGAGAATTCTTCCGGCAAGTATCAGGATAAGCAAGAAATTGGTTCATCCTTGTCCATAGATTTATCCTGAGCTCTTGACTTGGCTTCCTCTTGCGGAGGCTCATTAAGACCCATAATGAAGAATTTTCTAGAATTCGATCTAGAAGATCCTTACCTTCTTTCAGCGTCTTATGGAGAAAAGATCCTCTAGCCATAATGTCAAGATGTAGGGCAGACTCTTTGTTCAACCCCATGAAGAATTGTTGCAAGAGCAACGGATCAGGGATGGCCAAATTTGGGCCGGGATATCTCAAAAGAGAGAATCTATCCCAAGCTGCACCTATGGATTCCTTCTCTATCTGCTGGAAGCATAGTACTTTCCTCTATAAGGAAACAATTGACCAATTGGGAAGAAAGTAAGACAAAAATTTTCTCGTAATTCAGTACAATTACCGTTTGTCTTCCCAACATTGTGGTCATACCATTGTTTGGATTTTTCCTTGAGGGAAAAAGGAAACAACTTCCATTTGAGAGTTTCCTATAATTAGAAGGCATGAACACAGTTGTTCGAACTCTCACAGATAGTGGTAAGGGTTTTTATAATTCGTTCACAAGGAGGATTGTTCCTGAACCATGACTATGAAGTCAGGGCGAAGTTCATAGCTGGTAGAACAAATGGGTTTCGCCGAAGGCGGTGGCTTGTAGAACTTGCCCTCTGGAGCAGAATATGAAAGAATGTCGGGTTGCTCCATAAATGTGGTTTGTGTAAGAAAAGGAAATGAAAGGTAAGAAGATAGCTACGAGGGTGAATAATGTTCAAAGATCAACAACAACCGTTCCCTGGCAACAGTGCTAGAAATGCTTGTTGATTTTTCTTATGTACAAAATAAATTTCTCAAGCGCATGGAAACAATCGTGTAGCACTTCACCTTAAAGAGTATTACCAAGGGTATCGAATCCAAGGAACATGTGTGCTAATCATATGAACTAGTTTACCCAAGGATGCAATGTTGTTTGGTAGGCAAGAAACGGAGAGGAATTCAAAGTATTGATTCTAATTCAAAGAGATTTGTGGCAGTTGCTTGCTTCGGGCACTGGTTTGCCCCTAGCAACACTAGGACGACTACACCCTAGAGCCTATGGATAGCCGAACATGGAGGATTACAATGGACATATACAGCTATTGAAAAAGCCTGCATTCGAAGAGAACAAGAATGCGAAAAATGTGAACATAAAATTTTGAACATAATTTTGAAGTTGAAACTCAAATGCATCAAGTGGCTATGAGGAACTAACCAACAACTTAGGACTTGTTAAAACTTTAATTATATACTAGGATAGTGCTTATGGGCGTGATAACCAAAATAGGAAATACATGGAAAAATACCTAATGTGCAAGTGTTAACTTTCGTTATAAAGAATAAAATGAAGAAGAAAAGAATACATATAACACTCCTCTAAAGATACATTAAATCAAAGACCTAAATAAGAGGTTCAAGATACTCTAATGCAATTATAAACATAAGAAGTTTGTATTGGAAGCAAAGCAAATGTAATATTCCATCAGATTCAAAAATGTGTAGTGCAACATTATAGGAGAAATACAAATCAAATGTGAATTTTGAAACTTAACCTGCTCAATTACCAGATTGAGAGTTCCATTCAACTGCACATAAATTAGATGCTACCTATGCCAAGTATGGCTGAATTTGGAGCATGTTTGTTTGGCATTCTAACTTACCAAAGAAGATTGGGATAAGGAGGAGTCAGGTGGGACCCGCATGTCATTCTTATTCCCAACTACAGAAACTCAAATTTTCTTCCTCTTCACGTACACGCCACACGTTCTTCTCCCTCCGTCTTTATCTGCAAGCTCGTTCTCCTCTGCCCCCGACCCGCCGCGCTGCGCTCCTCCCGGCCCCTGCTCAATGCTGCCTGGCCGCCTCGTTCGTCCGCTGTCTGCATCCGCCGTCCGCTGCCGGCTCACATCGCACGCATCGCGCGCCGCCGTGCCCATCTCTACATGCCGGCCGCGCCATGGCCGTGTCCCGACCCCGGCCAGCGACGGCAGTGCCAGGCCACTGATGCACACTTCCACGGCGCCACCCCCACGCGCCGCTCACCCTGGCCGTGAACTAAGCCACCACAACGCTCCGCCTCCCTCCTGCGCCCCTCGCGCCTGTGCGCACTGAGCCCTCGAGGCACCCAGCTCGTGCCACCTAGCTCGTCCGCGTCCTGTCACCATCTCTGGCCGCGCCAGCACCACGGCTGCGCCGATGGCCGGTCCATCCCCAGCGCCCAGCACGCCGTCGGTACTGACCACGCGCCGCCGCCGACTTCATCCGCCGCCGGTACTGATTGTACCCTCTGCGCTGCAGCTTCTGCCGGCTCTCCGCTCGCGGCTGAGCGCCTCGCCAGTGCCGCCGTCGCCCACTGTGCCATCCCTGCTTGCGCTTGTCGCCCTCGGTACATCGTCACCATGTTCCGTGTCGCTGCTGCGTCCTGGCAGCGAAGAGAGTGATGTGTGTTATTGATGAAATGCAGGAACACGTTGATGACACATCGGCAATGACAGTATGTCCAAGGTTAGCTCTAAATTGTTGCATTTTTGTTCGGGTCATGGGTGCAACCAAACTATTGGATGAAATGTTTGTAAGGGAAATCCAACTGTGAAGTGACTAGAACTGATCTGGGATGCAGGAACACGCTGTCAAATCATCGGAAAAGGTCAGCTCGACCTATAGAATCTATGAATTGTTCAGGAGGGACCGGGTCGAAGATGGAGCCAATGTGTTTGACGAAATGTCTACCAGGTAAAACCAAATGGACATGATGATCAGTGGAGGGTGACTTCAACGTATGGAAGAAACTCCTATTACCAGAACATGATAATCTCCATAAGCATGATGATTCTGGTGCAGCGCCAACTATTCTTTTTGACTGCCGTCCCAGAGAGGGCAAAGTAGTATTCTTGATCTTCCCTGACAGGGATACCATGACTATCCAAATCTTTTGGCCAAATTCCTTCTTCCTGGTGAGTTTGGTTTCAGCTAAAGTTGAGCTCAGGGTATTCTGTATATCGACCTTGACTTGACTGCTGCAATGCAGGGAGAGCTTGAGCCGGTTAATTATCTATCAAACTTTGGTCTTGTCATGTTTCCCCTACATCCTAGGACAGAGTACAGACTTTCAAAGATAAAAATCAGGTTGGCCCTATTCCAATCATGTTGTCATTCAAGAAAATGTTCCCTTTGCATGAAATGTCTAATTTAATGCAAATAATTCCATTAAGCATGATCATTTAGAAGGTTCATTCTGGAAGGTTCATTCATTGGATAGAATTCCATAACCTTGCTAGAAGTCCTCTACATATCCTAATATCCCTATTGAATAATTTAGTAAATAAACTAAGCAATCAGTGGTCCATATAAAGTAGATTATACACAACTAAGCTTAGCTGCAGATAATTAGTGGCAACTTTTCTTGTCACATTTACTACCTCCAGTAATTCACTTCTGTCCAGAAACCTATCCTGCATACTTAAGAAGTTAATTTACCATCTAGTCGCATATTACAAAGACCCATCACACTATTGGAATCATTTTTTTAAGTCTATTTCCATCATGACCATAATACGCGTTAATTCACTAATTAGGAATTTATTTTCATGTGCATGTGCATAGCGGTAGAACAACAGCCGACGAAGGATGATGAGGAGTTGAATTCAAAGGATGATGAAGAGTTTAACCCAGAGGATGAAGTTACTGACCTAAATAATGAATACGAACATAGGAGCAAGGCAAACCCCGGTTTGCATTTAAGTACTATTTCAAATTTCTATTTGTATCACTTAAGTCTAGGATGATTTTGTGCATTAGAGCTAAGGTGCATGTTACTCCAATTGCATGAACCATAAATCCCATGGAGTATTGGGTAGGTCTACAGCCCGACGAGTAGAAAATGCCATGCTTATGCTCATAGGAATCTTGTAGAAGTCGAGTAGTTGGAATCTACTCGCGAGATAGGATTTTATCACACGGGAAAGATTTGATCGAAGAATGGTTTATGAATATGAAATTGAGACCTAGCAGTGGGTAAGATGCAGCAAGACATGGTCTCACGTGCGTAGCCCTACTTGTGCCGATTGATGACCGATCCGTGTGCGGCCCTGCTAGACAAGTTTGAACAGTACCAGATGCATAATGGGCATATAGAACCCAGGAAACCGATGTAACTTGATAACTTTGATGTCGAGGCATAGCCCATTGTCGATAGAGGCAGGCTAAGGGTAGTAAGGTGTAAATTCTCCTACAGGCACAGACACGCTCCGTGCGGGATCCATATGCCCACGATGGTGGGACTGGTTCGGCGTTTGAGTTCTCTTGTGAATGGTGGCTGCGTATGACAAGGTAAGGAGCACGGCACACTCCTTTGGCACGGGTGTATGTGACGTGTTATTCGGATGTGTCCTGATTAAAATCACCATCCCTCATGGTTATTTGAGTACCGCTTGTTCACTGTGTTGTGACGTAGTAAATACTGAAGAAGCCAGAAGAATATAATGTATTGAATTATAATTGTTTTGCAACCTTGTGTGGCTTAGAGATACTACAATTAAAAGTTTACAGTATCCAAATACTTAACATGTAATAGCATTATGTGCTTTGGGTATGACATGTCATCGACAAAGCATTTCTTGTTTGATTATGGAGTCTATGATGTGCCGTGCCTGAAGAATATCATTTGCTACTTGAAACATGACTATAAGGATCCACTTGTAGGTGAGTTGATTTATGTTATTCCTAGCCTATGGTTAGACTTTACATTGCAAATGTCTACTGAGACGGGTCAATCTTGCTGAGCCTTATGCTCATGTTTGCGCTTTAATATTTTTTGTAGGTATTAGTTTATTTTTGCTGCTCAGGTTGTACATGAGACTCGAGGTGCCGAAAAGAATCTCGTATGGACCACACCGCTGCTGGATGATCATCATGTTGCTAGTGAGAAGAGTCCTAGGGCATGGGCGTCTTCTCTCATGCTTAGATAGGTGAGAATATGAGTATGTAGTTCCGCTGCATGTGTACCTCTATTGTACACTATTTTGTAAACTCTAATTATATTTATAAAATGAAAACTTTGTATGTTTTGGTAATTCTATTCGTGTTTGCTGTTAGGTGCCGCATCGCACGACACCACCGAATGAGATCCTTGGACGTCGGGACCGCGGTCCCCACTGACATGGTATCAGTGCGTCATTGGGAATAGCATGCTCAAAAAGAGCCTATTTTCGAAAACTCTGAAGTAGTTGAGTGAGGATTAGCTATATGCCCATTAAGGACTGTAACTAGTATAAGTTATAAAGGTGGTGAACTAACTTATTTGTTATAATATTCTATAAGGACGCTTCATCTTCGAGGTAAGAGGTATGGTACGCCATCGAGTGCGGATCAATCTCGGTAAACTCTGCATACGAGATGTGGTATGTGATGTTTTCGTGTCTTGGCTCGGAAAGTCAATATGAGTCTCTAAAACTTGCCATGTTTCTGAGAACATATGACACGCGGTACCCCAGCGTGACATAAAATTAGTAGGAGACCCCGTCGGGTGGTGGATAACACGATAATATGTATCTCTAGAACTATTCACGTTCTATAGGAGCATGTGAAACATCTATGCCTGAGCGTGTATAAGCCGGTTCGTGCGGGAGTCTTTGCTGTAGAGACGTAGTACAACCATGTACCTCGAGACATGACTTCGCTCGAGGGCGACTCACACTAGAGTCGTAGACATTTACTTTCATATATATTATTGTGACTGCCTGTCATGTTTCCCTGTGCCGCCCTTGAGTTGTGAAGGAGTGAAAGGGGATTGTTTGTCTTCTGCAGCTACTATAACTACGGTAGCGACCCGTGTAGAACACATTTGCAAGTAAACGATACTAGGGCCACCTATAGACGTATCCGGATATATCGGTTAGATTTTTACTTTGGTGAGGCATGTAGTACCGGTAGTATCATATTTGATACTTGACCAGCATCCACGACAGAATGGATGCATTGTGTTTGAAGTCCAACTATTGGTTGCTGGTATGTTTGGATTTGTGTCATTTGTTATTGGCTCAAGAAAGGTATAGAACCAAGATTCTTTGTTTCTACCTGAAGTTTGCTCAACTTCATCGGGTTGCAATGTTGGTTAGTTGTTAGAGAACCTATGGGTATGCTATATGGTTAAGAAGATCTTCAAATCCTCTATGACTTTTTTCTTGGACATTTTGGACAGGAAAGCACTTGGAACCGCTCCAAATCCTTGGAAACCAACATTTATCCACCTCCTTGATCTCATGAACTAGCCTCAGTGTTTTTACTATATTATTCCATATAAAACTCTCCTTGACCCTTATGATACAGTTTTAGAAAGAGGGTAAGATGTTCTATAAGTTGGTCATGCGAAGTGTCTTCCAATTCGGCACTTAGCAAATTCCAATCCCGAGTTGAAGTTGGCACACTATGTAGCTGCAATCAGCTCTATTCAGATTTTGGGTGAATTTCATAGAACCATATCTCCTAGGTTATTCAACCAATCTATGTGTATGTTATTCGATTGAAAATATTAGGAAGTCCTATAGATGTTTCCTGTTCACCTCGACAGCAAACTCAATTGCTAACCTATTCCAAAAGTCTAATTTTTAAACTTTGTCGAAGCTGGACTAAATCTGAAACCGTTCTGAGTCTTTCACCATTCTAACCATAACTCATTGTAGATTGTGCCAATGAAGGTCTATAATACCTGGTTAGAAAGTGTAGAGAGTCCTCTACAATTTTTCTACTGAACTCCAGGTCAGAATCCTCATGTAACTCGAGAAAAAACAAAAAGTTACAAACTCTTACAAATCTGGACACAGATCGGGACAGATCTGTATATGGTTACGATTTCGACCATAACTCGTGGTAGAATCATCGAATAACTTCGTGTAATACATTTACAGAAACCTTGTGACCTGTACAATATGTTTTTAATATAACTTGCTGTCAAATTTTGATGTTCTCTACCTGGAAATCAGTGACCAAATCAGCCACAACAAATAAAGTCCTGTCAGAATTATGTTAGAAATCTGGGCACATTGTCCAATTTCAAAAATCCATATCTCTTGAACCAGAAAGGGTATGTTGGAGAGTCTTCTCTAAATCTTCTGTTGAACTCCGAACCAGAAAACCACATGAAGAAGATGAAAAAGCACTCTAACTACAACTGTTGCTGTTGCGAGCTTTAGTGGATTAGCATCTGTATTTTTACCACATCTCTTTGCCGAAAACTTTTCTAGGACATTGTGATGCATTTTGGGAAAGGGAAGGATCTATTCTACCATTTTGTAGTTCAAAGTATTCCCAAATTCCGTACAGAATTATTTGAATTAGGGAGTTGAAACTGGTACTCTGTGCTGGTACTAACTACACTATTCAGATTATCTGTGGACTTTGAACTGGCATATCTTCCAATCTAGAAATTTGAACTAGGCAACTCTATACAATTCTGGAAAGCTTAAGGAGTCCTCTATCAAGTTTCTAGTTGACTCTAAGGCTAAATCTCAAAATAACTGGGTTTAAATCGAAGTATCATTTAAGGTGTATTGGCAGTTCAAAATCTCACGGGTTTGTATTCAGTTATTGTTTTGATCTTAGTTTCAAACAGAATCATAGGATGACTTTGTGTTTTACGTTTCTGGAATCCTGAGGATGTACTCAACAATTTTTCTATGTATTTTTTTTTTCAAATGTTGATGTCTGAAAACTGTGGACAAGATCAGCCATAAACAAAGTAGGTGTTGTCATAATTTTCAGAAAAACTGTCAACTTGCAAAGGCAATATCTCCTCAACCAGAAGTGCTATGAGGTCAAATGAATACTATTTGGAAATCTTTAGAAGTCCTCTACAAGTTCTCTATTCAACTCCAGACCTAAAATGTTATCTACCTATTCTAAATCGAGTTTGAATGCAATGTTGTCAATCTGAACTGAACACCAAATTCTGAATGCTGAAATTTTAGCAAAGCTTAAAAATGCATATCTCTTAAAAAAGAACTGATATGAAGACAAATATGTACTTTCTGAAAAGCTTGTTACCGTTTCTACAACTTTGTCAATAATAATTTCTCCAGATTTGGGATAGAACTGTATGGAAACATTGGATCAAAACTGCTACATTTTAAGCAAGTTCTGCTGGAAGTGCCAGAAAATTCTGCCAACTTTATAATAGCATAACATGCAAACCAAAAATGATATACGGCAAAACCAATACTTTTTAGAAAGGTTTTGAAGTGTACTTTAACTTTGTTATTCATCTTATGATCTGATTTTGGCATTAACTGGATCAAAATCGAGTTTGCGTCCATACTGGTCATTTGTCACAACAGCTTGGCCAGTTTGGAACTTTTGGGTTTGGTTAGGCATTCGGTTCCCGATTTCAACTCGAGGAGTGTCGTGACAAACCAACAGTTGGGACTCAACTATTTACTAAGTAGAATGGAGTGTTTAACTCATTTGAAGCTCTTTTCCTTGGATAGACATACTAGTGTTTGATTTATGTGACTTGTCATATCACGTCTTGTGATTTTGAACGCTAATCGCAATTACTCGAGTTGCATCTCTGTGGGGACCGGAGTCCACACATCCGAGGACTTCATTTGGTGGTGTCGTGTGATGCGACACTTAATAGCACACACAAAAAGGATACCAAAACATATAAAGTTTTCATTTCATAATAAGAAGAGTTTACAAAAGAGTGTACCACAGAAGTACACACGCAACGGAAAATACATACTCATAATCTCACCTAACTAAGCAGGAGAGAAGACGTCCATGCCCTAGGACGATTCTCACTAGCAACAAGAAGAACATTTAACAGCGGTGTGGTTCACATGAGATTTATCTCGACATCTCGAGTCTCATGTACAACCTGAACAGCAAAAATAAAACTAATACCTGCAAAAATCGTTAAAGCGCAAATGTGAGCATAAGGCTCAGCAAGACTTAACCGTCTCACTAGAGATATGTAGGGTGAATACTAACATAGGTAAGGAATAGCATAAATAGACTCGCCTACAAGTGGATCCTTATAATCAGGTTTTATGTAGCAAATGACATTCTCCAAGCACGGCACATCATGGGTTCCACAATCAAACAAGAAACGCTTTGCCGATGATATGACATGCCCAGAGCACATAATGCTATTACAGCTAAAGTATGGGGAAACTGTAAACTTTTAATTATACTATCTCTAAATCATACAAGGTTGCAAAGTAATTATAATTCAATACAATATGATTTTCTAGCTTCTTTAGTATTTACTACGTCACGGCGCAGTGAACAAGTGGTACTCTATTACTACGAGGGACAATGATTGCAATCAGGACACACCCGGACAACACGACTGTCGGTGGTTTTGATCCGGCAGATCCCCCGATACTACTAAAGTGTTAGAGGAGTTTGAGGTTCGGTATGGGCGCGCGGAGATTCCAGAAGGTGAGATGTCGAGTGGCACAAGGGACACCAAGATTTACGTGGTTCGGGCCGTCTGAGCGTAATACCCTACTCCACGGGGTGTGTTGATGTTGTATTGGATGTATGAGCTCAACCTGAGTTGAGAGTGTAGAGTGAGCGTGTCTAGTCCGTGTGTGGAGTGTGTCCTATGTATCATCGGCCTGTCCTTTTTATAGTACAAGGGCAGGCCGTTACAGGTTAGCCTGGCCCGACATGTGGCCCCGGCGGTTACTGATATTGATACACATTCAACACGTTTAATTGCCCTTAATGACTGAGTTATGGGCTTTGACAGCACTGTTACTGGTAATTAAGGTCTTCCGATCATGTTTCATTAATATAATATTAATGACACTTGATCGGGTCTTGAAGTCCTTGATTTCCCTTTGAAGATCCGGAGCCGTTGTGGAGTCTTCCGGAGGTTAGAGGCTGAAGATCTGACGGTTCGACACGTGGCAGTGCCGGAGCACACTTTGGGGAACAGATAGGTCCGGTGTTACCCGACACGTGTCAGTTCTGGAGCTTCCCTCAGTCTGGGGTTAGGTCCGGGGGTGCCATTTCGGTACATAGCCCGGAGCTTCCCCTTGGTGGGCGGTAGCTCCGGTTTGATAGTACACGTGGCGACCCTGGGACTAACCATGTTGGAGAAGCGGGTCCGGTTATGTCTGACATGTGGGCCTCCGAAGGTCTTCAAATCAAGTAGGTGATTTTCCCTTGAGATCTTTGCAATTCCAAGGAGTATATTGTACCCAGGGTACTGATAGTGGCCCCCTGGGCCCACCTCTAGGGAAGACCCCTTTGGTGAAGTCATTCCGCCGGAGGTGGGTCCATCCTTCGACTTTTGAACTGAGTCTTCAAAGGTCTTCAAATGTGCTGTTGGCCATGGTTTGGAGTTAAATCCTCGCCGTTGGCATATCCTGTGTGCGGCAAATGAGATCTTTGGTGTGCGGATCTCACGCAATTGAAGGTCCCCGGTTCCCGATACGAAAATTGTATCGATTCTGCACGCCTTGTCAGGCCGCCACCTTCGGGCTTCCCGCCTCATGATGACAACCGTTCGCCTGGGTAAGAACCTCGACTTGATCATCAGGGTGGTCGCGGGGCCTCTTGTCATCGGCTGGGTGAATTTTTTGGGTAGTATCTTCGGCTTCCTTGCGGTTTCCATCCAAGCGTTGCGAGGGCTTACTTAAGAAGGAAAGCGCGCACCTACTGGAGTTCTCTACGCCTCTCATCTGTTCTTGCGCTCAAACTCCCAACTTGTGCTCGCTTTTCCTCTCTTGCCTTACTATGCCGCGTTGGAGTTGGGTCTCCGCGAGAGCCGTTTGAAGACTGAAGGTGACCTGAAGAAGGTCCGGGCCCTCATGGGATGGTCCCCGGACTTCTTCAACCGTCTGGTCCGCGCCGGAGGAGAGCTCCCATTCGAGAAGGAGCACGCCGGCGAGATGGTGTACTTCTCTTCGCACGCCATGGTGGGGTTTATCCCACCTTTTTCCTCCTTTTTCTTGATGCTGCTAGACTTTTATGGTCTGCAGCTATACCACCTTGGCCCCCACTCCATTCTTCTTGTGTCTATCTTCATCCACTTCTGTGAGATGTGGGTGGGCACGCCCCCTGCATTGAACTCTTCCGGACCTTCTTCACCGTTCATACCACCGGTAGGAGCAATGAGTACCATGGCTTCTATTACTTCGTGAAGCGCAAGAAGTGCCCATTCAAGTACCTCCGGTCGTTACCCTCTAGAAAGTGGGATGATTGGAAGAAGGATTGGATAGTCATCTGGGCGGAGGAGCACGAGAAGCTGGAGCTGCCCGAAGGCCTCCCCAACATCGACACTACAATCTAGAGTGAAGCTCCGGTGCTGGCGGAAGCCTTCAACCCTGCTCTGACCAGGATCCGCCAGTGTGTGGATGGAGGATTAACTCCTCAGGCAGTGTTTTGCAACTTCCTGGTCAACAGGTGGGCACTGCTGAAGAGGAGAGGAAAACTCTGTAAGACCTATGTGTGCTGAATACATTGGCTTGTAGTGAATACACTTGGTTGTGATGATAAAAGTTTTAAATATCACCAAAACACTTTTTTATCAAGGTCCGACTCTAGCTTGGAGCTACAACAAGGTCCGACAGTACGTCTGGCTTGTTTTGGGTAGCTCCGGCTATGTTCGAAGCTAGGTCCGATTTCTTGGTAAGGTACGACTAGCTTTGGTTAGCTCCGGTGAGCTTTATCTTTAGCTCCGGCATGTCTTTGTTAGCTCCGACACATATTTGATAGCTCCAGCATGCTTTTGCTAAGCTCCGACGTACTTTGTCTAAGCTCCGGTTTTGGGTTGACTAGTTTTGACTAGTTTTTGGTAAGCTCCGGTGCTAGGATCTACTAGTTTTGGTAAGCTCCGGCAGGTGCTTCATTGTACTAGTTTTGGTAAGCTCCAGCGCTAGGTTCTACTAGCTCTTGTTAGCTCCGGCTCAAGATCCGAGATGCTCTGGCAAGGTCCAGAACTTGACTGAAGTGCTTCTGATTTTCATTTGCAATGTTTCGTACTTGCTTTACATTGTTGGAAAGTTTTCTTAGTATTCTTTTACTAAGTTTTTGGTGCGTTTTGGTTGATTTGGATGATATCGTGTTACTGTGGTTTTGCAACATGCTTATGTGAGGTGCTCACATAAGGTGTTGTGTTCGGAACTAACTTGAGTCAAGTCGAGGACTTGGGCTTGTATGGATTGGTTGTTTATTCATGTGCAGGTGTTTCTTGAGTTCAAGTCATGGCTGGTGACGGGATCCATTGGACTAGTCTCAGGGAGGAGATGAGGTTCCAACAACCAAGTTTGGAAGGAACTGTGGTTGAGCTGATCAGGAGGTCGCGCAGGATGATTGAATCAAGGGCATTGCATATGAAGGTTACTGAACGTCGAAGGAAGGTGTTCGCAAGTATGCATGCAGTGCATGACGTGGCAACATGGTTCCGAAGATGGGATAAGGAAGGAAACATCTGGTCGGAAGGATCGGATCGTACCGGTTCATGACTTTTGCTGCGGCGGAGTCGGTTATGGCTCAGTATGGAAAGTATCGAGTTGGTTATAATAGGATTTCGTGTGGTTCACGAATTTGAGTTGTTTAGGAATGTGGGATATGTTCCTAAGATGTTTGGAAGTCTTAAGATTGCTTCTATCTTCGTATAGAAGAATCTTGAGCAGTTATGGAATGTTACGATTCGTGATCTGAGTAGGATTGGAGTCCTAGTTGATATTGGGTTGGCCTAAGGGCTGGTTATATAAGCAAGGGAGCCCAGACCTCATGGTGCACGACTTTGGGGCTGTTCCTCTTGTGTTCTATTGAATAAAATTCGTAGTTTGAAGGAACTTTTGTGCCTTGTTCGTCCGACTTGTTCCAGACAAGTTTTACTCGTCGAGTTTCTGGACAGCACTACCTTTCATCGGTGGTTTTATCATAACTCGAGTTTTACAGATCCAATTGACGTGATTATTTTTGGGTTGTCTTTACAACTTGATTATATATCATCTGTAAAAATTTTACGGTCATTGGATTTGTGGTCTATGATCTACACGAGTTTCTTTGCAGCGTTCCAGAACTGTTTTTTTCACGGGTAGGACAGATTGACCTTTGTTTGATCTTTTGATCATAGCTTGATTTTTTCTCGACGATTTTGAGTGATTCTTTTTGTGTTGTCTTCGTGACTTGATTCTCTCTGATATATATCACTTTTGTCACGATGAAACATGTTTAGATTAGTCTCACATACGATTTCTTTAATAGATCATTTTTCTGCCGAAAGGGTTTGGCGTTTTATTGTTTCCGCTGCGTAAGATTTTTAAATCTACCATTCACCCCCCTTTGGTAGCTTTTCACATGCTCTTCGATCCTACAATTGCTATCAGAGCTTCGGTGCTCTAATCTTTGAGATTTGCACGTGTTTTTGACTAATCATCATGGAGAAGTACTCCGCCAAACCTTGTGTGTTCGCTGGTATTGATTTTAAGGTTTGGAAGGCACGCATGGAGGCTTTCATCCAGGCACAAGGCTTTGCAACATGGGAGAAGGTGTATAAGCCTTATGAAGTGCCACCCAATGATCAAGTCACGGCCACAAACCTACGGGACGTCGACAACAACAACAAAGCCCGAAACTTGATCATCCAAGGACTCACTCAAAGCGACTTTGATCGTGTCGCGCACCTCCGATCAACATACGATGTTTGGAGAGCTCTCTATGATTACCATGAAGGCTCCAACACAATCAAGGAGGTAAAACAAGATATGTTCAAAAAGGAATATATGTGTTTTGAGATGCAACCAGGTGAGTCTATTGATGTCCTTTTTGCTCGTTTCAATAAAATTCTCAGCAACTTACGTAGTGTCAATGTAAATTTTTCTGATGCTGAGAATGCTAGGCAACTTCTTAGTGCGTTGGACATGTCAATTTGGGAGATGAAAGTAACATCTATTCGTGAATCAACTGTCATGAGTTCTCTTACATTAGATGTACTTTATTCTAAACTAAAAACTCATGAAATTGACTTCCTAGCACGTAAGAACCCAAATAAGTCTATTGCATTTGTTTCACAACGTGATATGTCTAGCTCCGGCCAATCATCATCTTGCAATACTCTTGCTTTGTTGTCCTCACTAACCATGGAGCAGATCGAAGAATTTCCAGAAGAGGAGTTGGCACTCATCTCTACTAGATTCTCAAAAGCATTGCAAAATGTGAGAACTAGAAGGAGAGGAAGCTCCGGACCTCAACGCTGTTTTGAATGTGGTAAAGTAGGACACTTTCGTATAGAATGCCCTAACCTTTCAGGTCCGACCAACCGGGAAGAAAAACAAAGCAAGGTTCGGACCTCCTCTGGAAATTCCAACAAGAAAAAGAAGGGTACCATAGGATGCAAGATGATTAACAGCTTCATCACCGCACTTCAAGAACTTAGTTCAAGTGATGTAGACTTTGAAAGTGATGAAGATGATGACGATCTGGCCAACTTATGCTTCATGGCGGGCAAAACAAGATCAAGGTCAAGTCAGGAGGTTGCAGAACACAACAGTGAAGACGATGAGGTATGTTCTACATGTAATGAAATGTGTGATGCTATTTCTCGTGCAACTATTATTGTCAAGAAAAGGACAAAAAGCTTAGGGATAATGCTGCTAAAATTGAATCACTAGAATCTGAAATTAACCGTTTAAAAACTTTGATTCCTAGTGATGATGCATGTCCCTCATGTGACTTAATCTATGAACAATTGTCCACATTTAGAAGTGCACACTCCTCCACTCTAGATAGACTTGATGAAGAAATTGAAAAGAACAAAGAGCTTGCTACACTTAATGATAAAAACTTGAAAGATGCTAGCTGTTCTACAATTGATTTGCATTGTTCTACTTGTGAGGATCTTGATAAGAAACTACAGGATGCTATAAATGAAATTTCTATATTGAACAATGCTTTACATTCTCATGAAGTTAAATTTTGTTCCAATTGCAAACTAAAAGGAAAAACTTCATGTGAAAATTGCCTTGATCTGTCCAATAAACTTGATGACATGAATAGGACATTAGATCGGTTTTGTAATAGGAATAAGAACCTAAACTTGCTGCTGAATTCTTCCAAGTCATGCAATGATAAAACTGGTTTGGGTTTTGATTCTCATAATCATGCTAAGGCACATCCACCTAAAATGGTAAAATCATTAGGAAGTGCTTTGATTCAAACAGTTCCTAAACAAAAAGGAGTGGTTTTCAAATCTGCAGGAGTGCTTCCTCATTCGGTTTCAAATAAAAATATTGCTTGCTCATCTAGACATGAACACAAAGTTAAATTTCATTGTACCTTCTGTGGTAGAGATGGTCATGTCATAGATTTTTGTTATAGACTAGCTAAACAACAAAAAAGGGAAAGAATGGTTGCTAGATCTCATAACATTCATGCAACTAGAAAACCACAACCTGCTTTAGTGAGTGAGAAATTTGAAAAGGTAGCTTTCGGACCTTCTGGTAAGAAATCCGCAAAAGCAGCTCTGATAGTTCCGATAGCTCCGAGAGCTCCCGGACCTTCTGTTGTTTCCTTCGGAACTTCAGCTTTTGTTTCCGGAGCTTCAGCCTTGTCTTTTGGAACTGCTGCTTTTACCTCCGGAGCTACTAGTTCTTGTGCTAAAAGAGTTAAGAATAGAAAACCTCAAACTTCGACTCATAAACCTGCTGTTTTATCTCAGTTTTCGCGTGTTTTTCCTACTGCATGTCGTGTGACTCAGTACTGGATACCTAAATGCCTTTTGACTAACCCCAGTATTGAGTCATCGACGTATTGTGCGTCTATGTAGGTTACACGTTTGAGGAAGGAGAACATTTGGATTGTGGATTTAGGTTGCTCATGCCACATGACCGGTAACAAAGATTGGTTCTCCTCCCTATCCTTTGTGTCACGTGTAGAGAATGTTACTTTTGACGATAATTCTTCAACTCCTATAATTGCTAAGGGTTCGGTTAGAGTAAATGATAACTACACTTTGAAGGATGTGGCACTTTTCAAAAAATTGAAATACAACTAGCTTTCTGTTGCACAATTGCTAGATGAAAATCTAGAAATTATTTTCAATAAAAACTGCTGCAAAGTTGAAGGTTCAAATAGTGAGCTTATTTTTAACATGTCTCGGTTTGAAAGAGTTTTTAAAGCTGATTTTGATATGTCTTCTTCTAAGCATAGGTGTCTAGTTGCTAATGATTCAAAGGACTTATATTTTTTGCATCGTAGACTTGGTCACGTAGGCTTTGATCACCTAACACGTGCTAGTGCTCTTGATCGCATACGTGGGCTGCCTAAGCTTAAAGGGGACAATGAAATTGTGTGCTCTTCTTGTAGACATGCTAAGATGGTTGCAGGTTCACATACTCCTCTCACAATGATCATGACAACTGAACCATGTCAACTTTTGCATCTTGACACCTTAGGACCTTCACGTGTTCAATCCTTCGGAGGTAAATGGTATGTTCTTGTTATTGTTGATGATTATTCTAGATACTCTTGGGTTTACTTTATGGCATCTAAGAATGAAGCCTTTAGTCAATTTAGGACTTTATTTCTTAGATTATCAATTGATCACCCAGGATCTTTAAAGGCAATTAGAAGTGATAATGGAACTGAATTTAAAAATCAATCTTTTGATCACTTTTGTGCTGAAAATGGAATAGATCATCAATTTTCTTCCCCATATGTACCTCAACAAAACAGTGTTGTAGAAAGAAAGAACAGAACCTTAGTTGAGATGTCTAGGACTATGCTTGATGAATATCAAACTCCTAGGAAATTTTGGGCTGATGCGTTAGCAACCGCTTGTTATGTCTCAAATCGTGTTTTCTTGCGTGCTAAACTAGGTAAAACACCATATGAGCTTCGGTTTGGACATAGGCCTAGTGTTACACACTTTTGGGTCTTTGGTTGCAAATGCTTTGTTAAGAAACATGGTAATCATGATAAATTTGAACCTAGATCCATTGATGGCATGTTTCTTGGTTATCCATCTCATACTAGAGGCTACCGTGTGCTTTTACTTGACACTAACAAAATTGTGGAGACTTTTTAAGTGTCTTTTGATGAAGCTAGCCCAGGTACTAGCTCTGGTGTTGCAGCACTAGATTCGTATCCTCAAGGGGAGGGTATTTTCGAAGATGAAGAAGAGCCGGTGATACTGCCTAGTAGTTCCGAAGTTGACACGTGTCCAGCTCCGGACATTGAACAAGCTCCGGCTATCACCTATGCTGGTCCTGATTGTCCACAAGTTACAAGCTCATCAATCTACGATGAACCTAATGAAGAAGAAGCTTGTGAGACATCTGTTCCCCTACGTTTTTACAATGATCATCCCCCACAATAGATGATTGGAAGCTTGCACGAACCAGTCACACGGTCCAGGTTTTGCGATCCAAACTCTCATGCTCATTCTGCTTTTGTTGCTTCTTTTGAACCCAAAGATATATCACACGCACTCACTAATGAATCTTGGATTATTGCCATGCAAGAAGAGTTAGAAAATTTTGAAAGAAATAATGTTTGGAAACTTGTATCTCCACCTCAAGGTCACAGTTTAATTGGAACTAAATGGGTATATAAAAATAAACAAAGAGAGGATGGGGTTGTGGTTAGGAATAAGGCTAGGTTGGTTGCTCAAGGTTTCACTCAAGTTGAAGGTCTAGATTTTAATGAAACTTTTGCTCCTGTCACTAGATTAGAAGCCATAAGAATTTTGTTAGCTTTTGCAGCATCTAAAGGTTTTAAGCTATATCAAATGGATGTTAAAAGTGCTTTTCTTAATGGCTACATAGATGAGGAGGTTTATGTCAAACAACCACCGGGTTTTGAAAATCTAGATTTTCCTAATCATGTTTACAAACTGTCCAAAGCCTTATACGGTCTCAAACAAGCCCCTAGAGCATGGTATGATAGGTTAAAAACATTCTTACTTGAAAAGGGGTTTACCATGGGCAAGGTTGATAAAACTCTTTTTGTGCTTATACATGGCAATGACTCATTATTCGTTCAAGTGTATGTGGATGATATTATCTTTGGTGGTGCTTCTCATGATCTTGTGTCCAAGTTTTCAGCAATAATGAGTTCCGAATTTTAAATGAGTATGATGGGTGAACTCACTTACTTTTTGGGGCTGCAAATCAAGCAAACCAAGGAGGGTACCTTTGTGCATCAAACGAAGTATACCAAAGACCTCCTAAGGCGCTTCAACATGGACAAAAGCAAGCCTCTTCGGACACCAATGGGAACAGCGACAACACTTGAACTTGATGAAGATGGTGAATCCGTGGATCAAAAAGAATATAGAAGCATGATCGGATCACTTTTGTACCTCACGGCATCAAGACCGGACATACAATTCAGCGTATGTCTTTGTGCACGGTTTCAAGCTTCCCCACGTGCTTCACATCGTCAAGCCGTCAAAAGGATTCTCAGGTACTTACATGGAACTCAAGAATTTGGCATTTTTCTTCCTTCTTCCTCAACCGTTACTTTGAAAGCTTTTTCGGATGCTGATTTTGGGGGTTGTAGGATTGATAGGAAAAGTACTTTCGGTGCTTGTCATTTTCTTGGTAATTCTCTTGTTGTTTGGTCCTCTAGAAAACAAAATTCAGTTGCACAATCCACAGCCGAATCTGAATATGTAGCTGCTGCTAGTGCTTGCTCACAAATTCTTTGGATTGTTCAAACACTTAAGGACTATGGGGTTGATCAAGATAGTGTTCCACTGTTTTGTGATAACACTAGTGCCATTTGCATTGCTAAAAACCCCGTGCAACATTCTAGAACTAAGCACATTAACATTAGGTATCACTTTCTCAGAGATAATGTTGAAAAAGGAAACATTGTGCTTCACCATGTAGATACCGAACATCAATTGGCTGACATTTTTACAAAACCTTTGGATTTCACTCATTTTTGTTACATTCGTAGTGAAATAGGGGTTATGCATCCTCATGGCTTAATTGAGGGGGAGTTTTTTGAAACTTAGGAAGTCTATGTGTGAATCTGAAATTAAAATAATATGAGCATAGTATTTCATACATATATGACTATGTGATTCCTTTTACATGCTGAAAGTTCTTACTACATTACTCGTGTTATACATTTTGTAGTTTTTGCCATGTCTAGTAATTGGAATAATTACTTACACTAAATCTGGTCATGGTCGAACTTTCTTGCTGTTTTGAACTTGTTGCATGCTCATAAATGCTTTTAATTATTATGAATTAATCAAGTAATCAACTCACATGTTCAGTTTTTATGAACAAATATAAATTGAGAAAAGATCAAGAGAATATGCATGCATCGCACTTCTTCTTTTGAGATGGCTTGTCATTGCACTTAGATATGAACTTGGAAGAAGTTGTGTATGACTAAAACCATGTCCTTAAGCTTCTGATTGTCAAATGACATAGGCTTGACTTGGTTGGTTAGAATAAGGCAGATGCGCATATAATCTCTTGCAAATATCATATAATCTAAATTTATGCTTTGAAAAATAATAAAATGCAGCAACTAGTGTCATGCTTTCAGGTTTAGAAATAGTTAAGTTTGTGAGATCATGACTTGCTTAAATTGAAAATTACATTTGATCTCTAGCATGGCTTACACTACTTTATGTATTTCATTGATGTGATAATGTAACGTACTTGATAGTATGACTTGGATGAGCTTTGTTTATATGTATATGTTATAATATGCTCATAACAACTAAAGGGGGAGAGATAATTTGTTTATATGCGCATGACTTGCTGAATACATTGTCAAAGGGGGAGAGATAAGCATAAAAAGATGAATATGTACATAAGGAGAGATAATAAAGGGGGAGATATTTTCTTCTCATTTTACTTCTGATTTACAAAAGGGGACAAATTGCCTTCAAAACATTTATGTGAATAATCCAATGTTCGGATTTTAAATGGTGTTGCCAATGCATTCATCAAGGGGAAGATTGTAAGACCTATGTGTGCTGAATACATTGGCTTGTAGTGAATACACTTGGCTGTGATGATAAAAGTTTTAAATATCACCAAAACACTTTTTTATCAAGGTCCGACTCTAGCTCGGAGCTACAGCAAGGTCCGACGGTAGGTCTGGCTTGTTTTGGGTAGCTCCGGCTATGTTCGAAGCTAGGTCCGATTTCTTGGTAAGGTCCGACTAGCTTTGGTTAGCTCCGGTGAGCTTTATCTTTAGCTCCAGCATGTCGTTGTTAGCTCTGACACATATTTGATAGCTCCGGCATGCTTTTGCTAAGCTCCGACGTACTTTGTCTAAGCTCCGGTTTTGGGTTGACTAGTTTTGACTAGTTTTTGGTAAGCTCCGGTGCTAGGATCTACTAGTTTTGGTAAGCTCCGGCAGGTGCTTCATTGTGCTAGTTTTGGTAAGCTCCGGCGCTAGGTTCTACTAGCTCTTGTTAGCTCCGGCTCAAGATCCGGGACTCTGGCAAGGTCCGGAACTTGACCGAAGTGCTTCTGCTTTTCATTTGCAATGTTTCGTACTTGCTTTACATTGTTGGAAAGTTTTCTTAGTATTCTATTACTAAGTTTTTGGTGCATTTTGGTTGATATGGATGATATCGTGTTACTGTGGTTTTGCAACATGCTTATGTGAGGTGCTCACATAAGGTGTTGTGTTCGGAACTAACTTGAGTCAAGTCGAGGACTTGGGCTCGTATGGATTCGTTGTTTATTCATGTCCATGTGTTGCTTGAGTTCAAGTCATGGCTGGTGACGGGATCCATTGGACTAGTCTCAGGGAGGAGATGAGGTTCCAACAACCAAGTTCGGAAGGAACTGTGGTTGAGCTGATCAGGAGGTCGCGCAGGATGATTGAATTAAGGGCAGTGCATATGAAGGTTACTGAATGTCGAAGGAAGGTGTTCGCATGTATGCATGCAGTGCATGACGTGGCAACATGGTTCTGAAGATGGGATAAGGAAGGAAAGATCTGGTCGGAAGGATCGGATCGTACCGGTTGATGACTTTGGCTGCGGCGGAGTCGGTTATGGCTCGGTATGGAAAGTATCGAGTTGGTTATGATAGGATTTCGTGTGGGTCACGAATTTGAGTTGTTTAGGAATGTGGGATATGTTCCTAAGGTGTTTGGAAGTCTTAAGATTGCTTCTATCTGCGTATAGAAGAATCTTGAGCAGTTATGGAAAGTTACGATTCGTGATCTGAGTAGGATTGGAGTCCTAGTTGATATTGGGTTGGCCTAAGGGCTGGTTATATAAGCAAGGGAGCCCAGAGCTCGTGGTGCACGACTTTGGGGCTGTTCCTCTTGTGCTCTATTGAATAAAATTTTTAGTTTGAAGGAACTTTTGTGCCTTGTTCGTCCTACTTGTTCCAGACAAATTTTACTCGTCGAGTTTCTGGACAGCACTACCTTTCGTTGGTGGTTTTATCATAACTCGAGTTTTACAGATCCAATTGACATGATTCTTTTTGAGTTGTCTTTACAACTTGATTATCTATCATCTGTAAAAATTTTACAGTCATTGGATTTGTGGTCTATGATCTACACGAGTTTCTTTGCAGCGTTCCAGAACTGTTTTTTTCTCGGGTAGGACAGATTGACCTTTGTTTGATCTTTTGATCATAGCTTGAGTTTTTCTCGACGGATTTGTGTGATTCATTTTGTGTTGTCTTCGTGACTTGATTCTCTATGATATCTATCACTTTTGTCAAGGTGAAACATGTTTAGATTAGTCTCACACACGATTTCTTTAATAGATCGTTTTTCTGCTGAAAGGGTTTGGGGTTTTATTGTTTCGGGTGCGTAAGATTTTTAAATCTACCATTCACCCCCCCTCTGGTAGCTTTTCACGTGCTCTTCGATCCTACAAACTCTCTTGGGCCCTCAACAGTGTGATGGACGACGACCGGTTCGAGACCGGGCTAAAGTCCAACATGTCAGGGACAACCTTGGAGTTCCATCTCAAGAAGTTCCAGCATGGCATCGACGTCGCTGGTGACGACTTGACTCCGCCATCAGCTTTTCACCCTCTAAACATGGAAGTAGAGTTCAGCAGGGAGCTTCGGTGGAAGATGCCAGTGCTTGACGACCTTGGTGTCGTCGAGAAAAGATCGACCTCCAGGGTGGTGATCCCTGGGGCTTCCGAGGGTGGCTCCGACCCTGCCCCGAAGCCAAGGATTGAAGTCGTCAGCAAGGGCAAGGAGCCGGCAGACGAACCCTTGAGCCGGAAGAGGAAGCTGCAGCATGCCGACAGAAGGTCCATCAGGCCTGCCACCTCTACATCAGCTCCTTCTCCCCGGAGGGGGAGGTCTTCTACAACTGCGACAGTTGTTCCCACAGCGGCGTCTTCCCGGGGTGCTAGCTCTGGGCATGCGACTTCAGCACCAGGGCCGGTTGAGGCCTCTAGGTCCGGAGGTCCTTCCCGGTCGAGGGGGGCCTCGACTAAGGAAATGCCCATGGCTGCGATGAGTTCCGGGGGGCCTTCCGGGGCTTCCACGCCGGTGGCGGCTATGGTCAGCCCTGAACATCCGGGAAAGAGGTTCCGCGCAAGCTGGTGCGGAAGCCTCCCGAGGTAATTTTTAATCTTTACCTTAGACAGTTGTTTTATTGTAGTAGCTGTTTTTTAAATTTCTTCATCCTTCATCTGCAGCGTTCCCAAGAAGAGGAGTGAGGCTCCACCCTCAGCCACAGCAGCTGAAGCTGTGAGGGCGGAAGCTTCCACTCCTGTCCCGGTGCCGCCCCAAGTGGTGGCTGAAGCTGCGACAGCTCCGGCGCCAGCTGTCATGGTAATGGACCTCGACTCATCCCCCGAGACTCCCGTGGTAGCGCCGGACCACGGGAGAGAAGATGCGCCAGCGGTACCTGCCCCGGAGGTTGAAGCTCCGGGTTTGGGTGCTGAGATGATGGAAGCTTCGGTCGTTGAGCCGGAGGAAGCAATAATTCCGGCCACAGAGCCGGAAATTGCCGAAGCCCCGGCGGTTGAGCCGGAGGTAATTGAAGTCCCAGCGTGCGCGCCGGATGTTGAGGAATTCCCGCGGTTGGGCCGGCTTCCTCTAAAGCACCGGCCGCAGAGCCGGTCGTTGTTGGAGCTCCGGCTGCAGGGTCGGTTGATGTTGAAGACTTTCCGGCGCCCGAGCTGGTCGTTGCGGAGGCGTCATCACTCGAGCCCCCAATAGAGGAGGTGCCCAGGCCGGAGCCAGAAGCGGCCCCTGCTCCAGATGTGACGACGTCGGAGGTACCCGCGGCTGAGCCGGAGTGCCCTGGTGAAGTCGCTGCCCCCCTGTCTGAGGGGGCAAATGAAGACCTGGCGGTGGGGCCTTCCTCGATGGCGACTAAGGCCATCCCGAAGGATGGCCCTAGTGCCATGGAGACTCAGGGGACCTCTCTTGTGGAGTGGGACCCAATTTTTGTATCTGAAAACCCGCTGGAACCAGCAGAGGAGACCCCAGCAGGTCCGGAACCTATCCCGTTGTCATTGTCTATTGACAACGCCTGTTCCAGTCTGCGTCAAGTTCAACTGTCCTTCTTCCACGACAGCATGGCTCTTGAAGAGGAGCGCCAAACCCTTAGGCGGTGGCGTAACCGGCTCTACTTCGAGACCAAGCTGGCACAGTCGAGGCTAGCAGATGACAAAGAGTGGATCAAGCGGGAGAAGGTCCGCCTGGAATACCGGGGCAAATTATTGGATGACAGGGAGAGTATGACTCGCGCCCTCGATGCTCAATCCCGGGCCATTTATGAGCAGACCAAAGCAGCTAACAGTGCGGCCGATGAACACAAAGAAAGGTTTGAGGCCATTAACACTACTCTCATCAAGCGCCGGGAGGCACTTGAGGAGAGGGAGAAAAGGCTCGAAGATGAAGAGCAGAAACTTCTAGAGCTGCAGGATGACATCTTGAGGAGGTAGGAGGAGCTCACTGAAAAGGTGGCTCTGGCTGACAAGGGCCTCGAAGAGCGCGCCATGAAATTGGAAGAGTGTTGCGCTGAGGAGGAGGAGAAGGCCTAGGTGCGAGGGCAGGAACTCTACGAGCAAGAGTGTGCCATTGCTGCCAGGGAGAAGAAAGTAAGGGGTAGGGAGAAGGACTTGGTTGACCGCCGGAACAAGATCCACCTCCGGGAGGAGGAGCTTGAAAAACTCGAGAAGCGAGTTGCTGAAAAGATTCAGCAAAACGCCAAAGAAGTTGAGCGCCTCGCTCGCGAGAATTCTGAACTGGTGGCGGCCAAAAGATCCTTGGAAGAACTGAAGGGTTTGAAGGCTACGGACTCCCTACAGGTTTGGGAGTTCCTGGGCAAGGCCAACGACACGCTGACACCGATGGGCTTCAGTCCTATGCGTCCGGATGATCCGGAGCCGGAGCCAGACCTAGCGTTGCAAGTGCTGAGCTCGGCGGTTAGCAAACTCTAAAAGGTGGGAGACATCATCGCAGACCAGTTGGAGGTTGAGGGGCAATCCCTCGTGAAGAATGTCGCAGAGTACGTGCTGACATGCTACACCAGCCGGAATCCCCAATTCCCTCTAGACCCGGTGCTTGAAGGTCCCGTCGAAGGAGAAGGCGAAGCCACCCGGGCCAACGTGTCGGAGGTCGCTCAGAAGGTCGCCCAGTTCTTCCATAGGGTCTAGGACCATCTCTGTAGCTCCCACTTGTATTCTCTCTTCTTCTTCCTTAATTTTGTAATCCCTTGTCTCCAGATGAATGAAATCCAAATTTTTGCGAATTTCATTTTTTGTCTTCAACACATTTGTCTTCACATGGCCCCCTGGTAGATGTACACAATTTGATTGTGAACATGTACCAAGAGGATATTGTGTTTTGTTGAAGACTCATTTGCTTCAAACTTGTAGAGTGTAGGTCCGAAGTCTTCGATGGTGAAGGCCCCTTGAGGTTGCCGGAGCTTAGAAGCTCCGGCATTGTCTATCATCGGAGCTTAGTAGCTCCGGCAATAGTCCCTATCAACGCGTAGAGCATCGATAGTTAACCCTCCGGGGTGTCAGAGCTCAGTAGCTCCGGCAGTGACCTTTGCCAACGCATGGTTTGTCAGCGGCAGACTCCGCTTGTGGGGTCTTCTCACCATCTTTTATTCTGCGTCGGCAGCTGGCCCCCCTAGCTTTACCGGAGCTTGGTTGCTCCGGTGATGCTCGTTTTCAATGTTTAACATCGATTACAGGCCATCTAGGGGGAGTCGGAGCTTCGTTAGCTTCGTCTTTTCTCCATCAACGTGGATTCTTTATTTTTCCTGCACACTTGAAGCCAAGAAAAATAGTAAAATTCGCTCCTTGCCTATAACTTCGTCGCGCCTTATGATTCCCAAGAAAATTTTAGGTCAAACACGATTCTGAATACAACCAAATGTGTTGCCTTCTTCCTTCCAGATCCAATTGTACTTGGACCCGCCTTACTTCGGCCTGCCGGGGTGTAGGTAGAGTTTCGTACTTAGGGTGCTTGACCAGGCTAAGTCGATAGCACACTCCGGCCCTAGATTGGCTTGGCGGCATTCAGGCGAGTGGGCCATGAACAATATTTGGATCCGAAAGAATTGACAATACAGCTCGAATTGTACATGAACTGGTCGAACTAAAATTTCTTAAGAATTGCACAACTTTGTTATAGACAAGAAAGAGAAAAATAAAAAATGTTGAGCTTGTACAAAATAAATGCACATGGAGTCTGTTTCACTTGAAGATGTCTTTCATTATAGGTCCGGGGTACAGGGGAAACGAGTACACTCTTAGGGTACGGAACCAGGCTAAGCGTGTTTAATTTCTCGCTTGACCCAGGGTAGCTAGCCACACTTTTAGTCCTGAGACTGCGACAAGTGTTGCATGAACTTTGCGGACCTTCTGGTAAAGGTCCGGCTATTCTCCCGGAGGAACTACCCTACTCTGTACAATGACTCTATAACATACACCTCAAGTTACTACAGACTCACCTCCGTGATATTAAGTGTAGAACTTACGGAGGTGCTCGATGTTCCAAGGATTTGGGAGAGGTGTCCCATCCTCGGTAGCAAAGCGAACGCTTCCGGGACGGGATACTTTAATCACTCGGAAGGGTCCCTCTTAGCTGGGGGAGAGTTTGTTTAACCCTTCTCTGGATTGTATTCTCCGTAGCACCAGATCGCCTTCCTCGAGCTGTCGGTTGTGTAGATGCCGCTGATGATAGCGCCGAAGGGCTTGGCGGTATCGGGCATTCTGAACAGCTGCTTGGCACCTTCCCTCCTCAAGGAGGTCTAGGTCTTCACGCCGGAGCTGGTCCTGCGTGGCTTCGTCGAAGGTCCGAACCCGGAGTGACCCCAAGGTGATTTCCGGAGGAAGGATTGCTTCACCTCCATACACCAGGAAGAAGGGTGTATCTCCAGTTGACCGGTTTGGAATTGTCCCGTTGTCCCATAAAGTGGGCGGAAGCTCTTCAATCCAGTTGGCTCCATGTTTTTTCAAGCACTCATAGGTGCGTGTTTTGAGTCCTTTAAGGATTTCAGCATTTGCTCTCTCAGCTTGGCCATTGCTTGCTGGGTGAGCTACGAAAGCGTAGCAAACTTGAATGCCGAGGTCTTCGCAATATCCTTGAAATGCAGAGCTTGTGAATTGGGTCCCATTATCAGTGATGATTTTGTTTAGGACTCCAGATCTGCATACAATGGACTGCAAAAAGTTGATAGCAGATTGCTTGTTGATTGTCACAACTGGAGTTGCTTCCGGCCACTTGGTGAACTTGTCAATGGCAACGTACAGGAACTTGTAACCTCCGACGGCTCTTGGGAAAGGTCCCAAGATGTCCATCCCCCACAGAGCGAAGGGCCATGTAGGAGGTATCATTTGTAGGGGCTGAGCTGGTGTGTGAAGTTGCTTTGCATGAAATTGACATGCATCGCATTTCTTCACCAGCTCAGTTGCATCCTGGAGTGCTGTAGGCCAGTAGAAGCCATGCCGAAAGGCTTTACCAACCAGCGTGCGGGAAGACGCGTGGTTCCCACACTCGCCTCCATGGATTTCTGCGAGGAGCTCGCAACCTTCTTCCCTTGTGATGCACCGCATTAGGATGCCATTGGCACCGCGCCGATAGAGATCCCCTTCTACCAACGTGTATCTTTTAGCCAATCTGACTACCCGGTTAGCGGATACATCACCGTTAGGAAGGATGTTGTCTTTCAAGTAGTTCCGGATCTCTGAGATCCATGCATTGGAACTAACTTGAGCATTTGATTCTTGCGTGCTGGGTTGCTCGGAGCTTCCGGCAGCACCTACGACCCTTGATGGCTGCCATGGTAACAGGGCCATCGGGACCATCAGCTTCAGGATGCTGATCTCGCCCCCTTCGCTCAGTTCGGCAGGTTGAGCTGTGGGTTTTGACAACCCTCGGACAAAAGTTCCGTCAGGAGCCGGAGCTCCGGTTGATGCTTTCGTCGAGAGTTTGTTGGCTTCAGCATTGTGGGCACGATGGACATGGTGGAGATCTAGGACTTCGAAGTCCTTCTGAAGCCTCTGGACTTCAAGGAGGTAAGCAGCTAGCTGGAGATTGTTGCAGGAGCATTCACCCTTCACTTGCATAATGATGAGCTGTGAATCTCCCTTGACCAGCAGTTGCTTGACACCGTATGATAGTGCCACCTTTAGTCCATAAATTAGTGCTTCATTTTCCGCCATGTTGTTGGTCGCCTTGAAGTCAAGGTGTACCATGTATTTTACCTTCTCTCCGGTTGGTGCGAGGAGAAGGATTCCAGCTCTGGCCCCCTGCTTTTTCATGGAGCCATCGAAGTAGAGGGTCCAGTGATGCTCGGTGAAGACCGGAGCCTTGTGTTCTAGCTTCTGCTCGCTGGGGCCCCTAGGGTTTGATGGAGAGGGAGTCCATTCCGCCACGAAATCCGCCAATGCTTGACTCTTGATTGCTTGCCTTGAAATGAATTCGAGATCGAATTCGGCCAATTCCGCTGCCCACTTTGCAATATTCCCAATTGAGTTGGGATTATGCAAGATTGCTCGAAGTGGGTAAGAAGTCACCACTGAGATCTTGTGAGCTTGGAAATAATGGCGAAGCTTCCTAGAGGCAATAAGAACTGCCTAGAGCAGCTTATGCACCTCTAGGTATCGAGTCCTGGCGTCATGAAGTACTTCACTAATGAAGTACACTGGGTGCTGGATGGTCCGGACCCACCCGGAGGGGCCCGAAACTTCCTCTTTGTTGATCCGGATCCTCCCGGAGGGGTCCGGATTTTCTTCGGGGACTTTCGGGTCCTTGCTGGAAGAACCCGGAGCTTCTTTAGAAGCGACCTGGACCCTCCCGGAGGGGTCTGGGTCTTTTGAAATAACTTCTTGTGGATTCAAGTCTGGGAGCTGGGACCCAGACTCGCTTTCAGGAACCTCCAGACCCTCCTGAAGGAGTCTGGACTCCTGAGTATGGGATGGTTCTGGTCTCTCCGCAACCAGGACCATACTGACGACTTCATCAGTGGCTAAAATGTAAAGCAGCAAAGGCTCACCAGGGTTCGGAGCTACCAGAATCAGTAGGGTGGTGAGGAGCTGTTTTAGCTCCTGGAACGCCTTTTCTGCTTCTTCAGACCATTGGAATGGTCCGGACTTCCTTAATAACTTGAAGAAGGGGAGTGCCCGTTCCGCCAGTCTTGAAATGAACCGGCTGAGGGCTGCTAGACATCCAGTTAGCTTTTGGACATCTTTGATACGGGCTGGTGGCCGCATGTTATCAATGGCTTTGATCTTCACCGGATTAGCTTCTATGCCCCGGTGACTTACCAGGAAACCAAGAAGTTTTCCGGAGCTAACCCTGAAGACACACTTGTCTGGATTTAGCTTTGTGCGGGTGACCCGTAGCTTGTCGAAGACAGCCTGCAAGCTGTCAAGGAGTGACTCCTTGTTCTTGACCTTGACCACGATGTCGTCGACGTACACTTCCACTATGTCTTTAATGAGTTCTTCAAAGGTTTTGTACATAGCTCGTACAAAGGTTGATGCTGCATTCTTGAGACCAAATGGCATGGCTGTATAACAGTACAATCAATCTAGTGTGATGAAAGAGGTATGCTCTTCATCTTCCCTAGACATTCTGATTTGATGATACCCAGAATATGCATCTAGGAAACATAGTAATTCACACCCGGAGGTGGAATCCACTATCTGATCTATTCTAGGTAATGGGAATGGATCTTTTGGACATGCCTTATTTAGTGTTGTGTAGTCGATACACATTCGAAGCTTCCCGCCGGCCTTGGGCACAACGACTGGGTTTGCCAGCCATTTTGGATGGAAGATTTGTTGGATGAATCCAGCTTCGAGCAACTTCTTCACTTCTTGTCTGATGAAGTTCTGTCGCTCTACGGATTGCTTCCGAGGCTTCTGATGCACAGGCCGGGCGTCAGGTTAGATCTTCAGATTGTGCTCAATCACTTCCCTGGGGATCCCAGGCATTTGTGACGGTTGCCAGGCAAACACGTCGACATTAGCCCGAAGGAAAGCAATGAGTGCGAGTTCCTATTTGTCGTTCAATCCCCCCGATATACGGGTGGTCTGAGCGGCATCGGAACCGATTTGGACGACTTTGACGGGAATGTCGGTGTCGCCGCTTGGCTGCACACGAGGTGCAGAAGTCGAGCCTCGCTGACAAATGCTCGGGGGTTTTGGAGCTTGCTCCTGCCTGGAGTCCTCCTCTTGCGCCGTAGTAAGTGCATGGAGTTCTTCCAGAGAAGTTACTCTGGCAGTACGATCTCCGTGAATCTGGAGAACGTCGACTGGTGTTGGCATCTTTAACACCAGGTAACCATAATGAGCAGCCGCCATGAATTTGTACAAGGCAAGCCTACCAAAGATGGCATTGAAGGGTAAGTTGATCTGAGCAACATCAAAGACCAACTTCTCGGTGCGATACTTCTCCCTGGTCCCGAAGGTAACAGGGAGGGTAATAGCTCCGAGTGGGGTAATGGCTCCCGGACCTACTCCGGAGAAAGGTCGGGAGGGGTGGAGATCCGAAGGTTGGAGCTGAAGCTTGGTAAAAGCTTTGAAGCTTATGAGATTGAGCCCCGAACCTTCGTCTACCATGACATGGTGGAGCTGGATGTTATTGATGGTAGGAGATACCATCAATGGTAGCTGACCTACTCCAAGCATGCTTCGAGGGAAGTCCGAAGCATCAAAAGTGATGGATGTGTCCATCCACTTCCGATGAGGCTCCGCCCTGGCTGTAGGAGCTACAGCAGCCATGTCCCGATGCATAGTCTTGATGACTCGGTGGGAGGTGATGTCCCATGATCCACCAAAAATGGTGTTCATGGTCTTCCGATGCTCATTATCAGAGACGTCAGAATCGTCGTCGACGGAGGTGTAGACGGCCTTCAGGACCTTTTTGGGATCCTGAAAACCTAACTCCTCTTCAGCCGGAGCTTCATTAACTTTTTGTTTTCCTTCCCTCTGTCGGAAAGGAGCTTCTTCCCAGCGCTTGTTGTAGCGCTCGGCAAGGTTTTGGACCTCCCGGCAGTCTTCCAAACTGTGGTTGTCCGTTTTGTGAATTGGACACCACACCTTGGGTTTGCCACCGTCTTCAAAAGACGGCCGAGGACGCTTCTCGGGGCGTGGCCCCTGGCCACCCGGAGCTGCTGCAGCTGCAGCATTGGATGCACCGGCCGATGACTTCTTCTTGCCGTTGGTGTTTTTCTTCTTCTTGCCACTCCCGGAGGTAGCGGCTTCTCCTTTGGAGGATTTCTTGTGATCCTCCGGAGTTGGTTTGGAGTGCATTTCATGGCCCTCCGCAGCTCTGGCACATTTGTCAGCCAAGCTGAAGAGTTCCATGACACTGGTAATCTCCTTGATCGCCAGTTTCTCCAGCATCTTCTTATCCCGCACTCCCTGTCTAAATGCCACGATGACAGAGGCGCTAGAGATAGAAGGGATAGTGTTTCGTACCTGGGAGAATCTCTGGATGAATGATCGTAGGGATTCTCCTTCTTTTTGCACAACTGCAAAAAGGTCCAGTTCGGTGCCTGGTCGGGTGTAAGAACTCCCAAAGTTGGCGGTGAACTGCCGGCAAAACTCCTCCCAACTGCTGATGGAGTTAGGTGGAAGGCTCATAAACCAGGACCTGGCAGTCCCAGTTAAAGCCACTGGGAAATAATTGGCCATTACGGCCTCATTTCCTCCAGCTGCCAAGATAGCAGTGGAGTAAATCTAAAGAAAATCGACAGGATTAATGGTCCCGTCGAACTTCTCTGGCAGGTGAGGCCGGAACTTCTGTGGCCACCTGACCATACGCAGATGCATGGCCAGGGCTGAACAGGCTCCTCCTACTCCTTCAGGAGCAGGAATGTCTTGAGCTTCTCGTCTTTCTCGAGCACGCTCAATATGGACTCGGCCGTCTTGTTGGCAATATTGGCGATCAAGCTCCGCCCAGAGGTCATGAGTTGAAAGCCTTGATACCGTGTGAGTGCGTCGTGCCCTGGAGGGCAACGACGTCACCTGCTGTGATGCAGCACGTCTCCTGTTGTTGGAAACGTGCGGACCAAGTCTGCCAGACAAGGTCCATCGTTGCGATGGGGCCCGTCCTGAAGGGGGAGGACCCTGGTTGCTGATGTGGTCGGCTGCTGCTGCAACCAAGTGTTCCACATCGGCCCTCCACTGCTCCATTGCATCCCGGGATGCGTCCGGAGTTGGTGGGTGCTGAAGAAGAGCACGTGCTGCATGAAGCGCGTGTTCCGGGTTGTCAATATTCGCCGACGCAGTGATTGATGCCGGTGCACCATCGCGTTGTCCAGCTTGATTTGCTGGTGGAGGCAGCGGTGGTGGAAGTGTGACCCCTGCTGGAACCGTGGTTCCTGCTGGTGGCTACATATTGGAGGGATTACCCCCAACAGCTTGAACAGCGGGATGACCATTGGATGATCCAGCGGCTGAGTTCACCATTCTGGAAATCTCAGGCGCCCGCTACCTGGCGCGCCAACTGTCGGTAGATTTGATCCCGTAGATCTCCCGACACTACTAAAGTGTTAGAGGAGTTTGAGGTTCGGTATGGGTGCGCGGAGATTCCAGAAGGTGAGATGTCGAGTGGCACAAGGGACACCAAGATTTACGTGGTTCGGGCCGCCTGAGCGTAATACCCTACTCCACGGGGTGTGTTGATGTTGTATTGGATGTATGAGCTCAACGTGAGTTGAGAGTGTAGAGTGAGCGCGTCTAGTCCGTGTGTGGAGTGTGTCCTATGTATCGTCGGCCTGTCCTTTTATAGTACAAGGGCAGGCCGTTACAAGTTAGCCTGGCCTGACATGTGGCCCCAGCGGTTACTGATATTGATACACATTCAACGCGTTTAATTGCCCTTAATGACTGAGTTATGGGCTTTGGCAGCACTGTTACTGGTAATTAAGGTCGTCCAATCATGTGTCATTAATATAGTATTAATGATGCTTGATCGGGTCTTGAAGTCCTTGATTCCCCTTTGAAGATCCTGAGCCGTTGTGGAGTCTTCCGGAGGTTAGAGGCTGAAGATCCGACGGTTGGACACGTGGCAGCGCTGGAGCACTCTGTGGGGAACAGATAGGTCCGGTGTTACCTGACACGTGTCAGTTCTGGAGCTTCCCTCAATCTGGGGTTAGGTCCGGGGGTGCCATTTCAGTACATAGCCCGGAGCTTCCCCCTGGTGGGCGATAGCTCCGGTTTGATAGTACACGTGGCGACCCTGGGACTAACCATGTTGGAGAAGCGGGTCCGGTTATGTCTGACATGTGGGCCTCCGAAGGTCTTCAAATCAAGTAGGTGACTTTCCCTTGAGATCTTTGCAATCCCAAGGAGTATATGGTACCAAGGTTACCGACAATGACACATATGTCGTTCGGAAGTGTCAGCGAGCACACCTGTACCTACATAACACTTCAGTACTAGGTGTATATGGCCACCTTTCACAAGAAACTCGAACGCTGAGCCCGTCTCACCTCCGCGAACAGAAGGTCTCCGCACGGAACACCTCATGTGTCCGCTGACCGATTTACACCATACTGTCCTCAACCCACCCCTATCGATGGTGAGTTAATGGGCCTCGACACCCCAGTTATCAAGATACATCAGTTTATTGGATTCCATATGTCCATTATATTGCCGGTACAATTCAAGCTTGTCCCAAGGGACCGTATACAGACGGGCCTTAATTGACACAGGCAGGGCTATGCGACTGTGACTCAATTCTCTCTGCTTCCTATCCATTCCCTGCCCGGTCTCCATTTCATTATATTATGCCATTTTCTATCTAACCAATCCTGTGAGATATGTCCTACATCTCTCGCGAGTAGATTCCAACTACTCGACTTCTACTGGATTTCCTATGCATTAGCAAAGAAGTTACTACAGTTCAAACTGTAACTCGTTCCAACCAATCCTTGGGATTTTTGGTCATGCATGTGGGGTATCAATCATCCTAAACGTAATGCACAATTCATATACTACTCATCATAGTGATAAAGTAAAATTTTATAAATGACTTAAATGCAAACCGTGGCTTGCCTTAGTTTGCGACTCGAATAAATGTCAATTGTTAGGGCTTGGTCTTCCTCCGGAGAACCTGCCATGGAACCTCAGTGGAAACACCTTGGCCTTCTCCTCTAAACAAAGTTTCTCGTCGATCACCTATCATCATGTTCCTATCGACATGATATGCATATAAGTAATGAAGTAATTAATTAATTTAATAATAGACACCACGGGGTTGTGTAAACTCTAAGAATTAGGAGTTTGACTAGGAAGGACAGATATCCCTCTGTTGTGTGGATAGCCAGAGGATGGAGTCAAGTGGTTATAGTAGTATCAAGATGTGAATTGAAAGGTGCAATGTAAGCACACATTGCAACTTGGCATTCAACACTCGATGCTATGCCACTCAAGGACGATAAAGCAGAATTGTGTGGAAGTGTTGGACTGGTAGTGTAAGGATGACTAAGGAATCAAGGGGGGACATTGAAAGATTGATTATGAGTGGAGTGTACAAGACGAAGGTCGCGATTTAGCAGTCGACCAATGAACTTGACTTAACTCATAAAGGAGTAAACCTAGTTAAGTGAGCAGTGCTGTCGTAGGGTCCCGACTTAGGATGAACCATGATGGAACCTAACGACACTTGGGACTGAAATGAGATCAACGTGGCTTGGACTTAAGAAGTCATTGCAAGCACTGTTAACCTAGCATGAGTACCACGACAACGTTCAAATGACTTTTAGGTAAACCAGTTGCTACGGCTAACGTCGCAAGCATCGTTCAGGTGCTTACACGACGACACTAATGTAGTGTCTCCCGCAAGCTTGTCCAGGTGAGCTCTGTAAGCTCTCGGGACTTAAACATGATGCGAGACCTTGCCGTGAAGGCATGCTTTTCCATCTCGAGAAGATCGGATTAGCAAGGTCCACATCAACCCGGACTCATCAATGGGGTGAGCGGAATCTCGAACACCACCTGGTGAGTCTTAAGGCTAGTGATGTCGACTCGGTTGTTGATAAGCGACTCGACGAACCTACCATCGATGAAGAGGTACACCTAGGTAAGCAATTCTGCGAACGGAAAGGAAACGTCCTCGACATGATTAAGAAATTCTTATCCAAAGTTCCACTTGGACTAGTTCTCCTCGTCGGTTGCAACGTTCTCACAGTATTCTACCCTAGGTCATCGGTGGTAACAAATACACTCGGTTTGACCTAGAAGGCATTTTATCGAGCACCTTGGCTACACTGAGGACTCGATTGCTCTCGCAACGACTAAACCCTAATTTGGCTAAACAACCGTCGACCGTTGTGTTGTGGTTGTGTTCCAACATCATGTACGTTACAGGCATCCTTCATCTCGATGCCATGACACGATGACGGCTCGAAGCATCACGACGATGTCATGTGGTCAACAACGTCGATGCGGCTCATGGTGGAGCATCACGAGCACGCACGAACAAGCCAACGCGATACAAACGACAAAGGAGGTCAACTTAGGGATTTCTATAGGAATGATATCAATGCGGAACATGGACGTATGACTTGACGAAACATGGGTATCATTAGCGATCACGATGAACGGACTTCGGTGATTTCAAACAAGGCATTTTAGGGCAAGGCTCACCTTGTAGGCATTTCGCCGAATGTATTGGGTGTGTTCTTGATTTCGTCGCTTCATCACCATTAAAAAGGGTATCTTGGCACTTAGGCTTGTCGAGTTGCCACATCACCATACCCCTGCATCAAGACCAGCTCTGAACATCAACGAAGTTGGTTCTTTCCTTGTAAGAATTTCATCGAACAGGTTGACTGCAGTCACTGATCCAATCACTCTTGCAAAATAAGAGCTAACCTTGGACCAGTTGTCGATGTTGGGGTGTCAACGACGTGTTCCTGCATATCCTTCATAACACCAATCAATTGCCTTGATGTTAGGACATGGCCACTGCTTAGAACACCGTGATGACGCCATGAAGACAATCGCATCGGAATTGCACAAGTCAAATCAACATGAAAACGCGCACGGGCTTGCCGGTGGTGTAGAGGTGGTGAGGCACGGTGTCTCAGTGGGTGAGGCAGCAATGGTGCGAACATGGGAGCGCACGTCCGGTGTGGGCGTGGCGAGATGCTGCAGCGAGCTGCAAGGACCACGGCGAGCGGCGGCTTGGAGCGGCCATGGCCATGGCACACGGGCTGGAACAGCGCTCGCAAGCGCGGCTGAGGTGCTACACAGGAGCAGTGCGGCGGCAAGGGAGGCACGTGGCCCGGCGGCAAAGCGGCGCCAGGGAGGTGCGCAGGTCGGGCGTCGAGAGGAGACGGGGCGACGCGCCGGCCGGGAGGTGGAGCACCTGCGAGCTGGTGGCGCTGTGGGTGGCCGAGCGTAGAGCGCAGCAGCTGGGCGCGGTGAGCGTGCCGGGGGAGGCAAGCGAGGCATCGGCCGAGGCAGGCGGACAACGGGGAGACGAGGAGGCGCGCGGACGGCGGTGCCGTGAGCGGCTGGCATAGGCGAAGCTGGGCGCTGGCGGCGGTGTGCGCGACGGGCGGCGCCGCGGATGGACGGCGGGGCGCCGGTGCTGTGGCGCAGGGGCGACGCGCGTGGGCCGGCTGTCAAGCGCGGGGACGGCCCGAAGGCGGGCGGTGCACGGGGGCGCAGGCGGTGAAGGCGCGCAGGGCGGCGAGCGTGAGTTGCCGTGGTGGCGGGGCAAGCCGGAGGGAGGAGCAGGCGCGACGTGCGCGGGCCAGCGTTGGCGAGCAGCGCGGCTGGCGCGTGAGCGGCGCTGTGGCCGGACGCGGTCGACCTAGCAAGAGGAACGGATATCCTTAGTGATCACTTTAGTGGAGTTGAAGTCACACTTCTTCTTTGAGTAACTCAATCTGGTGGTGGATGTTGGATCCTCTTGAAGATGTAATCTTACTTGATCGTCTTCTTGTTGACACGACTCGTTGTAACCAAGGTTGATGGTTGAATACCACCATTACTTGAGTGCTCACCTTCCCCTTTAAAGTCTCAAACCAGGATGTTGAAGCGTACTTCAAACAATCCTCATGGGAAGACGAGATGCAACTCGAGTAATTGTGACCTGCGTTCAACATCACAAGATGTGACATGGCAAGTCACATAAATCAGACACTAGTGTGCCTATCAAGGGAAAAGGGCTTCAAATGAGTTAAACACTATATTCAAATTGGTAAATACTTGAGTCCTAACTCTTGGTTGGTTATGACATTCCTCGAATTGAAATCGATAGCCGAATGCCTAACAAAAACCAAAAGGTTCAAACTGGCCAGGTTATGGTGACAAACGACCAGCCTGAGCACAAACTCGATTTTGATCCAGTAAATGGTAAAATCAGATCTCGAGGTGAATAACAAAGTTAAAGTAAACTTCATGACCCTTCCAAAAAGTATTGGTTTGCCTCTAGATCATCCCTGGTTTGCAGGTTATGCTATTTTAAATTCAGCAGAATTTTCTGCACTTTCAGCAGAACCTGCTTAAAAAGTAGCACTTTCAATCTAAAGTTCTTAGGCTGTTCTGATGGAAACCTGGAATTATTCTTATTTACAAAGTTGTAGCCAATGTAATAAGATTTCCAGAATGGAATTACTTGTCTTCATATCAGTCCTTGTTCAAAAGATATTAATTTTTGAAGTTGGGTAAAATTCCAGCATTCAGAATTTGAATTCAGTTCAGATTGACTACTCTGCATTCAAACTTGATTTGGAATAGGTAGATGACCGGTTCAGGTCTGTATCCAATTGCAAAAATTGTAGCTGACTCTCGAACGTTTCCAACGATTACTCGTGCGAGACCATTGGATCAAGGGTCTGCGAGTTATGGATTAAATTCAGAGGTGTACAGATTGCTGTCCAGTTTCGGTATGCCTGGACAGTCTATGCGATTATCCAAATTTCACCCACCTAGAAAAGGATTTTGGTTTTGAACTGAATAGAGAACTTGTAAAGTACCTCCAAAACTTTCTAAGGAGTACTTACTTGCCTTTCTATGGAGGTTTAATTTTTCATTTGCAAGTTGACAGTTTTTCTGAAAATTTGGACAGCACCTCCTTTGTTTAAGGCTGATTTTGTCCAGAACTTTCAGATATATTGCAAAAATAATACATAGAAAACTTGTTGCATACATTCTCAAGATTCCAGAAATGAAACTTATGAAGTCTTTCGACAATTCTGCAGCGAGTTACGCGAGAAACAGTAACTGTATACAGGACTGTCTACTCGCTGTCCAGATTTGATCATGTTTAGAAATTTGAAATTTTGAGTATGTTAGAGATGGATTATGCTCTGGAGTTTTACAGAAACGTTGTAGGGGACTCTCTACAATTTTCAACCACATAAAGTAGGCCTGCAGCAGTGAAGTCTGCAGAAAGTTATGATTCAATTGGTGAAGAGTTCAGATTCTGTGCCCTCTTCCGAGCTGTCAGAACCTCTTAAACGACACTTCAATTTAGACCTTGTTAATGTGAGTTCTAGCCCTCGTGTTGAATAGAAAGTTGATAGAGGACTATTTAAGATTTCCATATATGTATAAACATGCATAGTTTGCATTTCTGGTTTAAGATTTATGGCCGTTCAAAGTTCAGAATTTTTCTGACTGTTTCAGATAGCACCTATATACATGTACTATCTTCAACTCTGTTTTCTAATTAGTTATAAACTGAATTTGGGGTAATATTGAATAACAAAGTTGTATAATATCTCTTCCCCTTTCCAGAAATATATCATAACGGAATAGAAGAGCTTTCTACAAGGAAATATGTCAAAAATTCAGATACTGGTCCATGTAGTTTCAGAACAGCAGCTGCTGTGGTAACGGTGCATTTTCATCACCCTAAAAGCGCCTTTTGGCTTGGAGGTCAATAGAGAACTTATAGAATACTTCAAAGGCTTTCCAAAAAGTATTCACTTGCCTCCAAAGCCCTCCAGGTTGATGAGATATGGAATTTCAAAGTCAGTTCAATTCTGTTCGAAAACAGAACTCACCGGCTTCGAAACACAAGAATTTGGGAACAAACTCAAAATTTGAAACTTAGCTCAAAACTCAAGTCCGATGGCTAGAAATTAATTCACAACTAATAATATTCTTTGGAACTAAATGGAATCTTAAAAGAGACTTGACGACTTTCTTATCCATAACATATCACTATGGATCTTCATGCTTAACCAAAGTCTTACTCCGGCGAAGTCGAGCTAAACTCTCACCAGGAAAAAATAACTTTGGTTCACCTACTCTTGAAGAGAAACATTTTCTATTGTCCATAAGATACCAGCAACTGATACTTGGACTTAATATGAATATGAAGCCATTTCTTTCGTGGGGGATGGTCAAAGTATCAAGTGGGATACTGATGGTACTACGTGCGTTACCAAAGAAATGTCTAACCTGGTATATCCGGATACGTCTATAGGTGGTCCTAATATCGATCACTCACAAACGTTTGCTACACGGGTCGCTACCGGAGTTAGTGTACCTGCAGAAGACAAACAATCCCCTTTTACACCTTCACACCTCAAGGGCGGCATGGAGAAACACGACAGGCAGTCACAATAAGATATAATCAAAAGTAAATACATACGACTCTGGTGTGAGTCGCCCTCGAGCGAAGTCATGTCTCGAGGTACATGGCTGTAAATACGTCTGTACAGAAAAGACTCCCGTACGAACCGGGTTATACACGCTCGGGCATACGTGTTTCGCATGATCCCATAGAACATGAATAGTTCTAGAGATACATACTATCGGGTTATACACCACCCGACGGGGGCTCCCACTAATTTTGTGTCACGCTGGGGTATCGCGTGTCATATGTTCTCAGAAACATAGAAAGTTTCAGAGACTCATATTGACATTCTGTGCCAAGCAACGGAAATATCACATACCACATCTCGTATGCAGAGTTTACCGAGATTGATCCGCTCTCGGCGGCGTACCTTACCTCTTACATTGAAGACGGAGCGTCGTTATAGAATAGTATAACAAGTAAGTTAGTTCACCACCTTTATATTTATGCTAGTAATAGTCCTTAATGGGCATATAACTAATCCTCACTCGACTACTTTGGAGTTTTCGAAAATAGGCTCTTTTTGAGCGTGCTATTCCCAACGAAGCTCTGATACCATGTCTCTGGGGACCGGAGTCCACACATCCAAGGATCTCATTGGGTGGTGCCGTGCGATGCGGCACCTAATAGCACACACAAAAAGGATACCAAAAACATATAAATTTTTCATTTCATAATAAGAAGAGTTTACAAAAGAGTGTACCACAGAAGTACACACGCAGCGGAAAATACATACTCATAATCTCACCTAACTAAGCAGGAGAGAAGATGTCCATGCCCTAGGATGATTCTCACTAGCAACAAGAAGAACATTCAGCAGCGGCGTGGTTCACATGAGATTTATCTCGACATCTCGAGTCTCATGTACAACCTGAACAATAGAAATAAAACTAATACCTGCAAAAATCGTTAAAGCGCAAACGTGAGCATAAGGCTCAGCAAGACTTAACCGTCACACTAGACATATGCAGGGTGAATACTAACATAGGTCAGGAATAGCATAAATAGACTCGCCTACAAGTGGATCCTTATAATCAAGTTTTATGTAGCAAATTACATTCTCCAAGCACGACACATCATGGGTTCCACAATCAAACAAGAAACGCTTTGCCAATGATATGACATGCCCAGAGCACATAATGCTATTACAGCTAAAGTATGGGGAAACTGCACACTTTTAATTATACCATCTCTAAATCATACAAGGTTGCAAAGTAATTATAATTCAATACAATATGATTTTCTGGCTTCTTTAGTATTTACTACGTCACAGCGCAGTGAACAAGTGGTACTCTATTACTGTGAGGGACAGTGATTGCAATCAGGACACACCCGGACAACACGACACATACGTCGTTTGGAAGTGTCAACGAGCACACTTGTACCTACATAACACTTCAGTACTAGGCGTATATGGCCACCTTTCACAAGAAACTCGAACGCCGAGCCCGTCTCACCTCCGCGAACAGAAGGTCTCCGCATGGAACACCTCATGTGTCCGCCCACCGATTTACACCTTACTGTCCTCAACCCACCCCTATCGATGGTGAGTTAATGGGCCTCGACACCCCAGTTATCAAGTTACATCAGTTTATTGGATTCCATATGTCCATTATATTGCCGGTACAATTCAAGCTTGTCCGAAGGGGCCGCATACAGACGGGCCTTAATCGACACAGGCAGGGTTATCGACCGAGACTCAATTCTCTCCGCTTCCTATCCATTCCCTGCTCGGTCTCCATTTCATTATATTATGTCATTTTCTATCTAACCAATCCTGTGAGATATGTCCTACATCTCTCGCGAGTAGATTCCAACTACTCGACTTATACCGGATTTCCTATGCATTAGCAAAGCAGTTACTATAGGTCAAAATGTAACACGTTCCAACCAATCCGTGGGATTTTTGGTCATGCATGTGGAGTATCAATCATCCTAAACGTAATGCACAATTCATATACTACTCATCACAGTGATAAAGTAAAATTTTATAAACGACTTAAATGCAAACCGGGGCTTGCCTTAGTTTGCAACTCGAATAAATGTCAATTGTTAGGGCTTGGTCTTCCTCCGAGGAACCCACCATGGAACCTCAGTGGAAACACCTTGGCCTTCTCCTCCAAGCAAAGTTTCTCGTCGATCACCTATCATCACGTTCCTATCGACATGATATGCATATAAGTAATGAAGTAATTAATTAATTTAATAATAGACTCCACGGGGTTGTGTAAACTCTATGAATGAGGAGTTTGACTAGGAAGGACAGATATCCTTCTGATTTGTGGATAACCAGAGGATGGAGTCATGTGGTTATAATAGTATCGAGATGTGAATTGAAAGGTGCAATGTAAGCAAACATTGCAACTTGGCATTCAACACTCGACGCTATGCCACTCAAGGACGATAAAGCAGAATGGTGTGGAAGTGTTGGACTGGTAGTGTAAGGATGACTAAGGAATCAAGGGGGGACATTGAAAGCTTGAGTATGAGTGGAGTGTACAAGACGAAGGTCGCGATTTAGTAGTCGACCAATGAACTTGACTTAACTCATAAAGGAGTAAACCTAGTTAAGTGAGCAGTGCTGTCGTAGGGTCCCGACTTAGGATGAACCATGATGGAACCTAACGACACATGGGACTGAAATGAGATCAACGTGGCTTGGACTTAAGAAGTCATTACAAGCACTGTTAACCTAGAATGAGTACCAAGACAACGTTCAAATGACTATTAGGTAAACTAGTTGCTACGGCTAACGTCGCAAGCATCGTTCAGGTGCTTACACGACGACACTAATGTAGTGTCTCCCGCAAGCTTGTCCAGGTGAGCTAGGTAAGCTCTCAGGACTTAAACATGCTGCGAGACCTTGCCGTGAAGGCATGCTTTGCCATCTCAAGAAGATCGGATTAGCCAGGTCCACATCAACCCAGACTCATCAATGGGGTGAGCGGAATCTCAAACACCACCTGATGAGTTTTAAGGCTAGTGATGTCGACTCGGTTGTTGATAAGCGACTCGACGAACCTACCGTCGATGAAGAGATACACCTAGGTAAGCAATTCTGCAAACGGAAAGGAAACGTCCTCGACACGACTAAGAAATTCTTATCCAAGGTTCCACTTGGACTAGTTCTCCTCATCGGTTGCAACGTTCTCGCAGTATTCTACCCTAGGTCATCGGTGGTCACCAATACACTCGGTTTGACCTAGAAGGCATTTTATCGAGCACCTTGGCTACACAGAGGACTCGATTGCTCTCGCAATGACTAAACCCTAATTTGGCTAAACGACCGTCGACCGTTGTGTCGTGGTTGTGTTCCAGCATCATGTACATTACAGGCATCCTTCATTTCAATGCCAGGACACGATGACAGCTCGGAGCGTCACGACGATGTCATGTGGTCAACGACGTCGACGCAGCTCATGGTGGAGCATCACGAGCACGCACGGACAAGACAACGCGATACAAATGACAAAGGAGGTCAACTTAGGGATTTCTATAGGAATGATATCAATGCGGAACATGGACGTATGACTTGACGACACATGGGTATCATTAGCGATTACGACAAACGGACTTCGGTGATGTCAAATAAGGCATTTTAGGGCAAGGCTCACCTTGTAGGCATTTCGCCGAATGTCTTGGGTGTGTTCTTGATTTCGTCGCTTCATCACCATTAAAAAGGGTATCTTGGCACTTAGGCTTGTCGAGTGGCCACATCACCATACCCCTGCATCAAGACCAGCTCTGAACATCAACGAAGTTGGTTCTTTCCTTGTAAGCATTTCATCGAATTGGTTGACTGCAGTCACTGATCCAATCACTCTTGCAAAATAAGAGCTAACCTAGGACCAGTTGTCGATGCTGGGGTGTCAACGACGTGTTCCTGCATATCCTTCATCACACCAATCAATTGCCTTGATGTTAGGACACGACCACTGCTTAGAACACAGCGATGACGCCATGAAGATGATCGCATCGGAACTGCACAAGTCTAATCAACATGAACACGCGCACGGGCTTGCCGGTGGCACAGAGGTGGTGAGGCACGGTGTCTCAGTGGGTGAGGCAGCAATGGTGCGAACATGGGAGCGCACGGCCGGCGTGGGCGTGGCGAGATGCTACAGCGAGTTGCAAGGACCACGGCGAGCGGCAGCTTGGATCGGCCATGGCCATGGCATACGGGCTGGAACGGCGCTCGCAAGCGCGGCTGAGGTGCTGCACGGGAGCAGGGCAGCGGCAAGGGAGGCACGCGGGCTGGCGGCGAAGCGGCGCCAGGGAGGTGCGCAGGTCGGGCGTCGAGAGGAGCCGGGGCGACGCGCCGGTCGGGAGGTGGAGCGCCTGCAAGCTGGTGGCGCCGTGGGTGGCCGAGCGCAGGGCGCAGCAGCTGGGCGCGGTGAGCGCGCCAGGGGAGGCAAGCGAGGCGTCGGCCGAGGCAGGCGGACAGTAGGGAGGTGTTGGGGCGCGCGGGCCGATGCTGCAAGCGGCCGGGAGACGAGGAGGTGCACGGACGGCGGTGCCGTGAGCGGCTGGCGGAGGCGAAGCCGGGCGCTGGTGGCGGTGTGCGCGTTGGGCGGCGCCGCGGTTGGACGGCGGGGCGCCGGTGCCGTGGCGCAGGGGCGACGCGCGGGGGCCGGCGGTCAAGCGCGGGGATGGCCCGAAGGCGGGCGGTGCACGGGGGCGCAGGCAGTGAAGGTGCGCAGGGCGGCGAGCGTGAGTTGCCGTGGGGGCGGGGCAAGCCGGAGGGAGGAGCGGGCACGACGTGCGCGGGCCGGCGTTGGCGAGCGGCGCAGCTGGCGCGTGAGCGGCGCCGTGGCCGGACGCGGTCGGGAGGGAGAATGAAGGCGTGAGGGAAGAAGCCTATCGGTGTAGCAGACAGATAGACTTGAAGACAAGGAAAAACATGGCACGTTTGCTCTGGTTGACTTTAATGACATGTGGGGCCCATTTTTCCCTTCTCCTTATCCTCTTCATTCCAGATGCAAAATATCTCCATCCATTGAGTAGCTTACCAGTGGGGCCCACCTTTTCCTAGTACTGAGGATAAGTATGACATGTGGGTCCCACTCTCTTCTCCCTTCTCTTTTCAAAATTCAAATGGAGCTAGCAGACATGCTTCAAAAATATTCAACTTTGGCCCAATGACTAAATAAAATGTGGAGAATTTTATGGTGCAATCAGATTTCAAAACTGAGCAAGTTGAATTTGAACTCAGGTTTGAAATTGAATTCAAGTGGTGATACTTGACTCAAGTAAATAAATAGTAGATTAGGTTCAAAAATCCTGAAACTTTGAAGTTAACCTTTTTGAACCATAAGGGACCAAGGGAAAAATTTGGAGTTGATTTGGACAAGGTTGAGCACAAAGTTTAAATTTGAAGTCGACGCTGGTTAAACTCTCAGTACGTGTCCAACAAATGGGAAACATGCTTCAAAAATTTTGAAACTTTACCGAGAGTCTATTTGGAATATTAGAAGGTCATGGAAAAATTTACAGCCATAGATTTGAATTTTTGTGAATGTTCCAATTTTAGGGTTGGAATAATTCCTTTTTCTTTCTCGCCATTTTGTTTTCTTTTCTCCTTTAATTTTTCATGGAAAATGTGAATACTTGGAAATTAAGGATTTTACCCCTTAATTTCCAATATACATTAGCAAATATGTTCTGTATGTAAAATTTTAACAAGTCCCTATTTTAAGTGAACATTGGTTAACTCATATGGTTCATGTGAGTTTGGATTTCCAAGTCCATTTTCAAAATTTTTAAGTTCACATTTTTGCGTTTTTGTTCTTCCGAAAAACGGGCTTTTACAATCTCGTCTTCCCATAAGGATTGTTTGAGGTACGCTTCGACATCCTGGTTCAAAACTTTAAGAGGGAAGGTTAGCACTCAAGTAATTGTAGTGTTCAACAAGCACTCTTTGGCACACTGAGATGTGTCAATGACAAAGCAAACAAGTGAGATTACATATTCAAGAGGATCCAACCTCCACCACAAGGTTGAGTTACTCTAGAAGAGCGTGACTTCAACTCCACTAAATTGTTCGAGAAGGATATCCGTTCCTCCTGATTGATCGAAGCGAAGGTTAAGTGAAGCATCACTAGAGATGTGTCTAGTGATCTCGACTAGGTGTCTAGGGGTAACCTTCGACATATAGTTAGTTGTTTTTCTTCTGTTGAAGATACTCCTCAAGTCAACAGGAACCTCCAAGACATAGATGAATATGCAATTAAGTTGATTATAACATGAACAAGCTTTTGAAAGATCAAGACCGTAGTATACTTTTCACATTCCTTGTCAATGCTCTTAAAAGTGAATTTCTTGATCATGGTCGAGCCATGGAAGAGACATCACCTGTTGAGTGTCTTTCACGACCACTGTATCCAATCCTTGCAAATCATCAGACAGTACTCGAGTTTTGTGTCTTTGGTTCATTTAGTCTTGCTCAAACTATAAAAGCTATTGCACCCTACATGTGCACTATTTGCACCATACATGTGCACCATTTGTACCATACATATGCACCATTTGCAACATACATATGCACCATTTGCACCATACCATGTGCATATTTATTGCACCATACAACATATGACACATCATTACCAATGAAGTATGAATGATAGAATGCATGATAATACTAAAATTCAGAGCAATATTATGTACTTCCATTCAGACTATTCCAAAGTGTCTAATAACTACGATCATTTCACCATCTTCATTTGACTTCTTATATGGTTGATCTCTCTTTTATTGAGTGATACCTGGGCAACCGATCACTCAACCTCCCTTGCAACTAAACAGTCACTTGACTTCCGTCCTTGACTTTTTTAGGTTCAAGTGCTTTGATTTTTGCAATTATACCATTCTTCGTCGTGTGATCACCGCATAGATGATCAACCTTGTACAATCTATTATTCTCACTACCCGTAAAGGTTCCGTTTGATTATCAACCTCGCGAAACTCCTTGAAGTTCCTATAAGTTCTTGACTTGGTATATGGTAACCTTGATACCTTGATAACCTTGTAGTTACCATATGATTGAGTTCTTTGCGGTGTTGGGAGCATGTGAGGATACTGAATCCGTAAATCTTTGTATGCCACCGCGAAGAGTCTTCAACTTCTATTTCTATTGTTTGAAGATGTTCATATACCCAAAAGCCTTGTAGTCGCCATATCTTCAGTATTTCTGCTATTTTGATCACATAAGAGTGCTGAGTGCTTTGCTACTCTTATGCTACAGCTAAGGGATCCTATGGTCGACTAAACATCAAACGAGGTTAATGATTGTTGTTTAACCTTGTAAATCATCTTAGCTCATATCAGGGAAATACCACATTGAGTTGTAAGGACCTATGCAAAATCAAGCAAGCAACCAAGAATCAATGCAAAGATAGTTTCAAACTAGCGAGGTGACCTAGAGAAGCAAAGAACAAGTGCTGATTCTTCAAGTCAAGACTAGGACAGGACAAGATGTCATGCCATTGTAAGAAGACAACAATAAAAGTTCAGTAACAGACGTTAAAGTTTTACGACATGATATTTTCATGTCGAGCATCCTGTCAAGATTTTCAACCTGAAGACTGGAATCACCAAAAGCAAACTTTAGAATTTCATAAGATGCCTTAAGATAATCACTACTTCGTTGAACCCAAGTCTTTAAGGGCATTGTCATTTTTCTTAGTCAATGACCCTTTTTTACGGATCGTTCCCTACTCGTTTCTGTTATTATGCTTGATAGAATCTCGGGATGATTTTCCTTTAAGGGGGAAGGATAGAAAAAGCCTGCATTCGCATAGAACGAGAATGTGAAAAATGTGAACCTAAAAATTTTGAACATAGTTTTGATGTTCAAACTCAAATGCATCAAGTGGCTATGAGGAACTAACCAACAACTTAGGACTTGTTAAAACTTTAATTTTATACTAGGATAGTGCGTATGAGCGTGATAACCTAAGTAGGAAATACATGGGAAAAGAACTATTGTGCAAGTGTTAACTTTCATTATAAAGAATAAAACAGGGAAGAAAAGGATACATATAACACTCTTCAAAAGATACATAAAATCAAAGACCTAAATAAGAGGTTCAAAATACTCGAATGCAATTATAAACATAAGAACTTTATATTGGAAGCAAAGCAAATGTAATATTCCATCAGATTCAAAAATGTGTAGTGCAACATTATAGGAGAAATAGAAATCAAATGTGAATTTTCAAACTTAACCTGCTCAATTACCAGATTGAGAGTTCCATTCAACTGCACATTAATTAGATGCTACCTTTGCCAAATTTGGCTAAATTTGGAGCATGTTTGTTTGGAGTTCTAACTTATCAGAGAAGATAGGGATAAGGAGGAGTCAGGTGGGACCTGCATGTCATTCTTATCCCCAACTACAGAAACTCATTTTTTCTTCCTCTTCACGTACGCGCCACTCGTTCTTCTTCCTCCGACTTCCCCTGCAAGCTCGTTCTCCTCTGCCCCCGACCCGCCACGCTGTGCTCCTCCCGGCCTCTGCTCACTGCCACCTGGCCGCCGCGTTCATCCGCTGTCTCCATCCGCCATCCGCCGTCGACTCGCGTCGCACGCGTCGCGCGGCGCCGTGACCGTCTCTACAGGCCAGCTGCGCCATGGTCACCTGCAGACCCTGGCCAGCAACGAAAGCGCCTGGCCGCTGCCGCACACTTCCACGGTGCCGCCCCGACGAGCCACTCACCCTGGCCGCGTCCTGAACCACCACGACGATCCGCCTCCCTCCTGCGCCCCTCGCGCCTGTGCGCACCGAGCCCTCGAGGCACCCAACTCGTGCCGTCCAGCTCGTCGGCGTCCTGACGCCATCCCTGGCCGCGCCAGCACCACGGCTGCGCCGATGGCCGATCCTTCCCCAGTGCCCAGCACATTGTCGGCCATTCTGTGCGCGCAACTCACCACGCGCTGCCGCCGGTACTGACCGCGCCCTCTGCGCTGCAGCTTCCGCCGGCTCTCCGCTCACGGCTGAGCGCCTCGCCAGCGCCGCCGTTGCCCACCGTGCCGTCCCTGCTCGCGCTCGTCGCCCTCGATACGTTGTCGCGATGTTCCGCGTTGCTACTGCGTCCTGGCAGCGAAGAGAGTGATGGGTGTGATTGATGAAATGCAGGAACACATCGATGATGCATCGGCAATGACAGTACGTCAAAGGTTAGCTCTAAATTGTTGCAAGTTTGTTCGGGTCATGGGTGCAACCAAACGATTCGATTTCCAACTGTGAAGTTACCAGCACTGATCTGGAATGCAGGAACACGCTGGCGAACCATCAGACAAGGTCAGCCCGACCTCTAGAATCTCTGAATTGTTCATGAGGGACTGGGTCGAAGATGGAGCCAATGTATTCGGCGAAATGTCTACCAGGTAAAACCAAATAAAGATGATAATCTGTGGAGGGTGACTTGAGAGTATGGAAGAAACTCCTATTACAAGAACATGATAATCTCCATAAGCAAGATGATTCTGGTGCAGCGCCAACTATTCTTTTTGACTGCCATCCCACAGAGAGCAAAGTAGTATCCTTGATCTTCCCTGACCGGGATACCATGACTATCCAAATCTTTTGGCCAAATTCCTTCTTCTTTGTGAGTTTTGTTTCAGCTAAAGTTGACCTCAGGGTATTCTGTATATTGACCTTGACTTGACTACTGCAATGCAGGGAGAGCTTGAGCCGGTTAATTTTCTATCAAACTTTGGTCTTGTCAGGTTTCCCCTACAACCTAGCACAGAGTTCAGACTTTCCAAGATAAAAATCAGGTTGGCCCTCTTCCAATCATGTTGTAATTCAAGAAAATGTTCCCTTTGTATGAAATGGCTAATTTAATGCAAATAATTCCATTAAGCATGATCATTTGAAAGTTCATTCTGTAAGTGTCAGTACCCTGCGTACCGTATACCCTTTGAGACAACAAAAAGACCAAAGGAACTTCACCTGTCTGAGTTGAAGACCGGCAAAGGCCCCACATGTCATACGGGACTGGACCTGCCTCCCATCTATGGTTAGTCCTGGAGCAGCCACGTGTATACAGCAACCGGACCTACATCCCACTCATGGGATAGCTCCAGGCTAAACACATGTGCGGCACCCCCAGACCTAACCCCTAAAGAGGGAAGCTTCGGTACCGACACGTGTACACCTACACCGGACCTACCTGTCTCATACGGAAGCTCCGATGCTGCTATGTGTCCAACCGCGGGACCTTCAGCCTCAACAATCAGACTGGTGGACCCACCAACGGCTCGGACCTTCAAGGGGCAATCAAAGACTTCAAGACCCGATTAAGTGTCATTAATACCATATTAATGACACACGATCGGATGACCCTTAATACCCATAATGGCATTATCAAGCCCGTTACCATGCTATTAAGGGTAATTAACCTCATTATTTGTGTATTAAGCATATGTAACCACCAGGGCCACATGTCGGGCCAGGCTAATGGTGTAACGACCAGTCCTTGTACTATAAAAGGACTAGTCGATGATACACAAGGGACGGCTCTCATGAACCCTCCCATACACAGCTTTGATACCCAATACAACAACTACACACCCCGTGGAGTAGGGTATTACGCTCAGGCGGCCCGAACCACGTAAATCATTGTTTCCATTTGACATCGTCTTTTGAATCTCTGCGCGCCCAATACCGAACTACAAACTCCGTGGGCTACCAACGGTAGTACCGGGAGAACTACCGGATCAACACTCCGATAGCTAACGCGCCAGGAAGGGGCGCCCGAGATTCGAAGATGGTAATCTCTGCTACTGGATTGTCCAACAGCAACCCTGCAGTGCAACCTGTCGGAGGCGATCCCTCCAATGTGCAGCAGCCAGTAGGTGCCGCGGCTCTAGCGGGAGTCATTCCTCCACCACCGCCATCCACACCGGCAACTCAAGCTGGACAGCGGGATGGAGCATCTGCGTCGGTCACGGCATCGGCGTGTAACAACCCTGAACACGCGCTCCAAGCCGCGCGTGCTCTTCTCCAACACCAACCACCTCTAGGTGCATCCCAGGGTACAATGGAGCAGTGGAGGGCTGATGTGGAACATTTGGTTGCAACAGCAGCCGATCGCATCAGCAACCAAGGTCCTCCCCCGTCGGGGTGGGCCCCATCGCAGCATCGGACTGTGTCAGGTAGACTTGGTCCGCTTGCTTCCCTGCATAGGAGGCGTGCTGCGTCTCAACAAGTGAGTCGCTGCCTTCTGGGGTGCGACGGACTCATTTGGTAACCAGGCTTTCAACTTACGACCTGCGGGTGGAGCTTGATCGCCGTTACTATCAGTAGGATGGCCGTGTCCATATCGAGCGTGCTCGCGAAAGGCGAGAAGCTCGGGACAGTCCTGCTCCTGAGGGAGTATGAGGAGGCTGTTCTGCTCTAGCCATGCACCTACGCATGGTCATATGGCCACAAAAGTTCCAGCATCACCTGCCGGAGAAATTTGACGGGACTGTCAATCCCGCCGAGTTTCTCCATATTTACTCCACCGCAATTCTTGCGGCCGGAGGCAACGAGGCCGTAATGGCCAACTACTTCCTTGTGGCATTGACTAAGTCCGCTAGGTCCTGGTTCATGAGCCTCCCGCCCGACTCCATCAACAGTTTGGCAGAATTGTGCCAACAGTTCACCACCAAATTCAGGGGTTCATACACCCGACCAGGCACCAAAGTGGACCTTTTTGCTGTTAAGCAGAAGGGGGAAGAATCCCTGCGATCCTTCATCCAGAGGTTCTCCCAGGTATGAAACACTATTCCTTCTATCTCCAACGCCTCTGTTATTGTGGCATTTAGACAGGGCGTACAAGACAAAAAGATGCTGGAGAAGCTGGTGACCAAGGAGATAACCAGGCGTCACGGAGTTCTTCAGCTTGGTAGACAAATGCGCCAAAGCTACGGAGGACCGTGAAATGCACTCCCAACCACCTCTGGAGGACAACAAAAAGTCCTCCAAGGGTGAAGCCACTACCTCCGGGAGGTGTAAGAAGAAGAAAAAGTCCAACAACAAGAAGAAGTCGTCGGCTGGCACACCTACAGCCACAGCTGCTGTTGCTCTGGGTGGCCGGGGGCCACGCCCCGAAAAATGACCTCGGCCGTCGTCCGAAGACGGAGGCAGCTCCAAGATGTGGTGTCCTATACACAAGGCAAACAGCCACAACTTGGTTGGCTGCTGTCAGGTCCAGAACCCTGCCGAGCGCTACAACAAGCGCCGGGAAGAAGTTCCTTTCCGTCAAAGGGAAGGAAAATAAAAAGTCTACGAAGCTATGGCTGAAGAGGAGATAGGCTTCGAGGACCCTAAAAAAGTCTTGTAGGCTGTTTACACCTCCATCGACGATGATTCCGACGTCTCCGACAACGAATGTCGGAAAACAATGAACACCATCTTTGATGGTTCGTGGGACATCACCTCCCGCCGAGTCCTCAAGACCATGCGGCGGGACATGGCCTAAGTAGCTCCCACCACCAGGGCGGAGCCTCACCAAAAGTGGATTGACACTGCCATCACTTTCGATGCTTCAGACTGCCCTCGAAATATGATCGGAGCTGGCCAACTCCCATTGATGGTATCTCCGACCATCAACAACATTCAACTCCACCATGTGATGGTGGACGGAAGTTCGGGGTTGAACCTCATAAGCTTCGAAGCTTTTGTCAAGCTTCAGCTCCGACCTTCGGACCTTCGCCCCTCTTGACCTTTCTCCATAGTAGGTCCGTGGGCCATAACACCACTCGGTGCAATTACTCTTCCGGTAACCTTTGGGACCCGGGAGAATTACCGCACTGAGAAGTTGGTCTTCGACGTGGCGCAAATCAACTTTCCTTTCAACGCCATTTTCGGTGGGCCAGCCTTATACAAGTTCCTGGCTGCTGCTCAATATGGCTACTTGGTGTTGAAGATGCCAACACCAGCCGGTGTTCTCCGGATCCATGGAGATCGCACCACCGGAGTGACAGCTCTGGAAGAACTCCATGCGCTTGCTACAGCTCAAGATGAAGAATCCGGAAAGGAGCAAGCTCCGAAACCCCCGAGCATTAGTCATCAAAGCTCAACCTCCGCACCTCGTGTGCAACCAAGCAGCGACACCGAAATTCCCATCAATGTCGTCCAAATCGGTTTCGACGCCGCTCAAACCACCCGTATATCGGGAGGTCTGAATGGCAAATAGGAACTCACGCTCGTCACTTTCCTTCGGGCTAACGTCGACGTGTTTGCCTGGCAACCGTCACAAATGCCTGGACCCCTAGGGAAGTGATCGAGCACAATCTGAAGATCTATCCTGACGCTCGTCCTGTACATCAGAAGCCTCGGAAGCAATCAGTAGAGCGACAGAACTTTATACGACAAGAAGTGCAGAAGTTGCTCGAAGCTGGATTCATCTGAGATCTTCCACCCAAAATGGCTGGCAAACCTAATTGTTGTACCCAAGGCTGGTGGGAAGCTTTAGATGTGTATCGACTACACTACACAAAATAAGGCATGTCCAAAGGATCCATTTCCACTACCTAGAATAGATCAGATAGTGGTTTCCACCTCCGGGTGCGAATTACTGTGTTTCCTAGACGCATATTCTGGGTACCATCTAATCAGAATGTCCAAGGAAGATGAAGAGCATACCTCATTCATCATAGTAGATGGATTATATTGCTATACTGCCATGCCATTTGGTCTCAAGAATGCTACTTCAACATGTGTACGAGCTATGTACAAAACTTTTGGAGAGCTCATTAGAGACGTAGTGGAAGTGTATGTCGATGACATCGTCGTCAGGATTAAAAACAAGGAGTTGTTCTTTGACACCTTGCAAGCTGTCTTCGCCAAGTTGCGAGTCACTCGCACGAAGCTAAACCTGGACAAGTGCGTCATCGGGGTTAGCTCCGGAAAACTTCTTGGTTTCTCGGTGAATCACCGAGGAATAGAAGCAAATCCGGCGAAGATAAAAGCCATTGAAGATATGCGGCCACCAGCCCGAATCAAGGACGTCCAGAAGCTGACTGGATGTCTAGTTGCCCTCAGTCGGTTCATCTCAAGAATGGCAGAATGGGCACTACCCTTCTTCAAGCTGTTGAGGAAGTCCGGACCATTCCAATGGTCTGAAGAAGCAGAGAAGGCATTGTATGAGCTGAAGCAGCTCCTCACCACCCTACCAACCTTGGTAGCTCCGAACACTGGTGAGCCATTACTGCTTTACATTTCGGCAACTTACGAAGTTGTCAGCATGGTCTTGATTGCAGAAAGGCCAGAACCATCTCTAGTTCAGGGATCCAGACCCCTTTGGGAGGGTTCACAGCTACCTAAAGTCGAGTCTGAGTCCCAGCTCCCAGACCCAGATCTTCAAGGAGAGGTTCTGGAGGATCCCTCTCCTTCAAATGAAGGAGTCACTGCTGCTGAACAACAAGATCCGGACCCCTCTGGGAAGGTCTGGGTCACTTCACAAGAAGCTCCGGGTACCTCCAACCGGTACCTCAAGGTCCCCGAATAAGGTCCGGACCCCTCCGGGAGGGTCCGGGTAGATGAGGAGGAAGCTCCGGGCCCCTTCAGGAGGGTCTGGACGGTCCAATGCCCAGTGTACTTTATCAGTAAAGTACTCCATGATGCCAAGACTCGGTATCTGGAGGTGCATAAGCTGCTCTACGCAGTTCTTATTGCCTCCAGGAAGCTTCGACACTACTTCCTAGCTCACAAGATCTCAGTGGTAACTTCTTATCCACTGCGTGCAATCTTGCTTAATCCCAACTCCACGGGGAATATTGCAAAGTGGGCGGCAGAACTGGCCGAGTTCGATCCGGAATTCGTCCCAAGACAACCAATCAAGAGTAAAGCTCTGGCAGACTTCGTGGCGGAATGGACCCCCTTCTCTATCAAATCCTGGGGGCCCCAGTGAGCAGAAGTCAGAACCCAAGGTTCCAGTCTTCATTGAGCCTCACTAGACTCTCTACTTCGACGGCTCCGTGCAGAAGCAGGGGCCAGGGCTGGAGTCCATCTCCTCACTCCGACTGGGGATAAGGTTAAATACATGGTTCACCTTGACTTCAAGGTGACCAACAACATGGCGGAGTTTGAAGCACTAATTTATGGACTCAAGGTGGCACTATCGTATGGTGTCAAGCAGCTGTTGGTAAAGGGTGATTCACAACTTGTTGTAAAACAAGTCAAAAGTGAATGTTGCTGCAACAACCCTCAACTAGCGACATATCTACTTGAGGTCCAAAAACTTCAGAAGGACTTTGATGTCCTGGATCTTTGCCATGTCCAGTGTCTCAACAACGCTGAAGATGATGAACTCTTGACAAAAGCTTCAACCGGGGCTCCGGCTCCCGACGGAACCTTCGTCCAGAGGTTGTCTAAACCTACAGCTCAGCCTGTCGAACTAAGCGAAGGGGGCAAGACCGGCACCTCGAAGCTGGCGGTCCCGATGGCCCTTTTGCCATGGTGTCCATCAAGGGTCGTAGGTGCTGCAGGAAGCTCCGAGCAACCCTGCACGCGAGACTCAAATCCTCAAGCTAGTTCTGATGCATGGATCTTGAAGATCTGAAGCTACTTGAAAGACAATTTCCTTCTTGAAAATAATGTATCCGCCGACCGGATAGTCAGATTGGCTAAAAGATACATGCTGGTAGAACGGGATCTCTACCGGCGCGGTGCCAACTGCGTCCTAATGTGGTGCATTACAAGGGAAGAAGGTTGCGAGCTACTCGCGGAAATCCATGGAGGCAAAGTGTGGGAACCACACGTCTTCCCGCACGCTGCTTGGTAAAGCCTTCCAGCATGGCTTCTACTGGCCTACAGCGCTCCAGGATGCAACTGAGCTGGTGAAGAAATGTGAAGCATGCCAGTTCCATGCAAAACAAATTCATACACCGACTCAGCCTCTACAAATGATACCTCCTACATGGCCTTTCGCTTCGTGGGGGATGGATATCGTGGGACCTTTCCCAAGAGCCGTCAGAGGTTAGAAGTTCCTGTACATTGCAGTTGACAAATTCACCAAATGGCCGGAAGAAACTCCAGTTGTGACAATAAAAAAGCAATCAGCTATCAACTTCTTGCAGTCCATCATATGCAGATTTGGAGTCCCAAACAAAATCATAACTAATAACGGGACCCAGTTCACAAGCTCTGCATTCTATGGATATTACGAAGACCTCGGCATCCAATTTAGCTATGCTTCCGTAGCTCACCCGGCAAGCAATGGCCAGGACGAGAGAGCAAATGCCGAAATCCTAAAAGGACTCAAGACGCGCACAAATGAGCACCTGAGAAAACATGGAGCCAACTGGATCGAAGAGCTTCCGCCCGCTCTATGGGCCAACAGGACAACTCCAAACTGGTCAACTGGAGACACACCCTTCTTCTTGGTGTACGGAGCTGAAGCAGTCCTTCCTCCGGAAATCACCTTGGGGTAACTCCGGGTCTGGACCTTCAATGATGCCATGCAGGACCAGCTCCAGCGTGAAGACCTTGACCTCCTTGAAGAGGGAAGGTGCCGAGCAGCTGTTCGGAATGCCTGATACCGCTAAGCTCTTCGGCGCTATCACCAACGGCATGTTCACAGCCGACAGCTCGAGGAAGGCGATCTGGTGCTACGGAGAATACAATCCAGAGAAGGGTTAAACAAACTTTCCCCCAGCTGGGAAGGACCCATCCGAGTGATCAAAGTATCCTGTCCTAGATGCGTTCGCTTGGAACCGAGGATGGTACACCTCTTCCAAATCCCTGGAAATTGAGCACCTCCATAAGTTCTACGCTTAATATCATGGAGGTGAGTCTGTAGTTACATGTGATGTATGTTATAGAGTCATTGTACAGAGTTAGGAAGCCCCTTAGGGAGAACAGCCGGACCTTCCCCGGAAGGTCCGTAAAGTTCAGGCAACACTTGTTACAGTCTCAGAACTAAAAGTGTGGCTAGCTACCTTGGGTCAAACGAGAAATGAAACACACTTAGCCTGGTTCCATACCCTAAGAGTGTACTTGTTTCCCCTATACCCCAAACCTATAATGAAAGACATCATTGTGTGAAAACAGACTCCACGTGCATTTATTTTGTACAGGCTCAATAAATTTTATTTTTCTCTTTCTTGTCTATAACAAAGTTGTGCAATTCTTAAGAAACTTTAGCTCGACAAATTCATGTACAATTCTTGTTGCATCGTCTATTCTTCCGGGTCCAAACATTGTTAATGGCCTACTCGTCTGAATGCCACCAAGCCAATCTAGGGACAGAGTGTGCTATCGACTTAGCCTGGTCATGCACCCTAAGTACGCCACTCTACCTACACCCCGACAGGCTGAAGTAAGGCAAGTCTAGAAACGATTGGACCTGAAGGAAACAAGGCAATGATCTTGATTGTATTTAGAATTGTGTTCGACCTAAAACTTTCTCAAGAATAGTAAGTTGCAGTTGAGTTATAGATAGGAAATGGATTTTACTATTTTTCTTGGCTTCAGTATGCAGGAAAAATAAAGGTTCCATGATGATGGTGGATAAAGCCGGAGCTACCAAAGCTCTGACACCCTCCAAGATGGTCTGCTATTGATGTTCCAAACATTGATAGTAGACAGTGCCAGAGTTACAAAGTTCTGGCAGATCTAGGGGGTCAACCATCAACGTGAACAAAAGATGGTGGGAAGACTCTACAGTGGAGTCTGCTGTCAACACATCACATGTTGACAGAGGTCACTGCTGGAGCTACCAAGCTCTGACACCCCAGAGGACTAACCGTCGATGCTCTACGCGTTGATGGAGACTACTGCCGAAGCTACTAAGCTCTGACAATTGTCAATGCCGGAGCTACTAAGATCCGACAACCCCAGGGGGACTACACTATCAAAGACTTCGGACCTACGTTCTACAAGTTCGAAGCGTACAAGTCTTCAGCAACTGTTACATCCTCTTGGTACAGGTTCACAATCAAATTGTTTACATCTACCAGGGGGCCAAGTGCGACAAAGGTGTTGAAGACAAAAAATGAAATTCATAAAAACTTGGATTTCATTCATCTGGAGACAAGAGATTACAAAATTGGAGAAAAAGAAGAGAGAATACAAGCGGGAGCTACAAAGAGATGGTCCTAGACCCTATGGAAGATTGAGTCGACCTTCTGGGCAACCTCTGCCACGCTGGCTTGGGCGGCTTCTCCCTCTCTGTTGATGGGGCCTTCAAGCACCGGGTCCAGGGGGAATTGAGGGTTCCGGCTTGTGTAGCACGTCAGCACGAATACTGCGACGTTCTTTGCAAGGGATTGCCCCTCGGTTTCCAGCTGGTCCGCAATGAGCTCTTGGTGAGCTTGTTGCCTACCGAACTCAACACCTGCAATGTCTGGCCCAACTCCGGCTCCGGGTCATTCGAACGCACGGGACTAAAACCCATTGGCGTCAGTGCGTTGTTGGCTTTGCCCAGGAAATCCCAAACTTGTTGGTACTCCGCAGCCCTGGAACCTCGCATCTCTTCCAAGGATCTTTTGTACGCTGCATGCTCTGAATTCTCCCGGGTAAGACACTCTACCTCTTTGGCATTCTGCTGAATCTTTTCAGCGACCTGCCTCTCGAGTTTGCTGAGCTCTTCCTCCCGGAGGTGGATCTCATTCCAGCGGTTAACTAGGTCCTTCTCTTGGCCCCGCACCTTCTTCTCCCTGGCAGCAACATAATTCTCCCTCTTGTGGAGGTCCTGTCCTCGCTGCCAGGCCATCTTCTCCTCTTTCTCGAAGCACTCATCCAGCTTCTTGGTGTTCTCCGCGAGACTCTTGTCACCCAGAGTCAGCCTCTGAGTAAGCTCTTCCTCCCCTTTCACGAGGTCATCCCGTAGCTCCAGGAGTTTTTACTCTTCATCTTCAAGCTTTTTCTCCCGCTCCTCAAGGGCCTCCCGGCGCTTGACGAGGCTGTCGTGGATAGCGCTGAGCTTCTCCCCGCGATCATTCGCTGCGTTATTGGCAGCTATGGCCTGTTCATGGATGGCCCGGGACTGGTTGTCGAGGGATCGCACCATGCTTTCCCTCTCGTCCAGCAGCTTACCCCAGGACTCCAACCGGACCTTCTCCTTCTTCACCCACTCCTTGTCGTCAGCCAGCCTCGACTGCGGCAGCTTGATCTCGAATTGGAGCTGGTTGCACCACCTCCTAAGAGTTTGGCGCTCCTCCTCGAGGGCCTTGCTATCGTGGTAGAAAGCCAGCTGGACTTGACGAAGGCTGTAGCAAGCGTTGTCAATAGACAACGACAGAGGGATTGGGTCCGGACCTGCAGGGGCCATCTCCACTGGCTCCAGCGGGTTCTCCGTGACAAAAATCGGGTCCCACTCTACAAGAGCGGTCCCCTGAGCTTCCACGGCACTAGGGCCGTCCTCCAAGATAGCCTCGGCCGCTGCCGAGGAAGGTCCTTCTACAGAAGTTTCAACCTTCAGAGTTGGCTCCGAAGTTCCTGCTGCCAGGTCATCAACAACTGGCCCCTCAAGCGGGGGGGGGGGGGGGGGGGGGGGGGCTTCATCTTGACACCCTAGCTTAGGCGTGGGCGCCTCCAGGACCACTGCCTCCGGAGCAGGTGTTGAAGATTCTTCCGAAGCTGAAGCCACTTCCGGCTCCCACGCTGGCTCCTCCTCCATCGCCGGCTCAGGCGCTGGCACTTCAACCATCAGAGGCTCGAACGCCGGCAGCTCTGCAGCAACCGGCTCAGGCGCCAGAACTTCTTCGATGACTGACTCCAGCACCGGAACATCATCAGCCATCGGCTCTACCGCTGGGACTTCATCATCCACCAGCTCTGCTACCGGGGCTTCAACAACATTTGGCTCTAGGGCCGGAATCGCAGCTACCTTCGGCTCTAAGGCCGAAGCTTCCATCATTTCAGCATCCAAACCCGGAGCTTCAACCTCCAGGGTAGGTGCCGCAAGTACATCTTCATTCCCATGGTCCGGCGCTATCACGGAAGCTTCTGGGGATGAGTCGAGGTCCAGGACCATGACAACCGGCACCGGAGCTGTCGCAGCCTCAGCCACCTCTTGGGGCGGCACTAGAATTGGAGCCGGAGCTTCCGTCTCCACAGCATCAATTGCTGTCGTAGGAGTCGGAGCTTCAGCCTTCTCTTGGGGACACTACAGATGAAGGACGAAGAAACTCAAGACGCAGTTACAACCAAAAAACAACCAACTAAGGTAAAAACAAGATTTACCTCGGTAGGCTTCTACTCCAGCTAGCACGGAACCTCTTCTCCGGACGCTCGGTGTCGGACCGTGTCACCCCGGGCGTGCCAGCTCTGGAAGGTTCCCAAGAAGCTCGCTGCTGCTGCCGGCGTCACTTTGGTTGAGGCCCCCCTCGACCGGGAAGGACCTCCGGTCCCAGAACCCTCAGCTGGTACCGGAGCCGTATGGCCGGAGCTAGCACCCCGGGGAGGTGCCGATACTGGAGTGGATGCTGCCGTTGAAGACCTTCCCCTCCGGGGAGAAGGAGCCTCTTTGGAAGGAGCAGGTCTGACGGACCTCCCGTCAGAGTGCTTCAACTTCCTTTTGTGGCTCGAGGGCTCGGCCAACTCCTTGCCCATGCCTACTACTTCGGTTCTTGGCATTGGGGTGGGAGCAGAGCCGCCTTCAAAAGCTCCGGGGATTGCCTCCCCGGAGGTTGATCGCCTCTCCACCAGGCCCAAGTCGTCCAACAGCGACATCTTCCACCGGAACTCTCTGCACTCCTCTGGAATCATATTCAGAGGAAGGAAGGCTACCGGTGGAGACACGTTGCAGAGATTGATGTTCCGAGGCTGAAACTTTTTGAGATGGGTCTTCAAGGATTCACCGGCCAAGTTGGTATCCAAGCCGACTTCAATGCGGTTGGTATCCATTTCATTGTTGAAGGCCCAGGCAGGTCGGCTCCTAGACCTCAGCGTGGCCACATGTTCGTCAAAAAGTTGTCGAAGACCATTTGTGGGGTCACCCAACCTTCGACGCATTCCTGGATTCTGTCCAGTATGGGCCTATACTCCCTCGACAGCATTGGCACATCACTCCAAGTGTCAGTGTCGATGCGAGGAAGGACTTCGGGCAGCTCCAGCCTCTCGTGTCCCTCAACGGTGATGACCACCCAGTCTCTCTTCCAGTCATCCCACTTGTCAGAAGGGAAGGACCTCAAGTACTTGAGGGGAGAGTTTTTCCGCTTCACAAAGTAGTTGAAGCCGATGAACTCATCACTCTTCCTGGTTGGGTGGACAGTGAAGAAGGTCCAGAACAACTCCACGCAAGGGGGCACGCCCACCCACATCTCGCAAAAGTGGACAAAAGTTGCCACCAGCAAGATTGAGTGGGGGCCCAGATGGTGGAGCTGCAGACCACAGATATCTAGCAGCATCAGAAAGAAGGTGGAGAAAGGCGAGATCAAACCCGCCATGGTGTACCCAAGGAAGTACACCATATCTCCGGCTCGCTTCTTCTCGAAGGGAAGCTCGCCGCAGCGAATCTCTATGTCGAAGGAGTCACTGGACCATCCCATGTAGGTCCCGACCCTGGACAACTCCTTCTTTCTTCCAATGCGGCTCGTGGGGAGTCCCAACTTCATCGCGGCACAGTGTGGCAAGAGAAGAAAAGCAAGCAAAAGTTTGGAGGATTTGAGCGCAAGTTCGAATGAAGGCGTAAAGAATCCCCAAACAGTGCACACTTTCCTTCTTAAGTAAGCCCCCGCAATGCTTGTGTAACACCCTCATTTTCATGCATCATGCCCTACATACACTCATATACGTGTTTAACATTAACCCACAACATGAGGAACTAGTTTAAAATTGATTTGGAGCATTTAAAATTGATTTCGAACAAAACCGCACTTAAAATGCAGGAAAGTGCGGACTAGTCCGATTTTACTGAGTACTAGTCTGATTTCTCTCTGACTAAAAACGGACTTGTCCATTTTTGCTGCGGACTAGTCTGATTTTTGGCACTGGAAACTTCCGGACTTGTCCGATTTTGTGCGGACTAGTCCGATATTCCAAGAATCCTTGAATATTTGCAAAGTCCTTGGACTTTTCTGGACTAGTCCGGTGTTCCAGCAGACTTGTCCGATTTCCTCTCTGTTTAAAGTCGGACTTGTCCGATGAATGGCCAGACTTGTCCGATTTTCTCTCTGGACGACTTCGGACTAGTCCGGTCCTTTTCGGACTTGTCCGATATTTCGCGACTCCGAGTTGATATTTTGTTTGGTTTCTTGGGTTTCACGTTAAGTGGGCCTAGGGACGTTGTGCCTAACTCTTTCAGAGCCCATGTGGGACTCTAAACCGGCCTCTACTCATCCCAAAACTCGAAATCCATCTAACCTTGGCCTCCACCTCTATATAAACAACCCCACCCCTTGGATTGGCATCTATTTGCCACTTTTCCACCCACCCAAACCCTAGTTCGTGGGAAGCCACTATGAAGGAGGGAGGAGAAGATCCCAAGCAAGAAGAAGAAGAGGAGGAAACGAAAGAGGATCAAGATCTCCAACAAGTTTTGCTCTTCACCACCAATTCATCTCCAAGTTCATCTCCAACCCTAGATCATCAAGATCCATGTTCTTCCTCCAAGTTTCTTGATTCATTGGAGTTCTAAACACCTGGTATACCTTCTATTATCTTTTCCTTACGAGAATTCAACCCCTCATCTCCAAATTCACGTCGATCTAGGAAACCCAAATCTGCTGATCTCGCAGAGTGCAGACTTGTCCGGTCCCTAGCGGACTAGTCCGATCTTCCTAGTTAAATCATGTTGAATTAATTCTAAAATTTGATCTAATCAACTCCAAACCTGTATAAACTTGTTAAAAGCTATTAGAACTAGTTGGTGATCATTAAAAGCAATCTAGTAACAAGTTCTACCAGGCTGGTGATCATCAACTCCAAACCTGCTGGACAAGTTTGAACAGTACTAGATGCATACTGGGCATATGGAATCCAGGAAACTGATGTAACTTGATAACTTGGATGTCGATTAATAGCCCATTGTCGATAGAGGTGGGCTAAGGGTAGTAAGGTGTAAATTCTCCGGCGGGTGCAGACATGCTCGATGCGGGAACCTTATGCCCGTGATGGTGGGACCGGTTCGGCATTTTAGTTCTCTTGTGAAAGGTGGCTACATATGATGTGGTGAGGAGCACGGCACGCTCCTTAGGCACGGGTGTATGTGATGTGTTATTCGGGTGTGTCCTGATTGCAATCACCGTCCCTCATTGTTATTTGAGTACCGCTTGTTCACTGTGTTGTGACGTAGTAAGTACTGAAGAAGCTAGAAGAATATGATGTATTGAATTATAATTGTTTTGCAACCTTGTGTGGATTAGAGATAGTACAATTAAAAGTTAAAAATATCCAAATACCTATCTTGTAATAGCATTATGTGCTTTGGGTGTGATATATCATCGACAAAGCATTTCTTGTTTGATTGTGGAGTCTATAATGTGCCGTGCCTGAGGAATGTCATTTGCTACTTAAAACATGACTATAAGGAACCACTTGTAGGTGAGTCGATTTATGCTATTCCTTACCTATGGTTAGACTTTACCTTGCATATGTCTAGTGAGATGGGTCAGTCTTGCTAAGCCTTATGCTCACGTTTGCACATTAACCATTTTTGCAGGTATTAGTTTATTTCTGCTACTCAGGTTGTACATGAGTACTTGAGGTGTCGAGAAGAATCTCGTGTGGACCACGCCGCTGGTGGATGATGATCATGTTGCTAGTGAGAAGCGTCCTAGGGCATGGGCATCTTCTCTTGTGCTTAGATAGGTGAGAATATGAGTATGTAGTTCCGCTGCTTGTGTACCTCTATTGTACACTATTTTTTATACTCTAATTATATTTATGAAATGAAAACTTTGTATGTTTTGGTAATTCTTTTCATGTGTGCTATTAGGTGCCACTTCGCACGACACCACCTAATGAGATCCTTGGACGTCGGGACCCTAGTCCCCACATCTATCACCACCTACTGCTTACCTCTTCATCCGTGGGTCTACGAGATATTCACCTGTGATTTCTATGTTAAGCATCACGCTTAGGTTCTAAATCACTACTCTAGTTATTTAGAACATAAAGCTACAACTAGAGCCTTTAATAAATTAAAGCAATGAACCCACAAGTAACTACTTGTGAAAATTACTTTGAATTGAAAATCAAACTTGTATTGAATTCGCAAAGGCTACTTTATTTGAGTAGAACCTTTGTAGAGGTACAAGTGTAGAAGAGGGAATTGACAAGCCCAAGCCTCCTTCTTCTGAACTGTTCACCACACTCTCCTTCTACTTTGGCTGCCTCTAAGACTACTCTAAACCTTTTGAGTCGTGTTCTAATCTCAACTTTTGATGTGTGAGTGAAGTGAGATGTGGGGTGCTATATTTAGGTGGAGAAGGGTCGGTTCCCGCCACCAAATGCACGCAATTAAGTCATCCCCATGTCGTTTCACCTAGATTGGCGCCAAGATGGGGTCAGCCGACCAGAGGGTTCGGTCGACTTAGTCTCTGCCCTGATTCGCGTGTGCTTTCTCTAGGTCGTTGACTGGTTGGTCCTCTTGATGTTTTGTGCGCTACGCCATTGGATTGCCTTGGATAGACTGTTTGTTGGCCATTTGATCCATGTCAAGCATTGTGGGTTGCCTGATTTGCTGGAATCCAATTTTATTGATTACTTCCTGCATGTGTTGGTATTTTTGGCTATTAATTCTCCTCCATACAATAAACACTAAAAATTGTGGATTGGTTAGTATCTAACCCTACCACTATGTTATTTTTCTCTTTTGGGCACATTATTAGGTGAATTGACAGTCTAAATATAGTGCTTAAGGACCATTAACAAATGACATGTGGACTCCACGCTTCATCCACAATGTCATTTTGTCCAAAGTTTCACGGGCTTGGTCGAACTGTGGGGTCCAACAAAGTGATTGTCGAACCCTTTGATCTTGAATGCTGTTCAAAGTGGCTTGTCCTTGGCCAAATGCTTCATGTTGACATTGAATTCTCCTTGGCCATGGTCAAGATACTTCAAGGTAGGCTTGAAAGTGCATCTAGGCATTCCCTTGTGGGTTTTGGACGATTGATGACAAACAAATGAGATCCTAATGATTTCATTGAGATGAATGCAGGTCAACAAAAAATAGATATTATGGTGCAACCAAAAGGTGAAAATGAGAAGTGAAAATGGAAGAAGCCCAAATGATGAATGAAGCGCAAAATAGACATAATTGTATAAGATGTGTGTGAGAGACACATCCCAAGAGCTCAAGCTTTGCGTAGAGGGTACAGTCTAAAATCAATCTAAGTAGTTAACTGAGCACCGAACTTGTCTGTTCACTGAGCGGACTAGTCCGTTGAACTTTTTGATGTCATAGTATACTAAGCATCAGACAAGTCCGGACACACACCGGACAAGTTTGTTAAACTCTTAGATGTTTCAATTCACTTTGAACCGGACATGTCCGGACATAGATTAGAAAAGTCCGCTCAACTTTTTGATGTTTCACTCGAACAAGTTGAAAAAGACATTTCACATTGGACTAGACAAGTTCGCCTCATTGCGAACTAGTCGGATCAACCCTCTGTAATCACAAGGGACTAGTCCCATGAGCTCTTTGTTCCAATACGGACAAGTCATGTATACCTCACACAAATTAGGGTTTTTAGTGTGTTGCACATTCCATGCGAATTTACACAGCACACTGGAGAAGTTCGGTTACCAGAGCGGACTAGGTAGATCATCGTCTATGCATCGTTGAGCTATTAGGATTTGACCCCTTATACACTTCAAGGATTCTGCCCTGTTGCTACGATTGTACTGCAACGAATACTATATCATTGCAGTAAGCTTGGTATTTTGCCATGATTCACTAGTTCGTGGCATTAGGATCTATCGCCATGCAACATGACCGTTGCATTAGGATCTATTGCCACGATCCACTAGTTCATGGTGTTAGGATCTATCACCATGGAATACAATCGTTGCATTAGGATCTGTTGCCACAATCCACCAGTTTGTGGCGTTAGGATCTATCGCCACGGAACACAATCGTTGCATTAGGAACTGTTGCCACGATTCACCAGTTCGTGGCGTTAGGACTTATTGCCACATAACACAATCATTGCATTAGGATTTGTTGCCACGATTCATGAGTTTGTGGCGTTAGGATCTATCACCACGGAACATAGTTGTTGCATTAGGATATGTTGCCATGATTCACCAATTCTTGGTGTTAGCATTTATCGCCATGGAACATAGGTGTTGCATTACGATTTGTTGCCACGATTCACCAGTTTGTGGCGTTAGGATCTATCTCCACGGAACACAGTCGTTGCATTAGGATATGTTGCCACGATTCACCAGTTCGTGGACTTAGGATCTATAACCACGGAACACAGTGGTTTCATTAGGATCTGTTGCCACGATTCACCAGTTCTTTGCATTAGGATCTTTTGCCACGGAACACAATCATTTCATTAGGATCTGTTGCCACGATTAACCAGTTTGTGGCTGTCGACTGTTGGAGTCGGCAGATCTCCTGACACTACTAAAGTGTTGAAGGAGTTTGTAGTTCGGTGTGGGCGCGCGGAGACTCAAGAAGATGAATCACGATTGGACACGAGAGACATAGTGGTTTACGTGGTTCGGGCCGCCTGAGCGTAATACCCTACTCCACGGGTGTGTGGTGTTGTATTAGCTTATGTAGGAAAGCTCACGTCAATGCGTGTGTGCCTGAGAGCGTTCTAGAGCCCCCTTCATGTATCGTCGGTCTGTCCTTTTATAGTACAAGGACAAACCGTTACAAGTTAGCCTGGCCCGACATGTGGCCCCGGCGGTTACTAGTATTGATACACGATTAATTGTTGTTAATAACCCTGTAACGGGCCCCGACAGTGCCGTTACAGGTGTTAAGATTATCCGATTAAGTGTCATTAACATGGAATTAATGACAATTAATTGAGTCTTGAAGTCCGCGGCTATCCTTTGAAGATCCAGAGTCGTTACAATGTCTTCCGGTGGTTTGAGGCGGCCAGCTCTGACGTTTGGACACGTGGCAGCTCCGGAGCTTGCTTGTGGGAAGCGGGAAGCTCCGGGGTGGCCTGGCACGTGTCAGGTCCGGAGCTTCTCTCGGTCTGGGGTTAAGTCCGGAGGTGCCGTTTCGGTACCTAGCCCGGAGCTTCACCCTTGTTGGTAGTAGCTCCGGTCTGGCAGTACACGTGGCAACCTAGGGGTTAACCATGTTGGAGAAGCAGGTCCGGTTATGTCTGACAAGTGGGCCTCCGAGGGTCTTCAATTTGAGTAGACGTCCTTCCCTTGAGATCTTTGTAACCTCAGGGGGTGTATGGTTTTTAGGGTACCGACAGTGGCCCCCTGGACCTACCTCCGGGGAAAGCCAACGGGGTGAAGTCATTCCGTCGGAGGTGGGTCCATACTCGCGACTCTTGAACTGGGTCTTCAAGGGTCTTCGGAGGTGCCGTTGGCGAGGCTTTACGGTTAAATCCCGACGCGTGGCGCACCTCAGGCGGCAGATAAGATCTTTGACGTGCGGATCTGTCGCAATTGAAGGTCGCCGGTTCCCGATACGAAAACCATATCGGTTCCGCGTGCCTTGTCAGTTCGCCGCCTTTGGGTTTCCGCCTCGTGATGACAACTGTTCGCCTGGGTAAGAACCTCGACTTGATCGTCAGGGTGGTCCCGGGCCCTCTTGTCATCGGCAGGGTTGAATTCTTGAGTAGTATCCTTGACTCTCCTGCAGTTTCCATCCAAGCGTTGCGAGGGCTTACTTATGAAGGAAAGCGCACCGTCGGGAGTTCTTTACGCTTCCCATCTGTTCTTGCGCTCAAACTCCCGACTTGTACTTTGCTCCTCTCCTCTTGCCTAGCTGTGCTGCGATGGAGTTGGGTCTGCGTGAGAGTCGCTTGAAGACGGACAGCGATCTGAAGAAGGTCCGGGCCCTCATGGGGTGGTCTTCGGACTTCTTCAACCGCTCGGTCCGCGCCGGCGGAGAGCTCCCCTTTGAAAAGGAGCACTCTGGTGAGATGGTGTACTTTTCCTCGTACGCCATGGTGGGGCTGATCCCACCGTTTTCTTCTTTCTTCTTGATGCTGCTGGACTTCTATGGTCTGCAGCTGTACCACCTTGGTCCTCACTCCATTCTCCTTGTGTCCATCTTTGTCCACTTCTGCGAGATGTGGGTGGGCATCCCTCCCTGCATCGAGCTCTTCCGAACCTTCTTCACCGTCCAAACCACCAGCCGAAGCGATGAGTATCTTGGCTTCTACTACTTCGTGAAGCGCAAGAAGTGCCCATTCAAGTACCTCCGGTCATTCCCTTCCGGGAAGTGGGATGACTGGAAGAAAGATTGGGTAGTCGTCCGGGTGGAGGAGCATGAGCGGTTGGAGCTGCTAGATGGTCTGCCTGGCATTGACACGTCGGTATGGAGTGAAGTTCCAGTGCTGGCGGAAGCTTTTGACCCTGTCATGACCAGGATCCGCCAATGTGTGGAGGGAGGATTGACTCCCCAGGCGGTGTTCTGCAACTTCCTGTCCGACAGGTGGGCGCCGCTGAAGAGGAGGGAGAAGCTCGCCTGGGCCCTCAACAGCGTGATGGACGAGGACCGGGTTGAGACCGGGTTGAAGTCCAGCATGGTGGGGAAGACCTTGGAGTTTCACCTCAAGAAATTCCAGCACGGCATCGACGTTGACGGAGATTACTTGACTCTGCCGCCAGCTTTCCTCCCTCTGAACGTGGAAGTTGAGTTCAGCAGGGAGCTCCGGCGGAAGATGCCCGCGCTTGACGACCTTGGTGTCGTCGAGAGAAGATCAACCACCCGGTTGGCGATCCCCGGGTTGTCCGGAGACGGCTCCGCCCCTGTCCCACAGCCAAGAGCTGAGGTCATCGGCAAGGGCAAGGAGCTGGCGGAGGAGCCGGAGAGCCGGAAGAGAAAGCTACGACATGCTGACGGAAGGTCCGTCGGGCCTGCCACTTCCCCCCCCGGTTCCCCCTCCTCAGGAAGGAAGATCCTCCACCGCCGTGGCGACTGTCCCCGTGGTGGGGTCCTTCCGGAGCGTTACTGTTCCGGCGGTGGGGTCCTCCCGGAGTGCGACTGTCCCCGTGGTGGATCCCTCCCGTGGTGCTAGCTCCGGGCGTGCGACTCCGGCATCTGGAGCGGTGAGGGCCTCCAGGTCCAGGAGTTCCTCCCGATCAGGGAGAGCTCCGACCCGGGAAACGCCCGCGGCTGTGGCAAGTCCTGGGAGTCCTCCCAGAGCTCCTACGCCGACCGTGGCCAGCCCGGATCGTCCGGGAAAGAGGTTCCGCGCAAGCTGGTGCGTGAGCCTCCCAAGGTAATTTTTCTTTTTTACCTCGTATAAATTTTTAATTGTAGCATCTGTTTGCTCAATTTCTTCGTTCTTCATCTGCAGCGTTCCCAAGAAGGGGAGTGAAGCTCCACCCCCAGCCGCAGTGTCTGAGGCTGCAAGGGCTTCTGCTCCAGCCCCGGTGCCGCCCCAAGCGGAGGCTGCGATAGCTCCGGCGCCGGCTGTCGTGGTCATGGACCTCGACTCGTCTCCGGAAGTTCCCGTGGTAGCGCCGGACCACAGGAATGAAGATGCGCCAGCGGCACCCGTCCCGGAAGTGGAAGCTCCGGGTCCTGGTGCTGCAGTAGTAGAAGCTCCGGCTGTTGAGTCGGAGGAAGTAGCAGTCCCGGCTTCGGAGCCGGAAAGTGCTGAAGCCCCGGCGATTGAGCCGGAGGTGGCTGAAGCCCCGGCATGCGAGCCGGAAGTTGAAGTAGTTCCGGCAGTTGAGCCGGTTACTTCCGAAGCTCCGGCCGCAGAGCCGGTGATTGTTGGAGTGCCAGCCACAGAGCCGGCGGCTGAAGAGGCGAGGGAGCTTGAGCCTCCCTCAGAAGAAGTATCCCGGCCGGAGCCAGTGGAGGCGACGACATCGATGGTACCTGTGGCAGAGCCAGAGTGCCTGAACGAAGTCGCCGGCCCCCAGCCTGAGGGGGCAAATGAAGACTTGGTGGCGGGACCTCCTTCGATGGCGACTGAGGTCATCCCGGACGAGGGCCCTAGCGCTTTGGAAGCTCGGGGTTCCACTCTAGTAGAGTGGGACCCAATTTTTGTGAGTGAAGACCCGCTGGAACCAGCGGAAGAGATCCCAGCAGGTCCGGAGCCCATCCCGCTGTCTATGTCCATCGACAACGCCTGCTCCAGTCTACGTCAGGTCCAACTGGCCTTCTTCCACGACAGCAAGGCTCTTGAAGAGGAGCGCCAAACCCTTAGGCGGTGGCGTAATCGGCTCCACTTTGAGACTAAGCTGGCGCAGTCGAGGCTTGCGGATGACAAGGAATGGATCAGGCGGGAGAAGATCCGCCTGGAGCTCTGGGGTGAGCTGCTGGACGAGAGGGAGAGCATGACTCACGCCCTCGACGCTCAATCCCGGGAGTTCCATGACCAAGCTAAGGCTGCTAACGACGCGGCCAATGCTCGGTTTGATCAGCTCGAGGCCATCAGCACCGCACTCATCAAGCGCCGAGAGGCACTTGAAGGGAGGGAAAGACGGCTCGAGGATGAGGAGCAAAAACTCCTAGAGCTACGGGATGACGTCTTGCGACGGGAAGAAGAGCTCGCTGAGAAAACAGCTCTGGCGGACAAGGGCCTCGAGGAGCGCACTAAGAAATTGGAAGAGCGCTGCCTCGAGGAAGAGGAGAAGACCTGGGTGCGGGGGCAGGAACTCTACGAATACGAGTGTGCCCTTATCGCCCGGGAGAAGAAAGTGGAGGCTAGGGAGAAGGACCTGGTCGACCGCCGGAACAAGATCCACCTCCGGGAGGAGGAGCTCGGAAGACTTGAGAAGCGGGTTGCTGCTAAGATCCAGCAAAACGCCAAAGAAGTTGAGCGCCTCGCCCGCGAGAATTCGGAGCTGACGGCGGCCCGGAGATCCCTGGAAGAGATGAAGAACTTGAGGAAGGCGGACTCCCTGCAGATTTGGGAGTTCCTGGGCAAGGCCGACGACGCGCTGACGCCGATGGGTTTCAGCCCCGTGTACCCGGATGATCCGGAGCCGGAGCCTGACCTCGCGTTGCAAGCGTTGAGCGCCGCAGGCAGCAAGCTCTCCAAGGTGGGCGATGTCATCGCGGACCAGCTGGAGGTCGAGGGGCAATCCCTGGCTAGGAACGTCACAGAATATGTGTTGACGTGCTACACCAGCCGGAACTCTCGATTTCCTCTGGACCCGGTGCTTGAAGGCCCCGTCGAAGGAGAAGGCGAAGCTACCCGAGCCCGCATGTCGGAGGTCGCCCAGAAAGTCGCCGAGTTCTTCCATAGGGTCTAGGACCGTCTCTTTTAGCCTTTACTTGTATCTTCTCTTCTTCCTCAATTTTGTAATCCCTTGTCTCCAGATGTAATCTCCGGTCATCAGATGAAATGAAATCCCCAATTTTCTGCGAATTTCATTCTTTTGTCTTCAACATCTTTATCTTCACTTGGCCCCCTGGTAGATGTGCACAATTTGATTGTGGACATGTACCAAAAGGATGTTGAGTTTTGTTGAAGACGAATTTGCTTCGAACTTGTGTAATTTAGGTCCGAAGTTTTTGATAGTGAAGGTCCCCTGAAGTTGTCGGAGCTTAGAAGCTCCGGCACTGTCCATCGCTGGAGCTTAGTAGCTCCGGCAATAGCCTCTATCAACACGTTGAGCGTCGATAGTTAATACTCCAAGGTGTCGGAGCTTAGCAGCTCTGGCAATGACCTTTGCCGCACTTGGTTTGTTGGCAACAGACTCCAGTGACGGGGTCTTCTCACCATCTTTTAGTCAACGCCGACGGTTGACGCCCTGGTGGGAGTCGGAACTTGGTTAGCTCCGGTTTTTCTTCATCAACGCAGGGTTCATTTTTCCTGCACACTTAAGCCAAGAAAAATAGTAAAATTCGTTCCTTGTATATAACTTCGTCGCGGCTTACGGTTCTTAAGAAAATTTTAAGTTGAACACGATTTTTAATACGACTGGATGAATTGTCTTTTCTTTTAGATCCAATTGTCCATGGACCCACCTTACTTCGGCCTGCCGGGATGTAGGTAGAGTGGCGTACTTAGGGTGCTTGACCAGGCTAAGTCGATAGCGCACTCCGGCCCTAGAATGGCTTGGCGGCTTTGAGGCGAGTTGGTCACAGACGATATTTAAATCCAAAAAATCTGACAATTCAACTCGAATCGTATGTAAACCGGTCAAACTAGAACTTCTTAAGAATTGAACGTTTCTGTTATAGACAAGAAAGAGAAAAATAAAAATGTCGAGCCTATGCAAAGATGAATGCACGTGGAGTCTATTTCACATGAAGATGTCTTTCATTATAGGTCCGGGGTACAGGGGAAACAAGTACACTCTTAGGGTACGGAACCAGGCTAAGTGTGTTTGGTTTCTCGTTTGACCCAGGGTAGTTAGCCACACTTTTAGTCCGGAGACTGTGTCAAGTGTTGCATGAGCTTTTCAAACCTTTCGGGAAAGGTCCGGCTGCTCTCCCGGAGGAACTACCCGACTCTGTACAATGACTCTATAACATACATTTCAAGTTACTTAAGACTCACCTCCGTGAAATTAAGTGTAGAACTTACGGAGGTGCTCGATGTTCCAAGGATTTGGGAGAGGTGTCCCATCCTCGGTAGCCAAGCGAACGCTTCCGGGACGGGATACTTTGATCACTCGAAAGGGCCCTTCCCAGCCGGGGGAGAGTTTGTTTTGCCCTTCTCTGGATAGTATTCTCCGTAGCACCAGATCGCCTTCCACGAGCTGTCGGTTGTGTACATGCCGCTGGTGATAGCGCCGTAGAGCTTGGCGGTATCGGGCATTCCGAACAGCTGCTTGGCACCTTCCCTCCTCGAGGAGGTCTAGGTCTTCGCGCCGGAGCTGGTCCTGCGCGGCTTCGTCGAAGGTCCGGACTCGGAGGGAACCCAAGGTGATTTCCGGAGGAAGGATCGCTTCAGCTCCGTACACCAGGAAGAAGGTTGTTTCTCCGGTTGCCCGACTTGGAGAAGTCCTGTTGGCCCATAGAGTGGGCGGAAGCTCTTCGATCCAATTGGCTCCGTGCTTTTTCAAGCGCTCATAAGTGCGTGTTTTGAGTCCTTTAAGGATCTCTGCGTTTGCTCTCTCGGCTTGTCCATTGCTGGCAGGATGAGCTACGGAAGCGTAGCAAACTTGTATGCCGAGGTCTTCGCAATATCCTTGAAATGTGGAGCTTGTGAATTGAGTCCCATTATCAGTGATGATCTTATTTGGGACTCCGAATCTGCTCACGATGGATTGCAGAAAATTGATTGCAGATTGTTTGTTGATCGTCACAAAGGGAGTAGCTTCCGGCCACTTGGTGAACTTGTCGATGGCGACGTACAGGAACTTGTAACCTCCGACGGCTCTTGGGAAGGGTCCCAAGATGTCCATCCCCCACACAGCGAAAGGCCATGTGGGAGGTATCATTTGTAAGGACTGAGCAGGTGTGTGAATTTGCTTTGCATGAAATTGGCATGCTTTGCATTTCTTCACCAGCTCAATGGCATCCTGGAGCGCTGTAGGCCAGTAGAAGCCGTGCCGAAAGGCTTTTCCGACCAGCGTGCGGGAAGATGCGTGGTTCCCACACTCGCCTCCATGGATTTCTGCGAGGAGCTCACAACCTTCTTCCCTTGTGATGCACCGCATTAGGATGCCGTTGGCACCGCGCCGGTAGAGATCCCCTTCTACTAACGTGTATCTTTTAGCCAATCTGACTACCCGATCAGCGGATACATCATCGTCAGGAAGGATGTTGTCTTTCAAGTAGCTCCGGATCTCCGAGATCCATGCATCGGAACTGACTTGAGCATTTGAGTCTTACGTGCTGGGTTGCTCGGAGCTTCCGGCAGCACCTACGACCCTTGATGGCTGCCATGGTAACAGGGCCATCGGGACCGTCAGCTTCGGGATGCTGATCTCGCCCCCTACGTTCAGTTCGGCAGGCTGAACTGTGGGTTTTGACAACCTCCGGACAAAGGTTCCGTCAGGAGCCGGAGCTCCAGTTGACGCCTTGGTCGAGAGTTCGTCAGCTTCAGCGTTGTGAGCACGCTGAACATGGTGAAGGTCTAGGACTTCGAAGTCCTTCTGAAGCCTCTGGACTTCAAGGAGGTAAGTAGCCAGCTGGAGATTATTGCAGGAGCATTCACCCTTCACCTGCTTGATGACAAGTTGTGAATCTCCTTTGACCAGCAATTGCTTGACACCGTATGATAGTGCCACCTTTAATCCATAGATAAGTGCTTCGTACTCCGCCATGTTGTTGGTTGCCTTGAAGTCAAGGTGTACCATGTATTTCACCTTCTTTCCAGTTGGTGCGAGGAGAAGGATTCCAGCTCCGGCTCCCTGCTTCTGCATGGACCCGTCGAAATAAAGGGTCCAGTGAGGCTTAGTGAAGGTTGGAACTTGAGGTTCCGTCTTCTGCTCGCTGGGGCCCCCAGGGTTTAATGGAGAGGGAGTCCATTCTGCCACGAAATCTGCCAACGCTTGACTCTTGATTGCTTGTCTCGGAATGAATTCAAGATCGAATTCAGCCAATTCCGCTGCCCACTTTGCAGTATTCCCAGTTGAATTGGATTATGCAGGATCGCTCGAAGTGGATATGAGGTCACCACCGAGACTTTGTGAGCTTGGAAATAGTGTTGAAGCTTCCTTGAGGCAATAAGAACTGCATAAAGCAGTTTATGCACCTCTAGGTATCGAATCTTGGCATCATGTAACACTTCACTGATGAAGTATACCGTGCGTTGAATGGTCCGGACCCTCCCGGAGGGGTCCGGAGCTTCCTCTTCATTGATCCGGACCCTCTCGGAGGGGTCCAGAGTCTCTTCGGGGACCTCCGGGTTCTGGGTGGAGGAACCCGGAGCTTCTTCAGAAATGACCTGGACCCTCTTAGAGGGGTCCGGGTCCTTTGAAGTGGCTTCTTGTGGGTTTGAGTCTGGGAGCTGGGACCCAGACCCGCTTTCAGGAACCTCCGGACCCTCCCGAAGGGGTCTGGATTCCTGAGTATTGGGTAGTTCCGGTCTCTCCGCAACCAGAACCATACTGACGACTTCGTCAGTAGCTGAAATGTAAAGCAACAAAGGCTCACCAGGGTTCGGAGCTACCAGGACTGGTAGGGTGGTGAGGAACTCTTTCAGCTCCTGGAATGCCTTCTCTGCTTCTTCAGACCATTGGAATGGTCCGAACTTCCTCAGTAACTTGAAGAAGGGAAGTGCTCTTTCTGCCAGTCTTGAAATGAACCGGTTGAGGGCTGCTAGACATCCAGTTAATTTTTGGACGTCTTTGATGCGGGTTGGTGGCCGCATGTCTTCAATGGCTTTTATCTTCGCCGGATTAGCCTCTATGCCCCGGCGACTTACCAGGAAACCAAGAAGCTTTCCGGAACTAACCCCGAAGACGCACTTGTCTGGGTTTAGCTTTGTGCGGGTGGCCCGCAGCTTGTCGAAGACAGCCTGCAAGGTGTCCAAGAGGGACTCCTTGTTTTTGACTTTGACCACGATGTCATCGACGTACACTTCCACTATGTCTCTGATGAGTTCTTCGAAAGTTTTGTACATAGCTCGTACAAAAGTTGAAGCTGCATTCTTGAGACCAAACGGCATGGCTGTGTAACAATACAATCCATCCACTATGATGAATGAAGTATGCTCTTCATCCTCCCTAGACATCCTGATTTGATGATATCCAGAATATGCGTCTAGAAAACACAGTAACTCGCACCCGAAGGTGGAATCCACTATCTGATCTATTCTAGGTAGTGGGAATGGATCTTTTGGACATGCCTTATTCAGTGTGGTGTAGTCGATGCACATCCGAAGTTTCCCGCCGGCCTTGGGCACAACGACTGGGTTTGCCAGCCATTTTGGATGGTAGACTTCTCGGATAAATCCGGCTTCGAGCAACTTCTTCACTTCTTGTCGGATGAAGTTTTGTCGCTCTACAGATTGCTTCCGAGGTTTCTGATGCACAGGCCGAGCGTCGGGGTAAATCTTCAGATTGTGCTCAATCACTTCCCTGGGGATCCCAGGCATTTGTGACGGTTGCCAAGCAAATACGTCAACGTTAGCCCGGAGGAAAGTGATGAGCGCGAGTTCCTATTTTTCATTCATCCCACCCGATATGCGGGTGGTTTGAGTGACATCGGAATCAATTTGGACGACTTTGACGGGGATGTCGGTGTTGCCGCTTGGCTGCACACGGGGAGCAGAGGTTGAGCCTCGTTGCCGAATGCTCGGAGGTTTTGGAGCTTGCTCCTGTCTGGAGTCCTCCTCTTGCGCAGTGGTGAGTGCATGGAGCTCCTCCAGAGCAGTTACTCCGGCGGTGCGATCTCCACGAATCCGGAGAACGCCTGCTGGTGTTGGCATCTTCAACACCAAGTATCCATAATGAGCAGCTGCCATAAATTTGTATAGGGCAGGTCTACCCAAGATGGCGTTGAATGGTAAGTTGATCTGAGCGACGTCGAAGACCAACTTCTCGGTGCGGTACTTCTCCCGTGTCCCGAAGGTAACGGGGAGAATTATAGATCCGAGTGGGGTAATGGCCCCCGGACCTACTCCGGAGAATGGTCGAGAGGGCTGAAGATCCGAAGGTCGAAGCTGAAGTTTGGTAAAAGCTTCAAAGCTTATAAGGTTCAACCCCGAACCTCCATCCACCATAACATGATGGAGCTAGATGTTGTTGATGGTGGGAGATACCATCAAGGGTAATTGGCCAGCTCCGACCATGCTTTGAGGACAGTCCGAAGCATCAAAAGTGATGGGTGTGTCCATCCACTTTCGATGTGGCTCCAGTCTAGCTGTAGGAGCTACAGCAGCCATATCCCGTCGCATAGTCTTGATGACACGACGAGAAGTGATGTCCCATGATCCACCAAAGATGGTGTTCATAGTTTTCCGACGCTCGTTGTCGGAGACGTCGGAGTCATCGTCGACGGAGGTGTAGACGGCTTTCAGGACCTTTTTGGGGTCCTGAAACCCTAACTCCTCTTCAGCCGGAGCTTCGTCAACCTTCTGTTTTCCCTCCCTCTGTCGGAAAGGAGACCCTTCCCGGCGCTTGTTGTAGCGCTCTGCAAGGTTTTGGACCTCCCGACAGTCTTCCAGCCTGTGGCTGCCCGTTTTGTGAATGGGGCACCACATTTTGGATTTGCTGCCGTCTTCGGAAGACGGTCGAGGTCGCTTCTCAGGGCGTGGCCCCCGGCCACCAGGAGTTGCAGTGGCTGCAACGTTGGATGTGCTGGCCGACGGCTTCTTCTTGCTGTTGGACTTCTTTTTCTTCTTGCCACTCCCGGAGGTAGCGGCTTCTTCTTTGGAGGATTTTTTGTGATCCTCCAAGGCTGGTTTGGAGTGCATTTCACGGCCCTCCGCAGCTCTGGCACATTTGTCTGCCAAGCTGAAGAGCTCTGTGACGCTGGTGATCTCTTTGATCGCCAGCTTCTCCAACATCTTCTTGTCTCGTACACCCTGTCTGAATGCCACATTGACAGAAGCGCTTGAGATAGAAGGGATTGTGTTGCGTACCTGAGAGAACCTCTGGATGAATGACCGCAAAGATTCTCCCCCTTTTTGCTTGACCGCAAAAAGGTCCAGTTCAGTGCCCGGTCGGGTGTATGAACTCCCGAAGTTGGCAGTGAACTGACGTCACAGCTCCTCCCAACTGTCAATAGAGTTGGGTGGGAGGCTCATAAACCAGGACCTGGCGGTCCCAGTTAAGGCCACTGGAAAGTAGTTGGCCATTACGGCCTCGTTTCCTCCAGCTGCTAAGATTGCAGTGGAGTATATCTGCAGAAATTCTACGGGGTTGACAGTCCCGTCGAATTTTTCCGGCAAGTGTGGCCGGAACTTCTGTGGCCATCTAACCATGCGCAGGTGCATGGCTAGGGCGGAACAGCCTCCTCCTACTCCTTCCAGAGTAGAAAGGTCTTGAGCATCCCGTCTTTCTCGAGCTCGCTCGATATGGACACGGCCATCCTGTTGGCGGTATCGGCGATCAAGCTCCGCCCGGAGGTCGTGTGTCGAAAGCCGAGATGCCGTATGGGTGCGTCGTGCCCCAGAGGGCAACGACGTCACTTGCTGTGACGCAGCTCGTCTTCGGTTGTTGGAGACATGTGGACCAAGTCTTCCAGACAACGTCCGTCGCTGCGACGGGGCTCGCCCTGAAGGAGGAGGACCCTGGTTGTTGAGTCGTTCGGCCGCTGCTGCGACCAAATGCTCAACATCAGCCCTCCATTGCTCCATAGCATCTTGAGATGCATCCGGAGGTGGTGGTCGCTGTAGAAGAGCACGCGCTGCATGGAGCGCGTGTTCTGGGTCGTCACGACTTGCCGGCGTAGTATGTGACGCCGGCACACCATCATGTTGCCCGGCACGTCTTGCCGGAGAAGATGGTGGTGGTGGGAGTGTGACTCCTGCTGGTGCTGAGGCTCCTACTGGTGGCTGCATGTTGCAGGGATTGCCCCCGACAGCCTGAGCAGCAGGTTGCCTGTTGGATGATCCAGCCGCAAAATTCACCATTCTTGAAAATCTCAGGCGCCCCTACCTGGCGCGCCAACTGTCGACTGTTGGAGTCGGCAGATCTCCTGACACTACTAAAGTGTTGAAGTAGTTTGTAGTTCGGTGTGGGCGCGCGGAGACTCAAGAAGATGAATCACGATTGGACACAAGAGACACAGTGGTTTACGTGGTTCGGGCCGCCTAAGCGTAATACCCTACTCCACGGGTGTGTGGTGTTGTATTAGCTTATGTAGGAAAGCTCACGTCAATGCGTGTGTGCCTGAGAGCGTTCTAGAGCCCCCTTCATGTATCGTCGGTCTGTCCTTTTATAGTACAAGGACAAACCGTTACAAGTTAGCCTGGCCCGACATGTGTCCCCGGCGGTTACTAGTATTGATACACGATTAATTGTTGTTAATAACCCTGTAACGGGCCCCGATAGTGCCGTTACAAGTGTTAAGATTATCCGATTAAGTGTCATTAACATGGAATTAATGACAATTAATTGAGTCTTGAAGTCCGCGGCTATCCTTTGAAGATCTGGAGTCGTTACAATGTCTTCCGGTGGTTTGAGGCGGCCAGCTCCGACGTTTGGACACGTGGCAGCTCCGGAGCTTGCTTGTGGGAAGCGGGAAGCTCCGGGGTGGCCTGGCACGTGTCAGGTCCGGAGCTTCTCTCGGTCTGGGGTTAAGTCCGGAGGTGCCGTTTCGGTACCTAGCCCGGAGCTTCACCCTTGTGGGTAGTAGCTCCGGTCTGGCAGTACACGTGGCAACCTAGGGGTTAACCATGTTGGAGAAGCAGGTCCGGTTATGTCTGACAAGTGGGCCTCCGAGGGTCTTCAATTTGAGTTGACGTCCTTCCCTTGAGATCTTTGGAACCTCAGGGGGTGTATGGTTTTTAGGGTACCGACAGTGGCGTTAGGATCTATCGCCACAGAACACAATCGTTGCATTAGGATTTGTTGCCATGATTCACCAGTTCATGGCATTAGGATCTATCGCCAAGGAACACAGTCATTGCATTAGGATCTGATGCCACGAATCAGTAGTTCGTGGCATTAGGATCTATTGCCACGGAACACAGTCATTGCATTAGGATATGTTGCCATGATTCACTAGTTTGTGGCATTAGGATCTATCACCATGGAACACAATCGTTGCATTAGGATCTGTTGCTACGATTCACTAGTTTGTGGAGTTAAGATCTATCCCCATGGAACACAACCGTTGCATTAGGATCTGTTTCCACGATTCACTAGTTCGTGGCGTTAGGATCTATTGCCACAGAACACAATCGTTGCATTTGGAACTTATGCCATGGTTCACCAGTTCGTGGCGTTAGGTTCTATCGCCATGGAACACAATCGTTGCATTAGGATCTATTGCCATGATTCACCAGTTCATGGTGTTAGGATCTATTGCCATGGAAGATAATCGTTGCTTTAGGACTGTTGCAACAATTGTACTAGTTCGCGGCATTAGGATCTATCACCATGGAACCCAATCGTTGGCCTCACGATATAGTACAAAATACTGGCTACTGTGGGAACAAATGAATGTGTGTTGTGTGTTCATCGTGTTCCTCAGGAATCATAAGGAATGATAGTTTATTTTCTGGACAAGTGAATGATTTAGTTATCAAGTGAATGTTCTCTAAGTTCAGTGATGTGAGATATCAATAGTAGTGAACTGAAGCAAAATGGAGAAAATCACGAAGCTAAAGGAGATGTGGGGGAAGACGCGCTTTTCATATAAGAAACCCACTTCGATGCTAAGCGCGTCTCCATTTTGCTTCTCCGCACTGACTAAGGCGCCATCAGACTCTCCTCTTCTCTCTTCATTCTTCTTCTCCGTGCACACAACCCACCATGTCCAACATTCCGCCGCCAAGCCCGCAGAGGGAGCCACCCTGCAAGAAACAGTGTTGCCGCTCCCACGAGTGGCTCAACAATGAGCTACTCGAGATGCAGATCGACACGCTGTTCGACCGGTTCCAAAGGCTACTCAAGACGATGGCCGAGGTGCTTGGCACCGAGTGCTGCAGTATTCTGGCGGCAGCGATGGCGAGAAACCTCAGTCTCGAGGTTGCACCGCTGGATCCAGACCAGCTGGAGCAACCGGCGGAGCAGCCAGAGCACCTAGAGCAACTGGCGGAGCAGTCGAAGGAGAAGAAGGGGGGGAGTAGGATTTAGGTTTTCTTTTGTTGTTTTTTAGTTTTGGTGTTGCTTTTATTTCTTTTGTCTTGTACTTTTTTCTTGTTTTTTGTAATATATTTTTTAATGAATGAATGTGTTATCTGTGTTCATCTGTGTCATGAACAATTTTGTGTGTTCAACTGTTATGTATCGCCACAGAACACAATTGTTGCATCAGGATCTAATGTCACGATTATCCTAGTTCGTGGCCTTAGGATCTATCGCCACGGAACAAAATCATTGCATTAGGATCTGTTGTTAGAAATCACTAGTTCGTTGCATTAGGAATATCTGCAGCAGCGTCATTTCAAATTCTGGGTATCTTCTAAAGAGGTGGGATTATTCAATATCGGCTTGCTTCTAAGCTTGCTGCTAAACAGAAGAGCGGTTTCTATCTTTAAAAAAAATCAAATAGTTCACAGCTAGCTCACACAATACTTATATAAAAAATCATCATCTTCGCTGTTGTCCCCCCGCCCCTGCAATGGAGCTACAAGACCAACATTGATATATGTATCGTTGTCGTCATCGTCTTCATTTCTGATGGAACTCCATGTGCCACAAAATGATCACATGTTCTCATTTGAAGAGCGGAAGCATCACCGGTTGCTCCCTCAATGTCATTCCTAGCCCATGCGGTCCTATCCTCATTTATGTGTGGCATATTTATATCAGTAAGTCTTCGATCATCAAATGTCTCAGCCTCCATCGTCTCAGTGACATTATTTTTGCTATCTCCAAGGAGCATGGCAAAAAGGTTTTGTGGCTTCATTTTAACAACTGTAGACCATTTAGATTGCTTCACACTTTGGACATAAAAAACTTGTTCTGCTTGGGTGGCTAGAATGTAAGGCTCATACTTAAATTGAGAAAGAGTAGTGTCAACATCTATCATTTCGTATTGATCTGTTTTGTATCCACTGCTTTGGCCTGACTGGAACAAGGCCGATCAAACCAGTCACATTCAAATAACAAAACCTCTAGATTTTTTTTCAAAATCAGTATAAATCTTTTTCTTGATTACTCCAAACCACTCATCATGACCATCCCGAACAACAACACCACTGTTTTGTGTTCGTAAATCTTTTTCCACCTCTGCAGTTCGAAAGAAGAAGACATTTATGAATGATCGACTAAAAAAACATGCCCGACGATCAGGTCCTCTAGATAATGCATACAAATAATTAGTTACTTTGCCTTCTTTGTGTAATGTCGTAATCTGTACACATAAGTATAAAAGGGGTCATCGATAAACCAACTTCAAAACACATATTTCTTCAATATTTCATCAAAGTAAAATCTTCCATGTACAAACTCGTTTCTGATACCAATACACAAACTCATCTCCATGGCGTTTTTCAACATCACGAGAATGAATCTTTTTCATCTCTTTAAAATGCTCACTGAAAAGGGTACATAATTAAATGGTACTTGATCCATGGGGCGACCACTTCAACATTAGAAATAATATAATGCCTGATGTTATGTAGTTCCACCATAGTAAGTTTGCCCCATTTAAACCCTTTTTTAGAATTATCAACTTCTGTAAATATATTAGACTCGAGAGAAGGTTCATTCCTAGTTGCAGCTTCATGACGTTTTGGGCTATTAAGCTTGTTGCTGATGTTATCCAAAAACTGACTAGGAAATGTCACACACTCTTCCATAATATATCCCTCAGTTATAGAACCCTCCGGGTGAGCTCTATTACGTACATACCTCTTCAATGTACCAAGGTACCTCTCAATTGGATACATCCATTTGTAAGAAACAGGTCCACCAAAGTGAGCTTCTTCTGCAACATGGGTTTGAAGATGTACCATGATATCAAAGAAAGTGGGAGGAAGCAACATTTCAAGCTTACAAATTGTTTCAGGAAGTTGTTTGATCATCTTATCCAAATATAGTTCCGCCATTTCTTTAGAACAAATTTGAGAAAAGAATCTGCTAAGCTTAATTAAAGGTGCAACAACCTTTTCACACAAATGTCACGTATTGCAATAGGATGGAGCTTCTGAATATAATATGGCAGTCATGAGCTTTTAGACCTTCTGTGCTTTTATGTCCACACATCTCTTTATGTTTGAGGCATAAACATCGGGCATCTTCACATCCCCCAAAAACTTGCACCAGGTGGTCTTCTCATCTTTATGCAAAGTATATGATGCTGATGGACAATCATACTTCCCATTGATAGCCACCGGATGTTGTTGTGGCCGTATACCCATATCCTGCATATCAAGACGAGCTTGTAGACTATCTTTTGCTTTACCATCCATATTAAGCAATGTTCCCAATATGCTATCACAAATGTATTTCTCAATGTGCATGAGATCCAAGTTATGCCTTATTAGCAATGTCTTATAGTACGAGAGCTAGAAAATATACTTTTCTTCTTCCAACTATGCCACCTATTTTCCACAATGCGCTTTCTCTTATTATTCATCTGTCCAAAACTCACTTTATCAAAACTCTCATATTGTTGGAGTACTTCGTCACCAAGGAGTTATGTTGGAGCTTCTCTATTCTATATCTTGTTGTTGAAAGAAGCTTTGTCCCGATGCCATCGGTGATTCTGAGGTAGGAAATGACAATGACCCATGTATAAATACTTTCGTCCATGTTTCAACCACAAGGCGTCATGTCGGTACCCTACGTACTGGGTACCCCACAATACTGCAAGAAAAGCCGAAGAGTTCCTATGTCCGAGTTGAAGAACGCCAAACGCAACACACGTCTGATATCACTGGGCCCACATCCCTCGTTTGGGTAGCTCCGGTACTACCACCTGTCCAGTGTGACTGGGACTACCTTCCTTCACGGGGAAGCTCTGGTTCTGCCACATGTCTACCAACCCCGGACCTAACCCCCAGTAGAGGGAACCTCCGGTGCCACCATGTATGGAGTGGCTTTGGACCTACCTCCTCGCAGAGGGAAGCTCCAAAGCTGCCACGTGTTATACCTCCGAAGCTTCGCCAGTAATGACTACAGGATCCCCAATAGCCGAGACATTCAAGAGGCTATTAAAACAGCCGTTACAAGACCTGATTAACATGTCATTAATTCACCATTAATGACACACGATCAAGGAACCATTAGTACCGATAACACCGCCATTAAGGCGCGTTATCACACTGTTAATCATACTTAATATGTATAGATTGTGTATTAGGCAATTGAATACCGCCGGGGCCACTTGTCAGGCCAGGCAACCCTTGTAACGGCCAGCCCTTTGCATATAAAAGGGATGTGCCACGTGGTAGAAACCAAGCCGAATCAAGCCAACACAAGCAACCACACACTCATACAATTAACAAACACCCCGTGGAGTAGGGTATTTTGCTCAGGCAGCCCGAACCACGTAAAAACTCCCTTTTGTCATCATCTCATTCGTAATCTCACACGTTCCCCAACTGAATATGAACCTCCGCGGACTACGCTTTAGTAGTACCGGGGAAAGTGTCGTAGCAACAATTTGACATTTGGCGCGCCTGGTTGGGGGGCTTGAGATTTCGAGATGGTGAATTCTGCCACAGGATTGTCCAACGCCCATGGTAACAGCCTGCTGGTGAAAATCTCTCCAACATGCAGCAGCTGACGAACGCTGTTGTCCCTGCGCGTGTTGCACCACCACCACCACCACTATCGCAACAACATGGTGTCTTTGCGTCGGTCACTGCATCGACTAACAACCCCCAAGAACGCACTGAACACAGCACAAACTCTCCTTCAGCGCCCACCTGCACCCGAAGCACCTCAGAGTGCGATGGAGCAGCGGTGTACTAATGTGCAACATATGGATGCAGCTGTACCAAATGCCATCAGTAACCAAGGTCCACCCCTTGATGGGCAAGCACATTGAAGAAACAGGACCTTGTCTGGTAGACTTGGTCCTCAGGCGTCACAGCACCGGAGGTGTGCACCCTCCTAGCAAGTGATGTCACTGCCCTCCGGGGCACGCCGTACCCAAACGATTTCAAGGATGTCGACCCATGATCTGCAGTCGGATCTTGACCGCCAATACATCCAGCTGGACGGTCGTGTCCTCATGGAGCGTGCTCGCGAGCGGTGAGCTCCACGTAAGAACCGTTTTCCATTGGGAGTAGGGGATGGCTGTTCCGATCTAGCCATTCACCCGTGCATGTTCTAATGGCCACAGAGGTTCTGGCCCCATTTGCCGGAGAAGTATGAAGATACTGTCAACCCCATTGAATTCCTCCAAATCTAATCCACCGCCATCCTCGCGGATGGAGGCAATAAATTTGTCATGGCAAATTACTTCCCTGTAGCTTTAACTGCGACAGCCAGGTCCTCGTTTATGAGCCTTCCGCTTGACTCCATCATAGTTGGGTAGAGCTATGCCGCCAATTTACCGCCAACTTCAGGAGCTCGTACACCCGACCTGTCATTGAGTTGGATCTGTTCGTCGTGCAACAGAAATCGGGAGAGTCGCTGTGATCGTTCATCCAGCAACATTCTCGGGTACAAAACACAATCTCTTCTATCTCCAATGCTTCCATTGTCATCGCCTTTCGACAGGGAGTTAGAGATAAGAAGATGTTGGAGAAGCTGGCAACAAAAGAAGTCAGCAGCGTCATGGAGCTCTTTAGCCTAGCCGACAAATCTGCTCGGGCTGCGGAGGCCCGGGAAAGGCACTCCAAACCAGCTCCGAAGGTTGGTAAAAACTCCTCCAAGGATGAAGCTGCTGCCTCTGGCAGTGGAAAAAAGAAGAAAAAGTCCAACGGCAAGAAGAAGCCGTCGGCCGGCACGCCTAATACTGGTGCTGTTGCTGCTGCAGCTACTAGTAGTTGGGGGCCATGCCTTGAAAAACGTTCTCAACCATCGTCTAAAGATGGCGGCGGTCAAAATATGTGGTGTCCGATCCAAGAAACGGACACCCACAGTCTTGAAGATTGTCATGAGGTCCAACGCTTTGTTCAACGCTTCAACAAGCGTCGAGAAGAAGCTCCTTTCCGCCAATAGGAACGAAAGCGGAAGGTCGATGAAGCTCTGGCTGGTCAGGGGATAGGCTTCCAGGACCCCAAGAAAGTCCTGAAGGCCATCTACAACACCATCGATGATGATTCTGACGTCTCCGACAATGAGCATCGGAAGAATATCCATACGATATATGGAGGGTCATGGGAAATCACCTCTCGGCGCATCCTCAAGACCATGCACCAGGAGATGGCTGTCATAGCTCCCATCGCAAGGGCAGAACCCCATCAGAAGTGGATGGACACTCCCATAACTTTTGATGCTTCAAATTTCCCAAGAAACATGATCGGAGGTGGCCAACTGCCGTTGATAGTTTCTCCTACCATTAACAATATCCAGCTCTATCATGTCTTGGTAGATGGAGGCGTGGCACTTAACCTCCTCAGCTACAAAGCATTCGTGAAGATCCATCTAAAACTCATGGACCTTCACCCCTCACGTCCTTTCTCTGGGGTAGGTCCAGGAGCAATCTCTCCTCTCGGGTCAATTACACTCCTGGTGACCTTCGAGACTCGGGAGAACTACAGGACCGAGAAGCTGGTCTTCGACGTAGCGCACATCATTCTACCCTTCAACGCCATCCTAGGCAAGCCAACCCTATATAGATTTATGGCCGCAGCTCACAATGGCTACCTAGTGTTGAAGATGCCGACACCTTCAGGTGTTCTCTGGATCCGTAACAGCGAAGAACGGCTACCTGGAGTCACTTCACTGGAAGAACTCTATGCGCTTGCAAGAGCGCAGGAGGAAGCATCCAACAAGGAGCAAACTGCTCAACCTCCGAGCTCTCACCATCGAGGCTCAACCTCTGCACCACGTGTGTAGCCAAGCGAGAACACCGACATTCTCATCAAAGTCGTCCAAATCGGTTCTGATGCTGCTCAGACCATCCATATATCGGGGGGTCTGGACAACAAATAGAAACTCGCGCTCGTCACTTTCCTCCAGTCGAATGTCGACGTGTTTGCATGGCAACCGTCACAGATGCCTGGGATCTCTAGGGAGGTGTAACACCCTCATTTTCATGCATCATGCATTGCATACATCATTAAATATGTTTAACATTAATCCAAATAAAAAGAAATAAGTATAAAATGAATTATAATCACAGAGCCAAATTAAAACCTGTTGTAAAAGCAAACTTGTCCGGACACGAACCCAGACTAGTCTGGTCCAACTCTCTGTAGTATTTCCTGGTTAGTGTGGACTTGTTCGGTTTGTGCCACAAACTAGTCCAGTTACCCCTCTGTTGAGACCCCAGACTTGTCCGTTTTTGCTGCAGACTATTCTATATTTCTGTCTATCCTACTTTCGGACTTGTCTGGTCTAGTGCGAACTAGTCCGATTTCCACCGGACCTGTCCGTTTTCTCCCTGACTAATGTTTAACTTCTTCGATTTCGTCTAGACTTGTCTAATTTTTGTTTGACTAGCCTTCGGACTAGTCCGGTATTTTCTAGACTTGTCTAGTGTTCGCGACTCCGAATCAATCTTGTCTTCCATGACTTGTTTTAGGGTTTTTACCTTAAGTGGGCCCAAGGACCTCATGTCTAACCTTTTTGGAGCCCATGTGGGACCCCTACACGGTCTCCACCAACCTTAGGCTCGAATTCCATCAAACCTACACCTCCACCGCTATATAAAAAACCCAACGCCCCAACTTTACATCCTTTTGCCACAATTGAAAGACCGGCAAACCATAGTTCGTGGGAGCCGCCACCTAGGGGGGATCCAGCAACAGGGTGGAGAAGCATATCACGAAGAAGGATCAAGCAATCAAGATCTTCGCCGACTTTGCGTTCTTCATCGACAATTCACCTTCAACTCTCCATCACCAACCCTAGATCGTCAAGATCCAATTGTTGCCTCCAACCTCTTATTCTTTGGAGTTCTAGACACGTGGCATACCTTCTACCTTCTATTTCCCACGTGAAATCAACCCCGATTCTCCAAATTCTAATAGATCAAGGATACCCTAACTTGCTGGTTCTACATAGGGCGGACTAGTTCGGGCCCTAGCGGACTTGTCCCGTTTCTAGATTCGTTTAAAGTTGAATTAATTCCAATTTGATGTAAATTAACTTGAAACCTCTATAAACTTGTTAAGAACTATTGTAATTGATTAGTACATTAAAAGCAACTCATTAATAAGTTCCACTTTGCATTTGCATTAATCATGCATGTCATGTCATATTGAGTAATATATGAGGATTTATTGATTGTAATTACTGTTTTGTATGTTCGTTGCGCGGAATAGAAGGTGCTATGCTAGAGGTGCTGCCGAGGACCTTTAGTACCAGAATTTTGAAGTCTTTGACCCTAACCAAGCTCAAGAGCAAGGAAAGTATCCTTGATCATATTGATCGTAGTTTTTAAATGTTTTTGTTTCCAAACTTGCATGCTTGTGTCAATTTGATGGGACTCCTCTGATAGGAAGTTTATTAGACTTGTTGAACCACCCTTGTCGCTTGGAACACATAGTAGAGAGTTGGGAAGGGCTTTTTTACCTTTTGGCTTTGCTCAAATTTATTGGGATGGGAAAACAACCAAGTTACTTAATTATAAATTATTGAGATTCAGAATAATGTACATTGATGAACATGCTTAATGGTAACATGGTAATGGGTGATCTAAGCAAGCATGGTATGTGGATGGGTTGGATGTTATGGTGGTTTGCTTGAATTGGATCTAAGGACCGGTTCATGCGAGAATAGGCCAGGACTACAGTGCCACCACGAGGCCAAGTATGGGTGTCGCATAGCTGATTAATTAGGGTATTGCTAGTATTGCGTGGACCATTTGGAGGAGTGGGGAAGGGGAGTCGGATTGGGTGTATAAGTCATGGGACTCCCTTGTATCCAAACAATACGAGAGGGGGCCCTTCGTTTAGGATGTGCTCAGTTGGAGGCATCACCACCGGTGAAACCTCAGTGGGTTCATACATGCTAGTAGTACCTTTGTAAAGGTTATTTTGTGATCTCTTGGCCACACACCAATGGAAGTGTGATATGGCATAATAGAGGTTCTTAGTCACCAGAAGGTAATGAAATCACGAACATGTGGATAAAGTGTTAGACCTCTGCAGAGTGTTAGAAACTATCATGATAGTCGCGCTACCGGTTATGAGCACCTGGACTACTTCCATGATTACAGGAATCTTGGGATTTGGGATGGTCGGTTATGATTATGATTATGGTTATGAATCGAATTATGATAATTGGACATGGATGATGATGATGGTAATAAACTGGTATATGGATGGATAATTTAATCATGGTTTCTTATTATGATAATTATGTGGGATATGATGGGTTTACTTCACATAGACATAGTATAATGCTTTTTACATGTTTTAAATATACTTTTCAGCAATTAGCCATTGTTTATTATCATGCGTTGTTCAAGCTACATGTCATAGTTTCCACACTTGCTGAGTACGACATGCACTCACCCTTGCAATTCACCCCACCAACAGTTGCAGGTCAGGATTGGGAGTATCACAACGTTAATGAGGAGTTCTAGGTTGTGTGCTGCCGTCAGCTTTGCCTGTGGTGTTTCTTGGAGCCGCACTACCCTTATTGATTCGTTTGCTTAGTTGCTTAATTAGATTTCTTCCACTGCATTAGTATTATCATTAATGATCATTAGAGTTGCAAGTTGAGGATTATGTGAATACTGTAAGAAAATTAATTATTTAATAATTTGAGTATTAGTAATTAACTATTATCATTTGTGAATCACTTGTTTATGTGTGTTAAACATCCTGGGCACACATATACTGCACTTGGTTCGTTTTTCGGAATTGGGTGTCACAAATTGGTATTAGAGCCACAGGTTGATCGTAGGACGCGACCTAGATAGAATGGAAATTTTAGAGCACATATGAACAATCAGGAAGCGTTGTGTTGTTGCTTGGTGTGCTGATTGCTATATATGTTGCTTGTGTGCTTGGTAGAGGATTATGGGATGCTTTAGCATTGTCATGTCTATATATGCTTGTATAGTTCGTTGCTTAGATTCATATCCCTTGATGCATATAGTTGGGGACATTTTATAATTTCTTCTCTCTTGCTTTTCTTCAGATGGTGAGGACTCGCAACCAGAGGGATGGCAATGATGAGGAGGAGAACAATGGAGCACCTCATAACAATAATGGACAAGGACCTGCTCAGTGAGCTATCAATCTTGAGCAGCTATTGGCTATGCAAAACCAGCTCATGTAGATCATGATACAGACTATGGGACAGCTACAAGCTGGCAACAATAACCAGCCCCATATGCTCCACCACCACCCCCACTGCCTCAAAACAGGTTGGGAGGGTTCATGAGGACCAGGCGACCAACCTTTGCTCAAGCCACCGCCCCTATGGACTCTGATGATTGGCTCAAGTCTGTGGGGAAGAAGCTTCCTATTGTCCGGTGCAGCGACTGGGAGAAGGTCCCTATTTGCTTCTCATCAACTAGTTGGAGCAGTTGCGGATTTGTCGGATTCGCTATGCAACTCCCATGAAAATCAAGAGAGGATCACATGGGCTGAATTCAAGGATAGCTTCCGTTCTCATTATTTGCCGGACAGGGTTATGATCATAAAAAGGCAAGAATATGAGAACTTGAGGCAAGGAAGATTAAGCGTGAGTGAATATCTTGTTAAATTCACTCAACTTTTAGGGTATGCACTAGAAGATGTCCGCCGGGACAGCTGGAAGCAATATTTGTTTATGAGGGGCCTTAACAATGAGATCCAAGTGCAATTGCTCAATTGTGATTATGCCATCTTTCAGAAGCTTGTGGACAAAGCAATTGTGGTTGAAAAAAAGGTCCGTGAGATGGAGCAAGAAACTAAGAGGAAAGCACCATATCAAGGATAGCCGCAAAGAAGCAATGCTCGCTCCCGCTTTGCACCACCCAATGCACCACACTACAAACCCTCGGCTCCTGCATATTGCGCTGCTATTCCACCGTGTGCAACTCAACCAATGCAGCAACGCCCCGCTATGCAAGCACCTCATCCTCCAATGTGTTATGCGCCTCGCGCCAGCTTTCCTGCAAATGTTAAGAACCAAGCTCGTCCAAATAATTCTGGTGCAGCAAGGAAGTGCTATTCTTGTGGTGAAGTAGGAAATTTTGCATTTCAATGTCCTAAGTCAGACCTGGGTCAAGGAAACAATGCTCCAAGATAGAACCAAAGACCGAATGTAGGAGTGCCACAAGGCAACCGTGGACTGTAAAATTTTGCTCGTGGCAATGTGAACCATGTCTCTACGGAGGAAGCGCAACAAGTGGATGATGTGGTTATTGGTATGTTTCTCGCAAACTCCAACCCGACGACTATGTTATATGATTCTGGAGCATCACATTCATTCATTGCATTGATGTATGTTGCCAAGTATAGTTAGCCTATCTCTCATATGAAGTATACTTTATTGGTTAAATCTCCTTGAGGAGAGATGAGGACAAATATAGTAAGTCCAAAAGTAAGCCTTAGAATAAGGGGGTAGATTTTTTTTGCCAACCTCATTGTTTTGGAGTCTCAAGGATTGGACATTATACTTGGTATGGACTGGTTGAGGAAGCACAATGGAGTTATACAATGTGCCACAAAGACGGCGAAGTTGACTAATGAGGAAGGGATGACCATAGAATTTGAAGCATCTCAACAAGCAACAAAGCAATTGGAGCTAAATCATATGGACGGTGCTGCATTGAAGAGATTCCAATGGTGTGTTAATTCTTGGATGTTTTTCCGGCTGAGTTGCCAGGTATGCCACCTGATCGAGACATAGAATTCGTTATTGATTTAATACCCAGAACTCTACCTATATCTAAGAGGCCGTATAGGATGCCTCCTAAGGAGTTAGCGGAGCTCAAGAAGCCAATTCAAGAGCAACTAGAGAAGGTTTTCATTCGCCCAAGTTCTTCACCTTGAGGAGCGCCAGTTCTCTTCGTCGACAAGAAGGATTGATCCCAAAGGATCTGTGTGGGTTACCGAGCTCTCATAGAGGTGAAAATCAAGAACAAGTATACTTTGCTCCGCATAGAGGATTTGTTTGACCAGATGAAGGGTGTCTGTGTTTTCTCCAAGATTGACTTGAGGTCGGGTTACTTCCAAATGAAGATTAGAGCGTCGGATATATCCAAAATAGCTTTTCGGACACGATATGGATCTTATGAGTACACCGTGATGTCTTTTGGTTTGACAAATGCACGTGCGTACTTTATGTACCTCATGAATAAGGTCTTCATGGAGTACTTGGATAAATTCGTGGTGGTGTTCATTGATGACATCATGATCTACTCAAAAAGTGAGGAGGAGCATGAGGAGCATTTGAGGCTCACATTGCAGAAATTAAGGGAACACCAATTATATGCAAAGTTTAGCAAGTGCCACTTTTGGTTAAGGGAAGTGTCATTCTAGGGCCATATCATCTCGGGAGAGGAGTATCGGTTGACCCAGAAAATGTGAGAGATGTGTGTTGAAATGGAAACCCCGCAGAATGTCAAGGAAATAAGGAGCTTCCTCGGAATGGCTGCATATTGCCGCCGGTTCATCAAGAACTTTTCCAAAATAGCCAAGCAAATGACCGAACTGTTAATGAAGGGAAAAGCATTCCAATGGACTCCGGCTTGTCAAGACAGTTTTGAGGAGTTGAAGAAGAGGTTAACTACAGCCCTAGTGTTGGTATTGCCAGATGTGAGTAAAAGTTTTGATATTTATTGTGACACATTGAGACAGGGACTTGGATGTGTGCTCATGCAAGAAGGTCAAGTGGTAGCCTATGCATCGAGACAATTGAAGAAACATGAGCCGAATTATCCAACGCATGATCTCGAACTTGCAGCCATGGTACATGCCTTGAAGTTTTGGAGACATTACATTCTTGGTCATAGGTGTGAGATTTACACGGACCACAAGAGTCTCAAGTACATATTCCCTCCAACGGATCTGAATTTGAGGCAACGAAGATGGTTGGAGCTCATCAAGGATTATGATCTGGGAATCGATTATCACCCGGGAAAGGCTAATGTAGCGGCCGATTCCTTGAGTTGGAAAGGAGTAAGCTACCAGCTCATGGTCCGAGAGCTGCCATTCGAGTTATGCAAGGAGTTTGAACGGTTGAGTCTTGAATTTGTGAATGAGATGTGAATAATGGAGTTAAATCACACATTGCAGCATGAAATATGAGAAGCACAAAGAAAGGATGAGGAAATCCAAGAGATCAAGGAATGTACCCAAGAGGAAAGAGAATTCAGGTTTGATGAGGATGACCATAGTACTTTGTGGCTTGGAAAAAGGATTGTTGTGCCCAATGATAAGCATATCCGAGAAACGATATTGAAGGAGGCACATGACTCACCTTACTCAATCCATCCCAGTTGTACAAAGATGTACAAGTACTTGAAGACATGTTAATGGTGGGCCAGCATGAAAAGGGACATAGCTGAATATGTACCCTTGTGTGATGTGTGCCAACGGGTCAAAGTTGAATACCATAAGACAGCCGGTTTATTGCAGCCACTGAAAATTCCTGAATGGAAATGGGAAGAAATCGGTATGATTCATAGTTGGACTACTGCGTACCTTGTCTGGTTATGACTCAATATGGTTTATTGTGGATCAGTTGACAAAATCGGTTCATTCCGCAAAGCTAGCAGAATTGTATATGGAGCATATTGTATGTCGACATGAAGTTCTGAAGAAAATAGTCTCGGACTGAGGTTCTCAATTGACCTCTAGGTTATGGCAGAAATTTCATGAAGCATTGGGGACAAGGTTGAATTTCAATTAAGCATATCGCCCTCAAACCGATGGACAAACTGAGAGAAGAGGACATGTTAAGAGCTTGTGCTTTAAAGCACGGAATAAGTTGGGACAAAAGCTTACCATATGCGGAATTCTCATATAACAACAGTTACCAAGAAAGATTGAAGATGTCGCCATATGAAGCACCATATGGAAGGAAGTGTAGGACACCCTTGTTTTGGAGTGACACATCGGAGAACCGAGTATTTGGACCTGATGTGTTGCAAGAAGCTGAAAAACAAGTCCAAATAATCTGCGAGAATTTGAGGGCTGCCTAAGGAAAAACGATATGTGGATAATAAACGGAGAGACCTAGCCTCTGAAGTAGGAGACTTCGTTTACCTCAAAGTGTCAACAATGCATGATCATAAGAGGATTAATGTAAAAGGCAAGGTAGCACCTCTCTATATTGGACCATTCGAGATTTTGGACAAACGAGGAGAAGTTGCATATAAACTGGAGATGCCAACACACCTTTCAGATGTTCATGATGTTGTGAAACCCAACGAACCAAGTGCAGTGTATGTGTGCCCAGAATGTTCATCACACATACACAAATGCATCACAAGCAAAAATCAGAATTTAACCATGTCACGAATAATAAATATACCTTGATTCTATTGCAGTGGAAAATAAACTAGCGTAGGCGACTCCAACTCCACAGGCAGTCGATGGTGGTACGCAACCTAGTGCTCCATGTTGATCCCCAAAATATCTCTAGCAACTATTGAGGGGGGGGGGGGGTTGCAAGGGCGAGTACATGTCGTACTCAGCAAGTGCGAGAAAATATGACATGTAGCTGATACAAAAAACAAATATAATAATGGCTAAGTGCTGAAAAGTACATTAAAACATTTGAAAAGCATTATACTATGTCTATGTGAAACAATCCCATCATAGCCATCATACATAATATAAACTGTATCCAATTATTGCCAACATCATCATTATCCATGTCCATTTACCATAACTCAAATTCATATCCATAACAATAAGCAATAAACCATCCTTAAACATTACCAACCCATAACCATAATCCAACCATTTCAATACTAAAATCCTCTAATCATGGAAGTTATCCAGGTGCTCTTAACCGGGAGCACAGCTATCATGATAGTTTTACACTGTGCAGAGTTTGTACCACTTTAGCCACATGTTCGTGATTTCATCATCTTTCGGTGACTAAGAACCTCTATTATGTCGTCTCACACTTCTGTAGGTGTGTGGCCAAGAGATCACAAAATAGCCTTTCATAAGGGACTACTAGTATATACAGGCCCACTAAGGTTTCACCAGCAGGCTTGAATCTCCATTCTCCCACCACCGGGCCCCCTCGTGTGCCATGCAGATTCCATGGTAGCCATCCTCGACTCCCATTCCCCGCGCCATCCAATGGTCCATACAATACTAGCAGCACTCCTAATTATTCAGCTACGCCGCACCCATACTTGGCCTTGTGGTGGCACTGTAGTCCTGACATATTCTAGCATGAACCGGTCCTTAGATCTAAGGCAACAAAACCACCATGACATCCAACCCATCCACATAACAGCCTTGCTTAGATCACCCATTACCACATCATATTGACCAGTTCACATTAACTAGAATATCATTAGTGCATAATTAAATTTATAGTGTTGTTTTCCCATCCGAGTTAATTAAGCGAAGCAAAAAGGTAAAAAGCTTATCCCGACTCACTGCCATAATTCCAGGTGACAACGGTGGTTAAACAAATCTAGTAAACTTCCTACCATAGGATTTCTCGTAAAATTGACACAGCATGTAGTTTTGCCAACAAAACATTTATTTTCAAAACAGGATCGATATGGTTAAGGACACTTGCCTTAATATTTCGCAATTCCGATGGTCAAGCAAATAAAAGTTTTGCACTCGAAGATCCAAGCATACTCGCTTCTCGATCATAACCACTTGAGCGAACCGTCTACTCGTAATCAACAACATACACAAGCAAACATACATAATAAATGCATTGCAACCACTAATCAATATGCAAAATATAGATGCATACAGAAAATATGTTTGTATTAATGTTACATAACTTTCTATTGCTTTTTAATAATTTTCTATAATGATTTCCTATTTATGTGAGCAAGTTTGGAATTAATTAGAATTTATTCAGAGGTAAAATAATTATCTCAGAACATTAAACATGCTGAAAATAATATTAGTAACTTACTAGAATTTATTCTAAATTTTTAGGAGTTTTTCTGGATTTAATTTGACACTTCATGAATTAACTAGGCTTTAATCTTATTTATTAAATCTGAAAAATAGATTAAATAATACTGAAAATATAAATTTTGTCAAATCTAAAATATCATATTGATCTTGTATAATTTAATCTAACTTGTGCGTTCCAAGTGATTTTTAAGATGATCCGAGAATGATTAACGATCGCTCAAATAAAACACGTTCTACACATGATCTAGTTCATATACTACAACCAAATTAATAGTCTAGATCTAGATTGTAATCCTACCGTGTGCACATCAAGTCTGAACGGTCGTGGAGCGGCGGCGACGCAGTGTGTCTCCGAGATCTAGGGTTTTGTCGATGAAGAGGATGACGGCACGACGTAGACGAAGAAGACGACGCCGCGACGTATTTGAAGGAGACGGCGATGCGGTCCTACAGCAGCACGACAACCACGACGCGATGATCTTTGGCGGATGGCGGCTCCCTCCTCTTTTTCTTCCTTTTCTTCCCCTCCTTTTTTCATCGTTTTTCTTCACCTGGTGGCGGCAGCCTTTGGCCCTTTTCTATGTTGCTAAGGTTTCTGGTGTCGGCGGCACTTGTTCTGGTGTCAAAAACTACGGAGGCATCGGGACTTTTATGAGCGAGCGGGGCGCGAGCGGCACTGTGGCCGATTCGGCCTAGGCGAGCGCGCGACGCGCGGGGCTGGCGTGAGCGGCTCGGGCGGGGTCAACATGGCGCGGGGCCAGGCATGCGGTGCGTCGCGCAGGTGGTGCTAGGGCACGCGGTCACGCGCGCGGGAGTGGGGTGCGGGGCGTGAGGGAGTAGCTGGGCACGGGGCCGGCGCATGCTGGCTGGGCCGTCGGCCTGGCCGGCGGTGCTGCTTCTTTTTTTCTTTTTCTTTTTTTCTTTTTTTAATATTATTTATTTACTTACATTTTCTTTTTTTTTCCATTTTTTCATTATTTATTTATTTTTCATTATATAAAAATGTAAGTAAATAAATAATATAAAAAAAGAAAAAAATGCAGCACCGCCGGCCACGCCGACGGCCCAGCCAGCGTGCGCTGGCCCCGCGCCCAGCTACTCCCGCGCGCCCGACCGCGGGCCCTAGCGCCGCCCGCGCGACGCACCGAGCGCCTGGCCCGATGCCGCGTGGACCCCGCCCGAGCCGCTCGCGCCAGCCCCACGCGCCCCGCGCTCGCCCAGGCCGAATCAGCCACGGTGCCGCCCACGCCCCGCCCGGCTACAAAAGCCCCGATGTCTCCGTAGTTTTTGACACCAGAACAAGTGCCGCTGACACCAGAAACCTTAGCAACGTAGAAAAGGGCCAGAGGTTGCCGCCGCCAGGGGAAGAAAAAGAAAGAAAAAAGGAGTGGAAGAAGAGGAAGAAAAAGAGGAGGGAGCCGCCATCCGCCAAAGATCATCGCATTCTGGTCGTCATGCCACCGGAGGACCGCATCGCCTTCTCCTTCATCTACGTCACGTCCTCGTCTTCTTCGTCTACGTCATGGCGTCATCCTCTTCGTCCACAAAACTCTAGATCTCGGAGACAAGCCGCGTCGCCGCCGCTCCAAGACCGCCAGGACTTGGTGCGCACACAGTAGGTATTGCAATCTAGATCTAGACTATTAATTTGGTTCTAGTATATGAATTAGATCACGTGTAGAATGTGTTTTATTTGAGCGATTGTTAATCATTGTCTAATCATCTTAAAAATCACTTGGAACGCACAAGTTAGATTAAATCATAAAAGATCAATAAGATATTTTAGATTAAAAAAATTTATATTTTCAGTATTATTTAATCTGTTTTTCAGATTTAATAAATAAGATTGAAGCCTAGTTAATTCATAAAGTGTCAAATTAAATCCAGAAAACCTCCTAAAAATTTAGAATAAATTCTAGTAAGTTACTAATATTATTTTCAGCATGTTTAATGTTCTGAAATAATTATTTTACCTCCGAATAAATTCTAATTAATTCTAAACTTGCTCAAATAAATAGGAAATCATTATAGAAAATTATTAAAAAGCAATAGAAAGTTTTGTAACATCAATACGAACATATTTTCTGCATGCATCCATATTTTGCATATTGATTAGTGGTTGCAATGCATTTATTATGTATGTTTGCTTGTGTATGTGGTTGATTGCGAGTAGACGATTTGCTCAGGTGGTTATGATCGAGAAGCGAGTATGCGTGGATCTTCGAGTGCAAGACTTTGATTTGCTTGACCATCGGAATTGCGGAATATTAAGGCATGTGTCCTTGACCATATTGATCCTGTTTTGAAAATAAATATTTTGTTTGCAAAACTGCATGTTGTGTCAATTTGATGGGAAATCCTATTGTAGGAAGTTTACAAGATTTTTTTAACCACCCTTGAATTATGGTAGTGAGTCGGGATCGACTTTTTACCTTTTTGCTTCGCTTAATTAACTGGGATGGGAAAACAACAATATACATTTAAGTATGCACTAATGAAATTCTGATCAATGTGTACTGGTCAATATGATGTGGTAATGGGTGATCTAAGCAAGCATGTTATGTGGATGGGTTGGATGTCATGGTGGTTTGCTTGCCTTAGATCTAAGGATCGGTTCATGCGAGAATATGCCAGGACTACAGTGCCACCACAAGGCCAAGTATGGGTGCGGTGTAGCTGAATAATTAGGAGTGCTGCTAGTATTGTACGGACCATTGGATGGCTCAAGGAACGGGAGTCGAGGATGGCTACCCTGGGATCCGCATGGCACACGAGGGGGCCCATGGGTGGGAGAATGGAGATTCAAGCCTGCAGGTGAAACCTTAGTGGGCTCGTACATACTTGTAGTCCCTTATGAAAGGCTATTTTGTGATCTCTTGGCCACACACCTACAGAAGTGCGAGACGGCATAATAGAGGTTCTTAGTCACTGAAGGGTGATGAAATCACAAACATGTGGGTAAAGTGGTACAACCTCTATAGAGTGTAAAACTATCATGATAGCCGTGCTCCTGGTTGAGAGCACCTGGACAACTTCCATGATTAGAGGATTTTGGTATTGGGATGGTTGGATTGTGGTTATGGGTTGGTAATGGTTAAGGATGGTTTATGGCTTATGGTTATGGATATGAATTTGAGTTATGGTAAATGGACATGAATAATGATGATGTTGGTAATAATTGGATATGGTTTATATTATGTTAATATGATGGTTATGATGGGTTTGTTTCACATATACATAGTATAATGCTTTTCAAATGTTTTAATGTACTTTTCAACACTTGGCCATTATTATATTCGTCATTTGTATCAGCTACATGTCATATTTTCCCACACTTGTTGAGTACGACATGTACTCACCCTTGCAACCCCCCCCCCCCCCCAATTGCTACTAGAGATATTTTGGAGATCAACATGGAGCACTAGGTTGCGTACCGCCGTCGACTGCCTGTGGAGTTGGAATCGCATACGCTAGTTTATTTTCCGCTGCAATAGAATCAATGTATATTTATTATTCGTGACATGGATAAATTCTGTTTTCCATTTGTGATGCATTTGTGTATGTGTGATGAACATCCTGGGCACACATACACTGCACTTGGTTCGTTTTTCAGAACTGGGTGTCACAGATGTGTTTCATGTTTCACAGCTCAAGAAGTGCTTGAGGGTACCGGAAGAACAAGTGCCAATGAAAGAATTTGAATTGGAGGCAGATTTCCCTGTCTTGCAACCGATCAAAATCATGGAAATGAAGGAGAGGGTCACAAGCAACAAGGTTATTCGATGGTCCAAAGTACAATGGAGGCATCATACAGTGTCAGAAGCAACTTGGGAACTGGAAGATGATCTCAAGAAAGATTTCCCTGTCTCATTCCTTCTAGATCGAATTTGGAGGGCGTGATTCATTTTAAGTAAGGGAGGTTTGTAACACCCTCATTTTCATGCATCATGCATTGCATACATCACTAAATATGTTTAATGTTAATCCACATAAAAATAAGTAAGTTTAAAATGAATTATAATCATAGAGCAAAATTAAAACCTGTTGTAAGAGCGGATTTGTCGAGACATGGACCTGGACTAGTCCGGTCTAACTCTATGTAGTTTTTCCAGGGTAGTGCGGTCTTGTCCGGTTTCTAATCTGGACTAGTCCGGTTACCCGTCTGTTGAGACTTTGGGCTTGTCCGTTTTTGCTGGAGACTAGTCCGTTTTTCTCTCTGTCATGTTTTTGGACTTGTCCGCTCCAATGCGGACTAGTACGTTCACCCCACCCTTCGAAAATTTTGCTAAGTCCCCGAACTTGTCTGATTTCGACCGGACTTGTTCCTTTTCTCCCTCACTAGTGTCAGACTTGTCCGATTTCGTCCAGACTTGTCCGATTTCTCTCTGACTAGCCACCAGACTAGTATGGTATTTTGCAGACTCGTCCGGTGTTCACGACTCCGAATCAATCTTGTCTTTCAGGACTTGTTTTAGGGTTTTTAACTTAAGTGGGCCCAAGGACATCAATTCTAACCTTTTTGGAGCCCATGTGGGACCCCTACACGGCCTCCACCCTCCTTAGACTAGAATTCCATTAAACCTTACACCTACACCCTTATATAAACAACCCAACACCCCAAATTTACATCCCTTTGCCACAATTGAAAGACCACCAAACCCTAGTTTGTGGGAGCCACTAACAAGGGGAGATCCAGTAGCAGGGAGGAGAAGGAGATAACGAAGAAGGATCAAGCAATCAAGATCTTCATTGACTTTGCGTTCTTCATCACAAATTCACCTTCAACTGTCTATCACCAGCCCTAGATCGTCAAGATCCAAGTGTTGCCTCAAAGCTCTTGTTCTTTGGAGTTCTAGACATGTGGTACACCTTCTACTTTCTCATTCCCATGTGAATTCAACCCCAATTATCCAAATTCTCGTAGATCAAGAAAACCATAACTCGCTAGTTCTGCTTAGGGCGGACTAGTCCGGGCCCTAGCGGACTTGTCCGGCCTCTAGATTCATTTAATGTTGAATTAATTCCAAATTGATGTAAATTAACTTGAAACCTGTATAAACTTGTCAAGAAACATTGTAATTGATTAGTAAACATTATAGCAACTCATTAACAAGTTTCACTTTGCATTTGCATTAATCATGCATGTCATGTCATATTGAGTAATATATAAGCATTTATTGATTGTAATTACTTTTTTATATTTTTGTTGTGCGGAATAGAAGGTTCTACGCTAGAGGGTGTTGCCGAGGACCTCCAGTACCAAAATTTTGAAGTCTTTGACCCTAACCAAGCTCAAGAGCAAGGAAAGTGTCCTTGATCATATTGATCCTAGTTTTTAAATGTTTTTGTTTCCAAACTTGCATGCTTGTGTCAGTTTGATGGGAATCCTATGATAGGAAGTTTACTAGACTTGTTTAACCACACTTGTCGCTTGGAACACGTTGTAGAGAGTCGGGAAGGGCTTTTTACCTTTTGGCTCCGCTCAAATTTATTGGGATGGGAAAACAACCAAGTTACTTAATTATAAATTATTGAGGTTATGGATAATGTACATTGATGAACATGGTTAATGGTAACATGGTAATGGGTGATCTAAGCAAGCATGGTATGTGGATGGGTTTGATGTTATGGTGGTTTGCTTGACTTGGATCTAAGGATCGGTTCATGCGAGAATAGGCCAGGACTACAGTGCCACCACGAGGCCAAGTATGGGTGCAGCGTAGCTGATTAATTAGGGTATTGCTAGTATTGCGCGGACCATTTGGAGAGGGGAAGGGAGTCGGATTGGGTTTGTATAAATGGTGGGACTCCTTGGGATCCGAACAGCACAAGAGGGGTCCTTGGTTTAGGATGTGCTCAATTGGAGGCATCACCACCGGTGAAACCTCATTGGGTCCGTACATGCTAGTAGTCCCTTTGTAAAGGCTATTTTGTGATCTCTTGGCCACACACCAACGGAAATGTGAGATGGCATAATAGAGGTTCTAAGTCACCGAAAGGTGATGAAATCACGAACATGTGGGTAAAGTGGTACAACCTCTGCAGAGTGTTAGAAACTATCATGATAGCTGTGCTCCCTGTTATGAGCACCTGGAGAACTTCCATGATTAGCAGAATCTTGGGATTTGGGATGGTCGGTTATGGTTATGGTTATGAATTGAATTATGACAAATGTACATGGATGATGATGATGATGATGGTAATAACCTTGTATATGGATGCATAATTTAATCATGGTTTCGTATTATGTTAATTATGTTGGATATGATGCGTTTACTTCACATAGACATAGTATAATGCTTTTTACATGTTTTAAATGTAATTTTCAGCAATTAGCAATTGTTTATAATCATGCCTTGTTCAAGCTTCATGTCATACTTTCCACACTTGCTGAGTACCACATGTACTCACCCTTGCAATTCCCCCCACCAACAGTTGCATGTCAGGATTGGGAGTATCACAACGTTAATAAAGAGTTCTAGGATGTGTGTTGCCGTAAGCTTTGCTTGTGGTGTTGCTTGGAGCTGCGCTACCCTTATTGCTTAGTTTGCTTAGTTGCTTAATTAGATTATTTCCGCTGCGGTAGTATTATAATTAGTGATCATTAGAGTTGTAAGTTGAGGATTATATGAATACTGTAATAAAAGTAGTTATTTAATAATTTGAGCTATGGTAATTATCTGTTTATCATTTGTGAAACACTTGTGTATGTGTTTTAAACATCCTTGGCACACATATACTGCACTTGGTTTGTTTTTCGAAACTGGGTGTCACAGGAGGTGATTGAGCACAACTTGAAGATATATCCCAACGCACGGCCAATACACCAGAAGCTCTGGAAGCAATCGGTCGAGCAGCAGAACTACATCAGGCAAGAAATCAAGAAGCTGCTCAAAGGTGGTTTCATCCGCGAGGTTAATTATCCACGATGGCTGGCAAACCCAGTCCTTGTACCCAAGGCCGACGGGAAGCTTTGGATGTGTATCGACTACACCACCTTGAATAAGGCATGTCCAAAAGACCCATTTGCACTACCTGGGATAGATCAAATAGTGGACTCCACCTCCGGGTGCGAGCTATAGTGTTTTCTAGATGCATATTCTGGATATCATCCGATCCAAATGTCTAGGGAAGATGAAGAGCATACTGCCTTCATAACAGTAGATGGGTTGTATTGTTATACTACCATGCTCTTCGGTCTCAAAAACGTTGTTTCAACTTTTATGCGAGCCATGCACAAAACAGTTGGATAGCTCATCAGGGACTTGGTGGAGGTCTACGTCGATGACATTGTTGTAAAGGTGAAGAACAATGAATCACTACTTGACAACCTGCAAGCCGTCTTTGACAAGCTGCGCATAACGCGCGCCAAGATAAACCTGGACAAATGTTTCTTTGGGGTTAGCTCCGGGAAGTGCCTCGGATTCTTGGTGACTCATCGAGGAATTGAGGCAAATTCGACGAAGATAAAGGCCATTGAAGGGATGCGGCCCCTAGCCCGTGTCAATGATGCCCAAAAGCTAACTATATGTCTAGCTGCGCTCAGTCGGTTCATCTCAAGACTATCAAAACGGGTGCTTCCTGATGAGGACATCACTTCTATGGATACAGACAATACTCCACTGAACATACAAGATGCAATCAATAGAGTTCATACACAACAATTAATTTCAGAGGTGAACTCGTTCTTATATATTTCCTTATATGTTTTTGAGCATAAATTGCTACTTAATGATTTATTTGTGATTAGGATCTATGGAGAGGTTCAAGGAGTACTTGGAGGGAGTATTAGGGACGTGGAAGACCAGAGAATTCGTTCAAAGAAGATGGAAACCGAACCAAACTCCAAATCGTATCCAACTCGGAGTCTAAGAGCAGTACGCACTAAAACGGATGTCCAGGACGCATACGAACTCCGTTTTGGACGTTCTACATATGCACGGAAAGGGGAAAGGATAAACTTTCAAATGGCACCGGTCCCATGTCAAAATTCCTACGGAGTCGTCGGGAATTGTCGAAACAAAATCAAGTACAGAATCTGTCAGGGTGCTGCGCCACCATATTGGGCCATTGGGCCTTGTATCAAGTCTAAGTCCATTATTTTCGTGTGTTAGGGTTAGGTCACGACCCCAACACCCCCTTGGACGTCCTCCCACCTATATATACTCCTTAGTAGCCGCCATGAACAATTGGGTTTTGCTTAGATTAATAATATCGCTGTTCTACAGTTTGTGAAACCCCAACTTCGCGATTTCAGATCGTGTCTTCTACGTTCTTGCTTGTGTTCTCGGTTGCACTTGCAGGGATTAGCCTTCTTGGCAAGGTCAATCGTGTGAAGCACGGTTGATAACCAACGGAGCGGTGGTGTAGTGATTGCAGGGGCTGTTCGTGTTCTACTCGAGAGCCTCGGATCATCAACGTCGAGATCTCCATCAATCGACTTACCCATTACCTTTCGGAAGATCGGGACCAATTTTTTACTCATCAATTGGTATCAGATTTTCAGGTTGCCCGTTAGGTAATTCATCTATCCATTACATTTGTTTTGTTTTTCATACCTAGAGTCCACAAAAAAAGCCACAAAAAGCTTGTAGTTTAGTAGATCTGTTCATTACTTTGTCCAAACCACATTGAGCCTTTACAACTTTGTTATTCAGTTTGGTTTTGTTGACTTTGTGTCCGTTGTTGAGTCATCTTGCTGGTTTAAAAAGTGTTTTTGGTCTTAGTTTGAGTTTTGCATTGTGTGATTCATCCTTTTGAATCACGTCATCACGTCCAGATTAGATTCGCCTCTGTCCAGTTCGGTATTTTCATCATATCTCCCTCATACGAACTCGGATTTTAGAGTTCTTGTACTTTATGGAAAGCTTAAGAAGTTCTCTATAACTTTTGTATTCATCATTTTCCCAGAAAATATAGATATCGATGTCGAAATGGCATTAGATCCGAATCTATTATTGACCTAAAAATTCTGAACAGTCTGTATTTCGGGGGCAGTATCACCTATTGTTCTTTTCCAAAATAGGTCTTCCATATATTGAAATTAAAGAGGAGAGATATATCTACAATCTTGCTGTTCTAAGTTTTCTAATTTAGAGCCTATAAGTGTCCCTATTTCTCCTTGGAAGATTGAGCAGAAAATCTGCGACAGACACACGAGATATCTTGGACTGATTTTCATTGTGTTCTTCCCTTGCAACACATTCTGAAAAAAAAAATGAAAGAAACAAGAAAAAGGCAAGTGCAAAACAAGAAAGAAAAGCCGCACAAAAAAAGAGGAAAAAAACAACAAAAAAAAAAACAGAAGTGCTTGCATTCTTTGTGTCATCTAGTTTTGTCTCGTGTCTTGCTAGCTTGAACTACTAGGAACACATTTAGGCCAGCAACTTTAACAAATACTTTGGACACTTATTCAACTTTACTATCTGATTTCATTGTTGTTAATCCTTGCTACATAGAAAGTGCCATCCAAGCTACACCTTACTCTTGAGCAGAATCGATACACCTTTGCAATCATCCCACGCTTCATTGGTTTCTTCATACCGTCCACCGTTTGCCACCTGCAGTGTCGGTAAGAACACTTGTAAGAGCGTGGTAAGACGCTTGAGAGTGTGTGATTCCACTTCCACTTTGCCATTATCCTTTGTAGTTGATAGGGATAACATATTTTTTTGTGTTGTCTTCTGTTTGCTACTAACAATGTCAGGTAAAAGCAAGAATCATGCATTATATGCTGAGATGATGGACATGATGAAGACGGCGATGGAGTTGCTCACTAAAAATCAAACATCAACCAAGGATTCACATGACATTCAGACCACCTTTACAACACCTTCCACAAGAAGTAATTACATTCTCCCATCTCTTCCTTCTTATGATGGTTTTGGTTACGATGAATATATTGCTTGGGAAATAGAGTTGGATAAAATTTTTGGACAATGTCATATGTGTGAGAAAAGAAAGATTAGAAATGTTGCAAGTGCATTAGTAGGTTGTGCATTGACTTAGTGGAACAATTTAAGTGATTTAGAAAGACCTCGAACATGGAAAGATATGAAAATTCTTATGCGAGAAACTTTTGCTAATGTATCTAATTGTAAAGATGAAATACATGAACATGAGAAGAATTTTCTTGTTGTACCTCCTCCTTTGCCTAACCTTTTGCAGGAACATGAACAAATAAATGGAGATGCAAATGAGAGTGAGGTGTTGAACAACTCTTCTGAATTTTTTGATGAATCAACTCATAATGCATTTGAATTTCTTGCTGAAAATGAGAGTAATGTTAATGGACAATGCTATATAGTTAACCAAGGTATGATATTTTCAGATGTGCTGAATTTTGCTACCAATCATACTTTCGATCAGCAGCAACAAGATGAACCTTTTCATAATACACTTTTACCATTAGTTGATTTTCCTACTGATTCTTACAACAAAAATGAGTTGTGTGCTGATAATTATATTGTACCTTTGCTAGAACAACAAAATGAATTTGATACTTTATTACACACTTGTGCTGAAATTAAGCATTTGATCCCAACTACATGTGAAAGGGATGAGCTGAAATTGTTATCTTCTCTAAATACTTTGGGCTATATTGAATTTGACACTATTTGTGATCTAGATATCGTAGAGAAGATAATATTTTCTCAGTCTCAATTGCCTTTGTTAAGTAGAAATATTTTTTATGCTATAGGCAAATATGAACATAGTGGTATGTTTATGGTGCATAAAGTTTACATATGTTCAAATGAGGAAGCTCCTTTTGTGTTGCAACAACATGGTCAAGTAAATGAATGTACTAACGCTAATAATATCTTGTCAAGTTTTTCTAGTATTTTTTCCTTGCAGCAGGGACAACAAAAACATTTTTCACTGCGGTTGTGCAATATGGACAGTGCTCACTTGGGCCTAAACTCTACCCCCAAAGCAAGACTTTTTGCTGGACATACGAGCAAGCCGAGGACGGCTTGTCATAAAGAAGGGGAGAATGATGAGATCATGCATATTATTATTGCACTTACAAACATGACACAATGTTTATTTGTTTGGGATCCTGGCTCAAGTGAATGTGCACTCTTATTTGATGGACAAGATCAAGATGGTGCACTATGCCGTCCACCACCTTGGCCTCCTCCTTTCATGCTTACAAGAAGATTTGATGGCGTTGCACATATGGACCCACACATGATAGAAGATGAACTTGAGTCGAGGACGACTCCAATTCAAGAAGGGGAGGATGATGAGGACATCACTTCTATGGATACAGACAATACTCCACTGAACATACAAGATGCAATCAATAGAGTTCGTACACAACAATTAATTTCAGAGGTGAACTCGTTCTTATATATTTCCTTATATGTTTTTGAGCATAAATTGCTACTTAATGATTTATTTGTGATTAGGATCTATGGAGAGGTTCAAGGAGTACTTGGAGGGAGTATTAGGGACGTGGAAGACCAGAGAATTCGTTCAAAGAAGATGGAAACCGAACCAAACTCCAAATCGTATCCAACTCGGAGTCTAGGAGCAGTACGCACTAAAACGGATGCCCAGGACGCATACGAACTCCGTTTTGGACGTTCTACATATGCACGGAAAGGGGAAAGGATAAACTTTCAAATGGCACCGGTCCCATGTCAAAATTCCTTCGGAGTCGTCGGAAATTGTCGAAACAAAATCAAGTACAGAATCTGTCAGGGTGCTGCGCCACCATATTGGGCCATTGGGCCTTGTATCAAGTCTAAGTCCATTATTTTCGTGTGTTAGGGTTAGGTCACGACCCCAACACCCCCTTGGACGTCCTCCCACCTATATATACTCCTTAGTAGCCGCCATGAACAATTGGGTTTTGCTTAGATTAATAATATCGCTGTTCTACAGTTTGTGAAACCCCAACTTCGCGATTTCAGATCGTGTCTTCTACGTTCTTGCTTGTGTTCTCGGTTGCACTTGCAGGGATTAGCCTTCTTGGCAAGGTCAATCGTGTGAAGCACGGTTGATAACCAACGGAGCGGTAGTGTAGTGATTGCAGGGGCTGTTCGTGTTCTACTCGAGAGCCTCGGATCATCAACATCGAGATCTCCATCAATCGACTTACCCATTACCTTTCGGAAGATCGGGACCAATTTTTCCTATCAATTTTTCCTATCACTTCCCTTCTTAAAGCTAGTGAGGATGTCTGGTCCATTCCATTGGTCCGAAGAAGCAGAAAAGGCATTCCAAGAGCTCAAGCAACTACTCACCACACTATAAATCTTGGTAGCTCCAAAGCTTGGTGAGCCTCTTTTTCTTTACATTTTGACAACTGCGGAGGTTGTCAGCATGGTACTCGTCGCGGAGAGACCAAAGCCTTTTTCAGTTCAGGAGTCCAGACCCCTCCGGGAAAGTCTAGAGCTACTTGAAGGTAAGTTTGGGTCCCAACCCCCAGGCGCAGATCCTCGAGGCAAGCTGCCAGAGGATCAACCTCTCTCATATGAGCAATTCTTATGTCTGTAGAAGAAGTTTTGGACCCCTCCGGGAGGGTCCGGAAAGCTCAAGAAGAAGGACCGGAACCCTTCGGGATGGACCAAACTATTAAAGAAGAAGCTTCGGGCCCTTCCGGGAAGGTTCAAACAGTCCAGTGGCCAGTGTACTTCATCAGCAAAGTACTACATGACACCAAGACTCGGTACATTGAGGTGCATAAACTGCTTTACACAGTTCTTGTTGCCTCAAGGAAGCTACGTCCCATCTTCCAAGCCAACAAGATATCAGTGGTAACCTCTTTTCCACTGCGTGCTATACTACATAACCCCAACTCTACAGGAATATTGCAAATTGGGCTGTGGAGCTGGTAGAGTTCGATCTTGAATTCTTGCCTCGACATGCTATCAAGAGTCAGGCATTGGCTGACATCATGGTGGAGTGGATCCCTTCAACATCAAATCCAGGGGGCCACAGTGAGCAGAGGTCGGAACCCAAGGTCCCGATCATTACCGAGCCTCACTGGACTCTCTACTTTGACAGCTCCATGCAGATGTAGGGGGTCAGAGCTGGAATCCTTCTCCTCGCGCTAATAGGTGAGAAGGTCAAGTACATGGTATACCTTCACTTCAAGGCAACTAACAACATGGCCGAGTATGAAGATCTCATCTACGGGCTCAAGGTGGGGCTATCATATGGCGTCAAGCAGTTGTTGGTGAAGCGTGACTCGCAACTCATCATCAAGCATGTCAAAGGTGAATGCAGTTGCAACAACCCTCAACTTGCTGCTTACCTCCTTGAAGTCCAAAATCTGCAGAAGGACTTTGATGTCCTAGACCTCTGCCATGTCCATCATCTCAACAATGCTGAAGTTGATGAACTCTCGACGAAAGTTTCAACCGAAACTCAAGCTCCCTACAGAGTTTCTGTCAAGAGGTTGTGAAGACCCACTGCTTAGCCTGCCGAACTGGGTGAAGGGGGTGAGACCAGCACCCAGAAGCTGGCGATCCTAGTGGCCCTATTACCACGGCGTCCACCAAGGATCGTAGGCGCTGCAGGAAGCTCCGAGCAACCCAGCACGCAAGATCCGGAGGATAAAGTTAGCTCTGATGCATGGATCTCAGAGATTTGGAGCTACTTGAAAGACAACTTCCTTCCTGAAGACGGTGCCTCCACTAACCAAATTGTCAGATTGGCTAAACGATACACGATGGTAGAAGGGGATCTCTACCGGCGCGGTCCCAATGGTGTTCTAATGCGGTCATTTGCCCAAGAAGAAGGCCGCGAGCTCCTCACAGAAATCCATGGAGGCGAGTGTTGGAACCACGCGTCTACCCGCAAGTTGGTTGGTAAAGCCTTTCGGTATGGTTTTTACTGGCCTACAGAACTCAGTGATGCAGTTGAGTTGTTAAGAAAGTGTGACGCATGTGAGTTCCACGCAAAAAATAAAATCTCACACCGACTCATGCGCTTCAAATGATGCCTCCTACATGGCCGTTCATTGTGTGGGGGATGGACATTTTGGGACCTTTCCCAAAAGCCATCGGAGGTTACAGGTTCCAGCACATTCCCATCGAGTAGTTCACCAAGTGGCCAGAATCTACTCCAGTTGTGACAATCAACAAGCAATCTGCTATCATGTTCTTGATGTCCATAGTCTGCAGATTTGGAGTTCCAAACTGAGTCATAACTGACAACAAAACCCAATTCACAAGTGCAGCATTCTAAGAATATTGGGAAGACCTCAGCATACAAGTCAGATATGCATCAGTATCTCACCATGAAAGTAATGGCCTATAGGATCGAAGAGCACGTGAAAAGCTACCAGAGGGGGGGGGGGGGTGAATGGCAGATTTAAAAATCTTACGCAGCGGAAACAATTAAACCCCAACCCCTTCGGCAGAAATACGATTTGTTGAAGAAATCATGTGTGAGACTAATCTAAACGTGTTTCACCATGACAAAAGTGATATATATCAGAGAGAATCAAGTCACGAAGAAAACACAAAAAGAATCACTCATATCCGTCGAGAGAAACTCAAGTTATGATCGAATGATCAAACAAAGGTCAATCTGTCCTACCCGAGAAAAACTGTTCTGAAACACTACAAAGAAACTCGTGTAGATCAGAAACCACAAATCCAATGACCGTAAAATTTTGAGAGACAATAGATAATCAAGTTGTGAAGACAACCCAAAAAGAATCACGTCAATTGGATCTGTAAAACTCGAGTTATGATAAAACCACCGATGAAAGGTAGTGCTGTCCAGAAACTCGACGAGTAAAACATGTTTGGAACAAGTCGGACGAACAAGGAACAAAAGTTCCTTCAAACTACGAATTTTATTCAATATAACACAAGAGGAACAGCCCCAAAGTCGTGCACCACGAGCTCTGGGCTCCCTTGCTTATATAACCAGCTCGAAAGCCAACTCAACTCAAATCAGGAACCTAATCCTACTCTGTTCAGGAATCGTAACTTTTCATAACTGCTCAGGATTCTTCTATACCCAGATAGAAGCAATTTTAAGACTTGCAAACACCTTAGGAACGTATCCCGCATTCCTAAACAACTCAAATTCGTGACCCACATGAAATCCTATCATAACCAACTCAAATCTTTCCAAATTTGAGTCAAAACCGACTCAGCTGCAGCGTGAGTCCATAACCTAGTCGGTTGGACCTTTCCGACTAACTCTTTACGTCCACATCTCTTCATTGCGTCTCGAAACCATGTAGCCACGTCCATGCACTCCTTGCACACGTGCAAACATCTTCCAATGACGTCCACAATACCTTCATAAGCATTGTTCTTGATTCAATCATGCTGCGCAACCTCCTGATCAGCTCAACCACAATTCCTCCTGAATTTGGTTGTTGGAACCTCATCTCCTCCCTGAGACTAGTCCAATGGATACCATCACCAGCCATGTCTTGAACTCAAGCAACACCTGCACATGAATAAACAACCAATCCATACGAGCCCAAGTCCTCGACTTGACTCAAGTTAGTTCCGAACACAACACCTTACGTGAGAACCTCACATAAGCATGTTGCAAAACCACAGTAACACGATATCATCCATGTCAACCAAAAATGCACCCAAGACTTAGAAAATGAATACTAAGCAATCGTTCCAGAGATGTAAAGCAAGTAAGAAACATTGCAAATGAAAAACAGAAGCATTGCGGTCAAGTTCCGGACCTTGCCAGAGCATCCCGGACCTTGAGCCGGAGCTAACAAAAGCTAGTAGAACCTAGCACCAGAACTTACCAAAACTAGTATAACCAAGCTCCCGCCGGAGCTTACAAAACTAGCAGGACCTAGCGCCTAACGTAGCCGGAGCTACCCAAAACAAGCCGAACCTCCCGTCGGACCTTGCTATAGCTCGGTGGTAGAGTCGGACCTTGATAAAAAGGTGTTTTGGTGATATTCAAAACTTTTATCGTCAAACCAAGTGTATTCACTACAAGCCAATGTATTTATCACACATTGGTCTTACAATCTCCCCCTTGATGAATGCATTGGCAACACCATTTAAAATCCGAACATTGGCTTATTCACATAAAAGTTTTGAAGGCAATTTCTCCCCCTTTGTAAATCAAAAGTAAAATGAGAAGAAAATCCAAAAATTATCCCATATTATCTCTCCCCCTTTATTATCTCTCCTTATGCACATATTCTCTTTCTCTTCATGCTTATCTCTCCCCCTTTGACAATGTATTTAGCAAGTCATGAGCATATAAACAAATTATCTCTCCCCCTTTAGTTGTTATGAGCATATTATAACATATACATATAAACAAAGCTCACACAAGTCATACTATCAAGTACCTTGCATTATCACATCAATGAAATACATAAAGTAGTGTAAGCCATGCTAGAGATCAAATGTAATTTTCAATTTAAGTAAGTCATGATCTCACAAACTTAACTATTTCAAAACCTGAAATCATGACACTAGTTGCTGCATTTTATTATTTTTCAAAGCATAAATTTAGATCATATGATATTTGCAAGAGATTATATGCGCATCTGCCTTATTCTAACCAACCAAGCCAAGCCTATGTCATTTGACAATCAGAAGCTTAAGGACATGGTTTTAGTCATACACAACTTCTTCCAAGTTCATATTTAAGTGCAATGATAAGCCATCTCAAAAGAAGAAATGCAATGCATGCATATTCTCTTGATCTTTTCTGAGTTTATATCTGTTCATAAAAACTCAACATGTGAGTTGATTACTTGATTAATTCTTAATGATTAAAAGCACTTGTGAACATGTAAAAAGATCAAAACAGCAAGAAAGTTCGACCATGACCAGTTTTAGTGTAAGTAATTATTCCAATTACTAGACATAGCAAAAACTAAAAAATGTATAACACGAGTAATGTAGTAAGAACTTTCAGCATGTAAAAGGAATCACAAAGTCATATATGTATGAAATACTATGCTCATATTATTTTAATTTCAGATTCACACATAGACTTCCCAAGTTTCAAAACTCCCCCTCAATTTAAGCCATGAGGATGCATAACCCCTATTTCACTACGAATGTAACAAAAACAAGTGAAATCAAAAGGTTTTGTAAAAATGTCAGCCAATTGTTGTTCGGTATCTACATGGTGAAGCACAATGTTTCCGTTTTCAACATTATCTCGGAGAAAGTGATACCTAATGTCAATGTGCTTAGTTCTAGAATGTTGCACGAGGTTTTTAGCAATGCAAATGGCACTAGTGTTATCACAGAATAGTGGAACACTATCTAGATCAACCCCATAGTCCTTAAGTGTTTGAACAATGCAAAGAATTTGTGAGCAAGCACTAGCAGCAGCTACATATTCAGATTCGGCTGTGGATTGTGCAACAAAATTTTGTTTTCTAAAGGACCAAGCAACAGGAGAATTACCAAGAAAATGACAAGCACCGGAATTACTTTTCCTATCAATCCTACAACCCCCAAAATCAGCATCGGAAAAAGCTTTCAAAGTAATGGTTGAGGAAGAAGGAAGAAAAATGCCAAATTCTTGAGTTCCATCTAAGTACCTGAGAATCCTTTTGATGGCATGACGATGTGAAGCACGTGGGGAGGCTTGAAACCGTGCACAAAGACATACGCTAAATTGTATATCTGGTTTTGATGTCGTGAGGTACAAAAGTGATCCGATCATGCTTCTATATTCTTTTTGATCCACGGGTTCACCATCTTCATCAAGTCCAAGTGTTGTTGCTGTTCACATTGGTGTCCGAAGAGGCTTGCTTTTGTCCATGTTGAAGCGCCTTAGGAGATCTTTTGTATACTTCATTTGATGCACAAAGGTACCCTCCTTTGTTTGCTTGATTTGCAGTTCCAAAAAGTAGGTGAGTTCACCCATCATACTCATTTCAAATTCGGAACTCATTGTTGCTGAAAACTTGGACACAAGATCATGAGAAGCACAACCAAAGATAATATCATCCACATACACTTGAACAAATAATGAGTCATTGCCATGCTTAAGCACAAAAAGAGTTTTATCAACCTTGCCCATGGTATACCCTTTTTCAAGTAAGAATGTTTTTAACCTATCAGACCATGCTCTAGGGGCTTGTTTGAGACCGTACAAGGCTTTGGACAGTTTGTAAACATGATTAGGAAAATCTGGATTTTCAAAACCCGGTGGTTGTTTCACATAAACCTCCTCATCTATATAGACATTAAGAAAAGCACTTTTAACATCCATTTGATATAGCTTAAAACCATTAGATGCAAAAAAAACTAACAAAATTCTTATGGCTTCTAATCTAGCAACAGGAGCAAAAGTTTCATCAAAATCTAGACCTTCAACTTGAGTGAAACCTTGAGCAACCAAACTAGCCTTATTCCTAACCACAACCCCATCCTCACTTTGTTTATTTTAAAATACCCATTTAGTTCCAATTAAAGTGTGACCTTGAGGTGGAGGTACAAGTTTCCAAACATTATTTCTTTCAAAATTTTCTAACTCTTCTTGCAAGGCAATAATCCAAGATTCATTAGTGAGTGCGTGTGATATATCTTTGGGTTCAAAAGAAGCAACAAAAGCAGAATGAGCATAAGAGTTTGGATCGCAAAACCTAGACCATGTGACTCGTTCGTGCAAGCTTCCAATCATCTGTTGTGGGGGATGATCTTTGTAAAATCGTAGGGGAACAGATGTATCACAAGCTTCTTCTTCTTCATATTCATCACAAATGATGAGCTTGTGACTTGAGGATGATTTGAATCAGCATTGATGGTTGTCAGTGCTGGTTGAGAATTAACATCCGGAGCTAAACCAAAGTCTTTAGCTGCTGAGTTTTCGGGCAGCAGCTCCAATTCTTCCTCATCTTCAACGAAAATGATCCCCCCCTGCAGATATGGATCTGGACCTGCAATGTTTGACCTAGTACCTGGGCTAGCTTCATCAAAAGACACTTCACAAGTCTCCACAATTTTGTTACTGTCAAGTAAAAGCACACGGTAGCCTCTAGTATGAGATGGATAACCAAGAAACATGCCATCAATGGATCTAGGTTCAAATTTATCAAGATTACCATGTTTCTTAACAAAGCATTTGCAACCAAAGACCCGAAAGTGTGTAACACTAGGCCTATGTCCAAACCGGAGCTCATATGGTGTTTTACCTAGCTTAGCACGCAAGAAAACACGATTTGAGACATAACAAGCGGTTGCTAACGCATCAGCCCAAAATTTCCTAAGAGTCTAATATTCATCAAGCATAGTGCTAGCCATCTCAAGTAAGGTTTTGTTCTTTCTTTCTACAACACCGTTTTGTTGAGGTACATATGGTGAAGAAAATTGATGATCTATTCTATTTTCAGCACAAAAGTGATCAAAAGATTGATTTTTAAATTCAATTCCATTATCACTTCTATTTGCTTCTAAAGATCATGGGTAATCAATTGATAATCTAAGAATTAAAGTTCTAAAATGACTAAAAACTTCATTCTTAGACGCTGTCGGTACCCTAGAAACCGTACACCCCTTGAGGTTACAAAGATCTCAAAGGAAAGTCATATACTTGATTTGAAGACCCTCGGAGGCCCACATGTCAGACATAACCGGACCCGCTTCTCCAACATGGTTAATCCCAGGGTCGCCACGTGTACTACCAAACCGGAGCTACCGCCCACACGGGGGAAGCTCTGGGCCATGTACCGAAATGGCACCTCCGGACTTAACCCCAGACAGAGAGAAGCTCCGGACCTGACACGTGTCAGGTAGCTCCGGAGCTCCCTGTTTCCCACAGTATGCTACGGAGCTGCCACATGTCCAATTGTCGAATCTTCAACCCCTAACCTCCGGAAGACCCCGCAACGGCTTCGGATCTTCAAAGGGGAATCAAGGACTTCAAGACCCGATTAAGTGTCATTAATACCATATTAATGACACTTAAACGGATGACCTTAACACCAGTAACGGTGCTGTCAAAGCCCGTTACAGGGTCATTAAGGGCAATTAAACGTGTATCAATACTAGTAACCGCCGGGGCCACATGTTGGGCCAGGCTAATTTGTAAGGGCCTGCCCTTGTACTATAAAATGACAGGCCGACGACACGTTCAGGGGCTAGACACATACGCCATTGACGCTCAACACGAGCTCATACAACTAATACAACACATCCGTGGAGTAGGGTATCACGCTCAGCCGGCCCGAACCACGTAAACTCTTGTGTCTCCTGTGTCAATTCCTACTCACCTTCTTGAATCTACGCGCGCCCACACCAAACATCAAACTCCCCTATCACTTTAGCAGTGTAAGGAGATCTGCCGGTTCCAAACCACCGACAGTTGGCGCCAGGTAGGGGGTGCCTGAGATTTTGAGAATGGTGAACTCAGCTGCTGGATCATCCAACGATCAACTTGTTGCTCAGGTTGTTGGGGGCAATCCCTCCAATAGGCAGCCACCAGCAGGAGCCTCAGCACCAGCAGGAGTCACACTCCCACCACCACCGTCTCCTCCAGCAAATCGTGCTGGACAACGTGATGGTGCGCCGACATCAATTACTGCGTCGGCAAATCATGACAACCTGGAACACGCGCTCCATCCAGCGCGTGCTCTTCTCCAACGCCCACCACCTCCGGATGCATCTCGGGAAGCACTGGAGCAGTGGAGGGCCGATGTGGAGCATTTGGTTGCAGCAGCAGCCGAACGCCTCAGCAACCAGGGTCCTCCTCCTTCAAGAAGAGCCCCGTTGCAGCGGCGGACTTTGTCTGGAAGATTTGGTCCGCACGTTTCCATAGCAGGAGATGTGCTGCGTCACAACAAGTGACATCATTTCCCTCCGGGGCACGACACACTCACACAGTATCCAGGCTTTCGACTCATGACCTCCGAGTGGAGCTTGATCGCCGATACCACCAGCAGGACGACCGAGTCCATATTGAGCGTGCCCGTGAAAGACGGGAAGCTCAGGACCTTTCTCCTCCTGAAGGAGTGGGAGGAGGATGTTCAGCCCTGGCCATGCACCTGCGCATGGTTAGGTGGCCACAGAAGTTCCGGCCCCACCTGCCGGAAAAATTCGACGGGACTGTCAATCCTGCCGAATTTCTTCAGATCTACTCCACTGCAATCTTGGCAGCTGGAGGAAACGAGGCCGTGATGGCCAATTATTTTTCAGTGGCCTTAATTGGGACCGCCAGGTCCTGGTTTATGAGCCTTCCACCCAACTCTATCAACAGTTGGGAGGAGCTGTGCCGGCAGTTCACTGCCAACTTCGGAAGTTCATACACCCGACCAGGCACTGAACTAGACCTTTTTGCGGTCGTGCAAAAAGGAGGAGAATCCTTGCGATCATTCATCCAGAGGTTCTCTCAGGTACGAAACACTATCACTTCTATCTCTAGCGCCTCTGTCATTGTGGCATTCAGACAGGGTGTACAGGACAAGAAGATGTTGGAGAAACTAGCGATCAAGGAGATCACCAGTGTCACAGAACTCTTCAGCTTGGCTGACAAATGTGCCAGAGCTGCAGAGGGCCGTGAGATGCACTCCAAACCAACCTCGGAGGGTCACAAAAAATCCTCCAAAGAAGAAGCCGCTACCTCCGGGAGTGGCAAGAAGAAAAAGAAGACCAACGGCAAGAAGAAGCCGTCAGCCGGCACATCCAACGTTGCAGCTGTTGCAACTCCGGGTGGCCGGGGGCCACGCCCCGAGAAGCGACCTCGACCGTCTTCTGAAGACGGTGGCAAACCCAAAGTGTGGTGTCCCATTCATAAAACGGGCAGCCACAGTTTGGAAGACTGCCGGGAGGTCCAAAACCTTGCTGAGCGCTACAACAAGCGCCGGGAAGAATCTCCTTTCCGACAAAGGGAAGGAAAGCAAAAAGTCGACGAAGCTCCGGCTGAAGAGGAGTTAGGATTTCAGGATCCCAAAAAGGTCCTCAAGGCCGTTTACACCTCAGCCAATGATGATTCTGACGTCTCTGACAACAAGCGTCAGAAGACCATGAACACATTTTTGGTGGATCATGGGATATCACCTCCCGTCGCGTCATCAAGACTATGCGACGGGATATGGCCGCTGTAGCTCCTACAGTCAGACCGGAACATCACCGGAAGTGGATGGACACAGCCATCACTTTTGATGCTTCGGATTGTCCCCGAAGCATGGTTGGAGCAGGTCAGTTAGCTTTGATGGTATCTCCTACCATCAATAACATCCAGCTCCACCATGTCATGGTAGACGGAGGTTCCGGGCTTAACCTCATCAGCTTCGAAGCTTTCACTAAGCTTCAGCTCCGACCATCGGATCTCCACCCCTCTTGACCTTTCTCCGGAGTAGGTCCGGGGGCCATTACCCCACTCGGAGTTCTTACTCTCCTCGTTACCTTCGGGACACGGGAGAAATACCGCACCGAGAAGTTGGTCTTTGAAGTCGCTCAGATCAACTTGCCATTCAATGCCATCTTGGGAAGACCTAACCTGTACAAATTCATGGCAGTCGCTCATTACGGTTATCTGGTGTTGAAAATGCCAACACCAGTAGGCGTTCTCCGGATCCGCAGAGATCGTACTGCCGGAGTAACTGCACTGGAAGAACTTCATGCACTCACCACAGCGCAAGAGGAGGACTCCAGGCAGGAGCAAGCTTCGAAACCCCCGAGCATCCGACAACGAAGCTCGACTTCTGCACCTCGAGTGCAGCCAAGCGGCGACACCGACATTCCCTGTCAAAGTCATCCAAATTGGTTCCGATGTCGCTCAAACCACCCGTATATCGGGGGGATTGAACGACAAATAGGAACTCGCGCTCATCACTTTCCTCCGGGATAACGTCGACGTGTTTGCCTGGCAACCGTCGCAAATGCCTGGGATCCCCAGGGAAGTGATTGAGCACAATCTGAAGATCTACCCCGACGCCCGGCCTGTGCATCAGAAGCCTCGGAAGCAATCCGTAGAGCGACAGAACTTCATCCGACAAGAAGTGAAGAAGTTACTCGAAGCCGGATTCATCTGAGAAGTCTTCCATCCAAAATGGCTGGCAAACCCAGTCGTTGTGCCAAAGGCCGGCGGGAGGCTTCGGATGTGCATCGACTACACCACACTAAATAAGGCATGTCCAAAAGATCCATTCCCACTACCTAGAATAGATCAGATAGTGGATTCCACCTCCGGGTGTGAATTACTGTGTTTCCTAGATGCATATTCCGGATATCATCAAATCAGGATGTCTAGGGAAGATGAAGAGCATACTTCATTCATCACAGTAGATGGATTGTACTGTTACACAGCCATGCCCTTTGGTCTCAGGAATGCAGCTTCAACTTTTGTACGAGCTATGTACAAAACTTTTGAAGAACTCATTAGAGACATAGTGGAAGTGTACGTCGATGACATCATGGTCAAGGTCGGGAACAAGGAGTCACTCCTTGACACCTTGCAGGCTGTCTTCAACAAACTGTGGGCCACACACACAAAGCTAAACCCAGACAAGTGTGTCTTCGGGGTTAGCTCCGGAAAACTTCTTGGTTCCCTGGTAAGTCACCGGGGCATAGAAGCTAATCCGGCGAAGATTAAGGCCATTGAAGACATGCGGCCACCAACCCGCATCAAGGACGTCCAAAAGTTAACTGGATGTCTAGCAGCCCTCGGCCGGTTCATCTCAAGACTGGCGGAACGGGCACTCCCCTTCTTCAAGTTATTGAGGAAGTCTGGACCATTCCAATGGTCCGAAGAAGCAGAAAAGGCATTCCAGGAGCTGAAACAGTTCCTCACCACCCTACCAATTCTGGTAGCTCCGAAACCTGGTGAGCCTTTGTTGCTTTATATTTCAGCTACTGACGAAGTCGTCAGTATGGTTCTGGTTGCGGAGAGACTAGAACTACCCCATACTCAGTAATCCAGACCCCTTCGGGAGGGTCCGGAGGTTCCTGAAAGCGAGTCTGGGTCCCAGCTCCCAGATTCGAATCCACAAGAAGTTACTTCAGGAGACCCAGACCCCTCCGGGTGGGTCCAGGTCACTTCTGAAGAAGCTCTGGGTTCCTCCAGCCAGAACCCGGAGGTCCCTGAAGAAAATTTGGATTCTTCCGAGAGGATCCCAGTCAGTGAAGAGGAAGCTCCGGACCCCTCCGAGAGTGTCCGGACCATTCAGCGCCCGGTGTACTTCATTAGTGAAGTATTACATGATGCCAAGACTCGATACCTAGAAGTGCATAAGCTGCTCTATGCAGTCCTTATTGCCTCCAGAAAGCTTCGCCATTACTTCCAAGCTCACAAAGTCTCAGTGGTGACCTCCTACCCACTTCGAGCAATCTTGCATAATCCCAATTCAACTGGGAATATTGCAAAGTGGGCACCGGAATTGGCAGAATTTGATCTTGAATTTATTTCAAGACAAGCAGTCAAGAGTCAAGCATTGACAAATTTCGTGGCAGAATGGACTCCCTCTCCATCAAACCCTGGGGGCCCCAGTGAGCAGAAGACGGAGCATCAAGTTCCAGCCTTCACCGAGCCTCACTGGACCCTCTACTTCGACGGCTCCATGCAGAAGCAGGGGGCTGGAGCTGGAATCCTTCTCCTTGCACCAACTGGGGAGAAGGTGAAATACATGGTACACCTTGACTTCAAGGCAACCAATAACATGGCAGAGTATGAAGCACTCATCTACGGACTAAAGGTGGCACTGTCATATGGTGTCAAGCAATTGCTAGTCAAGGGAGAATCATAGCTCATCATTAAGTAGGTGAAGGGTGAATGCTCCTGCAATAATCTCCAGCTAGCTGCTTACCTCCTTGAAGTCCAGAGGCTTCAGAAGGACTTTGAAGTCCTAGATCTCCACCATGTTCAGCGTGCCCATAACGCTGAAGCTGACAAATTCTCAACCAAAGCGTCAACCGGAGCTCCGGCTCCTGACAGAATTTTTGTCCGGAGGTTGTCAAAACCAACAGCTCAGCCTGCTAAACTGAGCGAAGGGGGCGAGATCAGCATCCCGAAGCTGACAGTCCCAATGGCCCTGTTACCATGACAGCCATCAAGGGTCGTAGGTGCTGCCGGGAGCTCCGAGCAACCCAGCACGCAAGACTCAAAACCTCAAGCTAGTTCCGATGCATGGATCTCGGAGATCCGGAGCTACTTGAAAGACAACATCCTTCCTGACGATGATGTATCCGCTGACCGGGTAGTCAGATTGGCTAAAAGATACACGCTGGTAGAAGGGGATCTCTACCGGCGCGGTGCCAACGACATCCTAATGCGGTGTATCACAAGGGAAGAAGGCTGCGAACTACTCGCAGAAATCCATGGAGGCGAGTGTGGGAACCACGTGTCTTCCCGCACGCTGGTTGGTACAGCCTTTCGGCATGGCTTCTACTGGCCTACTGCACTCCAGGATGCAATTGAGCTGGTGAAGAAATGTGAAGCATGCCAATTTCATGCAAAGCAAATTCACACACCAGCTCAGCCCTTACAAATGATACCTCCTACATGGCCCTTCGCTGTGTGGGGGATGGACATCTTGGGACCTTTCCCAAGAGCCGTCGGAGGTTACAAGTTCCTGTACGTCTCCATTGACAAGTTCACCAAGTGGCCAGAAGCAACTCCAGTCGTGACAATCAACAAGCAATCTGCTATCAAATTTTTACAGTCCATTGTATGCAGATTTGGAGTCCCAAACAAAATCATCACTGATAATGGGACCCAATTCACAAGCTCCGCATTCCAAGGATATTGCGAAGACATCGGCATACAGGTTTGCTACGCCTCCGTAGCTCACCCAGCCAGCAATGGCCAAGCCAAGAGAGCAATTGCTGAAATCCTTAAAGGACTTAAAACGCGCACCTATGAGCGCTTGAAAAAACATGGAGCCAACTGGATGGAAGAACTTCCGCCCACTTTATGGGCCAACAGGACATCTCAAAATCGGTCAACTGGAGAGACACCCTTCTTTCTGGTGTACAGAGCTGAAGCAATCCTTCCTCCGAAAATCACCTTGGGTTCACTCCGGGTCCGGACCTTCGACGAAGCCGCACAGGACCAGCTCCGGCGTGAAGACCTAGACCTCCATGAGGAGGGAAGGTGCCAAGCAGCTGTTCGGAATGCCCGATATCGCCAAGCCCTACGGCGTTATCACCAGCGGCATGTACACAACCGACAGCTCGAGGAAGGCGATCTGGTGCTACGGAGAGTACAATCCAGAGAAGGGTTAAACAAACTCTCCCCCGGCTGGGAGGGGCCCTTCCGAGTGATTAAAGTATCCCGTCCCGGAAGCGTTCGCTTGGCTACTAAGGATGGGACACCTCTCCCAAATCCTTGGAACATCGAGCACCTCCATAAGTTCTACACTTAATACCACGGGGGTCAGTCTTGAGTAACTTGAGGTGTATGTTATAGAGTAATTGTACAGAGTCGGGTAGTTCCTCCGGGAGAGCAGCCGGACCTTTCCCGAAACGTCCGCAAATCTCATGCAACGCTTGTCACAGCCTCAGGACTAAAAGTGTGGCTAACTACCCTAGGTCAAACAAGAAATGAAACACGCTTAGCTTGGTTCCGTACCCTAAGAGTGTACTTGTTTCCCCTGTACCCCGGACCTATAATGAAAGACATTTTCATGTGAAATAGACTCCACGTGCATTTATTTTGTACAGGCTCAACATTTTTATTTTTCTCTTTCTTGTCTATAACAAAGACGTGCAATTATTAAGAAATTTTAGTTCAACCGGTTTATATACGATTCGAGTTGTATTGTCAATCTTTTTGGATTCAAATATTGTTCATGGCCAACTCGCCTGAAAGCCGCCAAGCCAACCTAGGGCTGGAGTGTGCTATCGACTTAGCCTGGTCAAGCACCCTAAGTACGCCACTCTACCTACACCCCGGCAGGCCGAAGTAAGGCGGGTCCATGTACAGTTGCATCTGGAAGAAAAGATAACGCATTCGGTTGTATTTAGAATCGCGTTCGACTTAAAATCTTCTTGAGAGTCGTAAGCCATGACGAAATTATAGACAAGAAACGAATTTTACTATTTTTCTTGGCTTAAGTGTGCAGGAAAAATAAAATCTACGTTGATGGAGAAAAGTCGGAGCTAACTAAGCTCCGACTCCCCTAGGGGGGCCAGCCGTCGATGCTGAATAAAAGATGGTGAGAAGACCCCGTAAATGGAGTCTGCTGCCAACAAACTAAGTGTTGGCAAAGGTCACTGCCGGAGCTACTAAGCTCCGACACCCCGGAGGACTAACTATCGATGCTCTACGCGTTGATAGAGACTATTGCCGGAGCTATCAAGCTCCAGCGATGGACAATGCCGGAGCTTCTAAGCTCCGACAACCTCAGGGGGCCTTCACTATCGAATACTTCGGACCTAAATTCTACAAGTTCGGAGCAAATGAGTCTTCAACAAAACACAATATCCTCTTGGTACATGTTCACAATCAAATTGTGTACATCTACCAGGGGGCCGAGTGAAGATAAAAGTGTTGAAGATAAAAATTGAAATTCACAAAAATTTTGGGGATTTCATTTATCTAGAGACAAGGAATTACATCTGGAGACAAGAGATTACAAAATTTAGGAAGAAGAAGAGAAAATACAAGTGAGAACTACAGAGATGGTCCTAGACCCTATGGAAGAATTGGGTGACTTTTTGGTCAACCTCCGACACGTTGGCTCGGGCAGCTTCCGCTTCTCCTTCAACGGGACCTTGAAACACCGGTTCCAGAGGAAATTGGGAGTTCCGGCTGGTGTAGCACGTCAGCACATATTCTGCGACGTTCTTCGCCATGGATTGCCCCTCAACCTCCAATTGGTTCGCGATGACATCGCCCACCTTGGAGAGTTTGCTACCTGCCGAAGTCAATGCCTGCAACGCCAGGTCCGGCTCTGGCTCCGCATCATCCGGGCGCACGGGGCTGAAGCCCATCGGTGTCAGCGCGTCATTGGCCTTGCTCAAGAACTCCCAAATCTGTAGGGAGTCCTCAGCCCTCAAGCCCTTCATCTCTTCCAGGGATCTTCTGGCCGCCACCAGTTCAGAATTCTTGCGGGCAAGGCGCTCAACTTCTTTAGCGTTCTGCTGAATCTTCTCAGCAACCCGCTTTTCGAGTTTTCCGAGCTCCTCCTCCCGGAGGTGGATCTTGTTCCGGCGGTCGACCAGGTCCTTCTCTCTACCCCTCACTTTCTTCTCCCTGGCAGTAAGGGCACACTCTTGTTCGTAGAGTTCCTGCCCTCGCACCCAGGCCTTCTCCTCTTCCTCATGGCAGCGCTCTTCCAATTTCTTGGCGCGCTCCTCGAGGCCCTTGTCAGCCAGAGCCACCTTCTCGGTGAGCTCCTCCTCCTTCCTCAGGACGTCATCCCACAGCTCTAGGAGTTTCTGCTCTTCATCTTCGAGCCGTTTCTCCCTCTCTTCAAGTGCCTCTCGGCGCTTGATGAGTGCAGTGTTAATGGCCTCAAGCTGTTCGTGGCGTGCATCGGCCGCATTATTGGCTGCTTTGGTCTGATCGTAGATCTCCCGGGATTGAGCATCGAGGGCACGAGTCATACTCTCCCTGTCATCCAGCAACTTGCCCCAGTACTCCAGGCGGATCTTCTCCCGCTTAATCCACTCTTTGTCATCCGCTAGCCTCGACTACGCCAGCTTGGTCTCGAAGTAGAGCCGATTACGCCACCACCTAAGGGTTTGGCGCTCCTCTTCAAGAGCCTTGCTGTCGTGGAAGAAGGCCAGTTGGACTTGACGCGGACTGAAACATGTGTTGTCAATAGACAGTGACAACGGGATGGGTTCCGAACCTGCTGGGGTCTCCTCCGCTGGTTCCAGCGGGTCTTCGGATACAAAAATTGGGTCCCACTCCATAAGAGGGGTCCCCTGAGTCTCCATGGCACTAGGGCCATCCTCCGGGATGGCCTCAGTCGCCATCGAGGAAGCCCCTGCCGCCAGGTCTTCGTTCACCCACTCAGGCAGGGGGCCACCGACTTCGCCTGGGCACTCCGGCTCGACCGTAGGTACCTCCGACGTCGTCGCTTCCGGAGCAGGAGTCGCTGCTGACTCCGGTCTGGGCACCTCTTCCGATGGGGGCACAAGCTCCGTCACCTCTTCAACAACTGGCTCAGGAGCCAGAAGATCTTCAACATCAACCGGCCCTATGGCCGGAGCTCCAACAATGACCGGCTCAGCGGCCGGTACTTCAGAGGTAGCCGGCCCAACTGCCGGAACTACTTCAGTTTCCGGCGCGCACGCCGGAGCTTCAGTCACCTTCGGCTCGAACGCCGGGGCTTCGACAATTTCTGGCTCAGAGGCCGGTATTACTGCTTCCTCCGGCTCAACAGCCGGAGCTTCCATCATCGCAGCACCAGAACCCGGAGCTTCAACCTCCGGGACAGGTGTCGCTGGCGCATCTTCGCTCCTGTGGTCCGGTGCTACCACGGGAACCTCTGGGGATGAGTCGAGGTCCATGACCACGACAGCCGGCACCGGAGCTGTCGCAGCTTCAGCCACCACTTGGGGCAGCACCGGGACAGGAGCAGAAGCTCCCACCCTCACGGCTTCAGTCAATGTGGCTGAGGGTGGAGCCTCACTCCCCTTCTTGGGGACGCTGCAGATGAAGAACGAAGAAAATTAAAAAATAGTTGCTACAATTAAAACAACTATCCAAGGTAGAGATGAAGAATTACCTTGGGAGGTTTCCGCACCAGCTTGCGCGGAACCTTTTTCCCGGGCGTTCTGGGCTAGCCATAGCCGGAGTGGAGGCTCTGGAAGGCCTCCCCGGAACTCGTCGCGGCCACAGGTGTTTCCCGAGTCAAGGCCCCCCTCGATCGGGAAGAACCCCCGGACCTGGAGGCCTCCACCGGCCCAGGTGCTGGAGTCGCGTGCCCGGAGCTAACACCTCGGGAGGACCCCACTGCGAGAACAGTCGCACCCCGGGAGGACCCCACTGCGGGAACAGTCGCGCTCCGTGAGGACCCCACTGCAGGAACAGTCGTGTTCCGGGAGGACCCCACTATGGGAACAGTCATCGCAGCTGCAGAGGACCTTCCCCTCCGGGGAGAAGGAGCCGACGCAGAAGTAGCGGGCCCGACGGACCTTCCGTCGGCGTACTGCAACTTCCTCTTCTGGCTCACGGGTTCATCCGCCAGCTCCTTGCCCTTGCCGACGGCTTCTCCCCTCGGCTTCGGAGCAGAGTCGGAGCCATCCTTGGGTACTCCGGGGATCGCTACCCCAGAGGTTAGTCTTCTCTCGATGACACCAAGGTCGTCAAGCATGGGCATCTTCCGCCGGAGCTCCCTGCTGAACTCCACCTCCACGTTCAGAGGAAGAAAAGTTGATGGCAGAGTCAAGTCGTCGCCTTCGATGTCGATGTCGTGCTGGAACTTCCTGAGGTGGAACTCCAAGGTTTTCCCCACCATGTTGGACTTCAACCCGGTCTCGACCCGGTCGTCGTCCATCACACTGTTGAGGGCCCAAGCGAGTTTCTCCCTCTTCTTCAGAAGTGCCCACCTGTTGACCAGGAAGTTAAAAAACACCTCTTGAGGGGTTAATCCCCCCTCCACGCACTGACGAATCCTGGTCAGAATAGGGTCGAAGGCATCCGCCAGCACCGGAGCTTCACTCCAGATCGTTGTGTCAATGTTGGGGAGGCCTTCGGGCAGCTCCAGCCTCTCGTGCTCCTCCACCCGGATGACTATCCAGTCCTTCTTCCAGTCATCCCACTTCCCAGAGGGGAACGACCGGAGGTACTTGAATGGGCACTTCTTGCGCTTCACGAAGTAGTAGAAGCCAAGGTACTCATTGCTCCTACCGGTGGTGTGGACGGTGAAGAAGGTCCGGAAGAGCTCGATGCAGGGGGGATGCCCACCCACATCTCAAAGAAGTGGGCGAAGATAGACACGAGGAGAATGGAGTGAGGGCCAAGGTGATATAGCTGCAGACCATAAAAGTCCAGCAGCATCAAGAAAAAGGAAGAAAAAGGTGAGATCAACCCCACCATGGCGTACGAGGAGAAGTACACCATTTTGCCGGAGTGCTCCTTCTCGAACGGGAGCTCTCCATCGGCGCGGACCGAGCGGTTGAAGAAGTCCGAGGACCACCCCATGAGGGCCCGGACCTTCTTCAGGTCGCCGTCGGTCCTCAAGCGACTCTCGCGGAGACCCAACTCCATCGCAGCACGGCTAGGCAAGAGAAGAAAAGCGAAGCACAAGTCGGGAGTTTGAGCGCAAGATCAGATGGGAGGCGTGAAGAACTCCCGACGGTGCGCGCTTTCCTTCTTAAGTAAGCCCTCGCAACGATTGGATGGAAACCGCAAGGAAGTCGAAGATACCACCCAAAAATTCCACCCAGCCGATGACAAGAGTGCCAGGGACCACCTCGACGATCAAGTCGAGGTTCTTGCCCAGGCGAACGGTTGTCATCAAGAGGCGGGAAGCCCAAAGGCGGTGGCCTGATAAGGCGCGCGGAACCGATACGGTTTTCGTATCGGGAACCGGCGACCTTCAATTGCTTGAGATCCGCACGCCAAAGATCTCATCTGTCGCACGCGGGATACGCCACGCGGCGAGGATTTAACTCCAAGTCCTCGCCAATGGCACCTTCAAAGACCCTTGAAGACTCAGTTCAAAAATCGTGAGGATGGACCCACCTCCGACGGAATGACTTCACCCCAGTGGTCTTCCCCGGAGGTAGGTCCAGGGGGCCACTGTCGGTACCTTAGAAACCGTACACCCCTTGAGGTTACAAAGATCTCAAAGGAAAGTCATATACTTGATTTGAAGACCCTCGGAGGCCCACATGTTAGACATAACCGGACCCGCTTCTCCAACATGGTTAATCCCAGGGTTGCCACGTGTACTACCAAACCGGAGCTACCGCCCACAAGGGGGAAGCTCCGGGCCATGTACCGAAATGGCACCTCCGGACTTAACCCCAGACCGAGAGAAGCTCCGGACCGGACACGTGTCAGGTAGCTCCGGAGCTCCCTGTTTCCCACAGTATGCTCCGGAGCTGCCACGTGTCCAATCGTCGGATCTTCAACCCCTAACCTCCCGAAGACCCCGCAACGGCTTCGGATCTTCAAAGGGGAATCAAGGACTTCAAGACCCGATTAAGTGTCATTAATACCATATTAATGACACTTAAACGGACGATCTTAACACCAGTAACGGTGCTGTCAAAGCCCGTTACAGGGTCATTAAGGGAAATTAAACGTGTATCAATACTAGTAACCGCCGGGGCCACATGTCGGGCCAGGCTAATTTGTAACGGCCTTCCCTTGTACTATATAAGGACAGGCCGACGACACGTTCAGGGGCTAGACACATACGCCATTGACGCTCAACACAAGATCATACAGCTAATACAACACCAACACATCCGTGGAGTAGGGTATTATGCTCAGGCGGCCCGAACCACGTAAACTCTTGTGTCTCCTGAGTCAATTCCTACTCACCTTCTTGAATCTCCGCGCGTCCACACCGAACATCAAACTCCCCTATCACTTTAGCAGTGTAGGGAGATCTGCCGGTTCCAAACCACCGATAGACGCCATAAAGTAAACCCAAGAGTATCTAGAATAATCATCAACAATCACAAGTACATACCATTTACCTCCGAAGGATTGAACACGTGAAGGTCCTACGGTGTCAAGATGCAAAAGTTGACATGGTTCAATTGTCATGATCATTGTGAGAGGTGTATGTGAAACTGCAACCATCTTAGCATGTCTACAAGAAGAGCACACAATTTCTTTGTCCCCTTTAAGCTTAGGCAGCCCACGTATGCAATCAAGAGCACTAACACGCGTTAGGTGATCAAAGCCTACGTGACCAAGTCTACGATGCCAAAAATATAGGTCCTTTGAATCATTAGCAACTAGACACCTATGCTTAGAGGAAGACATATCAAAATCAGCTTTAAAAACTCTTCCAAACCGAGAAATGTTAAAAATAAGCTCAGTATTTGAACTTACAACTTTGCAACTATTTTTATAGAAAATATTTTCCAGATTTTCATCTAGCAATTGTGAAACAGAAAGCAAGTTGTATTTCAAATTTTTGACAAGTGCCACATCCTTCAAAGTGTAGTGATCATTTACTCTAACTAAACCCTTAGCAATTATAGGAGTTGAAGAATTATCGGCAAAAGTAACATTCTCTACACATGACACAAAAGAGAGGGAGGAGAACCTATCTTTGTTACCGGTCATGTGGCGTGAGCAACCTGAATCCACAATCCAAATGTTCTCCTTCCTCAAACGTGTAACCTACATAGAAGCACAATACATCGATGACTCAATACTGGGGTTAGTCAAAAGGCATTTAGGAATCCAGTACTGAGTCACGCAACGTGCAACAGGAAAAACATGCGAAGCTGAGACAAAATAGCAGATTTATGAGTCAAAGATTGAGATTTTTTATTTTTAACTACTGACCTATAAGGTGTTACTTGTTTAGCACAAAAATCAGTAGCTCTGGTGGCAAAAACAGTCCGGAGGTAAACTTTGAATGTGTTTTACTCAAAACAGCAGGTTGTACATTCGGTTCAATATGTGCAGCAAATTTTGCATGAAAGTTATGAGATCTAGCAACCATGCTTTTCCTTTTCTGTTGTTTAGCTAGTCTATAACAAAAATCTATGACATGACCAATTCTACCACAGTAGGTACAATGAAATTTAACTTTGTGTTCATGTCTAGATGAGCAATCAACATTTTTATTTGAAACTGAATGAGACAATACTCCTGAAGATTTGAAAACCACTTCTTTTTGTTTAGGAACTGTTTGAATCAAACCACTTCCTAATGACTTTACACTTTTAGGTGGATGTGCCTTAGCATGAGCATGAGGATCAAAACCTAAACCAGTTTTATCATTGCAAGACTTGGATGAATTCAGCAGCAAGTTTAGGTTCTTATTCCCATTACAAAACTGATCAAATGTCATATGCATGTTATCAAGTTTATTGAACAGATCAAGGCAATTTTCACATGAATTTTTCCTTTTAATTTGCAATTGGAACAATATTTAACTTCATGACAACGTAAATCATTGTTCAATATAGAGATTTTATTCATAGCATATTGCAGTTTCTTATCAAGATCATCACAACTAGAACAATGCAAATCAATTGTAGAACAAGAAGCATCTTTTAAGTTTCCAATATTAAGTGCAGCAAGCTTTTTGTTCTTTTCAATTTCATGTTCAAGTTTATCAAGTGTGCAGGTATGTGCACTTCTTAGAGAGGACAATTGTTCATATATTAAGTCACATGAGGAACAAGAATCATCACTGGGAATCAAGGATTTCAAATGATTAATTTCAGATTCTAGTGACTCAATATTAACAGCATTGTCCCTGAGCTTTTTGTCCTTTTTCTTAACAATAACAGTGGCACGAGAAATAGCATCACACATTTCTTCGCAAGTAGGACATACCTCTTCATTGTCGCTGTTGTGTTCTTCCTCCTCCATACTTGATCTTGACTTGCCCGCCATGAAGCACAAGTTTGCCAATCATCTTCATCTTCATCACTTCCAATGTCCATGTCGCTTGAGCCAAGTTCCTGGAGTGCTGAGATAAAACTGCTCACCAATTGATGTCCTGTAAAACCCTTCTTTTTCTTCGTCTCTTTTTCAGAGGAGTGCTTCGTTCTTGTTTTCTTTTCATCCCGGGAAGTAGGAACCGAAAGGTTAGGGCAATCTGAATGAAAAAGACCTGTCTTACCACATTCAAAGCATCATTGAGGTCCGGAGCTTCCTCTCCTTCTAGTTCTCACATTTTGAAATGCTTTTGAGATCTTCATAGAGAGAAGTGCTAGCTCCTCCTCTGGAAACTCCTCAATCTGTTCAAGGGTTAGAGAGGACAACAAAGCAAGTGTACCACAAGATGAAGTTTGACCGGAGCTAAGCATGTCACGTTGAGAAACAAAAGCAATAGACTTGTTGGGGTTCTTACGTGAGATTATATCAATTTCATGAGTTTTTAACTTGGAATATAGCACATCTAGAGTAAGTGAACTCATGACAGTAGATTCACGAATGGATGTAACTTTCATCTCCCAAATTGACATGTCTAATGCACTTAACAATTGCCTAGCATTTTCAGCATCTGAAAAATTAACATTGATACTATGCAAGTTGCTGAGAATCTTATTAAAGCGGGCACAAAGGTCATCAATAGACTCACTGGGTTGCATCTCAAAGCGCATGTATTCTTTCTTGAACATGTCTTGCCTTACCTCTTTGATCGTGTTGGATCCTTCGTGGTAGTCACAAAGTTCCTTCCACACATCGTATGCAGATCGGAGGTGTGCAACACGGTCGAAGTCGCTTTGTGTTAATCCTTGTATGATCAAGTTCCGAGCCTTGTTGTTGTTGTCAACATCTCTCAAATTTGTAGCTGTAACTTGATCGTTTGACGGCACTTTGTAAGGCTTGTATACCTTCTCCCATATTGCAAAGCCTTGTGTCTGGATGAAAGCCTTCATGCGTGCCTTCCAAACCTGAAAATCAATACAAGCGAACACACAAGGTTTGGCAGAGTACTTCTCCATGATGATTAGTCAAAAACACGCGCAAATCACAAAGATTAGAGCACCGTGGCTCTGATACCAATTGTAGGATCAAAGAGAACGTGAAAAGCTATCAGAGGGGGGTGAATGGTAGATTTAAAAATCTTATGCAGCGGAAACAATTAAACCCCAACCCCTTCGGCAGAAAAATGATTTGTTGAAGAAATCATTTGTGAGACAAATCTAAACGTGTTTCACCGTGACAAAAGTGATATATATCAGAGATAATCAAGTCACGAAGAAAACAGAAGAAGAATCACTCAAATCCGTCGAGAGAAACTCAAGTTATGATCGAAAGATCGAACAAAGGTCAATCTGTCCTACCCGAGAAAAACAGTTCTGAAATGCTGCAAAGAAACTCATGTAGATCGGAAACCACAAATCCAATGACTGTAAAATTTTGACAGACGATAGATAATCAAGTTTTGAAGACAACCCAAAAAGAATCACGTCAATTGGATTTGTAAAACATGAGTTATGACAAAAGGTAGTGTTGTCCAGAAACTCGACGAGTAAAACATGTTTGGAACAAGTCAGACGAACAAGGCACAAAAGTTCCTTCAAACTATGAATTTTAATCAATAGAACACAAGAGGAACAGCATCAAAGTCGTGCACCATGAGCTTTGGGCTCCCTTACTTATATAACCAGCTCGAAAGCCAACTCAACTCAAATCAGGAACCTAATCCTACTCTGTTCACGAATCGTAACTTTTCATAACTGCTTAGGATTCTTCTATACACAGATAGAAGCAATCTTAAGACTTCCAAACACCTTAGGAACGTATCCCACATTCCTAAAAAACTCAAATTCGTGACCCACACGAAATCCTATCATAACCAACTCAAATCTTTCCAAATTTGAGTCAAAACCGACTCAGGCGTAGCCTGAGTCCATAACCTAGTCGGTTGGACCTTTCCGACCAACTCTTTACGTCCACATCTCTTCATCGCGTCTCGGAACCATGTAGCCACGTCCACGCACTCCTTGCACATGTGCAAACATCTTCCAATGAAGTCCACGATACCTTCACATGCATTGTTCTTGATTCAATCATGCTGCGTAACCTCCTGATCAGCTCAACCACAATTCCTCCTGAATTTGGTTGTTGGAACCTCATCTCCTCCCTGAGACTAGTCTAATGGATCCCATCACCAGCCATGTATTGAACTCAAGCAACACCTGCACATGAATAAACAACCAATCCATACGAGTCCAAGTCCTCGACTTGACTCAAGTTAGTTCCTAACACAACACCTTACGTGAGAACCTCACATAAGCATGTTGCAAAACCACAACAACACGATATCATCCATGTCAACCGAAAACGCACCAAAGACATAGCAAATGAATACTAAGCAATCTTTCTAGAGATGTAAAGCAAGTACGAAACATTGCAAATGAAAAACAGAAGCATTGCGGTCAAGTTCCGGACCTTGCCAGAGCAACCCGGACCTTGAGCCGGAGCTAACAAAAGCTAGTAGACCCTAGTGCCGGAACTTACCAAAACTAGTATAACCAAGCTCCCGCCGAATCTTACAAAACTAGCAGGACCTAGTGCCTAACGTAGCCGGAGCTACCCAAAACAAGCCGAACCTCCCGTCGGACCTTGCTGTAGCTCGGTGCTAGAGTCGGACCTTGATAAAAAGGTGTTTTGGTGATATTCAAAACTTTTATCATCAAAGCAAGTGAATTCACTACAAGCCAATGTATTCAGCACACATATGTCTTACATGGCCAAGCTGAGAGAGCAAATGCGGTGATATTGAAAGGACTCAAGATGCACACATATGAGCGCCTAAAGAAACATGGAGCCAACCAGATAGAAGAGCTTCGTCTGCACTATGGACGAGAAGGACAACACCCAACCGGTCAACTGGAGAGACACCCTTCTTCCTGGTGTACGGAGCTGAAGCAGTCCTTCCTCCGGAGATCACTATGGGATCACTCCAGGTTTGGACCTTCGACGAAGTCGTGTAGGACAAGCTCCAGTGCAAGTACCTTGACCTCATCGACGAGGGAAGGTGCCAAGTAGTTCTTCAGAAGGCACGATACCGCCAGGCGCTTCGGCACCATCATTAAAGGTTCGTATGAAACTGGCAGCTTGAAGAAGGCGATTTGGTGCTGCGGAGAATACTAACTCAAGAAGGGATGAACAAACTCTCCCTAGGTTGGGAAGGTCCCTTCAGAGTTATCAAAGTTTCTTGCCCTGGATGCGTTCGCATGGCAATAGAGGATGGGACCCCACTTCCCAATCCATGGAACATCGAGTACCTCTGTAAGTTATATGCTTAGTTGCATGGAGTTGAGTTTATGCTTACACATAATGTAAATTATAGAGTCTATGGACAGAGTTGGGTAGATCCTTAGTACAAACATCCGAACCCCACCGGGAGGGTCCGAACAGTTCAAGTTTACTTAACTTGGTCACTATACTTTAAGTGTAGCTTACCCACCTTGGGTTAGGACAAGATTAATAGCACGCTTAGACTGGTTCTATACCCAAAATGTGTCCTCGTCTCCCCTGTAATTCGGATCTATAATGAAAGACATTGTTGTGTGAAAGCAGACTCCACGTGCATTAATTTTGTACAGGCTCATTTCTTTTATATCTTTTCCTTCCTGTCTATAACGAAGTTGTGCAACTCTTTTTAAGATTTAGTCCAGGTTATTCATATGATATACAATTTATATTGTTGATCTTCTTTCAGATCATAACATTGCTAGATGGTCTACTCGCCTAAAAACCAAAGCCAATGGAAGGTACAGAGTGTGCTATCGACTTAGACTGGTCAGGCACCATATGTACGCCACTCTACCTATATTCCGACAGGTCTCAGTAGGGCAGGTCCAGAAGGCATTCTGACATAAAGAGATTGCACTAATATACTTGTTATCATATTGAATTCCCTCAGATTAAATCTCAAATAAAAAAATAAACCGCAAACAAGTTGTAGATGAGAGGACGGATTTTACTTCTTTTCTTGTCTTTAATGCATAGGAAAAATGAAAAATCATGACGATGGTGGATGTTGATGGAGCTGTTAAGCTCTGATAATCCCCAGGGCCCGCCGTCGATGTTTTATATGTTGAAAGTGGGCGTTATCGGAGCTAACAAGTTCTGACAACTCCCATGGGGGCCAGTCATCGACGTGAAGAATTACTGGCAATCTATACAAATATGGTGAAGAAATCACCCCGAAGACGTCCGCCGTCGACGTATTATGCATTGACAGTGGACACCATCGCAGCCAGGAAAGCTCAGATGATCCTAGGGGCCCGCTGTCGATGTTCTACGCGTTGACAGTGGGTGCCATCGAAGCTACCAAGCTCCGACAACCCATAGTAGGCCCGCTGTCAGACCTACAAAGCTCCAACAACTTCCAGGGTGCCCGCCGTCTGTGTTCTAAGAGTTGCTAGTGGGCACTGTCAAACTTACCTAGCTATGACAACTCCTAGGGGGCCCGCCATCGATGTTTTGAAGTGTTGATAGTGGGCTCCGTCGGACATACTTAGCTCGAAAAACTCCTAGGGGTCCCACCATCAATGCAATTATAGGATCGAAGAGAACATGAAAATATACCATAGGGGGGTGAATGGTAGATTTAAAACTTTTTCAGCGGAAGCAATGAAAACCCCTCGGTAGAGAAACGATTTGTTAAAGAAATCATGTGTGAGACTAATCTAAACGTGTTTCACCATAAAAAAGTGACAGATATCAGAGAGAATAAAGTCACGAACACGACATAAGAAGAATCACTCAAATCCGTCGAGACAAACTCAAGTTACGATTGAAGGATCGAACAAAGGTAAATCAGTTTTACCGAGTAAAAAACAGATCTGCAATACTGCAAAGAAACTCGTGTAGATAAAAAATCCACAAATCCAATGACCATGAAATATTGAAAGATGATAAATAATCATGTTGTGAAGATAACAAAAAGAATCACATCAATTGGATCTGTAAAGCTCGAGTTATGATAAAATCACAGAAGAAAGGTAGTGCTGTGACGAAAACTCGACGAGAAAAACTCGTCTGGAACAAGTCGGACAAACAAGGCACAAAAGTTCATTTAAACTACAATCTTTATTCAACAAAACAGAAGAGGAGCAGCCCAAAAGTTGTCTGCCACGAGCTCTGGCCTCCCTTGCTTATATAACCAGCCCTTACACTACAGGAAATGTGAACACTTAGGCCGGCCGGTTTAACATACGTCGGCCAGCCAACGAGAGTTGAATAACTTACGTCGGCCAGAAGAAACTGACGTAAGTTAACTTACTTTCGTCGGCAACCGACGTAAGTTAATAGACTGACAGCAATAAAAAGAAACTTACGTCGGCCAGGACCCTAGGCCAACGTAAATTACTGGCCAAAGTAAGTTAAGACTAACTTACGTTGGCCCCAAGGATGGCCGACGTAAGTAACACCAACCGATGTAATTAGCTTATTTAGCCGACGTAAGTTACGGAATTTAACCTACCCACGCGCACGCCTCTTCTTTTCCTTACCCACCGCTTCTTCCCCGCCGCCCCGCACGCTGCTGCCACCGTGCCCTCTGCCAGGTATGGAATCCCCCCCCCCACTCCTCCTCCCCCCACTCCTCCTCCCCCCCACCTCCTCCCTGACCGCCGCCGGCTCGGCCCCCCTCCCCGACCGCCGCCGGCCTGCCCCCCTGCCCTCTCCCCGAGCGCTGACCCTCCTCCCCTCCCCTCCCCAAGCCCCCCCTCCCCTCCCCTCCCTGACCGCCACCGTCCTGGACCCCCCCCCCCCCGCCCCCTCCTCGAGGGCCGCCCCGCCTCCCCGATCGCCGTCGGCCCGACCCTCCCACAGCGCTGCCCCCGTCCCCTCCCCAAGCCCCCCACCTCCACCTCCCCTCCCCGACCCCCCTACACCTCCCCTCCCCCCCCCTCACCCTCCCTGCAAAGGCCCCCCACCCTCCCCCTCCCCTCGCCCAGAGCCCCCCCTCCCCTCCCCAGACCGCCCCCCAACACCCCCATCCCTCTCCACCCTAACCCTCCCACTAAAATTTGAAATTCAATTGAATTGAATTGTTCAAAGTTGAATTGAATTTAATTGAATTGAAATTGATTTGAAATTGAATTTAATGGAATGTTCAAATTTGAATCGAATTAAGTTGATTTGAAATTGAATTTAATTGAGTTGTTAATTCTCATTAATTGTTAGTAGTTGCTAATTAGGTTTGAATTGCAATTAATTGTTAGTTAGTTGTTAATTAGTTGACCATTCTAATTAATTATTAGTTAGTTGTTAATTACTTGTTAATTGGACCTTAATGTTACTATATATGCTTAGGTTTTATTTAATAATGTTTAAGATTTGTATTATTGCTCTCGTTTATTGTTTTGTGTTTAATATACACTTGATTTTGTTTTCGTTAATATTTATGATGCTTATGTATGATATATAGAAACGGCTAAACAAAAGGGTCGTCGTGCGTAAAGTAGGCATCGTATATGTAGCATATATACGGCTCATCGGGCCCAACCGTAGCATATATAGGTAGTGTGGGTCACGATCGTGACCCGTGACTAGTGACACGAGGTGAATCGTTAGGGTTAAGTGTATATGGGTCGGGCGGCCCGTTACTAACCCTAAAAGTCTGTAACCAGGTATCTCTCTGTCGCAAGACCCCCCGTTCACATCGCACGTGTTTGTGAGTACGTATAAGACGATGAAAACTACGAAAACATATGTTGCAAGTATGTGTCCTTGACTCGCAACATCTGTAAGGCAACAGGTTTCCCAGCTAACCCATTGCCCCCCTTTGTACTTTAAGAACTACACCGGATGGGGGGGGGTGTAGTGTCAAATATGCGGCGTTATGCTGCCGAAATTTTGTGATTTGTGAGACGTAACCTATCCTGTATACCATTTGCGGGCCGAGCGTGCCGTGCCGGCTCGAAGCCCGGCCGAGCCGTGGTCACCTCCTCGCACCTCGTCGCCTTCTCCGCAGCTTCTTCGCCAAGAGTTTCGTCGGCTTGCAGTAGACCTACTGGGGTCCTCGCCTCGCCTCCTCTAGATGGGAGTCTAGGAGTCGTCGCTCGTCGGGCTCGCCTCGCATCCTCATAGATTCGGGGAAGAATCGGGCTGGGCATGGCAGATGGCGGGTGCCGGCCGGTGACTCAATACGAGGCGAGGGAGCCGAGGGCGGCCGAGTGGGTTATGAGGTCAGGCCCGAGCATGGCCCAGGTTGGGCTTCGAGCTGGCCTAGACCCAGTTCATTGTCTCTCTCATTGTTTCCTCTATCGTGCATAAATTAACGAGAAACTAACGGTAATTTGTCCGGCTATTAATTGCAGAGTCAAACATGGGCGAAGATCGTAGTTGGATGTACACTGGTTGGAAGAGCAGAACTGGTGGTCACTTAGATGAGTGGTACGCCAAGATAGAAGCTTTTGTGGAACAAGCTTTTTCGTCGTCAAATAGCAATAAGGCGCGGTGCCCATGTATGAAATGCCAAAATGGAACGTTTATGGACAAAGTGGAACTTACGATGTACTTGTGTTGAAACGGTTACGTGTCACATTATGAATTGTGGAACTTCCACGGCGAGACACCTTCTCAAGCTCTACGAGAAGTGGAATTAGACAATGATGATGCCATGGAGGTTGATATGATGGATGAGATGTTGGAAGCTATACGACCAGAGCTTACAGAAGATCCTCAAACATCAGAGGATAAAGAGTTCTTCAAACATTTCAAAGATTCAGAAGAGGCGCTGCATGGACACACTAAAATGGCAATCCTCAATTTTGTGACTAGACTTATGGCAATTAAGTCGAAGTTCTTCTTTTCTAACAATTGTTACAATGATCTCATCAATTTGTTCAATATGCCCATCCACATCCCAACAAAGTGCCTAATGATATGTATAAGTCGAAGAAAATTCTTTCCGGTCTTGGTATGAAGCACGAGAAGATTGATGTGTGTCTGGACAACTGCATGCTTTTCTGGAGAGAGCATGTCAGTGAGAACAAATGTTTGAAATGTGGTCAACTGAGGTTTGTCGAAGATGTTAATAACGATGGTGATACTGTGACGATGGAAGTCGCACATAAGCAGCTTTGTTACTTACCTGTGACACCGAGGTTGAAGCGACTGTTCCTTTCAAAAAAACGGTCAGACACATGAGATGTCACAAAGAAAGTGAGCGTGAGAACAATGGAGTCATGATGAACCCGTCCGATGGTGATGCATGGAAGGCACTGTACCAGTTCGACCCAGAATTCGGTCGTGAAGCGAGAAATGTTCACATCGGGTTGGCGACTGATGGGTTCACGCCGTTCAGCACAAACGCCACACCATACTCCAGTTGGCCCGTCTTTGTCATTCCGTACAATCTTCCACTGAATTTTTGCATGAAGAATGAGTTCATGTTTCTTAGCCTCATTGTACCTGGGTCGGATCATCATGGGTCACGTCTCAACGTGATGTTGAAACCGTTGATCGAAGAGTTGAAAATGTTGTGGACAGGAGTCGAAGCGTACGACTGTTACAAGAAGCAGAAATTCAACCTCTGAGCTGCTTATTTGTGGTCCGTCCATGATTTTCTGGCATACGACATGTTTTCTGGATGGAGCACTCATGGTCGATTGACGTGTACGATATGTGCCTCGAATACCGATTGCTTTCGACTTACCCATGGAGGCAAGATATCTTACTTCGATTGTTATAGACGTTGGCTGCCTCCGAATCACTTGTTTAGACAATCGAGAAATGTCTTCAGAAAGAACACTGTTGTCACTAAAGGTCCACCAAAACGTCTTAAGGGGTCAGAAATATCTGATATGTTGGACAAATTGGTGCCAGATGAAGGTCGTCCTGGATATTTCGAAGGTTAGGGAGACAAACACAATTGGACTCGCATATGTGGACTTTGGGAGCTACCGTATGTGAAGTCGTTGATTCTAAGGCACAACATTGATGTTATGCATCAAGAGCGTAACATGGCCGAATGTATCATAAGCACATGCAAGGACATGACAGGCAAAACAAAAGACAATTTAAAGGCTCGAAAGGATCTCGCCGAGCTTTGTAACCATCAAACTCTTGAGCTCTCCGAAAATGGTGGTAAACCACGCGCTCGTTTCTGTTTTCGACCTAAAGAAAAAAAAAAGTTCTCGAATGATTGCAAAGGTTGAAATTCCTAGATGGTTATGCAGCTAGTCTGAGACGAGCCGTGAATTTGAAAATGGGAAAGCTCATTGGGTTGAAGAGTCATGATTATCACATAATCATGGAAAGACATCTGCCTGTTAGGTTTCGAGGATACATTGACGATGCGATGTGGAAGGTGTTAGCCGATCTTAGCCACTTCTATAGGCAACTCTGTGCTAAAGAAATCACGCCAGAGATGATGAGTAAGTTGGAGAAGAAGATTCCGGTACATTTGTGTAAGATGGAAAAAATTTTCCTTCGGGATTTTTCAATCCAATGCAACATCTCTTTATTCATCTTCTATTTGAAGCGAAAGTGGGCGGTCCCATGCAATATAGGTGGATGTATCATATTGAAATATCACTCAGATATCTGAAACCAACGATTGGTAATAGGGCAAGGGTTGAGGGTTGCATCGTCGAAGCTTTTACTCTTAAGGAAGTAGGATACTTCTCAAGTGTTTACTTCGTGGAGGAACACAATGTTAATACTTTGGTAATGCGGTACAATATGGATGAGCAACCTCCTTGTAGTGATCTCTCCATTTTTGCAACAACAGGCACTACTGTTGCTAGTTACACTTCCTACGACGTTAGCAAAAAAGAAAGGTGTGCTGCTTTCTTCTGCATGTACGCTAATATGGAAGAAATGAATTAATATTTCAAGTAAGTGTTCCTCCTACACTTATGCTTTTCACAACATTTTCCAACACATGTATTCTAAAAGGTTCTCTTTTCGTGTAGTATGTTTGACAAGCAAAATTGGAGACATAGACATCAACCCACGAGAAAGCAAATAGAACAGATTCGACGGGAAGGAATAAATAGAGGATCTAATTTTCTTTCCTGGTTTCGAGATCATGTAATAGTTTCTCGATAACTTATGAATGTTAACAACGTTTTCATATAATTAGGAATGCTTACGTTTTCTAATAACTTCATATCTTGGACAATGCAAAACAAATGCCAACGTCCATGAAGATTTGGGAGAACTATCCCGCGGAGTGGTTAATGTTAGAAGCTATGGTCGATATGACATCAACGTCTTTCGATTCCGTACAACTAATTTTGAATCTCTTCGTCCTCTCACGGCAACATGTAGTACTGGATTTATGATGAGGGCAATCGATTCGCAAGATCATGAAACTCAATACTATGAGATTCTTAAAAAAATCCTTGAATTCACTTTTGTCGGAAACAAGACAAAACGAGTAGTATTCTTTGACTGCGAATGGTTTGATTCCATTTATGGAATTCGAGTAAACGAATTTGTCATGGTCGAAGTAAAACACAAGTAACGATTGAATGGATCCAATTCATTAGTTCTTGCACACCAAGTAGATCAAGTGTACTATCTACCTTATCCATGTAATAAATTCAAAGCTTGGTTGGTGGTACATAAGGTGAATCCTCGTGAGCGGTTATACGCTCCAGGAGATGATGATTACTATGAGGAAGCTAAGGCTGATGTGGTCTAGCAAGAGGAAGAGTTGCCAGACTCCTTCTTAGTCGAGCCCGGTGTACGACTCGATGACTTATTGTGAGACGCTCAAGATATCCAAACTGGTAGGGAAGCGGAAACAGAATCAGAATCAGAAATAGAAGATATCGATGACTTAGTACAACCTCCTGATTTGCGCAAAAGAAAACGATATGCGGAAGAAGAAGATCGTGGGCTGGTTTAAGGAGTAGGGTGCATGACCGTGAAGTTGATGAATTTTGAAGTAACGTTTTATTCATTAACTTAACATTAATTTTGTATATTATCTTTGCATATTAATCATTTATTCATTGCAACAGGATGTCGTCGAAGGGGAAGGGGAGGGGTAAGGGGAAGCCAATGAGAGTGTTTGAGCTGCCACGTGACCCTTGCTCAGGGACCACGTTACCTTCGAGCCGACGTTCCCTCTTTCTTGCACAAACTCCACCCTCAGCTGTCGTTTGCTCTCAGCGGACGGAGGTAAATTTTAATTTACAATAAAGTTATTTTATAAATCACAATTGTTAATAATTATTTATTGTCAATCTTTTTCTTTTGTGCAGTCTAACTAAGAGTCTTCTGTGTCCGAGTCAGAGGCTAGAGGGCCGCTACAGGAGCCCGAGTCAGAGGCTAGGGGGCCGCTACAGGATCCCTCTAGCGCTAGCCTCCCTTCATAGCCGGCTAGCTCTAGCCTTTCTCTGTAGCTGGCTACCGCTAGCCTTCATTTGGACTCTAGTGGTTCCGTAGAGCCTTCAGGGTCATAGGACACGGAAGCGTTGCAGCAGAGGCGACGGACGAGGAGGACCCACTTTGCGGCTCCTCCGGTTACTTCTTAGCGGACCACGATCTGTCCTGTCTGAGACAGGTAAAAACTGTATATAGTATATTAAATATTAGATGTTGTTTTCCTTTACTTAATGATTTAATATATTTTGCAGATGTTGGTACGACTTTTTGTTCACGGGGGCCGAGAAGCACCACAGGCAGGTTAACAGTGTCCTGGGTGCTATCGTGAAGTTGCATTACCGCGGTGTCATTGACGGTTTCCCTGCCCTGTCGTGGGATGACTACGCTTGTGTCTCTTACCCGGTCCACGGCACGGTTCAGGGAGCCGTGCGACACAATTTTATGGTAAGTTTAACTGTTTCATTTTTTCAACTCGTTTGAATTGTTAATGCATATCACTTAAATATTTATTTGCTTAAAGCTGAGGTACCAAGTAGAGGACCCCGGCATGGAGAACCACGCGAGACGCGTGTTCCATTACAATGCTCGGAGCTCAAGACGGCGGCATTGTCGAACGCCCGGATTCACGCCGTCAACGCGTACTACAAGTAGCACCCCTGGGAGCAGGAGCAGGAGCAGCAAAGGGGTCCATTTAGGAAGGACTCCCACGCATACTTGACAGAGGAGCAGTACGCGGAGGTATTTTTTAATATTGTTAAATATTTACAATATCTATTTATGTTAACTGCATTGATGAAAAATGAAATATGTGCAGGTTAGTATTTCCTGGTTATAGGGTAACATTGAGGCGTACTTAACCCTCTGTCGGTACTGGGCTAGCGAAGCTTTCATCAATAAGTCCACAAAGGCTAGACAGTGCCGCATGGGGTCTGAGGGCAAGCACAACTATGGCGGCGACGGCTACTTGCGTTTGGCTAAATGGATGGTAAGTATTTTTTCAATTTATTTGTGTTCCTAATATATTTATCTCACATACACGGCTATGTAGGAGCGAGAGATGGGTTAGGAGCCGAACCTGACCCAGGTTTGGAAGAGAGGTCACAAGGGAAGTGACCCTTCTCAGCCAGGGCAGTGTAGTCAGGTCGCAGCCGACTGACTGGTAAGGCTTTTAAATTCATTAATTTCATTATAACTAATACTATTATTGACATTTTTACAAGATTTATTTTTTTTGTAGGAAAAGTACGTGTAGGAGGTCATGAAGATACACGGTGCGGATTACGATTGGGAAAGCGCGCTGATCGACTACCAAGCCGCATATGCAAGCGGAGGCGGGAAGGCCCATGGAAGCTGAGTTGTTCATGTGTTTCATTTCATTTTCAATTTATCTTCTTCTACTTAGTGTTTTCATTCTTTTGCAGGTTTGCCATTTTTGATTGAGTTGTCGACTCTAGGTTGACACGACCTTTGAGAGGCGCTTCATCGTCGTAGGCCTCGTCCGTTGGGACCACCAGTGGTCGTCTCTCGCACACCCAGCTGGAGCTCCTCGCCTTGAAGGAGATGCTGACGCAGACCCAAGACGAGTTGGAGAGGTCGAGAGCGGAGGTAAGGGAGGAGCAGCAGAGGACGGCCTTAATGATGACCCAAATGCAAGCAGCGGTGGCGGTAAGTAATTTAAAGTACCGTAGTTAAATTTCATAGCATTTCAATAACATATATCTTCTAATATTTTGCAATGGCAGGCTCTTGCTCGACACAGCGGTCAGGATATCAAGATTCCTACGCTTCCTCCGTAGCAGACACCGCAGTAGGTGATAAACTCTTTCTTTAATATTGTGCTAAGCTTCTTAAATGAATTATCCACTCTTTCACATTCTAGGAGTCGGCAAGATCCTATCCTGTTGTTGGGACGAACAATTGCTATGAAATGAACTTTACTTCTAGAGTGTACACCTTTACAAAGTTTTACCTCCACTTGTTGCTTGCGTGCATCACTTAATATCAAAATAACCATAACATCATATGCAGTAAGTGGAATTTGGTAAAATTTGTTTCGTTTCATAGTATGTGATAGTTCATGCTTTAAATGGATTGATTGAAGAATAATATGGTTGTGCAATTCTTTACAAGGTTAATAGAGGGAATATATACGGTTCTTTCCAAGGTTCGAGAAATGCGGCTCAAACTCCTTCGCCACATCTACAGGCACCCGAAGGAACGTGCCGAGAAGATCTCAGCTCTGGAGGTAGTGGAAGGGCAAGCGTGTAGCCCGGTGAGTGGTTTTGAAACCATTTTGTGTTGTTGTTGATGTTTTGAATGTTTTCTGGACTATTTTGTGATATGTGTACTGTATAAACTGTCTGTGCACTATTTTGTGATCTGTCTGGAGCTCGCAATCCTGCGAGGTAGTCAGTTTATGTTTTTTTTAATGAAAACTTAACTTACGTCGTCTATGGCCAAGCCGACATAAGTTAGCCCAGTTTAACTTACGTCGGTCAGACCATACCGACGTAAGTTGAACTACTTAACTTACGTTGGTTTCACGCAACCGACATAAGTTATGCCGCTTAACTTACGTCGGCCGCCAGTGGCCGACATAAGTACTCCAGCCCAGCCTGCAGCCCATCCCGGTAAATAACTTACATCGGTTGCCGAATACCAACGTAATTATGTAACTTACATCAGTGGCTGACGTAAGTTACCTTAACCACGTCCAAATTGCTTCGTCGGCTGGCAACCGACGTAATTAAGGGAAAACCAACATAATTAAGTAACTTACATCGGTTTAGGCTTTAATTACGTCGGTCATGGCCGACGTAATTGATCGGGATTCTTGTATTGTTAGGCCAACCCAAACCTAACTAGGACTCTAATACTACTCAATTCGTGAATCATAACTTTCCATAACTGCTCAAGACTCTTCTATACGTAGATAGAAGCAATCTTGAGACTTCCAAACACCTTAGGAACGTATACCACATTCCTAAAACAACTCAAATTCGTGACCCACATGAAATCCTATCATAACCAGCTCAAAACATTCCATTTTTGAGTCAAACACGACTCAGTCGCAGCCTGAGTCCATAACCTAGTCGGTTGGATCTTTCCGACCAATTCTTTACGTCCACGTCTCTTCATCACTCCTTGGAACCATAACCACGTCCATCCACTCCTTGCATATGTGTAAACATATTCCAACGACATCCACAATACCTTCATATGCACTGCCCTTGATTCAATCATCCTGCGTGACCTCCTGGCCCGCTCAACCACAATTCCTCCTGAATTTGGTTGTTGGAACCTCATCTCCTTCCTGAGACTAGTCCAAAGGATCCTATCACCAGTGATGACTTGAACTCAAGCAACACCTGCACATGAAAAAACAACCAATACTTCAGAGCACAAGTCCCTGACTTAACTCACGTTAGTTCTGAAACTACAACATCTTACATGAGCACCTCACATAAGCATGTTGCAAAAACACAGTAAAACGTACCAGTCAAATCGACCAAAACATACCAAAAACATAGCAAATGAATACTAAGAAAATTTTCCAACAATGTAAAGGAAGTTCGAAACATTTCGCAGTAAAAGCAGGAACTTGCGATCAAGCTCCGAATCTTGCCAAAGCTAACCGTAGCTTGAGCCGGAGCTTACCAAAGCTAGTAGAACCTACCGCCGGAGCTTACCAAAGCTAGTCAGAACTAGTCAACCCAAAAGCGGGAGCTAGAAAAACATGTCGGAGCTAACCAACATAATTCAGACCTATCAAAATATATCGGATCTTAACAAAGACATGCCATAGCTATCAATGACATGCTGGAGCTAAAGACAAAGCTCACTGGAGCTACCCAAAAACATGTTGGACCTTGACAAAATAAGTCAGACCTATTGTTAGACCTTGCAGAAGCTCGGAGCTAGAGTCGGACCTTGCTAAAAAGGTGTTTTAGCAGTATTTCAGAACTTTTATCATCAAAGCCAATGTATTCATTACAAGCCAATGTATTCAGCACACATAGGTCTAACAATCTCCTCCTTGATGAATGCATTGGCAACACTACTTAAAATCCGAACATTGGCTTATTGTCATTAAAAGTTTTGAAAACAATTTCCCCCCCTTTGTAAATCGGAAATAAAATTAGAATAAAAACAAATCCCCCCCCTGAGAAGAATTGTGCCAAAAATTGTAAAAATGTGAATATGTGCAATGTGTTATTAATTTCTCCACCTTGCATACTTCTCTTAAAAATTCACATATTATCTCTCCCCCTTTGACAATGTATTTAGCAAGGTTCAAAAGAGAAATTTCAAATGTTTTGAGCATATTATAACATATACATATAAAACAAAGCTCATCCAAGTCATACTATCAAGTAACTTACACTATCACAACAATGAGATACATAAAGTAGTGTAAGCCATGCTAGAGATAAAATGTAACTTTCAATTTTAGCATGTCATGATCTCACAAACTTAACTATTTCAAAACCTGGAAGCAAGACACTTGTTGCTGCATTTTTTTTCAAAGAACAAATTTAGATCATATGATATTTGCAAGAGATTATATGAGCATATGCCTTATTCTAACCAACCAAGCCAGACCTATGTCATTTAACAATTAGAAGATTAAGGACATGGTTTTAGTCAGACACAACTTCTTCCAAGTTCATATCTAAGTGCAATGATAATCCATCTCAAAAGAAGAAGTGTGATGCATGCATATTCTCTTTATCTTTTCTTAATTTATATTTGTTCATAAAACTCAACATTTGAGTTGATTACTTGATTAATTCATTATAGCAAAGATAGCAAGAAGGTTTATGATCATGCAACAAGTTCAAAATAGCAAGAAGGTTTGATCATGACCAGATTTAGTGTAAGTAATTATTCCAATTACTAGTCATGGCAAAAACTATAAAATGTATAACATAAGTAATGTAGTAAGAACTTTCAACATGTAAAAGGAATCACAAAGTCATATATGTATGAAATACTATGCTCATAGTATTTTAAATTCAGATTCACATATAGACTTCCCAAGTTTCGAAACTCCCCCTCAATTTAAGCCATGAGGATGCATAACCCCTATTTCACTACGAATGAAACAAAAATGAGTGAAATGCAAAGGTTTTGTAAAAATGTCAGCCAATTGTTGTTCGGTATCTACATGGTGAAGCACAATGTTTCCTTTTTCAACATTATTACGAAGAAAGTGATACCTAATGTCAATGTGCTTTGTTCTAGAATGTTGCACATGGTTTTTAGCAATGCAAATGGCACTAGTGTTATCACAAAACAGTGGAACACTATCTAGATCAACCCCATAGTTCTTAAGTGTTTGAACAATCCAAAGACTTTGTGAGCAAGCACTAGCAGCAGCTACATATTCAGATTCAGTTGTGGATTGTGCAACTGAGTTTTGTTTTCTAGAGGACCAAGCAACAAGTAAATTACCAAGAAAATGACAAGCATCAGAAGTACTTTTCCTATCAATCCTACAACCCCCAAAATCAGCATCCGAAAAAGCTTTCAAAGTAATGCTTGAGGAAGAAGGAAGAAAAAATGCCAAATTATTGAGTTCAATGTAAGTACTCGAGAATCCTTTTGAGGGCTTGACGATGTGAAGCACGTGGGGAGGCTTGAAACCGTGCACAGAGACATACGCTAAATTGTATGTCCGGTCTTGATGTCGCGAGGTACAAAAGTGATTCGATCATGCTTCTATATTCTTTTTGATCCACGGGTTCACCATCTTTATCAAGTTCAAGTGTTGTTGCTGTTCCCATTGGTGTCCGAAGAAGATTGCTTTTGTCCATGTTAAGCGCCTTAGGAGGTCTTTTGTATACTTCATTTGATGCACAAAGGTATCCTCCTTGGTTTGCTTGATTTGCAGCCCCAAAAAGTACATGAGTTCTTCTTCCATCATACTCATCTCAAATTCTAAACTCATCATAGTTGAAAACTTGGACACAAGATCATGAGAAGCACAACCAAAGATAATATCATCCACATACACTTGAACAAATAATGAGTCATTGCCATGCTTAAGCAGAAAAAGAGTTTTATCAACCCTGCCCATGGTAAACCCCTTTTCAAGTAAGAATGTTTTTAACCTATGATACCATGCTCTAGGGGATAGTTTTTGAGACCATACAAGGCTTTGGACAGTTTGTAAACATGATTAGGAAAATCTGAATTTTCAAAACCCGTTGGTTGTTTGACATAAACCTCCTCATCTATGTAGCCATTAAGAAAAGCACTTTTAACATCAATTGAATATAGCTTAAAACCTTTAGATGCTGCAAAAGCTAACAAAATTCTTATGGCTTCTAATATAGCAATGGGAGCAAAAGATTCATCAAAATCTAGACCTTCAACTCGAGTGAAACCTTGAGCAACCAACCTAGCCTTATTCCTAACCACAACCCCATCCTCACTTTGTTTATTTTAAACACCCATTTAGTTCCAATTAAAGTGTGTCCTTGAGGTGGAGGTACAAGTTTCCAAACATTATTTCTTTCAAATTTTTCTAACTCTTCTTGCATGGAAATAATCCAAGATTCATTAGTCAGTGCGTGTGATATATCTTAAGGTTCAAAAGAAGCAACAAAAGCAGAATGGGCCTGAGAGTTTGGATTGCAAAACCTAGACCATGTGACTCATTCGTGCAAGCTTCCAATAATTTGTTGTGGGGGATGACTTTTGAGAACCTAGAGGGGAGTGAACACTTCACAAGCTTCTTCTTCTTCATTTTCGTCACAAATCGATGAGCTTGTGACTTGAGGAGGATCTAGACCAACAATGGCGGTTGTCGGTGCTTGTTGTGAATCAAAATCAGGGGCTGGAACAATGTCATTAGCTGCTGAATTTTCTGGTAGCACCAACACTTCTTCCTCATCTTCAACTAAAACGCTCTCCCCCTGCGGATATGGATCCGAACCTAAAATGTTTGTGCCAGTACCTGTGCTTGCTTCATCAAAAGACACCTCACAAAGTCTCCAAAATTTTGTTAGTGTCAAGTAAAAGCACGCGGTAGCCTCTAGTATGAGATGAATAACCATGAAACATGCCATCAATGGATCTAGGTTCAAATTTATCAAGATTACCATGTTTTTTAACAAAGCATTTGCATCCAAAGACCCGAAAATGTGTAACACTAGGCCTATGTCCAAACCGGAGCTCATATGGTGTTTTACCTAGCTTAGTGCACAAGAAAACATGATTTGAGACATAACAAGCGGTTGCAATCCCATCAACTGAAAATTTCCTAGGAGTTTGATATTAATCAAGCATAGTCCTAGCCATCTCAACAAAGGTTTTGTTCTTTCTTTCTACAACACCATTTTATTAAGGTACATATGGTGAAGAAAATTGATGATCTATTCCATTTTTAGCACAAAAGTGATCAAAAGATTGATTTTTAAATTTGGTTCCGTTATCACTTCTAATTGCTTTTAAAGATCCTAGGTGATCAATTAATAATCTAAGAAATAAAGTTCTAAAGTGACTAAAAGTTTCATTCTGAGTTGCCATAAAGTAAACCCAGGAGTATCTAGAATAATCATCATACCATTTACCTCCGAAGTATTGAACACGTGAAGGTCCTACGGTGTCAAGGTGCAAAAGTTGACCCGGTTCAGTTGCCATGATCATTGTGAGAGGAGTATGTGAACCTGCAACCATCTTAGCATGTCAACAAGAAGAGCACACAATTTCTTTGTCCCCTTAAAACATAGGCAACCCACGTATGCGATCAAGAGGACTAACACGCGTTAGATGATCAAAGCCTACATGACAAAATCTACGATGCCAAAAATATAAGTCCTTTGAATCATTAGCAACTAGACACCTATGCTTAGACGAAGACATATCAAAGTTAGCTTTAAAAACTCTTCCGAACTGAGACATGTTAAAAATAAGCTCACTATTTGAACCTATAACTTTGCAGCAGTTTTTTATTGAAAAATAATTTCCAGATTTTCATCTAGCAATTGTGAAATAGAAAGCAAGTTGTGTTTCAAATTTTGACAACTGCCACATCCTTCAAAGTGTAGTGATCATTTACTCTAACCGAAGCCTTAGCAATTATAGGAGCTGAAGAGATATTGGCAAAAGTAACATTCTCTACACTGGACACAAAAGAGAGGGAGGAGAACAATTCTTTGTTACCGGTCATGTGGCGTGAGCAACCTGAATCCACAATCTAAATGTTCACCTTCCTCAAGAGTGTAACCTACGCAGGTTTATGAGTTAAAGCTTGAGGATTTTTGTACCCAACTACTGTCCTATGAGATGTTACATGTGTAGCACGAAAAACATTAGGTTTGGAAGCAACCTTTGCATGTTTTTGAATCATTAGAGCAGATTGCATGTTCCTATTATCCGGTTTAGCAAGTGCAGCAAATTTTGCATGAAAGTTATGAGATCTAACAATCATTCTTTCCTTTTTATGTTATTTGGCTAGTCTATAACAAAAATCTATGACATGACCATCTCTACCACAGTAGGTACAATGAAATATAACTTTGTGTCCATGTCTAGATGAGCAAGCAACATTTTTATTTGAAACCGAATGAGACAACACTCTTACATATTTGAAAACAACTTCTTTTTGTTTAGGACTGTTTGAATCAAACCACTTCCTAATGACTTTACAATTTTAGGTGGATGTGCCTTAGCATGAGCATGAGAATCAAAACCTAAACCAGTTTTGTCATTGCAATACTTGGAAGAATTCAGCAGCAAGTTTAGGATCTTATTCCCATTACAAAACCGATCTAATGTCCTATGCATATCATCAAGTTTATTGGAAAGATCAAGACATTTTTCACATGAAGTTTTTCCGTTTAATTTGCAATTGGAACAATATTTAACTTCATGAGAATGTAAAGCATTGTTCAATATACAAATTTCATTCATAACATCTTGTAGTTTCTTATCAAGATCATTACAGGTAGAACAATGAAAATCAATTGTAGAACAGCTAGCATTTTTCATGTTTTTATCATTAAGTGCAACAAGCTCTTTGTTCTTTTCAATTTCTAACTCAAGTTTATCAAGTGTGGAGGTGTGCACACTTCTTAATGAGGACAATTGTTCATATATTAAATCACATGAGGGACATGCATCATCACTAGGAATCAAAGATTTTAAACAGTTGATTTCAGATTCTACTGGTTCAATTTTAGCAGCACTATCCCTAAACTTTTTGTCCTTTTCCTTAACTATAATAGTGACACGAGAAATAGCATCACACATTTCTTCACAAGTAGGACATACCTCTTCATTGTCGGTGTTGTGTTCTGCGTCCTCCATACTTGATCTTGACTTGCCCGCCATGAAGCACAAGTTTGCTAAATCATCTTCATCTTTGTCACTTCCAATGTCCACATCGCTTGAGCCAAGTTCTTGAAGTGTGGAGATAAAATTGCTTACCAATTGACATCCTGTAAAACCCTTCTTTTTCTTGTTGGAGTTTCCAGAGGTGGTCTTGACCTTGTTCTTCATTTCCTCACGGGTAGAAGGACCTAAAAGATTAGGGCATTCTATACGAAAGTGTTCTGTCTTACCACATTCAAAACCGTGCTGAGGTCCGGAGCTTCCTCTCATTCTAGTTCTCACATTTTGCAATGCTTTTAAGAATCCAGTAGAGATGAGTGCTAACTCCTCTTTTAGAAATTCCTCGATCTGCTCCAGTATTAGTGAGGACAACAACGAAAGTGTATTGCAAGATGATGATTGGTCAGAGCTAGGCATTTCATGTTGTGATACGAATGCAATAGACTTATTTGGATTCTTTCGTGATAAGATGTTGAAAGCATCTAGGCCCCCATGAGGTATGGTTTCGGTGATTAATGACAACCATTGGATTTTACTAATGAATTTGTGGATGCAAGGTCTCCCATATTACTCAATCAAATGAAATCTATATGAATATGAACATCAACGACTGATTATTGGAGACCCCTAAACAATCATTTTATGAGATCAATGAATGTTATGAAGACTAGAAGTAAATGCTCATATGTCAAAGTCATTCAACCTTAAATGACAACACTCAATGCTTGAAAATCATCAGAAGTATATTTCCAACAATTGTCTAAGAGGTCAATCGAGCAAACTACAAAAGAATCACTTAGAACAACTCGAAGCAAACAAAATCAACTCACCGGATCAACCGATGTTTCCAAAGAACAACACATCGGTCGAGTTGATTTAGCAGAAGAAGAAAACCTCAAAACAAAGCACTCACCGGATCATCCGATGCTAAGGGCAATGTTACATAAGTCCATCAGTACAATTTGCAATATCTTTGGACCAAGTGTGGCACCGGATCATCCGATGTACAACCTTTGAACACATCGGTCAATCACTCCAGTAAGCATCAAGTTTGAACCAATTCTGGAGGAAATGCCACCAGATCATCCGATGAGAAGATAAGTGCAACATCGGTCTAACAACGGTCATATCTGACATAGTGACATCAGCTAATTTGGCTTTGACCGATGATAAATGAAGGGGAGACATCGGATCATCCGGTGTTCGCAGAGCAGTGATGTCAGCCTACTTTTCCAACGACTATTTCGTGGAGGCTAGCTATTTATACCCCTTCAACCTGTCAAATCGACAAGTCTTGATCACCAGACATACTCTACACATTCTCAAGCATTCAAGACATTGAGCCATCACTTTTACATCTTTTAGACCACCTACACACCAAGAGATAGGCTAGAACTAGCTAGAGAGAGAGCCTGTGTGCCTCCATTCTTGGTGAGTGGAATCTCTAGTGTAGCGAGAGCTGTAAGGGAGTGTCCCTTGGTGTTTGTAACAGAGAGTGACTTCCGGAGCTTTCCAAGACGATTGTGGAAGCCCGGAGTATCCAAGTTGTACAAGGCTTGAGCTCCACCTTGTCGAGGTTGGCGAACGAAGAAGAATAGTGAAGATCCTTAGTCTCGGTGACTTGGGTGTGGCTATACCCTTTGGTGGGTGCCACAACGTGGATGTAGGAAGATCTTGACGATCTTGCCGAACCACGGGATAAATCCTCGTGTCTCCTCGGGAGTTTGCATTCTCATCCCCTCACCATACATTTAAGCATTTTATATACCGCGAAGTTGCTATTTACTTGAATGCATAGATTGTTTGCGTAGGGAATTGGGCTTTTAGTAATTAAGTTTTATTGCCTTAATTTTTGAAAAGAAGCCCAATTCACCCCCCCTCTTGGGCATTTGATCCTTACAATTGGTATCAGAGCGAGGTTGCTCATAGGATCATTCTAGCTTCACCTCTAGAGAGCTAAAATGGCCAAGGTTGGGGGTTCGGTTCCTATCTTCGACGGCAAGAACTTTGCCTATTGGAAAGCACGCATGCGCGCTTATCTAGATGTAACACCCTAAATTTTCGCATCATGCATTGCATACATGATCATGCATTAAACACTAGTAGAATAAAAGAAAAATAATAAAACATACATATATAAATACGTGTAGCAAAAGAAGAAAAAGAAAATAAGAGTTATAGCCTAAAACTTGTAATAAGGAATAAGTATAAAAATAATAATAAAAATATATATAAATATATATATATATAATATATATAACAATATATAAACATAAATAAAATATTAATATTAATAATATATATTATAATAATAATAAATAATAAGTAATATATATAGTATAAATAATATATATATACAAAAAATATATATAATAAATTATATAATAAAAGAAAGTAAAAAAAGTAAAATAAATAAATAAAAATAATAAAATATATAATAATAATAATACTAAATAAAAAAAAAGAAGAAAGAAAAAAAAAGGAACCGCCGGCCAGGCCGCCCGAACGGCCCAGCCAGCGCCCCAGCCCCGCCGCCCCGCGCAGTGCGCGCCTCCTGTCGCCTGCCGCGTGGCCCCGCAGCCGGGCCCCACCGCGCGCGCCACCACACCACCCCGACGCGGCTTACACCGCACGCGCCCCGCCCGCCGATTCGCGCTCCCGCGCGGGATTCCCGCCCGAATCCCGCCCGTCTCCCCTGGCCCCACCCCAACGTGCCCAGCGCCTCCCGCGCGATTCCCGGCCGAACCGACTCGGTTCCGAAACTCCCGTACCGTGGCTATAAAAAGGATGCAGCTTTGTAGGGTTCCCGATACCGCAGGAAAAAAACCACCGCCGCCTCCATGATAGAAGCCCGCCGCCGGTACAGAGGGAAAAAGCACCAGAGAACAGAGGCGCCCCAGGGGAAGAAAAGGAAGAAAAAAGGAGGGGAAGAAGAGGAAGGAAAAGAGAAGGGCCCCACCGTTCGCTGGAGATCGTCGTCGCCGTAGTCGTGCCGCCGGAGGACCTTGCACCGTCTACTTCGTCTACGCGTTCCATCGTTCCGCGATCGTCAAGCCGTCACATCTACGGTAGGATTCGTTCCCGATGCGAATTTTAGCGACCATATTGAATCTAATAGACGTAAATTGATTTTTGTTGCATCGTCTTTTTATTTTCAGCAGCATTAATCCACATTAAAACCCCCCTAAACTCATATGAACACGTATGAACTAGTTGCATCTAATTAATAAACAACCGTAGATAATCAATTATTGTACTTTGCATGCATGCAAATCATCGCATGATGATTAATGTGTGTGCATCATGTTGATTTGTATGTATATTCTTGTATGTGTGATCACGAGTAGAGGGGAGTGCTCAAGAGGTCGTGTACAAGGATTTCCAGAATCAAGACTTCGAAGCGCTTGAGCAACCCTATCCGCCAGAGCTAGGCAAGTGTCCTTGAAGCATATTGACCCTGTTTTTTAAATAAATGTTTTGTTTGCAAAACTGCATGCTGTGTCAATTTGATGGGAAATCCTATGGTAGGAAGTTTACTAGATTTGTTTGACCACCCTTGTCACCTGGAATATATGGTAGAGAGTCGGGAAAGGTTTTTACCTTTTTGCTTCGCTTAATTAATTGGGAGGGAAAACAACACTACACATTTAATTATGCACCAATGATATTCTGGTTAATGTGAACTGGTCAATACGATGGGTGATCTAAGCAAGCCTAGTATGTGGATGGGTTGGATGTTATGGTGGTTTGCTTGCTTTAGATCTAAGGACCGGTTCATGCGAGAATAAGCCAGGACTACAGTGCCACCACGAGGCCAAGTATTGGTGCGGCGTAGCTGATTAATTAGCGCTTTGCTAGTGCTGTTTGGACCATTGTGGATGCCCGGGGAAGGGGTAGTCGGATTTTGTTTGTTGATGATTGGCGGGACTACCCTGGGATCCGAACGGATCAAGAGGGGGCCCTTGGTTGAAGATGTGCTCAGTTGGAGGCATCGCCACCGGTGAAACCTCAGTGGGGTCTAAATAGGCTAGTAATCCCTTTGTAAAGGCTATTTTGTGATCTCTTGGCCATACACCAAAGGAAGTGTAGTTGGCATAAGGGAGGTTCTTTAGTCGCCGATGGGTGATGAAATCACAAACACGTGGGTAAAGTGGTACAAACTCTGCAGAGTTAAATAAAACTTCATGATAGTCGTGCTCCCGGTTATGAGCGCCTGGGCAACTTCCATGATTAGAGGGAATTTGGTATTGGAATGGTTATGGTTTGGTAACGGTTATGGATTTAATTTCTGGTATTGAATATGGTTATTGGCAATGGTGAAATCTGGACTTATTGATGATGGTAATGAATTCGGTTTGGTATTATGGTATTACTCGTGATTATGATGGGATTACTTCACATACATATAATATATTGCTTTTCCAAATGGTTTTACTGTACTTTTCAGCACTTTGCCATTATTACTGTCATCATTTGAATCATCCACATGTCATACTTTCCAAACTTGCTGAGTACGACATGTACTCACTCTTGCAATCCCCCCCCCCAACAGTTGCAGGTCAGAATTGTGAGTTTAATGGTGATAATGCGGAGTTCTAGGCCGTGTCTACCGTCGGCTTTGCCCGTGGTGTTGCATGGAGCTGCGCTAACCCTTTTGCTTAGTTTGCTTGTTTGCTTAATTAGTTTATTTCCGCTGCATTAGTTGAACTTATCATTAATATTTATTAGAGCTTGTATTCGAGGATATAATGAATTATGTAATAAGAGTACTTATTTAATAATTTGAGCTGTGGTAATTATCTGTTTATCATTTGTGAATCACTCGTGTATGTGTGTTGAACATCCTGGTCACACATATGCGTTAGCTTGGTTCATTTTCGGAACCGGGCGTCACAGATTGGTATCAAAGCCACAGGTTGACCATAGGACGTAGCCTAGATAGAATGGACACTTTAGAGCACATAGGAGCACTCAGGGATCGATTTGATTTTGCTTGATGTGCTATTTGCTATATATATATTGTTTGCTTGTGTGCTTAATAGAGGATTTTGGGATGCCTTAGCATTTCCATGTCCACCTAGGCTAGTGTAGCTCGCTGTTTAGTTTCATATCCCTTGATGCATATAGTTGGGGATGTTTCTAAATTCTTACCTATTGCTCTCCTTCAGATGGTGAGGACTCGCAATCAGAGGGATGTCAATGATGAGGAGGAGAACCATGGAGCGCCTCAGAACAACATCGGACAAGGACCTGCTCATGGAGCCATCAATATCGAGTAGCTGCTAGCTATGCAAAACCAGCTCATGCAGACCATGATACAAACTATGGGACAGCTGCAGGCTGGCAATAACATCAACAATCAGCCCCACATGCCTCCACCGCCACCCCCACCTCCTCATAACCGATTGGGAGAGTTTATGAGGACTAGGCCGCCAACCTTTGCTCAAGCTGCTGACCCTACGGATGCTGATGATTGGCTCAAGTCCGTGGAGAAGAAACTTGCTATTGTCCAATGTAGTGACCGAGAGAAGGTCCTATTTGCTTCTCATCAACTAGTTGGAGCAGCTGCAGATTGGTGGGATTCTTATTGCAATGCTCATGAGAATCAAGAGAGGATCACCTGGGCGGAATTCAAGGAGAGTTTCCGTTCTCATTATGTGCCGGAAGGTGTTATGATCTTGAAGAGGCAAGAATTTGAGAACTTAAGGCAAGGAAGATCAAGCGTGAGTGAATATCTCAACAAGTTCACTCAACTCTCAAGGTATGCGCCTGAGGATGTTAGTCGGGACAGCCGAAAACAGTATTTGTTCATGAGAGGATTGAACAATGAGATCCAAGTGCAACTACTCAATTGTGACTATGCCAATTTTCAGAAGCTTGTGGACAAAGCAATTGTAGTGGAAAACAAGGTTCGTGAGATGGAGCAAGAAATCAAGAGGAAGGCGCCATATCAAGGACAGCAACAAGGAAGTAATGTGCACACTCGCCTTGCACCACCCAATGCACCCTATTACAACTCCTCTATTCCTGCTCAGCGCCCTGGTTATGCACCACGCCCAACTCAGTTTGTGCAGCAGCGCCCTGTTATGCAAGCACCTAGGCCTCCGATGCCTTATGCGCCTCGTGCTGATTTTCCTGGAGCCAATGTTCAAAACCAAGCTCGTCCCAATAATACTGGTGGAGTTAAGAAGTGTTATACTTGTGGAGAAGTTGGACACTTTGTGCAACAATGTCCTAAGTCAGGCCTTGGTCAAGGAAGCAATGCGTCGAGGCGAAACCCAAGACCCAATGGAGGACAACCACAAGGAAGTCGTGGACAGCAGAATTTTGCTCGTGGCAACATGAACCATGTCTCTACGGAGGATGCTCAACAAGCGGATGATGTGGTCATTGGTATGTTTCTCGCCAACTCCAACCCCGCGACTATGTTATTTGACTCTGGAGCATCGCATTCATTCATTGCATCGAAGTATGTTGCCAAGTATAGTTTGCCTATCTCTCATATGAAGTTTACTCTGTTGGTTAAGTCTCCTGGAGGAGAGATGAGGACAAATATAGTATGTCCAAAAGTAAGCCTTAGAATAAGGGGGGTAGACTTCTCCGCCAACCTCATTGTTTTGGATTCTCAAGGATTGTACATTATACTTGGTATGGACTGGTTGAGGAAGCACAATGGAGTTATTGAGTGTGCCACAAAGACGGTGAAGTTGACTAATGAAGAAGGGATCACCGTAGAATTTGAAGCATCTCAAACCGGACCAAAGCAATTGGAGCTGAATCATATGGATGGTGCCGCAATTGAGGAGATTCCGGTAGTGTGTGAATTTTTGGATGTGTTTCCAGATGAGTTGCCAGGTATGCCGCCTGATCGAGACATTGAGTTTGTTATTGATTTAATACCTGGAGCTGCACCTATAGCTAAGAGGCCGTATAGGATGCCTCCTATGGAATTAGCGGAGCTCAAGAAGCAGATTCAAGAACAACTAGAGAAAGGTTTTATTCGCCCAAGCTCTTCACCTTGGGGAGCACCCGTTCTGTTTGTGGACAAGAAGGATGGATCCCAAAGGATGTGCGTGGATTACCGAGCTCTCAACGAGGTAACAATCAAAAACAAGTATACCTTGCACCGTATAGAGGATTTGTTTGATCAGATGAAAGGCGCCTGTGTGTTTTCCAAGATTGATTTGAGGTCGGGATATTTTCAAATGAAGATTAGACCATCGGACATACCCAAGACAGCTTTTAGGACACGGTATGGATCTTATGAGTACACCATGATGTCATTTGGATTGACAAATGTGCCTTCCTGCTTTATGTACCTCATGAATAAAGTCTTCATGGAGTACTTGGACAAGTTCGTTGTGGTGTTTATTGATAATATTATGATCTACTCGAAGGATGAGAAGGAACATGAAGAACACTTGAAGCTTACATTGCAAGAGCTACGGGAACACCAATTGTATGCCAAGTTCAGCAAATGTCAATTCTGGTTACGGGAAGTTTCTTTCTTAGGCCACATTATTTCCGGAGGAGGAGTATCGGTTGACCCCGGTAAAGTGATGGATGTGTTGAAGTGGGAACCGCCACAGAATGTCAAGGAAATTCGGAGTTTCCTTGGAATGGCTGGATATTACCGCCGATTCATCAAGTATTTCTCCAAAATAGCCAAGCCTATGACCGAATTACTCATGAAAGGGAAGGCATTCCGATGGACTCAAGCTTGTCAGGATAGCTTTGAGGAGTTAAAGAAAAGGTTGACAACCACGCCGGTGTTAGTATTACCGGATGTGAGGAGGAGTTTCGATATATATTGTGATGCATCAAGACAAGGATTAGGATGTGTGCTCATGCAAGAAGGCCAAGTGGTAGCTTATGCATCGAGACAACTAAAGAAACATGAGTTGAATTATCCTACACACGACCTTGAACTTGCAGCCGTGGTACATGCATTGAAGATTTGGATACACTATATCCTTGGACATAGGTGTGAAATTTATACGGATCACAAGAGTGTTAAGTATATTTTCACATAGACAGATCTGAATTTGAGGCAACGAAGATGGTTGGAGCTCATCAAGGATTATGATTTGGGGATCAACTATCATCCGGGAAAAGCCAATGTAGTGGCCGATGCCTTGAGTAGAAAAGGAGTAAGTCACCAACTAACGGTTCGAGAGTTACCATTCGAGTTATGTAAGGAGTTTGAACGGTTGAACCTCGGGTTTGTAAATGAGATGAAGATGATGGAGTTAAACCCAACCTTGGAGCAAGAAATGCGAGAAGCACAAACCACGGATGAGGAGATCAAGGAAATCAAGGAAAGGATCGATGAAGGGAGAGAATTTAGATTTGATGAAGACGAACATGGTACCTTATGGCTTGGAAAGAGGATCGTTGTGCCTAATGTAAAGCATATTCGGGAGACAATATTAAAGGAGGCACATGACTCGCCTTACTCAATTCACCCTGGTTGTACAAAGATGTACAAAGACTTGAAGACTTGCTATTGGTGGGATAGCATGAAGAAGGACATAGCTGAATATGTAGCACTGTGTGATGTGTGCCAACGAGTCAAAGCGGAACATCAAAGGCCAGCCGGATTATTGCAACCATTGAAGATTCCGGAATGGAAGTGGGAAGAAATTGGAATGGACTTCATAGTTGGGTTACCACGTACTCAGTCCGGGTCTGACTCGATTTGGGTAATTGTGGATCGCTTAACCAAGTCAGCTCATTTTGTCCCTGTAAAGACTAAGTATACAACTGCACGATTGGCCAAAATATACATGGAGCATATTGTGTGTCGACATGGAGTCCCTAAGAAGATAGTCTCGGATAGAGGTTCTCAATTTACCTCCAGATTTTGGCAAAAATTGCACGAAGCTTTGGGAACGAGGTTGAACTTTAGTTCAGCATATCATCCTCAAACGGATGGACAAACTGAGAGGACCAATCAGATTTTGGAGGACATGTTAAGAGCTTGTGCTTTAAAGCATGGGAAAAGTTGGGACAAAAGCTTGCCATACGCGAAATTTTCATACAACAATAGTTACCAAGCAGCTTGAAAATGTCACCATATGAAGCGCTTTATGGGAGGAAGTGTAGGACACCTTTATTCTGGAATGAGGCAGGAGAAACTCAAGTATTTGGTCCGGATGTTTTGCAAGAAGCCGAAAAGCATGTCCAGATAATTCGTCAAAACTTGAGGGCTGCCCAATCAAGACAAAAAGGCTATGCAGATAATAGGAGAAGGGTATTAGCCTTTGAAATAGGAGATTTTGTTTACCTCAAGGTGTCACCTATGAGAGGTCATAAGAGGTTTAACATAAGAGGCAAGCTCGTACCTCGTTATATTGGACCATTCAAGATTTTGTACAAAAGAGGAGAAGTAGCATATAAGTTGGAGATGCCAGCTCATCTTTCAGACGTACATGATGTGTTTCATGTCTCTCAACTCAAGAAGTGTCTCAGGGTACCGGAAGAACAAGTGCCGATGGACGAGTTAGGACTTCAAGATGATTTGTCTTATGTCGAGCAACCTATCAAGATTTTGGACGTGAAGGAAAGAGTCACGAGAAATAAGAGGATCCGTTGGTGCAAAGTGCAATGGAACACCATACGGAAGCCGAAGCTACATGGGAACGTGAAGAAGACTTGAAGGCAGAATTCCCTCATCTTTTCTCCGCGCTATCGAATCTCGAGGGCGAGATTCACTTTAAGGGGGGTAGGTTTGTAACACCCTAAATTTTCGCATCATGCATTGCATACATGATCATGCATTAAACACTAGTAAAATAAAAGAAAAATAATAAAACATACATATACAAATATGTGTAGCAAAAGAAGAAAAAGAAAATAATAGTTATAGCCTAAAACTTGTAATAAGGAATAAGTATAAAAATAATAATATATATATATATATAATATATATAACAATATATAAAAATAAATAAAATATTAATATTAATAATATATATTATAATAATAATAAATAATAAATAATAAATAATATATATAATATAAATAATATATATATAATATATATATATATAATAATTTATATAATAAAAGAAAGTAAAAAAAGTAAAATAAATAAATATAAATAATAAAATATATTATAATAATAATAAAACAAAATTAAAAAAAAGAAGAAAGAAAAAAAAAGGAACCGCCGGCCAGGCCGCCCGAACGGCCCAGCCAGCGCCCTAGCCCCGCCGCCCCGTGCAGTGCGCGCCTCCCGCCTCCTGCCGCGTGGCCCCGCAGCCGGGCCCCACCGCGTGCGCCGCCACGCCACCCGACGCGGCTTACGCCGCACGCGCCCCGCCCGCCGAATCGCGCTCCCGCGCGGGATTCCCGCCCGACTCCCCTGGCCCCACCCCAACGCGCCCAGCGCCTCCCGCGCGATTACCGGCCGAACCCACTCGGTTCCAAAACTCCCGTACCGCGGCTATAAAAAGGACGCAGCTCCGTAGGGTTCCCGATACCGCAGGAAAAAAAACCACCGCCGCCTCCACGATAGAAGTCCGCCGCCGCTACAGAGGGAAAGGGCACCAGAGAACAGAGGCGCCCCAGGGAAAGAAAAGGAAGAAAAAAGGAGGGGAAGAAGAGGAAGGAAAAGAGAAGGGCCCCACCGTTCGCCGGAGATCGTCGTCGCTGTCGTCGTGCCGCCGGAGGACCTTGCGCCGTCTACTTCGTCTACGGGTTGCATCGTTCCGCGATCGTCAAGCCGTCACATCTACGGTAGGATTCCATCCCGATGCGAATTTTAGCTACCATATTGAATCTAATAGACGTAAATTGATTTTTGTTGCATCGTCTTTTTATTTTCAGCAGCATTAATCCACGTTAAAACCCCCGTAAACTCATATGAACACGTATGAAATAGTTGCATCTAATAAATAAACAACCGTAGATAATCAATTATTGTACTTTGCATGCATGCATATCATCGCATGTTGATTAATGTGTGTGCATCATGTTGATTTGTATGTATATTCTTGTATGTGTGATCACGAGTAGAGGGGAGTGCTCAAGAGGTCGTGTACGAGGATTTCCAGAATCAAGACTTCGAAGCGCTTGAGCAACCCTATCCGCCAGAGCAAGGCAAGTGTCCTTGAAGCATATTGACCCTGTTTTTAAAATAAATGTTTTGTTTGCAAAACTGCATGCTGTGTCAATTTGATGGGAAATCCTATGGTAGGAAGTTTACTAGATTTTTTTGACAACCCTTGTCACCTGGAATATATGGTAGAGAGTCGGGAAAGGTTTTTACCTTTTTGCTTCGCTTAATTAATTAGGATGGAAAACAACACTACACATTTAATTATGCATCAATGATATTCTGGTTAATGTGAACTGGTCAATACGATGGGTGATCTAAGCAAGCCTGGTATGTGGATGGGTTGGATGTTATGGTGGTTTGCTTGCTTTAGATCTAAGGACCGGTTCATGCGAGAACAAGCCAGGACTACAGTGCCACCACGAGGCCAAGTATGGGTGCGGCGTAGCTGATTAATTAGGGCTTTGCTAGTGCTGTTTGGACCATTGTGGATGCTCGGGGAAGGGGTAGTCGGATTGGGTTTGTTGATGATTGGTGGGACTACCCTGGGATCCGAACGGCTCAAGAGGGGGCCCTTGGTTGAAGATGTGCTCAGTTGGAGGCATCGCCACCGGTGAAACCTTAGTGGGGTCTAAATAGGCTAGTAATCCCTTTGTAAAGGCCATTTTGTGATCTCTTGGCCATACACCAAAGTAAGTGTAATTGGCATAAGGAGGTTCTTTAGTCGCCGATGGGTGATGAAATCACAAACACGTGGGTAAAGTGGTACAAACTCTGCAGAGTTAAATAAAACTATCATGATAGCCGTGCTCCCGGTTATGAGCGCCTAGACAACTTCCATGATTAGAGGGAATTTGGTATTGGAATGGTTATGGTTTGGTAACGGTTATGGATTTAATTTCTGGTATTGAATATGGTTATTGGCAATGGTGAAATCTGGACTTATTGATGATGGTAATGAATTCAGTTTGGTATTATGGTATTACTCGTGATTATGATGGGATTACTTCACATACATATAATATATTGCTTTTCCAAATGGTTTTACTGTACTTTTCAGCAGTTTGCCATTATTACTGTCGTCATATGAATCAGCCACATGTCATACTTTCCACACTTGCTGAGTACGACATGTACTCACTCATGCAATCCCCCCCCCCCAACAGTTGCAGGTCAGAATTGTGAGTTTAATGGTGATAATGCGGAGTTCTAGGCCGTGTCTACCGTCAGCTTTGCCTATGGTGTTGCATGGAGCTGCGCTAACCCTTTTGCTTAGTTTGCTTGTTTGCTTAATTAGTTTTTTTCCGGTGCATTAGTTGAACTTATCATTAATATTTATCAGAGCTTGTATTTGAGGATATAATGAATTATGTAATAAGAGTACTTATTTAATAATTTGAGATGTGGTAATTATCTGTTTATCATTTGTGAATCACTAGTGTATGTGCGTTGAACATCCTGGGCACACATATGCGTTAGCTTGGTTCATTTTCGGAATCGGGCGTCACACTAGAGGCTTTTGCTCCCGAAGTATGGGAAGCGACCCACGCGGGGTTTGGTGAGCACAATTATGTTGGTGATCAAATTAAATGGGATGCTAAAGCTAGGAATGCAATCTATGAATGTATTAGTCAAGATGTGTTTGCTAGGATTGCTAGCAAAGAAAAAGCTTGTGAAATTTGGGCTTGCTTAATAGAAATTCATGAGGGTTCTTCTCGAGTCAAGGAACTAAAATATCACATGCTTAAAGCAAAATATGATGAATTTAAGATGCTACCTCATGAAAATGTCAATGAGATGTTCTCTTTCTTGAATGTGCTTATTGAAGAAATTAATGCTCTTGACATTGCTTCTCTTGGCAAGGGACTCATCAACCGCAAGATTCTCATGCTCCTTCCCAAGCCAAAATACAACATCATCAACTCCATGCTTCAAAAAGAGTCTCTTGACCACATTGAAGTTTCGGAACTCATTGGAGAAATTCACGCTCATGAGATGAGTGTACTTGGGATGATGGAGCAATCATCTTCAAAAACGATTGCTCTAAAGGCCTCCACCAAGAAAACAAGCCTCAAGAAGAAGAAGGTGGTTGAGCCTAGCTCAAGTGAAGAAGAGCAAGCATCAAGTGAAGATGACGATGATGAGCTTGCATTGATGATGAGAAAGTTCTCACGCTTGAACTCCAAGATTACTAAAAAGGGATACACCTTTGATCCCAAGAAGAAAGCGTTTCTACCAAGGAGAGATGATCACAAGACTTGCTACAATTGTGGTGATCAAGGTCACATCTCCTATGATTGTCCAAAACCGGACAAAAGAAGAGAAATGGCCCACAAAAGGTGTTCATGTGTGAGGCTAATGAATGGGTCACCGACGAAGCCTCAAGAAGAAGAAGGTGGTTGAGCCTAGATCATGTGAAGAAGAGCAAGCATCAAGTGCAGATGACGATGATGAGCCTGCATTGATGATGAGAAAGTTCTCACGCTTGAACTCCAAGATTACTAAAAAGGGATACACCTTTGATCCCAAGAAGAAAGCGTTTCTACCAAGCAGAGATGATCACAAGACTTGCTACAATTGTGGTGATCAAGGTCACATCTCCTATGATTGTCCAAAACTGAACAAAAGAGGAGAGAACCACAAAAGAAGAGAGAACCACAAGATAGTGAAGATGATGAAGAAGAGGTCAAACCCAAACCAAGATCCTTTGGGAAGAGGAAACATGACAAGGGCAAGAAGGCAAAACTCTTCCCAAAGAAGAGAAATGGCCCACAAAAGGTGTTCATGTGTGAGGCTAATGAATGGGTCACCGACGAAGAGTCAAGTGATGAAGAGAGTGAAGCGAAAGAAGAAAGTTTGGCCGGCCTTGCCATTGCCAACAATGATGACTCACCTCTTCATCCACCACCCATGTGCCTCATGGCTAAAGGTAACATCAAGGTATGTGATGATTCTAGCGATGATGAGCTTTCCCCCAATGATTTAACTTCATTAATAAATGAATATCATACTATCATTAAGAGGGAAAAGAGTAAGGTTAAGGCTCTTGAAGAAACTTGTGCTAAGCTTGAGAGTGCTAACCTTGATTTGCTTGACAAGTATGAAAGCATACTTAAAGAGCATGACATGCTCAAATCCCATGTCAAGCAAATTGAGGAGGATAAGGCTCAAATCAAGCTAGATCATCATGAGCTTGACTTAGCCCACCAAGCACTCTTCGGAAAGCACAATGAGTTGATCCAAGAGCATCAAATACTTAACCTTGCTCATGAAGCGCTTGATCAAGAATTGAAAAATATAAAGAAACAAACTCATAATGATAAGATATCCATTACTTCTCATGCCACTAATGATTTGCACAAATCTCTGCCTTTGAAAGAAAATGCTAGGGAGAAGGACTTGTTGGAATAAATTGGGAGTCTCCGCACTAGTGTGGCTAGACTTTCAAAAGGGGAAGTCAAACACAAGGAAATCCCCTTCCAACAAGCAAAGGCCTTCAACAAGAGAGGACTTGGATCATTCCTGGTGCCTAACAAAGGAAAGGTGCCCTCACCGGAGCTTAGAACAAGCTTCATCAAGGAAGTTGGTTCTTATTGCCAACATTGTGAGGTTATCAGTCACCACACAAGGGAGTGTCCACTTCCTAACCGACCTTCTCCAAAATTGCCCATTAATTACAAATCTACTTTCAATGATCGTTATTATCTCTTGAGTAAAGTAGATGGCAAGGTGAAGGCAAGGTTCATTGGCAGAGACATGAAGGGCATGAAGGGGAAGCTCCCCAAGCAACTTTGGGTCCCAAAAACACTTGTATCACACATACAAGGACCTAAGTTGGCTTGGGTGCCTAAAGTTAAAAATTGAATTCATGTGTGTAGGTGAACTACAAAGCCGGAGGAAAGCATTGGGTACTCGATAGTGGGTGCACTCAACATATGACCGGCAATGATGGTATCTTCACCACCATAGAAAACCCCGGCAATCATGAACAAGTCACCTTTGGTGATAACTCTAAGGGTAAGGTAATCGGGTTAGGTAAAATTGCTATTTCAAATGACTTATCTATTTCTAATGTATTGTACGTTAAGTCACTTAGTTTTAATTTACTTTCTATTACACAATTATGTGATCTTGGACTAATGTGCACCTTTAGCAAAAATGATGTTGTTGTGAGTAGTGAAACAAGACAAGAACTAGTCTTCAAAAGATTTCGGCATGGACATCTCTACCTTGTAGACTTCTCCAACAAGGATGCTAGCTTGACCACTTGTCTTTTCACTAAGACAAGTTTGGGTCGGCTATGGCATCAACGCATAGCGCACATTGGAATGAGCAAGCTAAAGAAGTCATTCAAGCTTGGGATGGTGACCGGCGTGAAGGATGTCACATTTGAGAAGAACAAGCTTTGTAGCGCTTGTCAAGCCGGGAAGCAAGTTGCTTCACACCACCCGATGAAGACAATGGTGTCAACCTTCAAGCCTCTTGAACTACTCCAAATGGACCTCTTCGGACCGTCCACATATCAAAGCCTTGGCGGTAACCTCTATTGTCTTGTTATAGTTGATGAATACTCTCTCTATGCTTGGACTTTATTTCTAGGTGACAAGAGTGAAACTCCGGAAGTGTTCAAGACCTTCGCTAACCGCGCTCAAAGGGAATTTCAACTTCCCATCATCAAGGTCCGGAGTGACAACGGCACCGAATTCAAAAACTACAACATTGGGGAGTGGTGTGACCGTGAATGCGTGAAACATGAGTTTTCGGCCAAATACACTCCTCAACAAAATGGTGTTATTGAAAGGAAGAACAAGACACTCATCACTCTTGCGCGAGTAATGCTTGATGACTACGGCACGTCGGAGAAGTTTTGGGCTGAAGCAATCAACACGGCGTGCCATGCCGCAAAAAGGGTCTATCTACATCGACTACTTCAAAAGACCCCGTACGAACTTCTCATTGGGAGAAAGCGCAACTTCTCCTACTTTGGAGTCTTTGGGTGCAAGTGCTACATCTATCGCAAGAAAAGGCTCGGTAAGTTTGAAAGAAGATGTGATGTTGGTATATTTCTTGGTTATGCATCAAACTCAAAAGCATATCGAGTATTCAACCAAACCTCTGGTTTAGTTGAGGAAAGTTTTGATGTTGAGTTTGACGAAACTAATGGCTCCCAAGAGGAGAGTTTTGGTCATGATGAAATAGATGATGAGCCTCTACGAGAAGCTATGAAGAACATGACCATTGGAGACTTCAAGCATAAAGTTGAGGAGAGCCATGATCAAGGGGGAGCTTCAAGTTCCAACATCAACACTTCCATGGCGCCTCAAGTTGACGAAGAAGAGAAGGATGATCCATTGCCAACTCAAGACTCACAAGCCACACAACATCAAGAAGAAGAAGTCCATGATCAAGTCCAACCACAAGATGAGCAACACGCATCACCATCGCCAAGTGCTTCACAACCACTTATGAGGCATGGACGCATCTCCAAGGCGCATCCGATGGACCAAATCATCAGAAGTCCATCAAGGGGTGTAAGTACACGCTCTCGCCATTTCGCTTCATTTTGTTAGCACTACTCGTTTGTTTCATGTGTAGAACCCACTCACATTGAGGATGCACTCCAAGATCAAAATTGGGTGATGGCCATGCAAGAAGAACTCAACAACTTCATCCGCAATGAAGTTTGGGTGTTGGAGGAGCGACCCAAGCACAAGAACGTCATCAGAACAAAGTGGGTGTCCCACAACAAACAAGATGAGAATGGCATTGTGGTCCGCAACAAGGCAAGACTTGTAGCCAAAGGGTTCTCGCAAGTTGAAGGACAAGACTTTGGGGAGACATTTTCCCCGGTCGCCCGGCTAGAAGCCATCCGTATACTTCTTGCCTTTGCATCACATCATAATATTAGACTTTATCAAATGGATGTGAAAAGTACCTTTCTTAATGGTTACATTAACGAGCTTGTTTATGTTGAACAACCTCCCGGGTTTGAAGATTCGAGGAATCCTAATCATGTGTATAGGTTGCACCAGGCGCTCTACGGGCTCAAGAAAGCACCTAGGGCATGGTATGAACGACTACGGGATTTCTTGATCATGCAAGGATTCAAGATCGGGAGGGTGGACTCCACACTCTTCACCAAAGACATCAACTTAGATTTATTTATTTGCCAAATTTATGTTGATGATATTATTTTTGGTTCAACTAACAAAGCTCTTAGCCATGAGTTTGGCACAATGATGTCTAGGGAATTCGAGATGTCGATGATTGGAGAGCTCAACTTCTTCTAGGATTTCAAATCAAGCAACTTCAAGAGGGGACCTTCGTCTATCAAGAAAAGTACACCAAGGACCTCTTGAAGAAATTTGAGACGGGAGATTGTAGCTCAAAAAGCACTCCAATGGCAACAAATTGTCATCTCGACGCGGATAAGGATGGTAAACCTATTGATCAATCTAACTACCGTTCTATGATTGGTTCATTGCTTTACCTTACCGCATCTAGGCCCGATATCATGTTTAGTGTATGCTTGTGTGCTCGCTTTCAAGCGGCACCTAAAGAATCACATCGGAAGGCGGTCTTTAGGATACTTAGGTATCTTAAGCATACTCCTAGTGTGGGCTTGTGGTACCCTAAAGGTTCAAAATTCCATCTCTTGGGATACTCGGATTCTGACTTTGCCGGATGCCGTGTGGGCCGCAAGAGTACCTCCGGTGGGTGCCACTTGCTTGGGCGTTCCCTAGTTTCTTGGTCTAGCAAGAAGAAAAATTACATCGCCTTGTCCACGGCGGAAGCGGAATATATTGCAGCCGGTGCATGTTGTGCCCAAATTCTTTATATGAAGCAAACCCTTTTAGACTTTGGTATTAAACTTGGTTGTGTGCCTCTCCTTTGTGACAATGAAAGTGCGGTTAAGTTAGCTAAAAACCCCGTTCAACACTCCCGCACTAAGCACATTGATATTCGCCATCATTTCTTAAGGGACCATGAAGCTAAAGCAGACATCTCCTTGCGAGGTGTTAGGTCCGAATAACAATTGGCAGATATCTTCACTAAACCACTTGATGAGAAAACTTTTTCTAGACTAAGAAGTGAGTTAAATGTGCTAGATGCTTCAAACGTCATGTAAGTCACCATGATCATGTAAGAATGCATCTCATATAGGTCTTGTCTAACTTTCAAAGGATAGGGGTGAGCAAGGGTTAGCTTGGGATGGAGGTTCTTTTGGGTTTCCCCAAGGCTTGGAGAGTGGCTCTCCCTGAAAAAGCCTTTGAAAGGTTCAAACTTGGCATAATAGATTTACTTTATGTCTTGCATGATGCCTGCCATATAGACTTACACTCATATTTAAACTTCTTGCGTTATAAATTGTTTGGCATTGCATACGGTAGATTGTCACAAAGGGGAACCCACCACATGAGAAAGAGACTTGTTTGAAATGCAATATCTCAACTCATATATGATGTGGGAAGAACAAAATGTTAGGTGCGTTAATGCCTAAAGGAACATGCTTTAATGAGATAGAAGTCTTCAACCTCTAGCTCACAAAGCATGGGCCTTACATTTTATTTTTCCTCCCATTTTTCTCGGTGTTCTATTTGCTTTAGGGCTTAGCCATTTTATTGGCATATTAGTATTTTTGAGGGGTAAGGGGTTGCCCAAAAAGTCCTGAGACATGTGTTTCTCATTGTTTGTTTGTTTGGTCAAAGGACATATATGGGATGTTGCTGTTTTGTAGTCATCGGATTATCCGATGCATAGGCCAGACCAACATCGGATCAGTTGGTGTTCAACAGCCAAGTGTCAACTTAGTCAGTATCTCAAATTCACCGACGAGTTCATTCTGAGAAACATCGGTGCATCCGATGTTCACACTTCTGGAACTGTGCTGAATTCCACCGATGCTAATCCCTTTCATGTCGGACCATCCGGTGTCAATAGTACCTTTTGAATACCCTTACTGTGCCATTCGACCGATGCCTCTATCTTTCAACGTCGGTCCATCCGGTGTTAAAATTTCAGCTAGGGTTTGAGACCAACTTTTTAAATGCCCGCTCGCCTCCCTCCTCTCTCTCTCCCCGACCCCGACACCTTTGATCGTCATTCCACCGCTGCAGCTCCTCTCGCCCTGTGCCACCGCCGCCTCCGGCCGCCGCCACTGCCCTCCGGCCGCCGCCGCTGCCCTCTGGTCGCCGCCGCACCACAGCAGCAGCCGCCGCCGCTGCCACTTCCTCCAGTGCCGCCGCCGCCTCTCTCCACCACCGCATCCGCTCCCCCAGCAGCCTCACCACCGCCACCCTCTGCGTCGTCGTAGTACCTCCAACGGTCGCCGTCTCTTCGACACTAGGGTTTCCGGCCTCGTCGATCGTCGTGTCGCCATTTTGTGCGCTTGACATCGTCGACTTCATTCACACGCCTCATCGCAATGGCTCGTGACAAGAAGAACAAGGGCAAGGCCATTGCGGAGCCGACCGCAAAGAAGCAAAAGCTATCGAAGGAGGAGAAGAAGGCGTTGATGGCCGCTCGCGCCGCCGAGGAGCGAGAGCATGGCCGAGGAGGATCATTGAGGATCCGCGAGGCTCATCCGAGGCAGCCTCCCGTTGATAGGAAAATTGATGATGATGGATGAGGCCCGATCTTCCGAAAGGTAATGGATAGGTCGATTGATGTGGAGATCTCGACGTTGATGATCCGAGGCTCTCGAGTAGAACACGAACAACCTCCGCAATCACTACACCACGACTCCGTTGGTTATCAACCGTGCTTCACACGATTGACCTCGCCAAGAAGGCTAATCCCTGCAAGTGCAACCAAGAACACAAGCAAGAACGTAGAAGACACGATCTGAAATCGCGAAGTTGGGGTTTCACAAACTGTAGAACAGCGATATTATTAATCTATGCAAAACCCAATTGTTCATGGCGGCTACTAAGGAGTATATATAGGTTGGAGGACGTCCAAGGGGGTGTTGGGGTCGTGACCTAACCCTAACACATGAAAATAATGGACTTAGACTTGATACAAGGCCCAATGGCCCAATATGGTGGCGCAGCACCCTGACAGATTCTGTACTTGATTTTGTTTCGACGATTCCAGACGACTCCGAAGGAATTTTGACATGGGACCGGTGCCATTGGAAAGGTTATCCTCTCCCCTTTCCGTGCATATGTAGAACGTCCAAAACGGAGTTAGTATGCGTCCTGGGCGTCCGTTTTAGTGCGTACTGCTCCTGGACTCCGAGTTGGATACGATTTGGAGTTTGGTTCGGTTTCCATCTTCTTTGAACGAATTCTCTGGTCTTCCACGTCCCTAATACTCCCTCCAAGTACTCCTTGAACCTCTCCATGGATCCTAATCACAAATAAATCATTAAGTAGCAATCTATGCTCAAAAACATATAAGGAAATATATAAGAACGAGTTCACCTCTGAAATTAATTGTTGTGTATGAACTCTATTGATTGCATCTTGTATATTCAGTAGAGTGTTGTTTGTATCCATAGAAGTGATGTCCTCATCATCCTCCCCTTCTTGAATTGGATTCGTCCTCGACTCAAGTTCGTCTCCCCTCATGTGTTGGTCCAAATGTGCATTGCCATCAAATCTTCTTGTATGCATGAATGGAGGAGGCCAAGGTGGTGGACGACATAGTGCGCCATCTTGATCTTGTCCATCAAATAAGAGTGCACATTCACTTGAGCCAGGATCCCAAACAAATAAATATTGTGTCATGTTTGTAGGTGCAATAATAATGTGCATGATCTCATCATTCTCCCCTTCTTTATGACAAGCCGTCCTCGGCTTGCTCGTATGTCCAGCAAAGAGGCTTGCATTGGAGGTAGAGTAAGTGCTGTCCATAATGCACAACCACAGTGAATAATGCTTTTGTTGTCCCTGCTGCAAGGAAAACATACTAGAAAAACTTGACAAGACATTATTAGCGTTAGTACATTCATTTACTTGACCATGTTGTTGCAGCACAAAAGGAGCTTCCTCATTTGAACATATGTAAACTTTATGCACCATAAACATACCACTATGTTCATATTTGCCTATAGCATGAAAAATATTTCTACTTAACAAAGGCAATTCAGATTGAGAAAATATTACCTTCTCTACGATATCTAGATCACAAAGAGTATCAAATTCAATATAGCCCAAAGTATTTAGAGAAGATAACAATTTTAGCTCATCCCTTTCACATGTAGTTGGGATCAAATGCTTAATTTCAGCACAAGTGAGTGATAAAGTATCAAATTCATTTGGTTGTTCTAGCATAGGTATAATATAATTATCAACACACAACTCATTTTTGTTATAAGAATCAGTGGGAAAATCAACTAATGGTAAAGTTGTATTATGTAAAGGTTCATCTTGTTGCTGCTCATCGATAGTATGATTGGTAGCAAAATTCAGCACATCTGAAAATGTCATACCGTGGTTAACTGTAGAGCATTGTCCATTAACACTACTCTCATTTTCAGCAAGAAATTCAAATGCATTATGAGTTGATTCATCAAAAAATTCAGAAGAGTTGTTCAACACCTCACTCTCATTTGCATCTCCATTTATTTGTTCATGTTCCTGCAAAAGGTTAGGCAAAGGAGGAGGTACAACAAGAAAATTCTTCTCAAGTTCATGTATTTCATCTTTACAATTAGATACATTAGCAAAAGTTTCTCGCATAAGAATTTTCATATCTTTCCATGTTCGAGGTCTTTCTAAATCACTTAAGTTATTCCACCAAGTCAATGCACAACCTACTAATGCACTTGCAACATTTCTAATCTTTCTTTTCTCACACATATGACATTGTCCAAAAATTTTATCCAACTCTATTTCCCAAGCAATATATTCATCGTAACCAAAACCATCATAAGAAGGAAGAGATGGAAGAATGTAATTACTTCTTGTGGAAGGTGTTGTAAAGGTGGTCTGAATGTCATGTGAATCCTTGGTTGATGTTTGATTTTTAGTGAGCAACTCCATCGCCGTCTTCATCATGTCCATCATCTCAGCATATAATGCATGATTCTTGCTTTTACCTGACATTGTTAGTAGCAAACAGAAGACAACAAAAAAAATATGTTATCCCTATCAACTACAAAGGATAATGGCAAAGTGGAAGTGGAATCACACACTCTCAAGCATCTTACCACGCTCTTACAAGTGTTCTTACCTACACTGCAGGTGGCAAACGGTGGCCGGTATGAAGAAACCAATGAAGCGTGGGATGATTGCAAAGGTGTATCGATTCTGCTCAAGAGTAAGGTGTAGCTTGGATGGCACTTTATTTGTAGCAAGGATTAACAACAATGAAATCAGATAGTAAAGTTGAATAAGTGTCCAAAGTATTTGTCAAAGTTGCTGGCCTAAATGTGTTCCTAGTAGTTCAAGCTAGCAAGACATGAGACAAAACTAGATGACACAAAGAATGCAAGCACTTCTGTTTTTTTTTTGTTGTTTTTTTTTCTTTTTTTTTGTGCGGCTTTTGTTTCTTGTTTTGCACTTGCCTTTTTCTTTTTTCTTCTTTTTTTTTTTCAGAATGTGCTGCAAGGGAAGAACACAATGAAAATCAATCCAAGATATCTCGTGTGTCTGTCGCTGATTTTCTGTTCAATCTTCCAAGGAGAAATAGGCACACTTATAGGCTCTAAATTGGAAAACTTAGAACAGCAAGATTGTAGATATATCTCTCCTCTTTAATTTCAATATATGGAAGACCTATTTTGGAAAAGAACAATAGGAGATACTGCCCCCGAAATACAGACTGTTCAGAATTTTTAGATCAATAACAGATTCGGATATAATGCAATTTTGACATCGATAACTGTATTTTATGGGAAAATGATAAATAAGAAAGTTATAGAGAACTTCTTAAGCTTTCCATAAAGTACAAGAACTCTAAAATCCGAGTTCGTATGAGGGAGATATGATGAAAATACCGAACTGGACAGAGGCGAATCTAATCTGGATGTGATGATGTGATTCAAAAGGATGAATCACACAATGCAAAACTCAAACTAAGAGCAAAAACACTTTCTAAACCAGCAATATGACTCAACAGCGGACACAAACTCAACAAAACTAAACTGAAGACGAAAGTTGCAAAGGCTCAATGGTGGTTTGGACAAAATAATGAACAGATCTACTAAACTGCAAATTTTGTGGCTTTTTTGTGGACTCTAGGTATGAATAACAAAACTAATGTAATGGATAGATGGATTACCTAACGGGCAACCTGGAAATCTGATACCAATTGATAGGAAAATTGATGATGATGGATGAGGCCCGATCTTCCGAAAGGTAATGGATAGGTCGATTGATGTGGAGATCTCGACGTTGATGATCCGAGGCTCTCGAGTAGAACACGAACAACCTCCGCAATCACTACACCACGGCTCCGTTGGTTATCAACCGTGCTTCACACGATTGACCTCGCCAAGAAGGCTAATCCCTGCAAGTGCAACCGAGAACACAAGCAAGAACGTAGAAGACACGATCTGAAATCGCGAAGTTGGGGTTTCACAAACTGTAGAACAGCGATATTATTAATCTATGCAAAACCCAATTGTTCATGGCGGCTACTAAGGAGTATATATAGGTGGGAGGACGTCCAAGGGGGTGTTGGGGTCGTGACCTAACCCTAACACACGAAAATAATGGACTTAGACTTGATACAAGGCCCAATGGCCCAATATGGTGGCGCAGCACCCTGACAGATTCTGTACTTGATTTTGTTTCGACGATTCCAGACGACTCCGAAGGAATTTTGACATGGGACTGGTGCCATTGGAAAGGATATCCTCTACCCTTTCCGTGCATATGTAGAACGTCCAAAACGGAGTTCGTATGCGTCCTGGGCGTCCGTTTTAGTGCGTACTGCTCCTGGACTCCGAGTTGGATACGATTTGGAGTTTGGTTCGGTTTCCATCTTCTTTGAACGAATTCTCTGGTCTTCCACGTCCCTAATACTCCCTCCAGGTACTCCTTGAACCTCTCCATGGATCCTAATCACAAATAAATCATTAAGTAGCAATCTATGCTCAAAAACATATAAGGAAATATATAAGAACGAGTTCACCTCTGAAATTAATTGTTGTGTATGAACTCTATTGATTGCATCTTGTATATTCAGTAGAGTGTTGTTTGTATCCATAGAAGTGATGTCCTCATCACCCGTGCCAGATGAGTCCGAGGTAGAAGAAGAGCTGAAAGTGCCACTTGTTCGCCGGTGCTCAACCAGGACCCGTGGGGGTCATCCGCCGGCAGTACCACGTTCACGACCGTCAGCTGCTGACCTTCGAGAGGACAGGGCGGCCCAGAGAGCCGTCTACGAGATGGACACCACCGTCCATATTGGTGGAGGTGACCGGCTGACTGATTACCGGAAGATGAAGGCCAAGATACTCAGAAGACTCAGATGGAGTGTTTTGCTTGAGGAGTGGTACCCGCAGCCCAGAGAGGCTCTTGTGGACAGTCGGTTCTGGACTTTGACGCAGGCGACACTATACGAGACCTATAGACACCGAGGCCATAAGCTCTTCCAGCACAACTTCTTGGACTAGGATCAGCTTGCTCTAGCAGCCGAGACGGAGATACGCCCATACTTTGAGAGATATAGAGGGCTGGTGGCGCTGATGTCCTACGACAGGAGTGCATATGTGGAGGATTGGGTCCGCGTATTCTACGCTACCCTATATGTCTCTGAGGGCTGCAGATCTATAGACTTCATGTTCATGGGCCAGCACCATCACTTGACGAGGCAAACGTTGGAACAGCTGCTAGGAGTGGACCTGCACGACACTTGTATGCATGAGAGGGTCTATGGACAGGAAGACCCGCCGAGGAGGCCGCTCACTGGAGGAGTGGCACCACCACTGGAGGAGATAAGCTCTTTGTTTGGACCGTCCTTCTCTCCAGATTAGCCGAGGGTACCAGCACTACTGACTCCAGCTGCGCGCACAGTGCATCTTGCCTTGCGCCGCACACTCTTGCCGAGGTCCGGATACCTAGAGGGGTTCACCAGTCTGCAGCAGACCCTCCTGTTCTACATCATGAACGGGATGGAGTTCGATATTGTGGACATCCTCATTTTTGAGATGGATGATGTGATCACTGATGGAGTGGGCATGATGAAGCAGCTTGTGTTTGGACACTGGATCAGCTACCTGCTCTCCATGATGGTTCCTGAGGAGTCCGCCATGCGTGACCGTCTCACTGACGAGAGTGTCACACGGTTCAGCCACTACCGAGCTCTAGCTCCTGGAGACTGCCGCCTTGGCCGTCCAGTCGAGCGTCAGGTCCGAGCTCGGCTATCTAAGGAGGATTGGTCTGATCTGGAAAAGGAAGATGAGAGGCTGGCAGAGGCAGAGGCTCAGGGTGAGGACCTTCAGCATATATGGTCCGAGAGCGACACGGATGACAGTGTTGAGGAGTACTTCCCACCTCCTTCCTCACCCAGGCAGCACGACGCGGAGGCTGGAGGCTCGACAGTGCCACCCCCTACTCCACCTCCCGTCTCAGAGGCACAGGTCTCTCAGCCGTCAGAGCTCACCTCACTCTTGCAGCAGATGGTTGAGCAACAGCGCCTGGACCGGCTTGCAGCTGAGCAGGTCCGAGCTGAGCAGGCAGCACATCTATTGGAGCTCCAGCAGCAGCAGCAGGAGATGCAGCGCCAGATCGCCTGTGAGAGGCGAGAGGACACAGACAGGCTGACTGGGCTGATAGACCAGATGCACTAGTGCTCCCTCGACCACCAGCAGCAGACGCAACAGACGATGATGGGCATCCTGGGGTTGATCACCAACCTCTACACCCAGACTGGGATTGCCCTGCCGTCGCATCTTCCAAGCGTTGCTCCACCCCCGCATGTCCTTGCTCAGCTGCAGCTCCAGTGCCGACCACGCCGATCCCATCGATCAGCATGTCTCCACTGCTGGCTCCTGGCGCACCGATCCACTCTTCGATGCCGGCTACGACGTTGTTCCAGTGGACGCCGGCATCCGTTGTCAGTGTCCCACTGCCAGCAGCTCCGACTCAGCAGGCACCGACTACGGCTCCTTCAGCTCCCTCCGCTTCTACTCCAGCTTCAGCCGCAGCAGCATGCAGCAGCTCCGACGACAGCACCCCCGACGGTGACCAGTTCGTCATATCTCCGAGCACTCAGGGTTCTTAGTCACTCAGTTTCCTTTTTGGTGTCTTGATGCCAAAGGGGGAGAAGAGTTAGAGAGTCAGGGGGAGGGTTGCTTAGAGGGTTGCTTAGTCTCATGGGGAGTCTGTATCTCTATCTTTTGTAATTTGGTGTTCTTGCTACTCATTTGCTCTTAATTGTGTATTTATGTGCCACTTATTCTCTTGCGTTATTAATCGATTGAGCTTTCGCATTATTAATCCCTTTTTGAGCCTTCAAGTTTTCAGTGTGTACTCATTGCATATCCTCTTAAGTATTGTATTATCAAATTCATTACTATTATGCTTCACTTGTTGTGTTGTCATCAATCACCAAAAAGGGGGGAGATTGAAAGCATCTAGGCCCCCATGAGGTATGGTTTCGGTGATTAATGACAACCATTGGATTTTACTAATGAATTTGTGGATGCAAGGTCTCCCATATTACTCAATCAAATGAAATCTATATGAATATGAACATCAACTACTGATTATTGGAGACCCCTAAACAATCATTTTATGAGATCAATGAATGTTATGAAGACTAGAAGTAAATGCTCATATGTCAAAGTCATTCAACCTTAAATAACAACACTCAATGCTTGAAAATCATCAGAAGTATATTTCCAACAATTGTCTAAGAGATCAATCGAGCAAAATACAAAAGAATCACTTAGAACAACTCGAAGCAAAAAAAATCAACTCACTGGATCAACCGATGTTTCGAGAGAACAACGCGTCAGTCGAGTTGATTCAGCAGAAGAAGAAGACCTCAGAACAAAGCACTCACCGGATCATCCGATGCTAAGGGCAATGTTACATCCGTCCATCAGTACAGTAGGCAATATCCTTGGACCAAGTGTGGCACCGGATCATCCGATGTACAACCTTTGAACACATCGGTCAATCACTCCCGTAAGCATCAAGTTTGAACCAATTCTGGAGGAAGTGCCACCGGATCATACGATGAGAAGATAAGTGCAACATCGGTCTAACAACGGTCATATCTGACACAGTGACATCAACTAATTTCGCTTTGACCGATGGTAACTGAAGGGGTGACATCGGATCATCCGGTGTTCGCAGAGCAGTGATGTCAGCCTACTTTTCCAACGGCTATTTCGTGGAGGCTGGCTATTTATACCCCTTCAACCCGTCAAATCAACAAGTCTTGATCACCAGACATACTCTACACATTCTCAAGCATTCAAGACATTGAGCCATCACTTTTACATCTTTTAGACCACCTACACACCAAGAGATAGTCTAGAACTAGCTAGAGAGAGAGCTTGTGTGCCTCCATTCTTGGTGAGTGGAATCTCTAGTGTAGTGAGAGCTGTAAGAGAGTGTCCCTTGGTGTTTGTAACTCAGAGTGACTTCCGGAGCTTGCCAAGACGATTGTGGAAGCCTGGAGGATCCAAGTTGTACAAGGCTTGAGCTCCACCTTGCCGAGGTTGGCGAACGGAGAAGAATAGTGAAGATCCCTAGTCTCGGTGACTTGGGTGTGGCTATACCCTTTGGTGGGTGCTACAACGTGGATGTAGGAAGATCTTGACAATCTTGCCGAACCACGGGAAAAATCCTCGTGTCTCCTCGGGAGTTTTCATTCTCATCCTCTCACCATACATTTATGCATTTTATATACCGCGAAGTTGCTATTTACTTGAATGCATAGATTGTTTGCGTAGGGAATTGGGCTTTTATTAATTAAGTTCTATTGCCTTAATTTTTGAAAAGAAGCCCAATTCACCCCCCCTTTTGGTCATTCGATCCTTACAGATGTCAATTTCATGAGTTTTTAGTTTAGAGTAAAGTACATCTAATGTAAGTGTACTCATGACAGTAGATTCATGAATAGATGTGACTTTCATCTCCCAAATTTACATGTCTAATGCACTTAGTAGTAGCCTAGAATTTTCAGTATCTGAAAAATTAACATTGACGCTACGCAAGTTGCTGAGAATTTTATTAAGCGAGCAAAGAGGTCATCAATGGACTCACCGGGTTGCATCTCGAAGCGCATGTATTCTTTCTTGAACATGTCTTGCCTTACCTCCTTGATCATGTTAGATCCTTGGTGGTAGTCACAAAGTGCTTCCCACACATCGTATGCAGATCGGAGGTGTGCACCACGGTCGAAGTCGCTTTGAGTTAATCCTTGTATGATTAAGTTTTGAGCCTTGTGTTTGTTGTCAAAATCTCTCAGATTTGTAGTTGTAACTTGATCATTTGACGGCACTTCGTAAGGATTGTATACCTTATCCAATATTGCGAAGCCTTGTGTCTGGATGAAAGCTTCCATACGTGCCTTCTAAACCTGAAAATCAATATCACTAAACAAACAAGGTTTGCCAGAGTATTTCTCCATCATGCTTAGTCAAAAACACGTGCAAATCACAAATATTAGAGCACCGTGGCTCTGAGACCAATTGTAGGATCGAAGAGCACATGAAAATCTATCAGAAAGTGGTTGAATGGTAGATTTAAAACTTTTTCAGCGGAAGCAATGAAAACCCCTCGGCAGAAAAACGATCTGTTAAAGAAATCATGTGTGAGACTAATCTAAACGTGTTTCACCATGAAAAAAGTCATATATATCATAGAGAATCATGTCATGAAGACGACACAACAAGAATCACTCAAATCCATCGAGAGAAACTCATGTTACGATCGAAAGATCGAACAAAGGTCAATCTGTTCTACTGAGTAAAAAATAGATCTGCAATACTGCAAAGAAACTCGTGTAGATCAGAAACCACAAATCCAACGACCGTGAAATTTTGAAAGATGATATATAATCAAGTTGTGAAGACGACCCAAAAAGAATCACGTCAATTGGATCTGTAAAACTCAATTTATGATAAAACCACCGAAGAAAGGTAGTGTTGTGCAGAAAACTCGAGGAGAAAAACTTGTCTGGAACAAGTCAGACGGACAAGGAACAAATGTTCCTTCCAACTAAGAATTTTATTCAATAGAACACAAGAGGAACAGTGCCAAAAGTCATCTACCATGAGCTTGGGCCTCCCATTCTTATATAACCAGCCCTTAGGCCAACCCAAACCTAACTAGGACTCTAATCCTACGCAATTTACGAATCAAAACTTTTCATAACCGCTCAAGACTCTTCTATATGCAGATTGAAACAATCTTAAGACTTCCAACACCTTAGGAACGTGTCCCACATTCCTAAAACAACTCAAATTCGTGACTCACATGAAATCCTATCATAACCAACTCAAAACTTTCCATATTTAAGTAAAACACGACTCAGGTGTAGCCTGAGTCCATAACCTAGTCGGTTGGACCTTTCCGACCAGATTTTTACGTCCACATCTCTTCATCACGCCTCGGAACCATGTAGCAACGTCCATGCATTCCTTGCACATGTTCAAACATCTTCCAACGACATTGGCGATACCTTCATATGCATTGTTCTTGATTCAAACATGTTGCACGACCTCTGAACAACAATTCCTTCCGAACTTGGTTGTTGAACCTCATCTTCTTCCTAAGACTAGTTCAATGGATCCTGTCACCAGCCATGTCTTGAACTCAAGCAACACTTGTACATGAATAAACAACCAATACTTCTGAGCACAAGTCCTCGACTTGACTCTCGTTAGTTCCGAAACCACAACACCTTACACGAGCACCTCACATAAGCATGTTGCAAACCATAGCAAATTGATAACTGCAATAACCACTGAAACAGACCAAAAATATAGTAAAAGAATACTAAGCAAACTTTCCATAGATGTAAAACAAGTTCAAAATATTTCAAAGTAAAAGCAGGACCATTTCAATCAAGCGCCGGACCTTGTCAAAACTCACAAGACCTTGAGTTGGAGCTTACCAAAGGTAGCAGGACCTAGCACCGGAGCTTACCAAACCTGGTCAGACCTAGCGCCGGAGCTTACCAAAGGTAGTCGGACCTAGCGCCAGAGCTGACTAAAGCTAGTCGTACCTAGCCACAACAGATCGGACCTTACGTTGGACCTTGCCCGAGCTACACAAAACAAGCTGGACCTATCGTCGATCCATGTTAAAAAGGTGTTTTGGTAGTGTTCAAAACTTTTATCACCATAGCCAATGTATTCAACACACGTAGGTCTCACAATACGAACCTTCGCGCACTACGCTTTAGTAGTACCAGGGGAAGTGTCGTAGCAACACTTAGATAGTGTTTATATGGCAGTATGGACATGTTATCTTACCTTTTGTGCTCCATCCACATAGCATTGCATATGCTGGAAAATCATTTATTGTCCACAATATCGAAGCTCGCATGAGAAATGTCTCTTTCTTTGAACTGTCGTATGTTTCAACACCATCAGATCATAATTTCAGTAGCTCATCAATCAAAGGTTGCGAATACACATTAATGTTGTTTCCAGGTGACTTTGGCCCAGGAATTATCATTGACATCAACCAATAAGGCGTCTTCATACACAACCAGGGTGGTAGATTATAAGGGACTAGAATCACATGCCATGTATTATAAGAAACATTCATTATTTCAAAAGGATTGAAACCATTAGATGCTAGGATTAGTCTTATGTTGCGAGGATCATATGAGAAATTTGGGTGAATGCCATCAAAATGCTTCCATGCTTTCGAGTCTACAGGATGGCATATTATTTCATCATCAATACGTTCTTCTTTGTGCCAGAGCATGTTTGATGTTGTTGATTCTGCCATATAAAACCTTTGAAGATGGAGAATAAGAGGGAAGTATCGTAGAATCTTGCGTGCTACAAGCTTCTTGGTTTATCCACAAGGTAAAGCCTCTCTTGCATCCCCACCAGTACTATTTTCCATCTTAATTCACCATATTTTGGGCATCGATCCAGCAAAGAATAGTCCTTCCAGAGTAACACACAGTCATTGACACATGCATCGATCCAACAGAGAATTGTCCTTCCTGAATAACACACGGTCATTGACACATGCATCAATCTTTTGGTAGCCCACCCCGAGGTCACGATATCAAGTGTATTAGGAATGAAGTGGCCCTTTGGAAGCACATATTAGAATAGTTCAATGATCAACTCACACGCTTTTTTGCTCAAACCAGTTAAACACTTTATTTTGTACAATCTGACGATGAAGGATAATTGGGTCACCTTCTCACAACCTGGATACAACTCCTTTTTGGCATCATTTAATTAGTCATAGAATGCCTTTGCACACCTAGTAGGCTCCTGCTGGTTTATAGCATTTTTTGGATCATCAACATCTGCTGAAGTACCACCATGATCAGTGCCTCTAAGTAGATTGGACAACATATCTTCCATAGCAGCATCATCATAAATTATCTCCTCATTATTTGCTGATTGCACATCAATATTTTTCTCAACTCGTTTTTTCAATGTTATACACAAAAAGTATAATCCAATGACATTCCATTAGGAAGCAAGTGAAGATGAACTTCCTTGCATGTCCTGTGGGAAATTATCTCTTCATTATTTCATGCAAGGACAAGGCATAGTTTCTTCACACGAGTGCCCTGAAATACAAATTTAAAAATGACTTCATTCCATCTTGCCACTCCTTCGTACACATGTCTTTTCTGACCCATGTCTTATATTCTGACATCGTTTCCTACAATTCAATCAGTGTATCCGTAAGGGGATAAAACTACATTAACATTATGTGAGCAATTGTACTTTGCACTGTTGCTCCCCCACATGTGGCGGTCGGCAGATGCTCCTCCACGCGCGTTGGCCGGCGGATGCTCTTCCAAGAGCGTGGCGGCTGGCAGATTCTCCACCAAGAGTGTGGCGGTTGGAGGATGCTCTTCCAAGAGCGTGGCGGCCGACGGATGCTCCTCGAAGCGCATTTCGTATAGTCGGAAGAGGGGTCGTTGTTGATCGAAGGGTCCCACACCAGGCATCGAGGATGAAGCATTTGTGAAGCTATCAGATTAGGCCCAACACTGCGCTGGGCTGCTTGTGATTCATGGGCTGAAACTGCGTGGAGTCACTTTGTATTCGTGCGTCGAAACTGCGCTGGGACGCTTGGTGTTCGTCCCTATGACGCGTGAGCCCATCTAAGGGCGCGTGTATGGCTCTGGCAATTTGTTATCTAAATAAGTTAATGTAGCAATGGGGGTGGTATTCCTATGAAAATAAAGCATACATATAAAATCTCTTGAACCGCAACAACACAGTGACGGACCCAAACAGTAGTGTTCAATGTACCATTCAGGGCAACAAACTAATGAACAGATCTAGCTGTTATATAATCCCCAATAAACACAAAATCAACTAATCGGCACATCTAGTCCGCAGCACATCCCTTCAAGCAGTGGTAATAACTTCTGGCCTCATATAGGAGTAGTGGTAATGATGATACCGCGCATAGGGGCATAGGGTCAGTGGTACGTTGGAGTTCTACCTATCTTTTTCTAACAATTTTCTTGTCCTTCCTTTTCTTTTCTCTCTGTTTATTGTCTCCATTTTTCTTTCCAGTCGTCGCTACCTGTTGTGTTTTCCTGTTACTATGTACTAGTACCGTATACTACTCTACATACCGCTTTGTAGGCCCCGCTATGGGTGATCCCCACTGGCACTTCCAGCAGCTAAAGTACCGTACCGGCCACATTAGAGGCTATCGGCGGTGTGGAGGGTCATTCATTAACAGAGAATACGAATAGAACAGGTAATTCACTAAATAAATAGGTAAAAAACAAAATAACAGATGGAATAGACGAATAACAATGGGTTCATCAACATAAAACATTACTACAAAACAAGAAAAATGACATCATGAAACAATAAAAACAACATCACAGCCTTATAGTCTATTTTATATATGGCCCATACCGGATAACACCGCACTGCAGAATGCCACATGCTCGTGCTGAAAGTGCATCTAGGCATCCTTTGTGGGTTTTGGTTGATTTATGACAAACAAATGAGATCCTAACCACACTATTAAGATGAGCACAGGTTTTAATGAAAGAATAAAGAAAGTACCAAAAAGAAAGGAGAATGAGGATCAATTCGGAAAAGAGCTCAAGAGCTGAATAGAATATATCAATGTGTTTGGAGTGTGTTGGTGTAACACATACCAAGAGGTCAAGCACAAAAAATTCTCACACACTTCACATTTCACATGAAAAACGGACTAGTCTGATATACATCGTACTAGTCCAATATCCTCTCTGTATAGGTTCGGACAAGTCCAGCCAGTGCGGACTTGATTGCACCAGACTAGTCCGATAATGTCCGGACTAGTTCGATAATGCCTCTGACTAAAATTTGAATGTTTCCTAGAGGGGGGTGGGGTGAATCGGCCTTTTTGATTTTGGTCGGAACCTGCAACACATAACAACCAGATCAAATCTCGAGATATCGGACTAGTCCGGTCAAGTGCGGACTCGTTTGGTGTGTACCGACTAGGTTCATCAAATTAGATTGATTATCTTGATCCTAGGATGTAAGCAGCGAAATTATACTTGTAATTTAAGTGTTGTGCAACTATGAACTAGGTTGTATCACAATTTAATCTTAAACTCAATGTTTCAACTTAAAGTGAGCACGATTGATCAAAAACCTAGATATATATGAAATGTAAGAACAATGGGCGTAAAGAAAGAACACAATGATTTTATCCCGTGGTTCGGTTCCTACAGAGGCAACCTACATCCACTTTGAGGAGTCCACAAAAGGACCGGGTCTTCTCCAACCCTACCCCCGTCAGATCGCCACGAAGGCCAATCCTCTTCACTTATCACTAATGGTAAGTAACCAAATTCACGGGGCCTTCTCACACGTTGAGGGCTCCCCAAGATTACAACAAGAACACCACCAAGAACACACTCGTAAGACCACAATGAAAATCACAAGAGTGTGTTAGGGAATCAAACCAAGAGCTCAATGAGTGATGAATCGTGTCTCTCCAATGATCTAAAGTATATCCTCAAGGGATTAATCTTTGTTGCGTTTGATTTCGTGGAGAGATGTGTTTTTGAGGCTCTTGGAAGGTGTGACGGCGCAGGGGGTCGAGTGTTTTTAACGATGGGCCGTGTACACCTATTTATATGGGGTCCCCAAAAATAACCGTTAGGGTTCAAAAAGATCGGACTAGTCCGTGGTGGACACCAGACTAGTCTGGTGTATTGTGTGCAGCAAACCTCAGGTGTCCCGAAATATCGGACTTGTCCGGCTGAGAGCGGACTTGTCCGATTTTGGTTTTGGAAATCTTTGCACTAGTCCGATGGATATCGGACTTGTCCGGAATGGTGAAACCCTAAGTGAATCGGGGACAAGTCCGCACTTGGAGGACATGTCCGATTTAGGTCAGAGGGTTTTCCGGACTAGTCCGTGCTAATATCGGACTTGTCCGATTGACATCAGAAATATATTGGACTAGCCCGTTGTGTGATCGGACTTGTCCGATTTTGTGCAACTTGTGAAGTGTTTTGAGGACTACTCCGCACTGGGGAGGACTAGTCCGATTCTAGTCAGAGAGATATCGGACTAGTCCGTGGTGATATCGGACTTGTCCGATGTTGTGCAGAGAGATATCAGACTAGTCCGGGGTTAGTCTGACTAGTCTGGTCCTGTATAAACTTGTGCAATGTGTGTGATTATTTGTGCTTGAGCTCTTGGGGTGTGTTTCCTTAACACACTCCATACACAATGATCTACTACACTCGTTCCTTGAGCTCTTTTCAATATTGCTCCTCATTCTCCTTTCTTTTTGGCTCTTTGCTCATTTTCTCATTAAAACATGTGCTCATCTCATCAAAGTGGTTAGGATCTCATTTGCTTGTCATAAATCATCCAATACCCACAAGGGATTCATAGATGCACTTTCAATCTCCGCCTTTTTGGTGATTGATGACAACCAATTGATTTTTCACAGAATATGGTGAAAAGTTGAGATTTTTATAAAGTGTGCACATATGAGTTTAAAACAAATTAAGCAATGAAAACATGATCCATATGTGATCTCTTTATGGTGGGATGCAGAACTAAGTGTATAGAAGCAATAATCATGATGAGAATGACATAATTGACACCAACACATCAACAAGAAACATATATGTCATTCTTATAGCAAAATCACATATTTCATAAATTTCTCCATAAGTAGTTCAAAACATTGCATCACAGGACCATAAGTGTCATAAGAGCATATTAAAAGATTTACAACCCACAAAATAAACAAAAAGCATAAAAAGAAGCTCTCCTCGCATCCTACAGCTAAGACCTAAGACCTAAGACTCCCCCTCAATCTCTCCCCCTTTGGCATCAAGACACCAAAAAGAAGGAGGGGAGGGACCTAAAGTCTTCAAGCCTCGCTGTCGGTCCTCTCGTCATCTTCATCTTCATCTTCTGGCTGATGAGGAGGAGGAGGAGGAGTAATGGAGCCACTCGAGTCCCCAATGCCAAAATAGGCAAGCTCGGAGGGAGTCAAGGGCCCGAGCTCGGTGTAATCAGAGTCGGAGTCATCAGAAATTACTAGAGATCCAATGGGTTCGATCTCCAGCTTTTGGCAAATCTTCTTCATGTTCTCCTTGACATATCTCATGTCATCCTTTCTTCTTTTGTTGAGCTTGTGGGACTTCACCTCGACCTTTCTGCAGGAGGAAAAAATAGCTGCCAGGTATTTGAAGATGCCACTTGGGGACCTCTTTTGAGGAGGGGCCCTAGTGGCGGGAGCAGCCCTAGCACCGGCACTGGCTCTCGTTGGAGCCTCAGGGCTGGAGGCCGGAGATGGAGCAGCTTGAACACTTGGCTTTTGAGGTATTTGGGTCCTCAAGGGAAGGTGCTCCACATCCTTGATAAACTCTATGCATGTAACCTTCTCAATCATGAACATGAAATAAGGAGCATAGTTACATGACCTGTTCAGTGTGCAGGAGATGTTCACTATGTCATTCCAAATATAGTCAAAGACATCAAATTTTCTGTCTTTGCTAATGACCTTCATCAAGGTCCTGAGGTACCCCTGCACACTTCATGCATCCCCATCCTTGGGGGCAATTGTCTTCCTTAGAAACCGGTTCAACACCACAAAGAGGGGCTTCATGTTCTTCGTGGAAGAGGGTTGAACTTGGAGTTGGGCTAATAAAGAAACTTCATCCTGTCCTTCTCAATGACACCAATGTTGTGGATGATCAAGTTGTCATTGCTAGAGGTGTCAAGATGAAGCATCCTTGTAAATTCTTCATAAGTGATGGTGTACTTGGATCCATGAGTCATCCAAGTCACCTTTTCTTCCTCATCACTTGCAAAATGGCAAGTGGCATAAAACTGGGTTATGACCTCATCATTCCAATTGTTCCGGAAGGCAAATAGATCCTTCAATCCATGCCTCTCAATTGCCTCGACCACCTCAACAAACGGTGAGCACCCCTTCTTCTCAAAGTGCGACCAATCTATCCATTGGCTGTGCACCACAGGCGTCTTCATTGGGAGATATACAGACTTGTAGAAGTCTGCATGGAAGTTGCTCCAAAACCTCCCATCGGCAGCTTGCTTCAGACGGCTGTAGAAATCAACATTTCTGATCTTGGCTGTCGTGTCACTGCCCTTTCCGTTGAATCTCTCCTCTGTGGGATATCTGGCCCCTTCCCTTGGAGCAGACAGCTTTAGGGGGCCAATCGGGCCCGTTGCAATTCCTTTGCCCTTGCCCTTGGCTTGGCGAGGGCCAACTCCTGCAGAAGTCTTGGATGCTGGCTTCTTTGCGAACACCTTCCTTCGAGCCAGGGGAGGAGAGGTAGCCGGCTCGGAAGGGCGCTCTTGGCGCTTCTTGCCCAGGCTCGTCGAGGACCGAAGCACCGCTTCGTGGTCCATCTCGGCCTCGGAATCAGAGAATTCTTCGTTGGTGCTCGACATTGTCCTGAGATTGGATTTCACAAGGTGTTGATGAGAATAGATGACAAGGAATTGCATTGAGGAATTAAGGAGTTAGGGTTGAGTTCAGAAACATCGTACTTGTCCGGTGTACAGGCACAGACTAGCCCGGGTGACCAGACTTGTCCGTGCACGGACCGGACTAGTCCGGTATTCATCCTCAAGAACCTTAATTATGAGACAAATGGAGTTGCTTAATGCAAAACTAGCCTAACAGTAATGTAATACATCATGGATACTTTTATTAGGTGACAGAAGCTAGGCTATTCGATCAACAATGAAGAAAATGGAGATTTCTAGTGTTTGGGAGAAAATTTCCCCGAAAATCGCTTGAATCTCGGAGAAGAGGGGGTTGAAGGGCGGACAAGTCCATGGTCTTCAATCCCTAAGCAAAGAAGGTTGACTTCCACCCAAACTTGGAGATTTGATGGAGAAATTGTCGAATCGCCTTGGGGAGCTCGAGCATGGAGAGAGAAAGCTTGAGGCAAGTGTGGGGGAGGGAGGAAGATTAGGGTTTGGCGGCGGCTAGGGATATGGACACGAAAAATCAGAGAAGTCGGAACGTGATAGAACTAGTCTGAACCTTTCTAGAGGCTATATCAGACTAGTTCACTGCTTGTCGGACTAGTTCGGCCTAACCGGCGCTTTGCGGACTAGTCTACACAGGTGGACTAGTCCGGGTAACAACGGAGTAGTCCATGGTCACCGGACAAGAAATGCTTAGCCCTTTCGTATATATTCGAAGGTCCTTACTTAGAAAATAGGAAAGCAAATCAAATCATATAATCTCGATGAATATGATCAGTAAGCATACAACAATCAAGCAATGATCATAATTCACCAAGATTTAGTAATTGACATAGTTTTTTAGGAAAATTGAGAGAGATGATTTTCACAACGCAATCAATGAATTTTGAAGATTTCATTCAGGTATACAAGATTGCAAGCCACACTCCAAGCATCAAGGATATTTAGTTCATTTCGGAGTTTGCAAAAGCGTTTTTCATCAAGTGGCTTGGTAAAATTATCGGCTAGTTGCTTTTTGGTATTGACATGTGAAATGGCTATATCTCCCTTCATTGAATGGTCTCTCAAAAAGTGATGCCAGATGTCTATGTGTTTGGTCCTAGAGTGCTCAACGGGATTATGGGCAATTTTGATGGCACTCTCATTATCACAAAGAAGTGGAATACAGTTCATATTGTAACCGTAATCCCTTAGAGTTTGTCGCATCCAAAGGTGTTGTGACCAATACCTTTCGGCTGAAACATACTTTGCTTCGGCCGTGGATAAGGCAATGGACTTTTTTTTCTTAGAGGACCAAGAAACAAGAGATCTTCCTAGGAATTGGCATGTATCGGAGGTACTTTTTCTATCTACCTTGCATCCGGCATAATCTGCATCGAAATAACCAATGAGATTAAATTTGGAACCTTTGGGGTACCAAAGGCCTAGGTTGGGTGTATGAACTAAATACCGCAAGATTCTCTTGACAGCAGTCAAATGGCACTCTTTTGGGTTGGCTTGAAACCTTGCACACAAGCATACACTCAACATAATATCTGGCCTAGATGGACATAAGTAGAGTAGAGATCCAACCATGGAGCGATATACCATTTGATCGACGTTTGGTCCATCTTAATTGAGATCCAAGTGGCCATTCGTTTCCATGGGAGTCTTTATGGGCTTCGCCTTGTCCATTCCAAACTTCTTGAGTATGTCTTGAGTGTACTTAGTTTGGCTTATGAACGTCCCTTCCTTTTGTTTCCTTACATGGAATCCCAAGAAGTACTTTAGTTCTCCCATCATTGACATCTCAAACCTATCTATCATAATTTTACTAAATTCCTCAGAAAAAGATTTGTTAGTTGAACCAAAGATTATACCATCAACGTAGATTTGACAAACAAAGAGATCATTGAAAATGTTCATTGTAAACAATGTATAATCTACTTTACCGATCTTAAAACCATTTTCAATTAAGAAATCTCTAAGACACTCATACAAAGCTCTAGGAGCTTGTTTGAGGCCGTAGAGAGCCTTACGCAATTTAAATACGTTGTCCGGGAACTCTTCATCTTCAAACCCGGGGGGTTGCTCCATGTACACCTCCTCCTTGATTGGTCCATTGAGGAAGGCGCTTTTCACATCCATTTGATAGAGCTTGAAATCATGGTGAGTAGCATATGCAAGTAATATTCTAATAGACTCAGGTGTAGCTACGGGAGCAAGGTCTCACCAAAATCCAAACCTTCGACTTGTGAATACCCTTTGGCCACAAGTCGTGCCTTATTCCTTGTCACCACCCCGAGTTCATCTTGTTTGTTGCGGAAGACCCATTTGGTGCCAATGACGTTGGATTTGGGTCTTTCAACTATTTCCCACACCTCGTTCCTTTTGAAATTCTTGAGTTCTTCTTGCATGGCCACTACCCAATCCGGATTCTTCAATGCATCCTCAACCCTGCGCGGTTCCAAAAAGGACACAAATGAGTAATGCTCACAAAAATTAGCAATGTGGGATCTAGTAGTTACTCCCTTATGGATGTCACCGATGATGTTGTCGATTGGGTGATCCCTTTGGACGCATTGGTGCACTCTTGGGTGTGGTACTTGCTGTCTTGAATCTTCATGATCATCTTCTTATCCCCCTAAATGATTGCCCTCATTCATTTGTTGATCATCTTCACTTTCTTGAGGTTGATCTTGTATGGAAGCTCCCCCTTGATCATTGACCTCCTCTTGTGGTTCATTTTCCTCATGCATATGTAGAGGTGGCTCTTGTGGTCGAACTTCGCCTAATGCCATTCTTCTCAATTCTTGACAAGGAGCTTCTTCTCCATCTAGCACTCATGGATCAACTTGCTCCTATTGGGAGCCATTAGTTTCATCAAACACTATGTCACGTGCTACTTCAACAAATCCGGAGGTCTTGTTGAAGACACGATAGGCGTAAGTGTTTGAATCATAACCAAGCAAGAAACCTTCATCAGACTTTAAAGCGAACTTTGACATCCTAGGCTTCTTGTTCAAAATATAGCATTTGGAACCGAAAACTCGAAAATATGAAATATTAGGCTTGTTACCAGTGAGTAGCTCATCTGACGTCTTTTTGAGTAGTCGATGGAGATAGAGTCGATTTATGGCATGGCAAGCGGTGTTAACCTCTTCCGCCCAAAATCGATTCGAGGTCTTGTACTCATCGAGCATTGTTCTCGCCATCTCTATGAGGGTTTGGTTCTTCCTTATGGCAACTCCATTTTGTTGAGGGGAGTAAGGAGCTGAAAACTCATGCTTTATGCCTTCTTCATCTAGGTACTCCTCAACTTGTGTGTTCTTGAACTTCGTGTCGTTATCACTTTGAATGTTCTTCATTGTCAATGAGAATTCGTTTTGAGCTCGCTTGAAAAACTTCTTGAGTGTTCCTTGTGTTTCTGACTTATCATGTAAAAAGAAAACACAAGTGAAGCGAAAAAAGTCATCAACAACTACTAAACAATATTTGTTACCGCCGATGCTGATGTAGGCAATTGGACCGATTAGGTCCATGTGGAGTAGCTCGAGCGGTCTTGTTGTAGTCATGACATTCTTAGCGAGATGAGGTGCTCCAACTTGCTTCCCGGCTTGGCATGCGCTACAAGGCTTGTCATTCTCAAAAGCAACATCCTTCAAACCTCGGATGTGATTACCCTTGAGGTGTTTTTGAAGATTCCTCATACCAACATACACTAGCCGTCTATGCCACAACCAACCCATGTTGGTATTTGCAATCAAGCATGTGTCAAGTTCGTCTTTATCTTTGTTGAAGTCAACAAGGTAAAGCTTTCCCTTTAACAGACCCTTGAATGCAATTGAACCATCACTCCTCCTAGAGACGGTCACACCCTCGTTGGTGAACGAGCAATTATATCTTTTGTCACATGATTGAGATATGGACAACAGGTTATAATCTAATGAATCAACGTGTAATACATGAGAAAGAGTGTGTTTAGACGATATGGCAATTTTACCGGTACCGAGCACCTTTCCTTGACTATTGTCTCCAAAATAGATGCCCTCGTTTGGATCCTCGTTTTCTTCATACTCAACGAACATTCCTCTTTCTCTGGTCATATGGTTCGTGCAGCCACTATCTAGCACCTATTTAGATCCACCGAAGGAATAGGCCTGCAAAAACAAAGTATGTCTTGGTTTCAGGTACCCAAGCTTTCTTGGGTCCTTTTAGGTTAGTCACAAGGGATTTGGGCACCCACGCATGAGACTTGGTGTTCCCATGGCGTGGCCCAACATAATGAGCATAAACTTTGCCAAAATTACCTCTCATTAGGACATAAGATGCATCGAAAGTTCTAAATAGCAACTGTTGTTGTTTATATACAGGACTAATCTGGGAGACTTGACTTGTCCGGATCCCGATCGGACTAGTCCGGTGATCATGCGTGTTGGACGCATTAACTTTGGATTTTCCAGTTTGAGAGGGTCTTCCCTTTACAATGGTAATGCTTTCCTTGTTATTCTTATGGCTTCTAGCATTTTGATTTCCACCATAGGAATACCCAATGCCATATTTGACATTAGGAGGTCTTGTGGCCAAGTATGCACTACGTGCATATTTGACCTTCTCCTTGTCAAATATGCCACTTTGGGCAGGATGCTTATCCTTGGTAGAGGTTGACTTGTCTTTCAAGCTCGTGTCAACTTTATGACATGAACAAGTAATGATAGTTCCAGTTTTAAGTGGTTGAGAAGGTGAGCTTGAAGAGGATGAAGGGTCACCTTGCTTGAGTGACTCAACTTGTACTTCAAGGATCTTGTTAACATTGATTAGGTTAGCAAGTTCATCTTTGATTGTAGCAATTGAATTGTTTAACTCCAAGCAAGCTTCCTTGCGTGAAGCTAACTCAAGCTCTAGTGACTTTCTTCGCTCCTTTTCATGTTCTAGAAGCTTGTCAAGTTCAACATATTCATCCTTTTGAGATATAATCATGTCTTCTTGACGATGTATCAACTTCTCCTTCTCAACAAGTTGATCAAGTAAAAATTTCATTTTAGTGACTATTTTCTTATCTAAGCCAATTAGCATATCTTCATTATCACTATTAATTTCACTATCACTAGAATAGGAATGCAAGGAAGAGGATTTTGTTGTTACTTGCATTTACCTTCCTTTGCCATGAGGCAAGTGCCGTTCCCTTTTTGTGCACCGAGAGAGGGGAAGAGAGTGGATTTCATGGATGTCTTTTCGATGGCTATGTTGGCCATCTCCTCTTCTTCTTCGGATGAGGACTCATCATTTGAGTCCCATTCTTTCCCAAGATGTGCTTGTTCAGCTTGCTTCTTCTTCTTGAAGAACTTCTTGGGTTGAGGCTTTGCTTCATTGGTCTTTTTCTTGTTCTCTTCGTAGGAGCAATCAACTATAAAGTGGCTATACTCACCACAGTTATAGCATGCCCATCTCAACTTTGGTTTTGATCTTTCCTTGTACTTTCCTTCACTTGATTGAGCACCTTGTCTTTTCTTCATCATTCTTTTGAACTTCTTCATGAATAGTATCATGTCATCTTTATCCAAGTCGCTGCTCTCATCGTCACCATCTTCATCTAATTGAGCTTCTTGCGCTTTTTTAGATAAGGGCTTGAGGGTGGACTTCAAAGCAACCCCTTTCTTCTTTGCCGATGTGAGATCAGAAATCTCCTTAATGTGCTTGGCTTGCTTTTCCATCATTTCAAAGTTGATGATTTTCCCAAGTAGCTCATCCGGGGTCATCTTCTTGTACCCGGAGCTTTCTCATATCATCGATCATAAAGTGACATTGCGAGGCATGAAGGCTCTAAGAATCAGCTTCACCACCTCGTGGTCGTTCCATTTCTTGCTTCCGTATGCTCGCACTTTGTTGATGAGCGTCTTTAATCGATCGTACATGTCTTGTGGTGACTCATCTTCTTCGATGGCGAATTTTCCTAGCTCACCTCCAATCATCTCGATCTTCGCTTCTCGCACATGACGGTCACCTTCCTGTGCGGTTTGCAATGTATCCAATATCTCCTTCAAGATCTCGAGTACATCCACCATTGTAAACTCATACCGACTGAGCAATGAAGTAATGACTGCAGCAGCTTGGGCATTTCGATGGATTGCCTTCTCTTGGCTAGGTGTGAGCTCCTCACCATCGTCCGAGATATCTATTCATGTGCATACTATATGCCATAAACTCGGATTGAGTGAAATCAGATGCATTTTCATGTTTTGCCTCCACGTTGAGTAGTCATTGCCGTCAAAGTGTGGGGCCTTTCCAAGTGGAATAGATAGATAATGATTGTTGTTAGTATTTAGGCGATCATAGTTAAAAGGATATCGGGAGTAGTCGGTGTGACTACTCCACTTCTTTTTATTCTCATATTTGATCTTCACCTTTCTCCTGGAGAGGGTTTTCTTCCTTAGGAGCGCCTTGAGTTCCAGCGTCTCCTCATCGTCATCCTCGAAGTCTTTAATGGCCTCGAGGAGCCTCTCCAGTTTTTGGTTCTTGTCTTCATCAACCTTCTCTTGGTTGTTGCTCTTGTGTACGTCCTTCATGTACGACATGATCTCTTCGAGCGATTAGTCTCCTTTTGAAGAATCTTGCTATGATTCCATTTGAATGTTGCCTAGAGGGGGGGTGAATAGGCCTTTTTGATTTTTGGCGGAACCTGCAACACTTAACAACCAGATCAAATGTCGAGATATCTGACTAGTCCGGTCAGGTGCGGACTAGTGCGGTGTGTACCTACTAGGTTAATCAAATTTGATCGATTAACTTGATCCTAGGATATAAGCAGCCGAATTATACTTGTAATTTATGTGCTGCGCAACTATGAACTAGGTTGTATCACAATTTAATCTTAAACTCAATGTTTTAACTTAAAGTGAGCACAATTGATTGAAACACGAGATATATATGAAATGTAAGAACAATGGGCACAAAGAAAGAACACAATGATTTTATCCCGTGGTTCAGTTCCCACAGAGGCAACCTACATCCACATTGAGGAGTCCACAAAAGGACTGGGTCTTCTCCAACCCTACCCTCGTCGGATCGCCACAAAGGCCAATCCTCTTCACTTATCACAAAGGGTAAATAACCAAATTCAAGGGTCCTTCTCACACGTTGAGGGGTCCCCAAGATTACAACAAGAACACCACCAAGAACGCACTCGTAAGATCACTATGAAAATCACAAGAGTGTGTTAGGGAATCAAACCAAGAGCTCAATGAGTGATGAATCGTGTATCTCCAATGATCCAAAGTGTATCCTCAAGGGATTGATCTTTGTTGCGTTTGATTTCGTGGAGAGATGTGTTTTTGAGGCTCTTGGAAGGTGTGACGGCGCAGGGGGTCGAGTGTTTTTAAAGATGGGCCGTGTACACCTATTTATATGGGGATCCCAAAAGTAACCGTTAGGTTTCAGAAAGATCGGACTAGTCCATGGTGGACACCGAACTAGTCCGGTGTACTGTGTGTAGCAAACCCTAGGTGTCCCAAAATATCGGACTTGCCCGGGTGAGAGCGGACTTGTCCGATTTTGGTTCTAGAAATTTTCGGACTAGTCCAATGGATATCGGACTTGTCCGGAAAGGTGAAACCATAAGTGAATTGGGGACAAGTCCGCACTTGGAGGACTTGTCCGATTTAGGTCAGAGGGTTTTCCGAACTAGTCCCTGCTAATATTGGACTTGTCTGATTGACATCAAAAAGATATCGGACTAGTCCATTGTGTGATCGGACTTGTCCGATTTTGTGCAACTTGTGAAGTGTTTTGAGGACTAGTCCGCACTGGGGAGGACTAGTCCAATTCTAGCCAGAGAGATATCGGACTAGTTCGGGGTTAGTCGGGCTAGTCTGGTCCTGTATAAACTTGTGCATTGTGTGTGATTATTTGTTCTTGAGCTCTTGGGGTGTTTTTCCTTAACACACTCCATACACAATGATCTACTACACTTGTTCCTTGACCACTTTTCAACATTGCTCCTCATTCTCCTTTCTTTTTGGCTCTTTGCTCATTTTCTCATTAAAACCTATGCTCGTCTCAACAAAGTGGTTAGGATCTCATTTGCTTGTCATAAATCATCCAAAACCCACATTGGATTCCTAGATGCACTTTCAAAAATGGACAAGTCCTATCTCTTCACGGACTAGTCCGAAAAACCCTCTGACTAAAATCGGACAAATCCTCCAAGTGCGGACTTGTCCTCTATTCACTAAGGGTATCACCACACCGGACTAGTCCAATATTACCACAGACAAGTCCGAAAACCTTTCTGACTAAAATCGGACTAGTCCGCTCCTAGCAAGACAAGTCTGATATTCCTGGACACTTAAGGTTTCCTGCACGCCGCATAACGGACTAGTCCGGACTCCACCACGGACTAGTCCGAACCCTCGATACCCTAACAGTAACTTTTGGAAACACCCTATAAATAGATGTGCACGACCCTACCTTCCACACTCTCGACCCCTTGTGCCGTCACACCCTCCAAGAGCCTAGAAAACACATCTCTCCATGCAATCCAATGCAAAAAAGATCAATCCCTTGAGGATTCACTTTGGATCAAAGGAGAGACACGATTCCACACGTTTGAGCTCTTGGTTTTGATCTCTAACACACTCCTATTGTTTCATTGTTGATCTTAAGAGTGTGTTCTTGGTGGTCTTTGCTTTGTAATCTTGGGGAGCCCTCAACTTGTGATAAGGCCCCTTGAACTTGGTGATTTGCCCCTTGTGATAGTGAAAGAGAATTGACCTTTGTTGCGATTCAACGAGGTTAGGGTCAGTGAAGACCCGGTCCTTTCGTGGGCTCCTCAACGTGGATGTAGGTTGCCTCTGTGGGAACCGAACCATGGGATAAACTATTGTGTCAAACTTGTTCTTAATTTTCATATTACATTCTAGGGTTTTGTCAATCTTGCATAACCTACATTAAAACATTGAAACAAGAATTGGTTTGCATTATACATGGCTTCATTGACTCAATACTTGCAACTTACATACTATATTCCGCTGCATACTACGTTTCTATCTAAATCATTGATCAAACTTGATCAATTTAGTCCGCACGCACCGGACTAGTCCGCACTCTACCGGACTAGTCCGATATCTCAGGATTTGATCAGTTTGTTAAGTGCTGCAGGTTCCGACTAAAAATCAAAAAGGCTTATTCACCCCCCCCCCCCTCTACCCCACATTCAATTGGTATCAGAGTAAGACTCTTCACAAGAGACTAATCGCTCAAATAGAACATGTCGGACATGAAGGATGTGCACAAGAGTCTTAACCAAGCGAAGGTTGAAGATGAAAAAGCTCAAAAGTTGGAGAAGCTCCTCAATGCCATCCAAGACTTCGAGGACGACGATGAGGAGACACTTGAACTCAAGGCACTCCTAAAGAAGAAAGCTCTCTCGAAAGGGAAAGCGAAGGTCGAGGACGAGAAGAAGAAGAAGGGGGGTAGTCACACCGACTACTCCTGATATCCTTTTAACTACAATTGTCTTAATTCTAACAATAACCATTACTTATCTATTCCTCTAGGAAAAGCCCCACACTTCGACAGCAATGACTACTCAATGTGGGTGCAGAACATGAAAATGCACTTAATCTCACTCAATCCCAGTTTATGGCACATTGTGTGTACAGGAATACATATCCCAGACGATGATGAAGAGCTTACCCCAAGTCAAGAGCAAGCAATTCATCAGAATGCTCAAGCTGCAGCAGTCATTACATCCTCTCTAAGTCGGGAAGAGTTCACCAAGGTGGATGGGCTCGAGATTGCGAAAGAAGTCTAGGATACATTGCAAACTGCACATGAAGGCAATCGTCATGTGCGATAAGCGAAGATCGAAATGATCGAAGGCGAATTGGGAAGATCCGCCATAGAAGAAGATGAGTCGCCACAAGACATGTACAACTGGTTAAAGACGCTTATCAATAAGGTTCGAGCATACAGAAGTAAGAAGTGCAACGATCATGAGGTGGTGAAGCTCATCCTTAGAGCTTTCATGCCTCGCAATGTCACCTTGTGCTCGATGATTAGAGAAAGCCCCGAGTACATGAAAATGACCCTGGATGAGCTGCTTGGGAAAATCATCAATTTTGAGATGATGGACAAGCAGGCAAAGCATGTCAAGGAGATTGCCAACCTCACCTCGGCAAAGAAGAAAGGGGTCGCTTTGAAGTCCACTTGCAAGCCCTTGTCTAAAGAAGCTCGAGAAGCTCAACAAGAAGAGGACAATGATGACGAGAGGAGCGATATTGACGAAGAGGACATGATCCTCTTTATGAAGAGATTCAAGAAAATTATGAAGAAAAGACAAGGGGCAAAATCAAGTGAAGGAAAATACAAAGAGAAGTCAAGACCAAAGTTGAGGCGGGCATGCTATAACTGTGGTGAATATGACCACTTTATAGTAGACTGCTCGTATGAAGAAGACAAGAAGAAAACCAAGGAAACTATGCCTCAACCCAAGAAATTCTTCAAGAAGAAGAAGCAAGCTGGACAAGCGCACCTAGGAAAGGAGTGGGACTCAAATGATGAGTCCTCATAAGAAGAGGAAGAGGAGATGGCTAGCATAGCCATCGAGAAGACAACCAAGAAGTCAACCCTCTTCCCAAATCTTGGCACATGGAAGGGCAACGACACATGCCTCATGCCAAAGGAAGGTAAATGAAAGGTAATAACCAAATCCTCTTCCTTACGTTCCTATTCTAGTGATCGTGAAGTCGCTAGTGATAATGAAGAAATGCTTGTTGGGTTAGATAAGAACACAGCTGCGAAAATGAAATTTCTACTTGATTGGCTTGTTGAGAAGGAGAAGTTGATCAACCGTCAAGAACATATGATTATCTCCCAAAAGTAGGAATATCTTGAACTTGACAAGCTTCTCGAACTTGGAAAGGAGCGAGGCATGTCACTGGAACTTGAGTTAGCCTCAAGCATGGAAGCTTGCTTGAAGTTAAGCGATTCAAAGACCACCTTCAAGGACAAACTTGCTAACCTATCCAAGGTTAACAAGATCCTTGAGGTACAAGTTGAGTCAATCAAACAAAGTGACCCCTCATCCTCTTCAAGCTCACCTTCGCAAACACTTAAAACTGAAGCTACTATTACCTGTTAATGTGCTAAAATTGACACTAGCTTGAAAGACGAGTCAACCTCTGCCAAAGACAAGCATCCTTCCCAAAGTGGCATATTTGACAAGGAGAAGATCAAATATGCACGTAGTGCATACTTGGTCACAAGACCTTCTAATGTCAAATATGGCATTGGTTATTCTTATGGTGAAAAGCAATATGCTATAAGCCATAAAAATAACAAGGAAAGCATTGCCTTTGTGAAGTGAAACTCCTCTTAAGCTAGAAAGCCTAAAGTCAACACATATGATCACCGGACAAGTCTTGTCCATACTCGGACAAGTCCGGTCCTTTGTAAGAGTCCGGTTTCCCAGACTAGTTCTATTCATAAACAACAACAACTTTTATTCGGGACTTTTGATGCATCCTATGTTCTAATGAGAAGTAATTTTGGTAATGTTTATGCTCATTATGTTGGGCCACGCCATGGGAACACCAAGTCTCATGTGTGGGTGCCCAAATCTCTTGTAACTAACTTCCAAGGACCCAGGCAAGCTTGGGTACCAAAAACCAAGGCATGATTTGTTTTTGTAGGCCTATTGCTAAAGTGGATCGAAATGGGTGATAGACAGTGGTTGCACCAATCATATGAATAGAGAAAGAAGGATGTTCGTTGAGTATGAAGAAAATGAGGATCCAAGCGAGGACATCTATTTTGGAGACAATAGTCAACGAAAGGTGCTCGGTGCCGGTAAAATTGCTATATCATCTCGACATACTCTTTCTCATGTGTTACATGTCGATTCCTTAGATTATAACCTGCTGTCCATATCTCAATTTCGTGACAAAGGTTATAATTGCTTGTTCACTATTGAGGGTGTGACCGTCTCTAGAAGGCGTGATGGTTCCATTGCATTCAAATGTATGTTAAAGGGAAACTTTACCTTGTTGACTTCAACAAAGATAAAGCCGGACTTGACACATGCTTGATTGCAAAGACAACCATGGGTTGGCTGTGGCATCGACGGCTAGCGCATGTAGGTATGAGGAATCTTCAAAAACTCCTCAAGGGCAATCACATCCAAGGTTTGAAGAATATTGTTTTTTTAGAAAGACAGGCCTTGTTGCGTGTGCCAAGCCGGGAAGCAAGTAGGAGCACCTCATCTCACGAAGAACGTATTGACTACAACGAGACCGCTCGATCTACTTCACATGGAACTTTTTGTTCCAATTGCTTACATAAGCATCGGCGGTAACAAATATGGCTTAGTAATTGTTGACGACTTTTCACACTTCACTTGGGTTTTCTTTTTGTTTGATAAGACAGAAACTCAAGGAACCCTAAAGAATTTCTCAAGTGTGCCCAAAATGAGTTCTCATTGAAGGTCAAGAACATACGAAGTGACAACGGCACAAAGTTCAAGAACACTCAAGTTGAGGAGTACCTAGATGAATAAGGGATAAAGCATATGTTTTCAGCACCTTATTCCCCTCAACAAAACGGATTTGCCGAAAGAAAGAACCAAACCTTCATAGAGATGGCGAGAACAATGCTCAACGAATATAAGACCTCGGATCGGTTTTGGGTGGAAGCGGTTAACACCGCTTGCCATGCCATAAACTAAATTTACCTTCATTGACTACTCAAGAAGACATCATATGAGTTACTCACGGGTAACAAGCCAAGTATTTCTTATTTTCAAGTCTTTGTTTCTAAATGCTATATCTTGAATAAGAAGCCAAGGACTTCAAAGTTCTCTTTGAAGTCTGATGAAGATTTCTTGCTTGGCTATGACTCAAACACTTACGCCTATCGTGTCTTCAACAAAGTCCCCGGACTTGTTGAAGTAGCATGTGACGTAGTGTTCGATGAAACTAATAGCTCTCAAAAGGAGAAAGTTGATCCATGTGTGCTAGATAGAGAAGAAGCTCATTGTCAAGCATTGAGAAGAATGGTGTTGGGCGATGTTCGACCACAAGATCCACCTCCACATATACACGAGGAAGATGAACCACAAGTGGAGGCCAATGATCAAGGGAGAACTTCCACACAAGATCAACCTTAAGAAGAAGAAGATGATCACTAAGTCAATGAGGGTAACCATCTAGGGGGAGAAGAAGAACATCATGATGATACAAGACCGCAAGTGCCACACCCAAGAGTACACTAATGCATCCAAAGAGATCACCCAATCAACAAAATCATCAGTGACATCCAAAGGGGAGTAACAACTAGATCCTGCATAGCTATCTTTTGTGAGCATTACTCTTATGTGTCCTTTTTGGAACCACGCGGGATTGAGGATGCATTGAAAGATCCTGACTGGGTGGTGGCGATGCAAGAAGAACTGAACAATTTCAAACGGAACGAGGTGTGGGAACTCGTTGAAAGACCTAACGCGAACGTCATCGGCACCAAATGGGTCTTCCACAAAAAACAAGATGAACACGGGGTGGTGACAAGGAACAAGACACGATTTGTGGCCAAAGGGTATTCACAAGTCGAAGGTTTCGATTTCAATGAAACCTTTGCTCCTGTACCTAGACCTGAATCAATTAGAATATTGCTTGCATATGCTACTCACCATGATTTTAAGCTCTGCCAAATGGATCTGAAAAGCGCCTTCCTCAACGCTCCAATCAAGGAGGAGGTGTACGTGGAGCAACCTCCCAGATTTGAAGACAAAGAGTTCCCCGACCACGTCTTTAAACTGCATAAGGCTCTCTACAGCCTCAAACAAGCTCCTAGAGCTTGGTATGAGTGTCTTAGAGATTTCTTAATTGAAAATGGTTTCGAGATTGGAAAAGAGTATTATACATTATTTACGAAACACTTAGACAATGATCTCTTTATCTGTCAAATCTATGTTGATGACATTATCATTGGTTCAACTAACAAGTCCTTTTGTGAAGAATTTAGTAAGATTATGACAAATAGGTTTGAGATGACTATGATGGGAGAGATGAAGTACTTCTTGGGATTCCAAGTGAGACAACAAAAGGTAGGGACATTCATAAGCCAAACCAAGTACACTCAAGACATACTCAAGAAGTTTGGGATGGACAAGGCGAAGACTATCAAGACCCCCATGGCAACTAATGGACACTTGGATCTCAATGAAGATGGATCAATCGTGGATCAAAAGGTATATCGCTCCATGATTGGATCCTTACTTTACCTATGTGCATCTAGGCTTGATATTATGTTGAGTGTATGTTTGTGTGCGAGATTTCAGGCCAATCCTAAGGAGTGTCACTTGATAGCCGTTAAAAGGATCTTGAGATATTTGGTTCATACACCCAACCTATGCCTTTGGTACCCCAAAGGTTCCAAGTTCAATCTCATTGGATACTCCGGTGCAGATTATGTCGGATGCAAAGTAGATAGAAAAAATACCCCCGACACCTGCCAATTCCTAGGTAGATCCCTAGTTTCTTGGTCCTCCAAGAAACAAAATTCCATTGCTTAATCCACAGCCGAAGCGGAGTATGTTGCAACCAGGAGTTCTTGTGCACAACTCATTTGGATGCGGCAAACTTTAAGGGATTACGGTTACAGTATGAGCCATATTCCACTCCTTTGTGATAATGAGAGTGCCATCAAAATTGCTCATAATCCAGTTGAACACTCTAGAACCAAACACATAGACATCCGGCATCACCTTTTGAGAGACCACTCAATGGAAGGAGACATAGATATTTCCCATGTCAACACCGAAAAACAACTAGCCGATATATTTACCAAGCCACTTGATGAAAAACGTTTTTGCGAGCTTCGAAATGAACTAAATATCCTTGATGCTAGAAATGTGGCTTGAAAACTTGCATACCTGTATGGACTCTTCAAAATATATTGTTTGAGTTGCAAAAATCATCTTTCTCATTTTTCTCCAAAAACTATTTCAACTACTTGATCTTGATGAATTATGGTCATTGCTTGATTGTTGTATGCTTACTGATCAAATTCATCAAGATTATTTGATTTGCTTTGCTCCCTTATTTTCTTAATAAGTACCTTCGAATATATACGAATGGGCTAAGCATTTCTGTTTTGGGGACCACATACTAGTCTATGGTTACCCAGACTAGTCTGCCCCTACAGACTAGTGCGCTGAGTGTCTGGTAGTCCGGACTAGTCCGACAGACAACGAACTAGTCCGATTTAGGATCTGGAAGAGTTTGGACTAGTCTGATTATTTTTGGAAAAGTCCGATTCTTCGACTCCAGAACCCTAACCGCCGCCAAGACCTAATCTTCTTCATCCTCACAACTTGCCTAACGCTCTCTCTCCTCGCTCGAGCTCCCCATGGCGATTTGGCGATTCCTCCATCAGAACTCTCCAAGTTTGGGTGGAAAATGACCTCCTTTGCATAGGGATTGAAGACCACAGACTTGTTCGCTCCTTCAACCCCACCATCTCCAAGAATTGAGGAATTTCAGTAAAATTTCCTCCCAAACCCTAGAAATCTTGATTTCCTTCGTTGTTGATCAAATAGCTTAGTTCCTTTCACCAAATACATGCTCCCTTGATGTATTACATTGATGTTGAGCTATTTTTGCATGGAGCAACATCATTGGTCGTCTAGTTAGGGTTTGAGGTGATGAACATCGGACTAGTCTGCTCCATGTATGGACAAGTCAGGTCGGCCGGACTAGTCCGTACCTGTACACTTGACAAGTTTGATATTTTTCTGAACTCAACCCTAGTTTCCCATTCCTCAATGCAATTCCTTGCCATCAATTCTCATCCATACCTTGTGTAATCCATTCTCAGGACAATGTCGAGCTCCAACGACGAGATCTCCGATTTCGAGGCCGAGATGGACCAAGAAGCCTTGCTTTGGCCCACGACGGCTCAAGGCAAGAAGCGCCAAGAGCGCCCATCCGAGCCGGCAGCTTCTCCACCTCAGGCTCGACGCAAGGTCCTGGCCAAGAAGCTTGTCTCCAATGCTTTAGCAGGTGTTGGCCCTACCTCGGCGGCTGCTCGCCAAGCTAAGGGCAAGGGCAAAGGGATTTCCACGGGCCCAATTGGCCCTCTCAAGATGACAGCTCCAAAGCAAGGGACCCAGGATCCCTCCGAGGATAGGTTCAATGGCAAGGGAAGCGACACGGCTTCCAAATTCAGAAATGTGGACTGATACAGCCGGTCCAAGCAGACAGCCGATGGAAGATTCTGGAGCAACTTCCAGGCGGACTTCTATAAGTCCATGTACCTCACAATGAAGACTCCAGTGGTGTGCAACCAATGGATTGATTGGGCGCACATTGAAAGGAAGAGCTGCTTAGCCTTTGATGAAGTAGTTCAAGCAGTGGAGAGGCATGGATTGAAGGATCTGTTTGCCTTCCGGAACAATTGGAACGATGAAGTCATTGCTTAGTTCTATGCTATATGCTACTTTGCAAGTGATGAGGAAGAGCGGGTGACTTGGATGACTCATGGATCCATGTACACCATTACCTATGATGAATTTGCAAGGTTGCTACATCTTGATAGCTCCAGCAACGACAACTTGATCATTCACGACATTGGTGTCCTTGAGAAGGACAAAATGAAGTTCCTTTATGACACCCGCTAAACTTTCAACCCTCCTTCCACCAAGAATATGAAGCCATTCATTGTGGTCCTCAATAGGGTCTTGAAGAAGTCTATTGCCCCGAAGGATGGGGATGCAGGGAGTGTCCAAGGCTATCTCAGGACAGTGATGAAGGTGATAAGCAAAGACAGGAAGTTTGATATCTTTGACTACATATGGAATGACATGGTGAACATCTCCTGCACTCCTAACAGATCGTGTGGCTACGCACCTTACTTGATGTTCATGATTGAGAAGGTCACAAGGATCGAGTTTGTGAAGGATGTGGAGCACACTCCATTGAGACCCCAGAAGCCTCCCCAAGTCTCTATCCAAGTTGCACCTTCTCCTGCATCCAGTCAAGAAGCTCCGAGGAGAGCTAGAGGTGATGCAAGGGCTGATCCCTCCACTAGGGCCCCTCCCAAAAAAGGGTCTCCTAGTGGAATCCAAAAGTACATGGCAGCAATCTTTGCCTCATGCAAGAAGGCAGAAGTGAACACTCACAAGCTGAACTACGCGAGGAAGGCTAATATGTGGTATGTCAAAGAAAATTTCAAACACATTTGCAAGAAGATGGAGATCGAGCCCATTGGATCTCCAGTCGTTTCTAAAGATTCAGCCTCAGATTTCACTCAGTTGGGCCTTTGACTCCTTCCGAGCTTTCTTACTTTGGCATTGGGGGTTCGAGTGGATCCGCTCCTCCTCCTCCTCCTGCTCAGCCCGAGAATGAAGATGAAGATGACGAGAGGACCGACAGCGAGGACTGAAGATCTTAGATCCCTCCTCTCCTTCTTTTTGGTGTCTTGATGCCAAAGGGGGAGAGATTGAGGGGGAGTCAATAGGTCTTAGCTATAGGTTGAGAGATGAGAGCTTCATTTATGCATCTTTTGTCTCTTTTGGGTTGTAAGACTTCATATTTTGCTCTTTTGTTACTTTTAGTCTTGTGATGCAATGCTATGAACTATTTATGCTCATATTTATGAAATCTATGATTTTGCTCTTAAATTGACATATATGCTTGTTGTTGATATATTGATGTCAATTATTTCACTGTCATCATGATTACTGCTCTCACTCACTTTGTTTTGCATCCCACCATAAAGAGTGCACATATGTATTATGTTGTCAATGCTAAATGAGTTACAAGCTCATATGTGCACACTTTATGAAAATCTCAATTCTTATCATACTTTGTGAAATCTCAATTGGTTGTCATCAATCACCAAAAACGGGGAGATTGAAAGTGCATCTAGGCATCCCTTGTGGGTTTTGGTTGATTTATGACAAACAAATGAGATCCTAACCACACTATTAAGATGAGCGCATGTTTTAATGAAAGAATAAAGAAAGCACCAAAAAGAAAGGAGAATGAGGATCGATTCGGAAAAGAGCTCAAGAGCTGAATAGAATATATCATTGTTTTTGGAGTGTGTTGATGTAACACATCCCAAGAGCTCAAGCACAAAAAATCCTTACACACTTCACATTTCATAGGAAAGACGGACTAGTCCAATGTACACCGGACTAGTCTGATATCCTCTTTGTATTGGTTTGGACAAGTCCAGCCAGTGCGGACTCTACCGCACAGGACTAGTCTGATAATGCCTCTGACTAAAAATAGACAAGTCCTATCTCTTCACGGACTACTCCGAAAAACCCTTTGACTAAAATCGGACAAGTCCTCCAAGTGCAGACTTGTCCTCTATTCACTAAGGGTATCACCACACCGGACTAGTCCGATATTAGCATTACAAGTCTGATAACCTTTCGAACAAAAATTGGACTAGTCCGCTCCTCGTCGGACAAGTCCGATATTCCTGAACACTTAGGGTTTCCTGCACGCCGCACACCGGACTAGTCCGGACTCCACCACGGACTAGTCCGGACCCTCGAAACCCTAACAGTAACTTTTGGAAACACCCTATAAATAGATTTGCACGGCCTTACCTTCAACACTCTTGACCCCCTGCGCCGTCACACCCTCCAAGAGCCTAGAAAACACATCTCTCCACGCAATCCAATGCAAGAAAGATCAATCCCTTTAGGATTCACCTTGGATCAAAGGAGAGACACGATTCCACACGTTTGAGCTCTTGGGTTTGATCTCTAACACACTCCTGTTGTTTCATTGTTGATCTTAAGAGTGTGTTCTTGGTGGTGTTTGCTTTCTAATCTTGGAGAGCCCTCAACTTTTGAGAAGGCCCCTTGAACTTGGTGATTTGCTCCTTGTGATAGTGAAAGAGAATTTGCCTTCGTGGCGATTCGACGAGGTTAGGGTCAGTGAAGACCCGGTCCTTTCGTGGGCTCCTCAAGGTGGATGTAGGTTGCCTCTGTGGAAACCTAACCACGAGATAAAATCTTGTGTCAAACTTATCATTAATTTTAAAATTACATTCTAGAGTTTTGTCAATCTTGCATAACCTACGTTAAAACTTTGAAACAGGAATGGGTTTGCATTATACTTGGCTTCATTGACTCAATACTTGCAAGTTACATAATATATTCCGCTGCATACTGCGCTTGTATTGAAATCATTGATCGAACTTGATCATTTTAGTCCGCAGGCACCGGACTAGTCCGCACTCTACCGGACTAGTCTGATATCTCGGGATTTGATCAGTTTTGTTAAGTGCTGCAGGTTTCGACTAAAAATCAGAAAGGCCTATTCACCCCCCCGCCCTCTAGGCCACATTCACGTGCCTAATCCTACAGTCTTCACTACAGAAGACCCTGCAGCCGCTCCACCCTTGTTTCCCGTAGCCGGCAGTCCTGCACGGGTCAACCTCCTTGTTGGTCAGTGACACCATCGGCGGTCTCGGAGGTGGGTAAAGATGCGTCCACATCAGATTACCTATTTCAACCATGGCTTGAATCTGATACCAACTGCACTCATTGTTGGTCATCATGATGGCAATGGACCCGACCGCATTCTCACCAACGTCGACCTCACCTTCGACCTGCCAGCTATACTCGAAGGTGTTGCGGTCCCCATGGTCGGCGTCGTAGCGGAGGAGGCCAAGGACGTAGGCCGCCTCCATGTGGGCGGCCCCGGCTGCTCGGGCGAGAAACTGGGTGCCCGGCTGCGCACGATCCTCCGCGAAGACGAGCTTGAGCCCAGTGACGTAGCACGCACGAGGGTTGCCGATGATGGCTAGGTTCTCCATGAGGGCTTCGTAGCGTTCCGGGTTGCACCACATCCTTTGGGTCATCCTCGCACGCTGCATGCATGGCCTTGCAGGTGGCACACAGACTGGAGAGGTCGTCCAAGGGTTGTAGTGAGCTTGCGGCAAGGTGCCCCGCGATCTCGACCGTGATATCGTGTGTGAACCGAAACTCCATTGGCTTCGGCATCACCTTGATGCGTAGGGAAACAATGACGGTGCGCGGCGGAGACAAAGAGGAAGCTAGAGTACGTGCGGAGTGTGAGGACCGGGTCCACACATTCTAGGAATCGCAGAGGGTGGTGCTGTGCGATGCGGCAGCCAACAGCACACACGAAAAGAATACGACAAAATATAAAGTTTTATTTATATAAATAGAGGAATTCTTTTACAACACATAATATAAAGCGGAAGATAATATTCATAGCTAAACTGTCAGCCTAGCTATACAAAAGTACAGCTGTCCAGCCTGTAGACGCTGCACACTAGCCACACACAATTTACTGCGGCGTGCAGGGCCTCATCCTCGGGCCCGTCCTCATATGTCTCAACTGGAAACAACTTAATATAGCAACCATGAGCATGAAGGCTCAACAAGACTTAACCGTCTCACCTAAACATGGAACTCTATATGCAGGGATACTTAACATAGGAATGGATATAGCAGTAAATGACTCGCATGAGTTGATTATCATTTTACAAGTTAATAGCAGCAGCTTAAATGTTCAATAACAGGAACTTTAATGAGTCTAATCTATAGCAATCATAGTGGCAAAACAATTATATTTCAATACATCATATTCTTCTGACTTTTTTAGTATTTACTACGTCACAACGTAGTGAAGAAGCGGTACTCAAATAATCGCGACGGATGGTGATTGCAATCAGGACACACCCGAATAACACATCACGTACACCCGTGCCTAAGGAGAGAGTCGTGCTCCTCACCACGTCATACACAGCAACCTTTCACAAGAGAACTCAAATGCCGAACCGGTCCCACCATCGCGGGCATAAGGTTCCTGCATGGAGCGTGTCTGTGCCCACCGGCGAATTTACACCTTACTACCCTCAGCCCACCCCTATTCACCCTAGACATAAGTGATACAAATGGAAAATTTGAAATAGCTCTTAAATGAAAATCGGGGTTTACCTGGCTGCGAGTCAGGGTGAATGTTAGCATTTGGAAGAAGAGTCTCCAAGGGCTCCGGGTCCTCCTCGATCTCGGTCACTATATGATATGCAATATATAAAGTACATGAGTGAGAGATCTTATAAATACTGATCAAGTATGTAAATGATTTTAATTGGCTTTGGGATTTTTACGGTGGACAATAGTATCTATGAGGAAGATCGCAATGAAAATTTGGGGATGTTCAAGGAAGCTTGTTGTCTCTAAAATTCCAACAATTAAAAGGCTTCTCTGAATTTTGGGACTGAACCTGTAGCTTTGTCATGGCTACCAGTGGGGGATTATAGTAGAAGGGGTCTCACTGGTTCTATTATAATTTGTTTCATAATTTTCTAAGCTTTCTACAGGGAGAAATTGATTTTACAAGTTTGCAAGAAATGCTGAAATGCTTACTGTACTTTTCCCAATTTTTAACTATATAGAGATTTGGAACACTGATCAACCCAGCAAACGAAGTCAAATGGAGTTGAAATTTATATTGGAACTCAAGGGTATTATTAAGAGTGTTCTGACCGAAATTGAGAATTTTCCAATTAGCAGAACAGGAGTAATCAATTTTCCAAGCAGTTAGCTCAAAGGAATCAATTATGAAATTATGGTAGTTTTATGTCCAACAAATTGCACCACTGCATATTTTAGATTGAGATGAGTCTACCAGAATTTATTTGTAATTATTTGAGCAAGTATGCTAGGAGAAATTGATTTTCAAAGTTTGCTCAAAATCTGGAATTATTTCCTAATGGAAAAGTTTGAATAATCAACCCAGACCCACTTATTGGAATTGAGCCAATCGAATCTGGGCCACAGTGGGGCCACAGGGTTAACCCGTGCAGCCGCACCTGATCCGCAGCCACAGCTGATCCGCAGGGGAGAAGAATAGCGGCTGACATGCGGGGCCCGCGAGGTCATCTACCTCGCGACGCACCGCTCTGCCACGGCGGCGCCCTGCCGGCGAGTTCGCCAGTTTGGCTTTATTGGCCTTCTCTCTCCTTCCCACTCGCAACCTAAACGTTTTCCAGGGTGCCGAGCACGATGGAGGCATCGCCGAACGGCGGCAATGGACGGAATACCATGCGCGACAGCGGCGGCGAAGCTAGAGTTTCAGCAATGGCCGGAATCGCTCGGGAATGGCGCAAGAAGCTCGGAAAAAGGTTGGGAACATTCCTTGGAGCATGGGGAAGATGACTAGGAGGAGAAAAAGGGATGAAATCACCGGCAAAGTCGACTTCGATGGTGGACTGACGAAATTCTTCGTGGCGGCGGGGAAAACTTTAATATCTTGGTATTTACTCGATGGTTTCTACTGATTCGTGGCGGAGGGGTGGCTAGGAGATGGTGATCATACTACCTCACTGGATTAAGGTCTGGTTCTACCTTGAAACAGGATCGAAATGGATACCTAGTTTCAAGGTCACGATCATGCTGTCAGGGAAACTGGAAATATGAACTCGATAAAGGACAAAATGATGCACGATCTTCACCGCAGTCTAACATGGGTGCAGGCGCACCTTTTTGTAGTTGATAGTGAAGCACGAAACAGACTAGAACCTTGACTCCACGGTGATGCAGGGAAGGTTTGATGGCGGTACAACGATGATGTCCGCGGAACTTCAAAATACTGGCAAAATAGTGAGTAAAAACACAACCTAAGGGGTGGGGATGATAGAGCATGGCCTTGGCACCATATTTGCTGTTTGCATCGAAGGGAAATGAGGCAAGACTATGGTGCTCACCCTGGAGGAAGAGAAGGCGGTGAAAATAGCGACGGGAATTTGTTTTGGTGAAACAGAGAGTGGAGTACTCGTCGGTGGGGCGCCGCAGGGCCTTAAGAAGGTGGAGGAGTCATCTAGCCACGCAGCTGCTTGCCTCTGCATATCCTTGTCTCGGTGGCATGCCCTCCTTGCGTTGAAGCGCGGGGACAGCCGTAAACACAGGGGCTTCATTGGTTCCATCGAGTGGGAGAGGCTGACAGTGGGTCCCACTGCTCCCCTTAAGCCCATCCTTTGTGGAACTTCAATTCCCCTACCAAAATCAATCCAAAAATCTTAGATTTTTGTGGAGAGGCCAAGATAAACATGGAGATTAAGATTCTGGACTTGGATTTCAAATTCAGACAGGTTTCATATGAAATTCAAATTTAAATTTGAATTTTACTAGAATTCAATGTACCCATTGAATTAAATAGAATTAGTGCTCCAAATATTATGAACATTTGCAGGGATGCTATTTGGAATATTTGGAAGCTATTTGCTAACACAGATTTTTATTTTGGCATATTTTGAACACGAGCTAAATTTGAAGTTTTGAATCCTTTCTATTGAAGCTTGAATGGGTTTAATCCCTCCATTGCCATTTGATTTCTTTTGCCTATCCAAATTTAAATTCTCCTATATGAACTTTGTACCTTGAATTTAGGGCTTTTACATTCCTCCGCCTTAAAAGAGTCTTGTCCCGAGATTACAATTAAAAGAGACAGGGGTAAAAGATTACCGAATATGAGATGATAATAAATCCGGATAGTTTGATTGGAGATAATCCTCACTTTCCCATGTTGCATCCTCATCAGTATGGTTGCTCCATAAGACTTTGTAGAAGTACAAGGTCCGGTTCCTGGTGGTGCGAGTCTTTTCATCAATAATCCAGATCGTATACTCAGAATAAGTGAGATCCAGTTGGAGAGCTTCAACATCTTCGGTGCGGATTTCAGATGTGGATTTAAGACACTTCCGGAGCTGAGAAATGTAAAAGACATTATGAACACCAGCATGTGACGTCGGTAACTCCAAGCGATAGGCCACTGGTCCGCATTTTTCAATGATGGTGAACAGACCAATTAATCTTGGAGCAAGCTTTCCCTTCACTCCGAAACGATGAATCCCTTTCATCGGAGGGACACAGAGATAAACGTGGTCTCCAATGTCGAAATGTAGAGGTTGACGTCTTTTATCCGCATAGCTTTTCTGCCGAGATTGAGCAGCCTTGAGATTGTCTTGGATCACTCGCACTCGTTCTTTGGCTTCATTTACAAGATCAATTCCATATTTAACCCGCTTGCCGCTGTCACACAAATTGAGTGGTGTGCAACATTTCTGGCCGTAGAGAGCTTCATACGGCGCCATCTTGATGCTCGCTTGATAGGCATTGTTGTATGAGAATTCCACTAACGGTAAATGATCATCCCAATTTTTACTGTGCTGGGTAGCACAAGCGCGTAGCATATCTTCCAAAACATGATTCACCCATTCAGTTTGACCATCAGTTTGCGGGTGATATGCGGAGCTTTGGATCAGTTTCGTCCCCAATGACGCGAGCAGCTGCTCCCAAAAATGAGCAATGAACAGTGCACCACGATATGAAATAATCATCCAGGGAACTCTGTGCAAGCACATGATTTTTGCAATATATAACTCCGCATATTTCTTGGCAACATACTTTGTATGTACTGGAATAAAATGAGCCGATTTTGTTAGTCGATGGACTATCACCCAAATCGAATCATGCTTGTGGAATGTGAGAAGCAAACCGACGATAAAATCCATACTAATATCCTCCCATTTCCATGCCGGGATTTTTAATGGTTGCAGCTGTCCGGCCTTTCTCATGTGGTCGGTTTTCACCCGCCGACACGTATCACACTCGGATACGTACTTTACAATCTCTCTTTTCATCTGTGTCCACCGAAATCTCGTTTTCAGATCTTGATACATCTTGTTGCTGCCCGGATGAATAGAATACTTGGACAAGTGAGCTTCATCCAAGATACGGTCTATGTCATGGGGTACCATGATACGGTCTTTGAACCACATGATACCATGTTCATCACTTCAGAAACACTTCATTTCCCCATTCTTCATTCTCCTCCGAATGTGCGACATACCCATGTCTTTATTTTGAGCTTCCATAATCTCCTCTCTTATGGTAGGGATGAGAGCAAGATTATATAGAGCTCCATATGGAACCAAGTATAAACTCGGCTCGTCCTCTTCCATCGGAGTAATGGACAGATTATTAACGTGGGACTTGCGGCTCAATGCATCGGCAACTACATTTTCTTGTCGGGATGGTAGTAAATTTCACTCTCATAGTCTTTCATCAATTCCAACCATCTTCCCAGTCGCATATTCAGTTCCTTCTGAGTGATGATATATTTTAGGCTCTTGTGATCGGTGTAGAGGTGCACTAAATTTCCGAGTAAATAATGCCTCCACATTTTTCAAAGCGAGTGCCACGGCAGCGAGTTCAAGGTCATGAGTTGGGTAATTCTGCTCATGATTTCGGAGCTGCCTTGATCCATACACGGTCACGTGGCTTTCTTGCATTAGCACGCAACCGAGACCAATGCAGGACGCATCACAATAAACGTCGAAAGATTTGGTCGTATCCGGCTGAGCTAACACTGGGGCTGTTCTGAGGTGTTTCACCAATGCTTGAAATGAATCCTCACATGCCTTGCTCCAAATATATTTAGTCCCCTTTTTCAGCATCTCCGTCATTGGTTTAGCGATTTTTGAGAAGCTCGGAATGAACCTCCGATAATATCCTGCTAACCCGAGGAAACTGCGAACTTCGTGGACTGACGTTGGAGGCTTCCATTTTAGCACTTGTAAATTTTTCTTGGATCTACAGCGATACCCTCCACTGAAATAATGTGACCAAGAAATGGTACTTGTTTGATCCAAAATTCACACTTGCTGAATTTTGCATAAAGCTTGTGATCTCGCAATCGTTGGAGCACGATATGCATGTGTATTGCGTGTTCTTCTTCTGATTTTGAATATACCAGAATGTTGTCGATGAATACCACGACAAACTTGTCCAACTACGGCATGAACACCGAATTCATCAAATACATGAAGTGAGCCGGTGCGTTGGTAAGTCCGAACGACATGACGAGATATTCATAGGGTTTGTATCTCGTCGAGAATGCCGTCTTAGGTATATCCTCCGGTCGGATTTTTATTTGATGATATCCGGACCGAAGATCCATCTTCCAGAATACTATAGCACCCACTAATTGATCAAATAAAATATCGATGCGCGGTAGTGGATACTTGTTTTTGATCATCACGGCGTTGGGCGGACGATAGTCCACACATAGACATAACGTCTTGTCCTTGTTTTTCACAAATAATGAGGAGCAGCCCCAAGGTGTTGAACTTGGATGTATGAGACCTTTGTCCAGCAGTTCCTTCAAATGCTCCTTCAATTCTGTCAACTCATTGGGTGCCATCTTGCACCACCTTCGGGAAATAGGCATGGTTCCCGGAATGAGTTCAATCTTGAACACGATGTCCCTATCCGGTGGCATACCCGGAAGTTCGTCGGGAAACACGTCCGGATACTCACTGACCACAGGAATGTCCTCAAGTTTGGTGGCTTCCGTTTTGTAAGTGGCTGAAATTTCTTGGATAAAGTGGTCTGGAATGAGAGCGTGTGGTTCATATAGTGGAGAATTCAAATGGACCACACGTGGAACAATGTCGAGAACAGCGCCATGACGGTGCAGCCACGAGATCCCTAAGATGACATCAAGCCTTTGACCCTCTAATATAATTATAGAATTCGGATAGATATTCCCACCCATCTTAAGTTGTGCTTTATGGACTTTCATGTCCGCTGCTATTTTCCCACCCGGAGAGCAAATCAAATAAGGACTTTCTGTGGGAGTGATTTGTAATTGATTCTTGACAACATAAGATTGGCTAATGAAATTATGGGTGGCACCGGAGTCAAAAGTATGACTACGGGATCTTGGAGTAGAGATAGCGTACCCCCGAAAATGGGTTCGCCTTCCGGCACGTCTTCAAGATCTAAGTGGTGGACGTTGTCGGGGTTTGGTGCTGGTTTCTTGGGCTGGTTGCGCGGTTGAATGGCACTCCGATATGGTGCTTGCCCACTACTTTGACGCTGCTCGGGGCAGTGCCTTGCAAAATGCTCGGCACGGCCATACGTATAGCACATGTACTATGTTGGGTTCCCTCCAATCTGCGGACGGAATCCCGGTGCACATGGTGGAGTTGGATATGCACGTGGGACCATCCTCTACTGCTGCTGCTGTTGTGCAAATGGTGGTTTAAACGCGGCGCGTTGAAGGATCGACCGCGGAATTGCTGCGGTCGTGCCGGTGGCTTCCATCGCTGACCGGATTGTGAGCGATAGACCACGCGGTATTTTTGCAGACCACCCCCACTGCTGCTCGACGGTGCGCTCCGTTTCCTCTTATCTGAAATGAGCTCGCGCTGAGCATCCTCTTCTAAAATCGCGGCATTGACTATGTCATTGAAGCTGCCGTGATTGCTCTGTGCGAGATGGACATTCATCTTTGGATTCAGGCCCCGGAAGAATATGTCCCGCTTTCTGACTTATGTCCCCAAATACTCGGGCGCGTATTGCGCCAAGTGGTTGAACGTGCGGGAGTATTTGTGGTCACTCCTCCCTCCTTGCTTAAGCTCAAAGAATTCTTGAAGCTTCCTCTTCATTATTCCGGGAGGAATATGGTAGATGCAGAACGCCTCCCAAAATTCAGTCCATGTGACCGCATGATCGGCCGGCAGTGAGGTGATGAAGTTCGCCCACCAAGCACCGGCTGATCCTTGAAGCTCTAGCGCTGCAAACTGCACCTTCCACTGTTCGGTGCATCGAAGCAAACTGAACTTCGCCTCAAGAGTGCGGATAAAGTTGTCCTCTTCTAGAGGCTCCTCGGCCTCCGTGAATACCGGTGGATGCATCGCCAGGAAATCTGAATACGAGCTTTGTTGGGGCTGGCGTTGCCCATTGTCTTGTCGTCCCCCTTGACGGGATGAATTTTGAACCATCATCTGCAGTAACTCGGTTTGCTCGTCGCGCGAGCCGAGTACTGCAGCTAGAATATCCGCGAGCATCCTCGGAGGTTCAGGTGGTGGTGGTGGAGGGACTTGTTTCTGTGGTGTCTTGGTTTGCTCCCGGGTCAGAGATTCATCCTTACGACCCCGGCTCGAGCCCCCCATCTCGGGCGTCGAACGCGTACACACCATTCTGCATTCACATGATTGAAATTAGGAAAATGTTTGTTTTCTTCATCCATTTTATACCATAGTAGTGCGAGTATTGACAATGTGATAATTGCATAACATTCACATATATTGATAAAGTACAAACTTTATACAAGATATATTATCTCATGACCAAGTGTACAATAGTGATTTCCAAAATGACGGACTCCCACTGCGGAAGTGCATCTCAACTATACTTGGTCTCCATGAGTCGTCATACACACCTTGTCATCTTCTACACACCCACTACTATTTATAATATGACACAGACATGGCCACAAAATAAACATGAGCAACTACTAACTAGACATTGTCCCGTGATGGTAGTAGTGCTGCCCAATCCTACTCTGATGCATCGTCCTCGGCGTACTCTACTACCTCCGGATCTTCTTCATCCTCAGGATCTGAAGGCACTTGTTCACCTATATTCAGCGGTATATCATGAGCCGGTGAATACCCAACTAGTTGCAATTGTGCTTCGGCCTCAATCACATTATCCTGAAGTTGTTCTGCCTCGTACTCCCAATTCTGGGCTTCTTCGATGGCTGCGTCTCGTTCCTCAGTGACTACCAACAGCTGCTCTTGCTGTTTTTGAACCTCCAACTGAATCACCTGCAGTTCACCATGAGTTTGTTGCAGTTCCATGCGAGTTTGCCTCAGTTCGGCGCAAGCTTTTCGCAGTCTCGTGCGAGTGTGATGCAACTGATCCTCGCATTGATTTAATTGGTGATTCGTCGGAGCCAGAAACGAACATAGGTTCTCATTGATATAATCAAGAGTGTCACCCCGTTCAGTTGCTTGCCTCAAGGCTTCAACTTGCTCCTGCACGAATCCACCTTGTGCCAGAACCACCATGCTGCATGCAGCGACAAATGTCCCAAGTGTTGTCGAGGTTGTGTCGCCATACGGTCGGTAGGCCGCAACCATACAACGTTGCCACTCGAAACCAGCATCACCACGGACAGGGAGAAGAGCAAACTGTGTCCCAGCCATGGCATCATGATGAAGCTTGCAAAGCTTCACGAGCGCTTCGCCCGCTGCAAAGGCCCACGTGTCCTCCAAACGAGCTCCCTGGGTCGTGACCGAAAAAGGAGCCCATCCATAGAAACGCGGACTTGCCAGAATGTCAACCATGATGGTACACGACAGTACGCCTCTATCAACCGTCTCTTGACCCCAATAGCATGGCATCTCGATGAAACCAAACTGTTGGAGCACCTCCCACAGCAGGCTTGAGAAGCCCGGACGATTGGCGCATGTGGAGAACACCCATCCGTCCGTCAATATCATCACATCCGTCATCTATAAAATAAGGAAATGAATGAGTCAAATACTTAAATTCAAAAAAATTTGTTGAATAACAGATTATAGATATGAAATTTTAATTATGAAAGTGAATCCAAATTCAAATGCGAAATGAAACATATCACTGGAATGCTATCACAGTTTCTGTTCCTTTTGACCAGTCTGGAGAAATTCGAAATTTTCACACAGTTAGAGGCACATTCGGGATTTGCGTTCAACTACGAAGTTGACGCACAATCAATTATCTTTCCATAATGTATTTATTTTCCTCCAGATCGTTTCTTTATAAGGAGATATGATTTTTGCAAGTTGACAGTTTTCTGGAAAATTATTGACAGCATCTCCTCTGTTTGAGGCTGATTTTGTCCCCATTTTCCAGATACAAAACATCAACATTTGCAAAAATCATCAATTAAAACATTGTTGCATACATCCTCATGATTACATTAATGCATTACATGAAGTCATTCATTGATTCTATGAAGAGATATGATCAGGACAGTGACAGATACAACAACTGTCCAGTCTCTTTCCAGATTTGACAGAGTTTGGGAATTTGAATTTTTCAATTGTCTACAGGGGGACTCCGATCTGGAGTTGAACATAAGAGTTTTAGAGGACTCTCTAAAATTTCCAACCATGTATGGTATACCTATATAGGTGAAATATACAGGAAGTTATGCTGTTCCAAACATAGTCAATTTTCTGTCCATTTCACAGTTTGAACCAGGGACTGGTTACTTTAAGTTCAAATGAAGTTTTTCAAGTTTTAAATCTTGAAATCTGACTTGGAGCTGAAATTGAAACTTGTGGAGGACTTTCTCAAGTTCCCAAATCATGGGCCTGCATACCGCAGCAACCCCATGATTCATTTTAAATCTGACCAGCATGCTCCAAAACAAAGATTACAAATTAAACCTTAATCATAAGTTTGAAATTTTTACTTGTTTTCAAGTCACAACACCAGCACGGATAATGTCGTTGACGTTCCTGCTGAAACTCGAATGCAATGCCGGTACTACATCCTCACCAAAGAAATTCCTAAGCCGGTATTCTGGCATACGTCTCAACGGTGGCAGTAATGACGTTCCCTCACAAACGTTTTCTATTCGAGCTACTTAAACGTGGTTACTGTACTGCATCTACACACAAATGATAGATCAAACGTATGGTACCATACGGCACAGTCCGCATGGGCAAACAGTTCACAATAATATATATGAAAGTAAAAATATTTGTCCCATATCATTCCATACGGGCCGCCCCGAGTTAAGCCACGTCTCGAGGTACATGACCGGGTTTCACCACCCGACGGGGTCCCACGTCATTGCATAGTGCTGCACCAGTAGGAGGCGCATCGGGTTATGTCACACCCAACAGGGGCTCCCACTAATTTTGTAGCACGCTGGAGTACCGCGTGTCATATGTTCTCAGAAACATGGAAAGTTTCATAGACTTATATTAACATTTCCGTGCCAAGCCACAGAAACAACCACATGCTACCTCTCGCATGGTGAGCTTACCGCAATTGATCCGCTTGCACTGGCGTACCTTACCTCTTACCTGACATCGGAGCGTTGTTACAGAATTTAATAACACATAAGTTAGCTTGCCACCTTAAGTAACTAATACTATAATAGACCTTATGTGGCCATGGTACTAATCCTCACTCGACTACTCTTAAGTTCTCAAAATAGGATCTTTTCGAGCGTGCTATTCCCAGTGCGGCTCTGATACCAGGCTGTGAGGACCGAGTCCACACATTCCAAGAATCGCAGAGGGTGGTGCCGTGTGATGAGGCACCCAACAGCACGCACGAAAATAATATGAAAAAATACAAAGTTTTATTTATATAAACAGCGGAAGTCTTTTACAATACTTAATATACAGTGGAAGGTAATATTCATAGCTAAACTCTCAGCCTAGCTACGCAAAAGTACAAACGTCCAGCTCACATATGATGCACACTAGCCACAAACAATTTACTACGGCCTGCAGGGCTCCCATTCGGCGGTATACCCCGACGGGGGCATCGCCTCATCCTCGGGCCCTTCCTCATATGTCCCACCTGCAAACAACTTAATATAGCAACTGTGAGCACGAAGGCTCAGCAGGACATAACCGTCTCACCTAAACCTGGAACTCTATATGCAGGGATACTTAACATAGGAATGGGTATAGCAGTAAATGACTCGCATATGAGTTGATTATCATTTTACAAGCTAATAGCAGTAGCTTAAATGTTCAATAACAGGAACTTTAATGAGTCTAATCTATAGCAATCATAGTTGCAAAACAATTATATTTCAATACATTGTATTCTTCTGACTTCTTTAGTATTTACTACGTCACAGCGCAGTGAACAAGCGGTACTCAAATAACCGCGAGGGATGGTGATTGCAATCAGGATACACCCGAATAACACATCATGTACACCCGTGCCTAAGGAGTGTTGCGTGCTCCTCACCACGTCATACGCAGCAACCTTTCACAAGAGAACTCAAACGCCGAACCGGTCCCACCATCGCGAGCATAAGGTTCCCGCACGGAGCGTGTTTGTACCCGCTGGCGAATTTATACCTTACTACCCTCAGCCCACCCCTATCAACAATGGGCTATGCCTCGACTTCCAAGTTATCAAGTTACATCGGTTTCCTGGGTTTCATATGCCCAGTATGCATCTGGTACTGTTCAAACTTGTCCAGCAGGGCTGCACACGGATCGGTCCTCAATTGCCACAAGCAGGGCTACGAACGTGATACCACGTCTCGCTGCATCCTACCCACTGCTCGGTCTCAATTTCACAATTCTAAAGCATTCTTTGATTCAATTCATCCTATGTGATAAAATCCTATCTCGCGAGTAGATTCCAACTACTCGACTTCTACCGGATTCCTTTAAACATTAGCATGGCATTGTCTACTCGTCAAGCTCTAGACCTACCCAATACTCCATGGGATTTGTGGGTCATGCAAGTGGAGTAACAAGCACCTTAGCCCTAATGCACAAAATTCACCCAAGACATAAGTGATACAAATGGAAAATTTGAAATAGCTCTTAAATGCAAACTTCTGTTTGCCTGGCTGCGAGTCAGGGGGAAAGTTAGCTTGTGGAAGAAGAGTCTCCAAGGGCTCCGGGTCCTCCTCGACCCCGGTCACTATATGATATGCAATATATAAAGTACATGAGTGATATAGAAACTATAGAAGAGACAAGTATGTAAATTATTTTAATTGTCTTTGGGATTTTTACAGTGGACATTAGGATTTATGAGGACAACCTGGAACAAAAATTGGGGATGTTAAAGAATGCTTGTTGTCTCTAAAATTCCAACAATTCAAAGGCTTCTCTGAATTTTGGGAATGAACTTGTATCATGGCCACCAGTGGGTGATTATGGTGGAGGAGGTCTCACTGGTTCTATGAAAATTTGTTTCATAATTTTCTAAGCTTTCTACATGGAGAAATTGATTTTACAAGTTTGCAAGAAATGATGAAATGCTTACTGTACTTTTCCCAATTTTTAACTACATAGAGATTTGGAACACTGATCAACCTAGAAAATGAAGTCCAATGAACTTTATATTTTTACTGGAACTCAAGTGTATTATTAAGAGTGTTCCGACCAAAATTGGGAATTTTCCAATTAGCAGAATAGGAGTAATTAATTTCCCAAGCTGTTAGCTCAAAGGAATTAATTATGAAAAATCTGGGAGTTTCATGTCCAAAGTTGCACCACTGAACAGTTGAGATTGAGATGAGTCTACCAGAATTTTTTTGGAATTATTTCAGCAAGTATGCTAGGAGAAATTGATTTTCAAAATTTGCTCAAAATATGGAATTATTTGTTAATGGAAAAGTTTGAATAATCAACCTGGGGCCACTTATTTGAATTGGGCCAATCGCATCTGGACCACACCGGGGGCCACGGGGTTAACCCGTGCACCCGCACCCGATCCGCAGCCACAGCTGATCCGCAGGAGAGAAGAATAGCGGCTGACATGCGGGGCCTGCGAGGTCATTTTCTACCTCGCGACACGCCGCTCGGCCACGGCGGCGAGTTCACTAATTTGGATTTTCCGGCCTTCTCTCTCCTTCCCACTCACCGCCTAACCGTTTTCCAGGGTGCTGAGCATGATGGAGGGGTCGCCGAACGCTGGCGATGGCCAGAATACCGTGCGCGACAGCAGCGGCGAAGCTAGGGTTTCGGCGATGGCCGGAATCGCTCGGGAATGGTGCAAGAAGCTCGGGAAAAGGTTGGGAATGTTCCTGGAAGCATGGGAAAGATGACTAGGGAAGAAAAAGGGATGAAATCGCCGGCAAAGTTGACTTCAACGGTGGACCGACGAAATTCTCCATGGCGGCGGGGAAAACTTGAATATCTCGGTATTTACTCGATGGTTTCCACTAATTCTTGGCAGAGGGGAGCGCATGGAGTTGGTGAGCATACTACCTCACTGGATTAAGGTCTGGTTCGACCTAGAAATAGAATCGAAATGGAGACCTAGTTTCAAGGTTATGATCATGCTGTCGGGGAAACTGGAAATATGAACTCAATAAAGGACGAAACGACGCACAATCTTCATCGTAGTCTAACATGGGTGCAGGAACACCTTTTTGTAGTTGATGGTGAAGCACCAAACATCCTAGAACTTTGGCTCCATGGTGATGCAGAGAAGGTCTGATGGCGGTACAATGATGATGTCCGAGGAACTTCAAAATACCGGCAAAATAGTGAGCAAAAAGACGAGCTAAGGGGTGGGTATGATAGAGCATGACCTTGGCACCATCTTTGCTATTTGCATCTAAGGGAAATGTGGCAAGGCTATGGTGCTCAACCGGGAGGAAGAGAAGGCAGCAAAAATGCGACCGGAATTTGTTTTGCTGAAACAGAGAGTGGAGTACTCGTCGGTGGGGCGCCTCAGGGCCTTAAGAAGGTGGACGAGTCATCTAGCCATGCAGCTGCTTGCCTCTGCATGTCACTGTCGCGGTGGTGTGCCCTCGCGGCATTGAAGCGCGAGGACAGCCATAAACAGAGGGGCTCCATCGGTTCCATCGAGTGGGAGAGGCTGACAGTGGGTCCCACTGCTCCCCTTAAGCCTATCCTCTATGGAACTTCAATTCCCCTACCATACTTGATCCAAAAATACTAGATTTTTGTGGAGAGGCCAAGTTAAATATGGAGATTAAGATTCTGGAATTCAATTTCAAATTCAGACAGGTTTAATAAGAAATTCAAATTCAAATTTGAATTTGACTAGAATTCAATGTACCCATTGAATTAAATAGAATTAGTGCTCCAAATATTATGAAAATTTGCAGGGATGCTATTTGGAATATTTGGAAGCTATTTGTGAACTCAGATTTTTATTTTTGCATATATTGAACAGAAGCTAAATTTGAAGTTTTGAATCCCTTCTATTGAAGCTTGAATGGGTTTAATCCCTCCATTGCCATTTGATTTCTTTTGCCTATCCAAATTTAAATTCTTCTATATGAACTTTGATCCTTGAACTTAGGGCTTTTACACGGAGAAGACGGTGGTGTATCTTTATAGAGTACGCATGGAGAAGATGATGGAGACATTATATAAAGACACGCGCCATCGTATTCTCCGTGCATACTAATGGAGGTCGCGCGCAGTGATGGTTCGACTTTCAGCGGTGGTGGATTCACATCCTCTGCAGTACTGCAGGTTCATTAAGTGTGGCTGACATGTGAACACCATAGCCTATGGGACCCACGACTCTTGCATGGACTGATGGGATGCATAATGTAACGGAACTGCTCTGTTTTCAACATCAGCAGGAGAATAATTTCCTATCATCAATAGAGATAGCATACTATGTTTGACGGGATTAAGGCTTTGTTTGGGAACACAGTATTTTTGGAGTTTTAGAGCAATACTTTGGTATTTGAGATTACCATGGTATTTTTTACAGAATGGTATTTGGCAACCAACTCAAAAACTATGTATTTAAAACTATGGTTTTGTCTATACTACAGTATTTAAAACCAATGTTTTTCTCTGCTTGCTTACTCTTGATGCTTTGTACTTTGCTCCCAAATAGTTTTATGTATTTCAAAATTGCAGTATTACAAAACTGTGGTATTGAAATACATTGATATTGTCATGACATCTTAAAAATTGTGGTTTACAAAAACTTTGATATTAAAAATTGTGTTTGCGTAATTTGCGTCAAAAATTTCTTATTTTACATTTTGGTTCTCCACGCTCTTTCACCTAAATTCGTATGTACTCTCTATCTTTTTCCTAACATTTTTCTTGTCCTTTCTTTCCTTTTCTCGCTGTTCGTTGTCTCCACTTTTCTTTCCAGTTGTCGCTACCTGTTGTATTTAACTGTTACTACGTACTAGTACTATATACTACTTTACAGACCGCTTTGCAGGCCCGCTACGTGCAATCTTCTCTGGCACCTCCAGCAGCTAAAGTACCGTACCGGCCACTTTAGAGACTATTTGTGGTGTGGAGGGTTGTTCATTAACCAAGAGTACAGATAGAACAGATAGTTCACTAAACAAATAGATAGAAAACAAAATAACAGATGGAACAGATGAACAACATTGAGTTCATCAATATAAAACATTACTACGAAATAAGAAAAATGACATCATGAAACAAGAAAAACAACATCACAGCCTTATAAGTATATAGCCCATACTGGATAACACCGCACGATATAATGCAAAATACTCGTGTCTAATCCTACAGTTTTGACTACAGAAGACCCTGTAGCCTGTCCACCCTTGCTTCCCGTAGCCGGCAGCCGTGCACGGGTCAACCTCATTGTTGGGCAGCGACACCATCGGTGGCCTCGGAGGCGGGAACAGATGCGCTCATGTGAGACTACCAATTTTAGCCAGGGCTTGAATCCGACACCGCCTGCACTCATTGTTGGTCATCAGGATTGTGACAGACCCGACCGCTTTCTCACTTATGTTGACCTCGCCTTCGACCTGCAGGGTATACTCGACGGCATCACGTGCCCCGCGGTCGGCGTTGTAGCGTAGGAGGCTAAGGACGTAGGACGCCTCCATGTGGTCGGCCCCTGCTGCCCGGGTGAGAAACTGGGTGCCCTGCTGCGCGCGATCGACCGCGAAGAAGAGGTTGAGCCCGGTGACGTAGCACGCATGTGGGTGACCAATGATGACCAGGTTCTCCACGAGGGCTTTGTAGCGCCCCAAGTCGCATCACATCCTCCGGGTCACCCACTCCAGCGCCACGCGCCTACCCACGGCGCCAACTCGGCACACCACATGCATTGACTTGCAGGTGGCACGCAGACTGGAGAGATCGTCCATGGTTCGCAGGGAGCTTGCGGCGAGGCGCCCCGCGATCTCGACTGCTATACCGTGCGTGAACGGCAACTCCATAAGCTTCGGCATCACCATGCCGCTAAGGGAAACAATGAGGGTGTGCGCGGCGGAGACAAAGAGGAAGCTAAAGTACGTGCGGAGAAGATGGGGGTGTGTCTTTATAGAGCACGCGTGGAGGAGACAATGGAGACATTATATAAAGACACACGCCATCGTTCGCTCTGCGCTTGCTGATGGGGGTCGCGCATAGTGATGGTTCGGCTTCTAGCTGTGGCGGATTCACATCCTCTATAGTACTGCAGGTGCATTAAGGGTGGCTGACATGTGAACACCACATCCTATGGGATCCATGCCTCTCTGCATGAATTGATGGGACACGTGAAGTAATGGAACCGCTCTATTTTCAACATTAGCACAAGAATAATATCTTGTCATCAATAGCGATAACATACTATATATGACAGTAATCTGTGCCAGACATTTACTATTTTACAATTTGGTTCTCTACGCTATTTCACCTTAATGTTTACGGACTACCTATCTTTTTCTATTATTTTTCTCATCTTTTCTTTTCTTTTCTCTCTGTTCATCGTCTCCACTTTTCATTTCAGTCGTCGCTAATCAACAGAACTAGCTGTTACATAATCCGTAATAAACACAAAATAAACTAATCGGCACATCTAGTCTGCAGCACTTCCCTTCAAGCAGTGGTAATATCTTCTGGCCGCGTATAGGAGTAGTGGTACTGATGACACAGCATATAGGGACATAGGGCTTGTGGTACATTGGAGTTATACCTATTTTTTCTAACATTTTTCTCATTCTTTCTTTTCTTTTCTCTCTGTTTATTGTATCCACTTTTCTTTCCAGGCGTTGCTACTTGTTGCATTTTCCTGTTACTATAATACTTTATAGACCTCTTTGCAGGCCCTGCTATGGGCGATCTTCTAGCACCTCCAGCGGCTAAAGTATCGTACATGCAACTTTAGAGGCCACCGGCGGTGTGAAGGGTCATTCATTAAAAGAGAATACAGATTGAACAGATAGTTTACTAAACAGCAGATAGAAAACAAAATAATAGATGGAACAGATGAACAATATTGAGTTCATTATCATGAAACATTACTCCCTCCTTCCTATATTACTTGTCATTAGATTAAGTTTTTTAGTTCATTTTTGAACTAAAAAACTTGTCCTAATTATTAACGACAAGTAATATGGGAAGGAGGAAGCACAAAACAAGAAAAACAACATCACGAAACAAGAAAAAATAAATATCACAAAACAAGAAGAGAAAAACATCACGACTGGATTAATTTGCATCAAAAGATTTCCTGTTTTAAAGTTGGGCTCAATTAGAATGTAATCAGATGTTTAGTGCAATTGTGCAATCAATCATCTTCAACCATTGAATCGATCTATATTACGATCATTGAATCTTTTTAGAGGGATGGTGGTGGTGGATGGTGTTAAATGAAAAGATATAATAATCGTAAGATTTAGATCCAATGGATGAAAATCATTGATTACACGATTGCACCAAAGATTTAATTGCATATAGGGCTGCCAACGAGTCGAACTCGAGCGAGCTTGTCTATCTAAGTTTAAGTTTGATGAAACACCGAGTTGATCTCGAGCCGAGCAAATAATTCATGTATATACAATAGAATCTACTAAATTTAGTGTCACAACTAATGGAGTTGGAAGGTGGACGATGTTGCACATTATTTGTTTCTATCATATATAAAAATTGTGTCCCATAAAACATTTTAATTGAATTATATAGTTTAGTTAATCATACGCACATATCATAGATGACAACAATAAATGAGCTTACTTGAGCTTTTCGAGCTTGAGCTCATCAAGCTCGCAAGCTCAAGCTTGGCTCATTTATAATTGGCACAATACTCAGCTTCATCCTCAAACATTCAATTAAAACTCAGTTTGCTCCTTGAACATTCAAATGGGTCAATTATTTTGTCGGTACCCTCCGTTCTGGATACCCCTTGGGATCGCAAAGATCACAAGGAAACTCCATCTACCAGATTTGAAGACCTCTGAAGGCCCCACATGTCAGGAGTGGCAGGACCTGCTTCCCCGACATGGTTAGTCCCAGGGCCGCCACATGTATCACAAGACCGGAGCTATCACCCACATATGGGAAGCTCCAGTCAGAATACCAATATGGCACCCCCGGACCTAACCCCAGACAGAGGGAAGCTCTGGTACTGGCACATGTCCAATAGCACCGGACCTACCCGTCCACGACGGTAAGCTCCAGAGCTGCCACATGGCAACCGCCGGACCATTGACTTCAACTATCAGGCCGGTGGACCCCCCAACGGCTCCGGACCTTCAAGGATCAATCAAAGACTTCAAGACCCGATTAAGTTTCATTAATACCATATTAATGACACACGATCTCTCTCCACTGAGGGGGCTAAATACGGAACTAGGTCTACTTCCTCGCGGATGCTCCTTAATACTGGTAACGGCACTGTTAAGGCCCGTTACCAAGCTATTAAGAGTAATTAACCCCATTTATTGTGTATTAAGCATGTGTAACTGTCGGGGCCACCTGTCGGGCCAGGCTAACATTGTAACGACCAGTCCTTGTACTATAAAAGGACTGGTCGATGATACACAAAGGACGGTTCCAGACCACTACTGAACACCCTGAGCTAGACGAGCTTCTTCTTCTGGAGCTTCTTCTAGACTCACAAGCTCAATACATCACCAACACACCCCGTGGATTAGGGTATTACGCTCAGGCGGCCCAAACCACGTAAATTTCTGTGTACACGTGTCTTTCACCTTATTGAATCTTTGCACGCCTATTACCGAACTACAACTCCTCGATCTACCAAAGGTAGTGTCGGGAGATCTGCCGGATCCAAAAACCGATAGTTGGCGCGCCATGTAGGGGCGCCCAAGATTTTGAGTATGGTGAACTCAGCTGCTGGATCGTCCAACGGCAACCCCGCTGTTCAACTCGCTGGAGGCAATCCCTCCAACATGCAGCAACCAACAAGTGTCGTGGCTCCAGCAGAAGTCATGCCTCCACTGCCACTGCCCGCACCAGCACGTCAATCTGATCAGCGTGACTGTGCATCGGCGTCGGTCACCGCATCGGCGAACAACAACAACCCTGAACACGCGTTTCATGCAGCGCGTGCTCTCCTCCAACAACCACCACCTCCAGGTGCATCCCAGGGTGCAATGGAGCAGTGGAGGGCTGATGTGGAATATCTGGTTGCAGCAGCAGCCGACCGCATCAGCAACCAAGGTCCTCCTCCTTTGGGGCGGGCCCCATCGCAGCGCCGGACCGTGTCTGGCAGACTTGGTCCACATGCTTCCCAGAATAGGAGGTGTGCTGTGTCACAACAAGTTATGCGGCTACCGAACTGGGGCGCGATGTACTCATACAGTGACCAGGCTTTCAACTCATGACCTCCGGGCGGAGCTTGATCGCCATTACCGTCAACAGGACGGTCGTGTCTATATCGAGCGTGCTCGCGAAAGGCGAGAGGCTTGAGATAGTCCTGCTCTCGAGGAAGTAGGAGAAGGCTGTTCTGCACTTGCCATGCATCTACGCATGGTCAGATGGCCACAAAAATTCCGGCCTCATCTGCCGGAGAAATTCGACGGGACAGTCAATCCTGCCGAGTTTCTCCAAATTTACACCACCGCAATCTTTGCGGCTGAAGGTAATGAGGCTGTAATGGCCAACTACTTCCCAGTGGCTTTGACTGGGACCACCAGGTCCTGGTTCATGAGCCTTCCTCACAACTCTATCAATAGTTGGGAGGAATTGTACCAACAGTTCACCGCCAATTTCGGGAGTTCATACACCAGACCAGGCACCAAACTGGACCTTTTTGCAGTTGTGCAGAAGGGGGGAGAATCCCTGCGCTCATTCATCCCAAAGTTCTCGCAGGTACGAAACACCATTCCTTCTATCTCTAGCGCTTCTATTATCGTGGCATTTAGACAGGGCGTACAGGATAAGAAGATGCTGGAGAAGCTGGCGGTCAAGGAGATCACCAGTGTCACGGAGCTCTTCAGCTTGGCAAACAAGTGTGCCAAAGCTGCGGAGGGCCGTGAAATGCACTCCAAACCACCCCCGTAGGATAGCAAACAATCCTCCAAAGGCAAAGCCACTACCTCCGGGAGTGGCAAAAAGAAGAAAAAGTCCAACGGCAAGAAGAAGCTGTCGGCCTGCGCATCTGCCGCTGCAGCTCTTGCAGCTCCAGGTGGCCAGGGGCCATGCCCCGAGAAACGACCTCGGCCATCCTCTGAAGAAGGTGGCAACATTAAAATGTGGTTTCCTATCCACAAGACAAACGGCCACAACTTGGAGGACTGCCTGGAGGTTCAAAACCTTGTCGAGCGCTACAACAAGCACCGGGAAGAAGTCCCATTCCGTCAAAGGGAAAGAAAACAGAAGGTCGACGAAGCTTCTGCTGAAGAGGAGTTAGGCTTCCAGGACCCTAAAAAAGTCATGAAGGCTGTTTACACCTCCATCGATGACGACTTCGACGTCTCCGACAATGAGCGTCGGAAGACCATGAACACCATCTTTGGTGGTTCGTGGGACATCACCTCCCACCGTGTCCTCAAGACCATGCGGCGGGACATGGCCTCAGTAGCTCCTATAGCTAGGGCGGAACCTCATCGAAAGTGGATGGACACTACCATCACTTTTGATACTTCAAACTGCCTTCAGAACATGATCGGAGCTGGCCAGCTACCTTTGATGGTATCACCTACAATAAAAAACATTCAACTCCACCATGTAATGGTGCACGGAGGTACAGGGCTGGACCTCATAAGCTTTGAAGCTTTCGTCGAGCTTCAGCTCCGACCTTCGGATCTTCACCCCTTCCAACCTTTCTCCGGAGTAGGTCGGGGAGCTATAACACCACTCGGTTCCATTACTCTCCCCGTGACCTTTGTGACTCATGAGAATTATCGCACTGAGAAGTTGATCTTTGACGTCGCTCAGATCAACTTGCCTTTCAACGCCATTCTGGGCAGGCCCGCCTTGTACAAATTCATGGCTGCTGCTCATTATAGCTACCTGGTGTTGAAGATGCCAACACCAGCTGGCGTTCTCCAAACCCGCGGAGACCGTACTGTTGGAGTGACTACTCTGGAAGAACTGCATGCGCTTGCTACAGTGCGGGAGGAAGAATACAAGCAGGAGCAAGCTCTGAAACCCCCGAGCAGTCGTGAATGAGGCTCAACCTCTGCACCTCGCATGCAACCAAGCGGCAACACCAACATCCCCGTCAAGGTCGTCCAAATCGGTTCCAATGCCGCTTAGACCACCCGTATATCGGGAGGTCTGAATGACAAATAGGAACTCGCGCTCATCACTTTCCTTCGGGCTAATGTCGACGTGTTTGCTTGGCAACCGTCACAAATGCCTGGGATCCCTAGGGAAGTGATCGAGCATAATCTGAAGATCTATCCCGATGCTCGGCCCGTACATAAGAAGCCTCGGATGCAATCCGTAGAGCGACAGAACTTCATACGACAAGAAGTGAAGAAGTTGCTCGAAGCTGGATTCATCCGAGAAGTCCTCCATCCAAAATGGCTGGCAAACCCAGTCGTTGTACCCAAGGCTGGCGGGAAGCTTCGGATGTGTATCGACTACACAACACTAAATAAGGCATGCCCAAAAGATCCATTCCCACTATCTATAATAGATCAGATAGTGGATTCCACCTTGGGGTGTGAATTACTGTGTTTCCTAGACGCATATTCTGGGTACCATCAAATCAGAATGTCTAGGGAAGATGAAGAACATACTCCTTTTATCACAGTAGATGGATTGTACTGTTATACTGCCATGCCATTTGGTCTCAAGAATGCAACTTCAACATTTGTATGAGCTATGTACAAAACCTTTAGAGAGCTCATCAGAGACGTAGTAGAAGTGTATGTTGATGACATCGTCGTCAAGATCAAGGACAAGGAGTCACTCCTTGACACCTTGCAAGCTGTCTTCGACAAGCTGCGGGTCACACGCACGAAGCTGAACCCAGACAAGTGCGTCTTCGGGGTTAGCTCTGGAAAGCTTCTCGGTTTCCGGGTAAACCAGCGGGGCATAGAGGCAAATCCGGCGAAGATTAAGGCTATTGAGGAGATGCGGCCACCAGCTCGCATCAAAGATGTCCAGAAACTGACTGGATGTCTAGCCGCCCTCAGCCGGATCATCTCAAGACTGGTGGAATAGGCGCTACCCTTCTTCAAGCTATTGAGGAAGTCCGAACCATTTCAATAGTCTGAAGAAGCAGAAAAGGCGTTCCAAGAGCTAAAGCAGCTCCCTAGCACTCTACCAACCTTGGTAGCTCCAAACCCTGGTGAGCCCTTACTGCTTTACATTTCAGCAACCGACGAGGTTGTCAGCATGGTCCTAGTCGCAGAGAGACTAGAACCATCACAAGCTCAGGAATCCAGATCCCTCCGGGAGGGTCCGGAGGTTCCTGAAGGTGAGTCTTGGTCCCAGTACCATGACTTGGATCAACAGGGAGTTATCCCAGAAGACTTGGACCCCTTCGGGAGGGTCCGGGTCACTCCAGCAGAAGCTTCGGGATCCTCTAGCAGGGACCCAGAGGTGGAGTCCTTCTCCTCACCCAACCGGGGAGAAGGTAAAATACATGGTCCACCTTGACTTAAAGGCGACCAACAACATGGCGGAGTATGAAACACTCATTTATGGACTAAAGGTGGCACTATCTTACAGTGTCAAGCAGTTGTTGGTCAAGGGAGATTCGCAGGTCATCATTAAACAGGTGAAGGGTGAATGCTGCTATAACAATCCTCAACTAACTGCTTATCTCCTTGAAGTCCAGAGGCTCCAGAAAGACTTCGAAGTCCTGGATCTCCATCATGTCCAGCGTGTCCATAACGCTAAAGCTGACGAACTCTCGACGAAAGCGTCAACAGAGCTCCGGCTCCTAACGGAACCTTCGTCCGGAGGTTGTCAAAACCCACAGCTCAGCCTGCCGAACTGAGCGAAGGGGGCGAGACCAGCATCCCGAAGCTGGCGGTCCCGATGGCCCTGTTACCTTGGTAGCCATCAAGGGTCGTAGGTGCTGCCGGAAGCTCCAAGCAACCCAGCACACAAGGCTCAAATGCTGAAGCAAGCTCCGATGCATGGATCTCGGAGATCCGGAGCTACTTGAAAGACAACATCCTTCCTGACGATGATGTATCCGCTGACCGGATAGTCATATTGGCTAAAAGATACACATTGGTAGAAGGGGATCTCTACCGGTGCGGTGCCAACGGCGTCCTAATGCGGTGCATCACAAGGGATGGAGGCTGCAAGCTCCTCACAGAAATCCATGGAGGCGAGTGTGCGAACCACGCGTCTTCCCGCACGCTGGTCGGTAAAGCCTTCCGGCATGACTTCTACTAGCCTTCAGCGCTCCAGGATGCAACTGAGCTGGTGAAGAAATGCAAAGCATGCCAGTTCCATGCAAAGCAAATTCACACACCGGCTCAACCTCTACAAATGATACCTCCTACTTGGCCTTTCGCTGTGTGGGGATGGACATCTTGAGACCTTTCCCAAGAGCCGTTGGAGGTTACAAGTCCCTGTATGTTGCCATCGACAAGTTCACCACATGGCCGGAAGCAACTCCAGTTGTGACAATAAACAAGCAATCAACTATCAACTTCTTGTAGTCGATTGTATGCAGATTTGGAGTCCTGAACAAAATCATAACAGATAATGGGACCCAATTCACAAGCTTTTCTTTCCAATGATACTGCAAAGAACTCGGCATCCAAGTCAGCTACGCCTCTGTAGCTCATCCGGCAAGCAATGGCCAAGCTGAGAGGGCAAATGTAGAAATCCTGAAAGGACTCTAGACGCGCACATATGAGCACCTGAAAAAGCATGGAGCCAACTGGATTGAAGAGCTTCCGCCCACTCTATGGGCCAACAGGACAACTCCTAACCGGTCAACAGGAGAGACACCCTTCTTCCTGGTGTACGGAGCTGAAGCAGTCCTTCTTCCGGAAATCAACTTGGGGTCGCTCCGGGTCCGGACCTCCGACCAGGCCACGCAGGGCCAGCTCCAGCGTGAAGAACTTGACCTCCTTGAAGAGGGAAGGTGCCAGGTAGCTATTCGGAATGCTTGATACCACCAAGCTCTTCAGCGCTATCACCAACAGCATGTTCACAGCCAACAGCTCGAGGGAGGCGATCTAGTGCTATGGAGAATACAATCCAGAGAAGGGTTAAACAAACTCTCCCCTAGCTGGGGGGGACCTTTCCGAGTGATCATAGTATCCCGTCCTGGATGCGTTCGCTTGGCAACTGAGGATGGGAAACCTCTCCCAAATCCTTGGAACATTGAGCACCTTCGTAAGTTCTACGCTTAGTATCACGGAGGTGAGTCTACAATTACATGTGGTGTATGTTATAGAGTCATTGTACAGAGTCAGGTAGCTTCTTCGGGAGGGCAGCCAGACCTACCCTGCTAGGTCTGCAACGTCCATGCAACACTTGTCACAGTATCAGAACTAAAACTGTAGCTAGCTACCTTGGGTCAAACGAGAAACGAAACACACTTATCCTCGTTGCGTACCCTAGGAGTGTACTTGTTTCCCATGTACCCCGGACCTATAATGAAAGACATCATTGTGTGAAAACAGACTCCACGTGCATTTACTTTGTACAGGCTAAATATTTTTTGTTTTTCTCATTCTTGTATATAACAAAGTTGTGCAGTTCTTAAGAAACTTTAGCTCGACCAGTCCATGTACAATTTGAGTTGCATTGTCTATCCTCCTGTGTTCAAGCATTGTTGATGGCCTACTTGTCTGAATGTCGCCAAGCCAATCTAGGGCCAAAGTGTGCTATCGACTTAGCCTGGACTTGCACCCTGAGTACGCCACTCTACCTACACCCCGGCAGGCCGAAGTAAGGCGAGTCCAGAAATGATCGGGCCTGAAGGAAGCAAGACAGTGCTCTTGATTGTATTTAGGATTGTGTTCGACCTAAAACTTTCCCGGGAACAGTAAGCCGCAATGAAGTTATAGATAGGAAACGGATTTTACTGTTTTTCTTGACTTCAATGTGCAGGAAAAATAAACATTTCATGACGATGGTGAATGGAGCCGGAGCTACCAAGCTTCGACACCCCAGAGTTAACTGTCGATGCTTTACACATTGATGGAGACTACTGACGGAGCTACTAAGCTCCGGTGATGGTCAATGCCAAAGCCACTAAGCTCCGACAACCTTAGGGGGCTTACACTATCAAAGATTTCGGACCTACATTCTACAAGTTCGAAGCACGCAAGTCTTCAACAACTGGTACATCCTCTTGGTACATGTTCACAATCAAATTGTGTACATCTACCAGGGGGCCAAGCGAAACAAAGGTGTTGAAGACAAAAAATGAAATTCGAATTCTCAAAAATTTGGATTTCAGTCATCTGGAGACAAGAGATTACAAAATTGGAGAAGAAGAAGAGAGAATACAAGCAGGAGCTACAGGAAGACGGTCCTAGACCCTATGGAAGAACTGGGCGAACTTCTGGGCCACCTCCGACACGTTTGCTCGGGCGGCTTCACCCTCTCCTTCGATGGGACCTTCAAGCACCGGGTCAGAGGGAATCGAGGGTCCCGACTGGTGTAGCATGTCAGCACAAACTCTGCGACGTTCTTCGCCCGGGACTGACCCTCTGTTTCCAATTGGTCCGCGATGACATCGCCCACCTTGGAGAGCTTGTTGCCAGCTGAACTTAGCGCCTCCAACGCCTGGTCCAGCTCGGTCTCTGGATCATCCGGACGCACGGGACTGAAGCCCATTGGCGTTAGCGCATCGTTGGCCTTGCCCAGGAAGTCCCAAACTTGTTGGGACTCTGCAGCCCTTGCACCATGCGTCTCCACCAAGGATCTTTTAGCCGCCGCCAGCTCCGAGCTCTCCCAAGCAAGATGCTCCACCTCTTTGGCATTCCGCTGAATCGTTTCAGCAATCTGCCATTCAAGCTTGTTGAGCTCTTCCTCCTGGGGGTGGATCTCATTCCGGCGGTTGACCAGATCTTTCTCCCGGCCCCGTACTTTCTTCTCCCGGACGGTGATGGCATTCCCTTTCTTGTAGAGTTCTTGCCCTCGCTCCCAGGCCTTCTTCTCCTCCTCCTTGCAACGCTCATCCAATCTCTTGGTGCGTTCTTCAAGGCTCTTGTCAGCCAGAGCTGTCTTTTGGACAAGCTCCTCCTCCCTCTTCACGAGGTCATCCTGCAGCTCCAGGAATTTATGCTCTTCATCTTCGAGCCGTCTCTCTCAAGCTTCAAGAGCCTCCCGGTGCTTGAGGAGACTATCGTGGGTGGCAGAGAGCCTTTACTGGCGTTCATTAGTTGCGCTATTTGCAGCCTTGGCCTGATCATAGATGGCCCGGGACTGATTGTCAAGGGTCCGCGTCATGCTTTCCCTCTCATCCAACATCTTTCCCCAGTACTCCAGGCGGACCTTCTCCCTTTGCACCCACTCCTTGTTGTCAGGCAGCCTCGACTGCGCCAGCTTGGTCTCGAAATGGAGTCGGTTGCGCCACCTCCTAAGGGTTTGGCGCTCCTCCTCGAGGGCCTTGCTGTCGTGGTAGAAGGCCAGCTGCACCTGGCGAAGACTGGAGCAGTCGTTGTCGATAGACAACAATAGGGGGATCGGGTCCAGACCTGCTAGGGTCCTCTCCGCTGGCTCCAGCGGATCTTCAGCAACAAAAATTGTGTCCCACTCTACGAGAGCGGTACCCTGAGCTTCCACGGCACTAGGGCCGTCCTCCAAGATAGCCTCGGCCACCACGAAGGAGGTGCTTGCAGCAGAAGTTCCGACCTCCGGAATTGGTTCCGAAGGCCCAGCCGCCAGGTCATCAACAATTGGCCCCTCCGACGGGAGGCCAGCAGCTTCATCACAGCACTCTGGCTCAGCAGCGGGCACCTCCAAGATCACTGCTTCCGGAGCGGGTGTCGAAGGTCCGGTCAGAGCAGAAGCTACTTCTGGCTCTGGCGCAGGCGCCTCCTCCGCCGTTGGCTCACGTGCTGGCGCTTCGATCGACATGGGCTCGGGCACTGATGCATCGACCACCAAAGGCTCCGGCGCTGACACCTCCACAGCAGCTGGCTCGGACGCCGGAACCTCTTGAATGGCCGACTCCACAGCTGGAACTTCTGCAGCAACCGGCTCTACCGTCGGAGCTTCCTCAACAACGGGCACAAGTGCCGGAGCTTCATCAACACCCGGCTCCACTGTTGGGACTTCATCAGCCACCGGCTTGACTGCCAGGGCTTAAACAACATCCAACTCTAGGGCCGGAATCGCAGCTTCCTTCGGCTCTGCGGCCGGAGCGTCCAACATCACGGCATCCAAGCCCAGAGCTTCAACCTCCGAGGCTGGCGCTGCTGGTACATGTTCAGTCCCGTGGTCCGGCACTACCACGGGAGCTTCTAGGGATGAGTCTTCCAAAACCACGACAGCTGACGCCGGGACTGCCGCAGCCTCAGCCACCTCTTAGGGCGGCGTTGGAATCGGAGCCGAAACTTCATCCTGCACAGCCTCAACCGCTGCTGCAGGTACCGGAGCTTCAGCCCTTTTCTTGGGCACGCTGTGGATGAAGGACGAAGAGAATCAAAATACAGTTAGCAATAAAACAACGGACTGAGGTAAAAGATCAAAAATTACCTCGGAAGGCTTCTGCACCAGTTCCCGCGGAACCTCTTCTCCAGACGCTCCGGACTAGCCACAACCGCCACTGGCGTGGTAGTCCCGGAGGGCCCCCCGGAGCTTGCTGCTGCTATCGGCATTGCTCTGGTCGAGGCCCTCTCAACCGGGAAGGACCTCCGGACCTGGAGCCCTCAACTGGCCCTGGTACCGGAGTCACATGGCCGGAGCTAGCAGCACGGGAAGATGCCGCAACTGCAGTAGACGCTGCCATTGTAGACCTTCCCCTCCGAGGAGAAGGAGAAGGCGCGGAAGAAGTATGCCTGGCCCTTCTGTCGGCATGCTTCCTCTTACGGCCTGAGGGCTCGGCCAGTTCCTTGCCCTTGTTGATGACTTCGGTTCTACCTTTAGGGGAGGGAACGGAGCCACCTTCCAGAGCTTCGGAGATCGCCAACCCGGTGGTCGAGCGCCTCTCAACGACACCAAGGTCGTCAAGCACCGGCATCGTCCGGGAGGAAAGCCGGCGGCAGAGCCAAGTCGTCGCCCTCGACGTCGATGCCGTGCTGGAATTTCTTTAGGTGGAACTCCAAAGTTTCACCCTCCATGTTGGACTTCAAACTGGTCTCGACCCGGTCGTCGTCCCACACACTGTTGAGATCCCAAGCCAACTTCTCCCTTCTCTTCAACAGAGCCCACCTGTTGGTCAGGAAGTTGCAAAACACCGCCTGGGAGTCACCCCTCCTTCCACGCACAGGCGGATCCTGGTCAGAGCAGGGTTGAAGGCATCTGACACCACCGGAGCTTTACTTAGAACTACAGTGTCGATGTTGGGGAGGCCTTCTGACAGCTCCAGCTTCTCGTGTTCCTCCACCCTGATCATAATCCAATCTTTCTTTCAATCATCCCACTTCCTAGAAGGGAACGACCGCAAGTATTTGTACGGGCACTTCTTGCGCTTCATAAAATAGTAGAAGCCAAGGTACTCGTCGCTCCGGCCTGTGGTTTGGACAGTGAAGAAGGTGCGGAAAAGCTCAATGCAGGGGGGAATGCCCACCCACATTTCGCAGAAGTGTACAAAGATGGACACCAGTAGCATGGAGTGGGGGCCAAGGTCATACAGCTGCATACCATGGAAGTCTAGCAGCATCAAGAAGAAAGAGGAGAAAGGTGGGATCAGTCCCACCATGGCGTATGCGCAAAAGTAAACCATGTCGCTGGTGTGCTCCTTCTCGAACGGAAGCTTGCCGGCGCGGACCAGGTGGTTGAAGAAGTCAGGGGACCATCCCATGATGGCCCGGACCTTCTTCAAATCGTCATCGGTCTTTAGTCGGCTCTGGCGAAGACCCAACTCCATTGCGGCACAGCGAGGCAAGAGAGGAAAGGCAAGCAAAAGTTTGGAAGGTTTGAGCGCAAGATCGATTGAAAGGCGTAAAGAACCCCCAAACGGTGTGTTCATTCCTTCTTAAGTAAGCTCCCGCAACGCCGGGATGGAAACCGCAGGGGAGCCGATGATACCAGTCAAAATTTTCACCCCGCCAATGACAAGGGGGCCCGGGGCCACCCCGATGATCAAGCCGAGGTTCTTACCCCGAGCGAACAGTTGTCATCATGAAAGGCGGGAATCCCGAAGTCGGCGGCCTAACAGGGCGCGCAGAACCGATACGATTTTCCTATCGGGAACCGGCAACCTTCAATTGTGTGAGATCCGCACCCTGAGATCTCACCTGCCGCCTTCAAGATACGCCATGCGGCGGAAGTTTAACTGTGATCTACCGCCAACGGTACAACCAAAGACCTTTGAAGACACGGTTCGGAAACCAAAGAATGGACCCACCTCCTGCGAAATGACTTCATCTAATAGGTCTCTCCCGGAGGTGAGTCCAGGGGGCCACTGTCAGTACACTCCATACTGGATACCTCTTGGGATCGCAAAGATCACAAGGAAACTCCATCTACCAGATTTGAAGACCTCTGAAGGCCCCACATGTCAGGTGTAGCCAGACCTGCTTCCCCGACATGGTTAGTCCTAGGGCCGCCACGTGTATCACAAGACCGGAGCTATCACCCACACATGGGAAGCTCCGGTTTGAATACCAATATGGCACCCCCAAACCTAACCCCAGACAGAGGGAAACTCCAGTACTGACACGTGTCCAACAGCACCGGACCTACCCGTCCACGACGGTAAGCTCCGGAGCCGCCACGTGGCAACCGCCAGACCTTCAACTTCAACTATCAGGCCGGTGGACCCCCCAACGGCTCCGAACCTTCAAGGATCAATCAAAGACTTCAAGACCCGATTAAGTGTCATTAATACCATATTAATGACACACGATCGTATGGTCCTTAATACTAGTAACGGCACTGTTAAGGCCCATTACCAGGCTATTAAGGTTAATTATCCCCATTTATTGTGTATCAAGCATGTGTAATCGTCGGGGCCACCTGTCGGGCCAGGCTAATGTTGTAACGACCAGTCCTTGTACTATAAAAGGACATGTCAACGATACATAAAGGACGGTTCCAGACCACTACTGAACACCCTGAGCTAGACGAGCTTCTTCTCCTAGAGCTTCATCTAGACTCACAAGCTTGATACATCACCAACACACCCCGTGGAGTAGGGTATTACGCTCAGGCGGCCCGAACCATGTAAATCTTTGTGTACACGTGTCTTTCACCTTCTTGAATCTCTGCGCACCCATTACCGAACTACAACTGCTTGATCTACCAAAGTAGTGTCGGGAGATCTGTCGGATCCAAGCACCGACATCTTTGGTCCCTCAACTTCACCCAACCGTTTCACATTCATCCTTAGTTTGAGTTGGACATCCACATTGGCATGCCACATAAGCTATTATGCCACATCATCTACCCCGACACCTCACATAGAAAGAGATAATAATTTTTTCATCTTAAAAAATAACTAGCTAATTAATTGGGGTGGATTTACGAGTTGCATGGGATATACACATTTCACCTCCATTGTTTTTTGCAAAAGAATCAAGTTATATATCCTATGTCATATTACATATGCAAAAATATTATAAAATATAAAACTTTTAAGCCTAGGGAAGAGCAAACAGAGCAAACAGAGAGGAAGAGCAAACTTTTAAGCCTAGGGAATAAAATATAAAACGAAGCTACACAGCTGGTTGGGTACACGTACGGTACGGGCCGGTGTGCTGGTTAACATTAACCCCGTCGTGCGTCCCCAATGGTTGTTGGGAAGACCCTTGCATGTATGCTCCGTTTCCTGTCCTCCAACTCCATCAAGGCTTCCGATGACGTAGGCGGTTCACCACCAGACTGTAGAAAGAACACACACTTGTAACATTCATTGTTGGATGCGTTTGTCTACGTTAACAGTCATTGTTTGACTGAATTGGCCTACATTTAGTCATGAATGCTGGCCTTTGAATCTGTGTAGTGTGAAAAGGTTTAGTTTTGGTTTCACGCTACACTATCTAGCCTACATAAAGTGTACCTGTGTTCCCTAATGAATACACAACAAAGATTCTCCATACAAAATAGTCTAGTAACCATTCACTATATGGTATCACGAGACCACAATAATCTTTCCTTGCAAGCTTCCGCTTTATTCTACCATGGTGTTGACTCCAAAACCAGCAAAGCCTCGGTGATGAGCGACATGCATGTTTGACAGGAAGGATGTTCACTTGAGGTGTTGAGGATAAAGGGTATACCATCGTCTAGGCAGCCAGCTGAAGGTTCGAACGAAGCTACACGGCTGGCCGGGTACATGTACGGTCCGAGTGTGCCAGTGTACCTTAAACTGCGCCGTGCGTCTCCGGTGGTGGCGGGGAAGAGCCTTGCAGGTATGCTCTTATTCCTATCCTCCATCTCCATCTTGGTTTCCAATGATGCAAGCCGTTCACCACTAGACAAACCAGCAAAGCCCCGGTGATGAGTGACATGCACGTTTCTTGATGAGAAACTAACTGCAGGGGTGGTCCCTGACATGCATGTTTGGCAGGAACGATGTTCAATTGAGGGTCTGAGGATAAAAGGCATACCATCATCTAGGCAGCCAGCCAGAGGTTCGAAGGAAGCTACACTGTTGGATGGGTACACGTACGATCTAGGTGTGCCGGTGTACCTTAACCCTCGTCGTGCGTCTCTGACGGTGGTTGGGAAGAGCCTTGCAGGTATGCTCTGATTTCTATCCTCTGACTCCATCTAGGTTTCCGATGACGCAGACGGTTCACCACTAGAGTAACCAGCAAAGCCTTGGTGATGAGCGGCATGCAAGTTCCTTGATGAGAAACTGAATGCGAGGGCAGCCCTCGGCATGCATGTTTGGTAGGAAAGATGTTACCTTGAGGGTTTAAGGATAAAGTTATACCATCATCTAGGCAACCAGTCGGAGGTTCGAAGGAAGCTACACGGCTGGATGGGTACACGTACGGTTCAGGTGTGCCAGTGTACCTTAACCCCATCGTGCATCCCCGGTGGTGGTTGAGAAGAGCCTTGCAGGTATGCTCCGATTCTTGTCCTCCATTTCCATCTAGGTTTCCGATGATGCAGGCTGTTCACAACTAGACAAACCAGCAATGCCTCAGTGATGAGTGACATGCAAGTTCCTTGATAAGAAACTGACTGTGGGTGTGGCCCCTGGCATGCATGTTCGGCAGAAAAGATGTTCCCTCGAGGGTTTGAGGATAAAAGGTATACCATCGTCTAGGCAGCCAGCCAGAGGTTCGAATGAAGCTACACTGCTGCCCGAGTACACATACGGTCCGGGTGCGCCGGTGTACCTTAAACCCCATCGTTCGTCCCCTGTGGTGGTTGGGAAGAGCCATGCAGTTATGCTCCGACTCCTGTCCTCCAACTCCATCTAGGTTTCCGACGATGCAGGTAGTTCACCACCAGACAAACCAGCAAAGACTCGGTGATGAGCGGCATGCAAGTTTCTTGATGAGAAACTCACTACGGGGGCGTCCCCCGGCAGGCATGTTTGGCAGAAAGGATGTTCCCTCGAGGGTTTGGGGATAAAAGGTATACCATCGTCTAGGCAGCCAGCCGGAGGTTCGAACGATTACAACAAAACTTTCATTCCATCTAGGGCTGTCAACGAGTCGAACTCGAGTGAGCTTGTCTTTCTGAGCTTAAGTTTAATAAAACACCATGTTGATCTCAGGTCAAGCCCGGAATTCATGTATATATAATAGAATCTACTAAATTTTGGATTCACAACTAATGGAGTAGGAAGGTAATTGTGTCCCATAGAACATATTAAATAGAATTACGTAGTTTAGTTAAACATGCATGAATATCATAGATGACAACAATAAATGAGATTACTCGAGCATTCGGAGCTTGAGCTCATCAAGCTCGCAAGCTCAAGTTTGTCTCGTTTAGAATAGGCACAATACTCAACTTTATCCTCAAACTTTCAATCAAAACTCAGTTTGGTTCTTGAACTTTCAAATGGGTCAATTTAGTCCCTCAACTTCACACAAGCGATTCACCATGAAAAATATTTCCATAATATAAAATTTAAGTGTTATTAAAGTTAATAAAATCCATATAAATCTATGGTCAAGAGTAAGTTTGACCAAAACTAGAAATAGAGTTGAGCTGGGACGGAGGAAGTATTATGTAGCTGTTTGCCGCATAAGGTTTTGTCCTTGAAGCAATAGCCATTGTACAAGCGGCTGATGCGACCGAGAACACTAAGCTTACAAGTGCGCCAGTTACTGAGGCGCCTTAAACACGTGTAGCGCATGTGCATCTTTGAATCCAATTCAAACTGCTCTGCGTCCCATCACTACTACTACACGTGTCGAGAGACGAACTGCCAGGCTGCTACTATGCTATAAGATCAGCTGGGCACGCCATCGTCTCCTCCACACAACCACTCTTCCTCTATTCCATAAACCGCACCAAGAACACCATGGCTGACAAGAAAACACCACCGCCATGACCGCCAAAGGACGCCAAGGGGAAGCGTCCCAGATCGGACTCCCCCCAGACATGGAGTGGGCTCTCCGAAAGATGGCGCGCGATGTATTTGACAATACATAGCGCTCCATGCGTCGCCTTGGGCTTGGTCCCCTTCCAAAGCATACTGGAATTGGGACCATCGGCCACTACGTCTTCGGCATGATGCACTTGGCCGGTCGCCTCGACGTCCTCTGGGACACGCTGGCGGTCGAGCTCGGCGTCGCCGGCCGCGATAACCTGGTGGCAGCGACGTCCAGGAAACTGGGCTTGCCGTCTCCACCGCGGAAGGCGCCACTGCCCTGCGAGGAGCCTAAGAAGGAGGGGGAGGCGGAGGAGGAGGAGGAGGAGGAGTGAGGAAGAGAAGTAGTTTTTTCTTGTTTTTAGGTGTGTTTTTTTTCTTGTTTTTAGTTTGTTTATTTCTTTTGGCTTGTCTGTAATATATCGTCTTAAGGTAATGAACTCTATTTTGCTATTCACTGGTGCGCAAAAATAGTTCTCATGTTCCGTTCTAATGACAAACTAGTGGACTATTTCTCTTTTATTTTTTTAGAATGGAATATATTTCCACTTCCATCTCTACTAAGGAAGAGATCTAGAAAGTGACTTACACCTTATTCTCCGACAACGCCGGGGAGAACCTTCCCCCTCACCTTGTTCCCACTCTCTATGTTCAAACTTAACACGGATCCAACATAATGAGCGATCAAATAGTCACAACCTACTACATCAAGCTAAGCAAAGTACGTAGTAAATCACAAAAGATGCTAGAACAGTTTATGGAGTATCAACATTAGCCCAGATTAACAAATCTAAACATATCAGACCACAGGTCCTAGAAGTAGCATAGAAAAATAGCACCGACTCCATTCATGATCATTTTTTGGAGCGCTTTTATCTTCTCTCCAGTGCATCACTTCTGGCCGCAGGACCCCCCGGATCACCGCTCGCTCCAGGTGCCGGTAACATCAACCGGAGCCCTCTGTTCCTTTTGGAGCCTGATCGCCGTCTGAGGCATAGTGTCCGCCCCTCGATGATTCGTCTCCTGCATGTCTTCGCCATAGAGACCTACCCAAAAGGATAACAAAGAACGGGCATGACCAATAATATCCACTGAATTTTTAACGGTTCATCAAATTAATCACATGCCTTGTACAATATAATTTCCAACATGTTGTACTCTTCCTTTCGATGAAACAACAGCCATAGGCTCTAGCCGCTACATGTTCTGATTTTAGGAATAAAGGAACACACTTGTGAAAACACGTACACCACATCTGATCCTCAACGTCATCAAATTAACATGATCCTCAACAAGGGGAGCAATGTCTCTCCACGACATTACACCTGGTGTTGCACACACTGCTCTCGCCTCACGCCGGCCAGGTCTCCTGATCTAACCGAACAACTTCAAATAAAGGAGGGCTAGAAGATGGGTAGAAAAATAATATAAGAAAAAAGGAATAATAAAAAGGATGGTGCGCATTTTGATCCATGAACCGTGAGACTGCTAACTTCCATCTTCATTGGCAAGTTCCCAATTCCGCTGATCTCTCCAGCATGCATTCTCACTAGCTACTCTCTGGTGGCCGAACCTAGGGTATTCCGTGGCCAGCCTGGCATACCCAGTGGGTGCGCCCCTGAGAAAAGTTGTTATTGTTGTACATGGTGTTTAGTTGAGACAATGCAATTTTCGATGGGAAGTAGAAGACTGAACAACAACTACTTTTTTTGATAAAAGAGACGACCCGTACTTGGACTTTTGTGGGTATATCAGATTAAAAAATCTTCATTACTTTCTTTACTCGGGGCTCGGGCCCGTCAAATTTGAAAACTCCTCCACTCATATCGTCACTGTATCAGTTACATATCCACGTCCGTTTCCAAAATCCAAACTAGAGGTTAAGGAAGGTTTGCACAAGATAGAAGTTGTGTTGCGCCGCCGTAGACCTCAACCGTAGGGACAAGGAGAGGACCCAATGGTGGGAACTCAGGTGTATAATGTGACGTTCAAGGACAACATGATCACCACCACCGTGACATCCTCCGGCAGGCTATGGAGGAATGGCTCAACGAGGTCCTCTCCATCCACCATCGGCACTTCACAAGCTCATTGTTGGGCTCAACATCGAGTGGCGCCCCAACTACTCCACTGACCAGAACCACGTCACTGTTCTGCAGCTCTATGTTGGCCGCCGCTGCCTCATCTTCCAGGTCATCCACGCTGACTACATCCACAATGAGGTGGAAGATTTCTTAGGCGATTCCGACTAGCGCTTCGTCAACGTGGGCGTGGAGGGTGACACCGACCAACTTTTGAAGGACTAGCGGGTGAAGGTGGCCAAAACGGTGGACCTAGCCGAGCTTTCAATAGAGGAGATGGATCGCCCGAGCTTCCGTCGCGCGGGTTTGAAGGACATCACGAGTGCCTTGATGGGCACCAACATGGAGAAGCCTTATTGGGTGAGGACGACCAACTGAGATGCGTACAATCTCTCTGGTGAGCAGATCAACTATGTCTGCATCGACACCTTTGTCTCCTTCGAGGTTGGCCACAAGTTGCTCTCCGGCAACTACTGACCTATCCACCGAGTTTGCGGATTGGCTGCCTTCGATCATCCCAACATGGAATTCGCATGTGCAGTGCTCAACTTCTAGCTTTTCTACTTGTGCGCTCAATCTCTCATAAAATAATGTTTTCTTGAGGAAACAACATCTTGGGTTCAAATCACATGTAAGCCCCACCGTTGTCGGGTCCACATGTCAGCCGCAGTGATAACTACAGGGCCGAGGATTTCATCGCCACTAATTGTCATTTAAGTTAATGTTTCAGTAGTTTCTATGGTGATTGTTCAAAAACAAAAGAACAGTTTTTGTGATGGAAAAATTAGCTGGAGTCTATTTGTCATGTGTCTGAAATTTGAGAAAATTTTAACAGATCATTAGAAGGTAATAATTACAGTCATTAGTCACTTATTTTTGCAATTAATCATTAACCAATAGTTTTATAGGTTAAGAAATTACAAATTAACATAGTCCTTACAATTACATAATTACAACTACTCCCACCATCCCAAATTACTTGTCACTCTTTTGAGTTCAAAATGAACTAATTAATAAAGAGCGACAAGTAATTTGGGAGATGGAGGGATTACATATTAAAAATTTCAAATAAGTAGGAAACTTACTTCACTCTTCTTCAATTTTGGCCGGTCGCCTGGCAGCGGCGCCACCTCTGCAAGCTTCGAGCGCAGGCACCCCAAGCTCCACGCGCTACTGCGCGCCGTGCCGTGCCTCTGCGTTCCACCATGAGGCTACAAACTGTGAGCCAAAAGGTCAGCACCGCGCGCCATCGGTTCGGCCTCCGCCTCGCCGTCGCCTCGGCGTGCTCCCTTCGCCCACCGTGCCACCACCGTCGGTTAGATCAGCAGCGCAAGCCGAGGTGTGGGCTTTTAAAAACATGCATGTTATTTCACATGCATCAAGGTCTTTCAAATGATCGATCGTTGTCTCTCACATGCATGTTAGTTGTCCATGCATGCTACGCCCCAAACATGATCAACGAGGCTCAAACATGACGATCTTTCAAGAAAAAGAGAAAAACACGTAACTTCATCAAACATGATCGAGGTCTTTCACATGGATATTAGATGTCCATATGTATGCTACGCCCCAAACATGTATTCCAAGAATAGAATATTTCCTACCATGTTATATATATTTCTATATTTATCATATTCTCTACCATGCATGTGTATACTCTCAACCTAAATGGCAGTTTATCTACCACACTAATAAAGAATATTATCCTGTCATCAATAGAGATAATAAACTATGTTTGACAGTGAGGATGTTCCCTCGAGTGTACGAGGATAGAATGTGTACTACCATCTAATAAGCACACAGCTCTCACTACTTGCGTGGTTCATCAAGTTAATCGATCGCATGCTGCCATGTATATAGTATATTTTCTAATATGCATGTGATGTAGTTGTCTTTTGAAGAAACGATAGCCGTAGGCACTTGCCGCTACGTGTTCTGATTTTGGGAACAAATGAACACACTTGTGAAAACACGTACGCCACATCCGATCATCAACATCATCAAATTAACATGATCCTCAACAAGGGGGTAAAAAAAATCCTCAACACGTGATCAAACATGCTTGATCATGAGTCTCTTTCACATGGATTATATTCATGTTCACCATCATGTATTATCACGACAATTAGCATCGGTTCAATATGGACTCTCGATCGGAAACAATAGAATCATTAAAAAAAAGAAAGATATGGACTCTCGGTCGATCGCCACGCGCGTTCACGTCAACCTTACGCACCTCGTTGAAATCGTTCACATGAAATGTTACGAACACTGCGGGACGGACCGACAAAGTATGTCAGGTAGGCCATTGCATACCCTGGGCCATTTGCATGTCAAATAAAAAACTAGCCAATGGCACGTGTCGAGCCGTTGCGATAACCGAGAGGAGACAAACCGTAGTTTGGAGTAACTCCGACAGTCGATTCAAAAGCATAGTTTTCGAGGCATCCGATCATCTCCACTTGCGCGCTTAGACGATGACCCATAAAGGCACACCGTCCTTTTCTTCTTCGCCACCCCTCTCCATCGATCTTAGCCTCCAAACTTCTTCTCTTGCTTCTCCGCTGCACCACCGTTGACCACCTCTCCCTCTTTCTCCGCACCTCCATCGCCGCACAAATGGGTAGCCCTGCACTGAAGCGCTCTAGTCCATCAATGTCCTTTGAACCTGCTTCTCCATTTTTGTCTCCGCTAATGCCGGTGGAACTGGAGGTGGCGCCCGCACATCCTCCACCCCCGTCTCTGCCAGCGGCGCTGGCACCTCCTCTGACCGACTTAGTTGAGACTGTTCGCCTCTTCGAGGACTGCATTGCCAAACACGAGGGCCAGCTTGAGCAGGTCACCGGCGACCTGTCCGTCGTCAATGTGCAAGCAAGCACGCTCGACACAATGGCAAGGGATGTATTTGATAATACATCTCGCTCCTGTTGCCGTCTGGGTCTTGAGATCCTTCACCACCACACCAGCATGGACCCCGCTAGCTACTACGTCTTCGGGTTAGGCTTTGTGGCCGCTTGTCTCGACTTCCTTTACGAGACGATCGGTGAGGAGTATGGGGTGGAGTTTTGTGAGCAACTGGTAAGCGTCGTCAGTCACAAGTTCGGTCTGGTGTTGGAGGTGGCACTGCTGGTGGATGCGGCAGTAGAGGCGGAGGCATCGTGACCCTCGGTCGAAAAAACTACCACAATGTAAAGAGCGCTACAGCCTCACCTGCCATGAACTCCGTGCTTGGAAACGGCAAACGCCCCTTGATGCCACGGCTTGAGAAGCATGACACGGGAGATCAAACTCATGAGTGCATATTGAATACGAAGTGATCATGCGGACATAGCTTGAGGAAACAAGTGCTCTTGATGAAGCACACGTTAGAAAAGAGAGACGATGAGCCAAGGATAAGAACGAATGGAACTACAACAATAAATATTAGAATGGATAAGGCCTTTGCCTAGACTCTAGATTTTATTCACCCATCAAGAAATTTATTTAGTTTCTATAGTATTTATGTTTAACTAATACACCGTCTTGGTTCAAAATATTTGTCACCGGATCGTTCATTTTTGAACTAATCGGTGACAAATGTTTCAAACCAGGAGCGAGGCACTAGTTTCCACTTGAACTAAAATATTTTCTGAACTCAAGCACGTAATATTATTTGTTCTCGATTAATGTGCCTTACTTGAATATACTCATGCGTTCGCTTAAACAAGCTAGCCAACAAATTTAATCCTTGCTTCATGTAGTTATCGCAAATGAAATCTTCTGATCAATACATATTCAACACAACAAGGATTTAGTTTATATATCTAACATTTATTGTATTCCCTTATATAAGCAAAAAACTTACAAAACATTCTAGCTAATGCTGTGTTGGAAAATTTGAATAATATTTGGAAAATTAACACCCTGATAAAAAAATGAATGCACAATCTGAATCATGAAAAAAAAATTAAATTTATGATGCTATTTACTACTTCTATACCGAATTATAAAATTTATATTTTTATTAAATTATTAACAAGTTGTATATATTTTTCAAAGCGCATATCCTTTGGTTAAATCCTAGGTCCGCCATTATTTTGACATGCATGTTAGTTGTCATGCATATGATACACCTCAAACATGATCAACGAGCCTCAAACTATATATATGGCGATCTTTCAACAAAAGGAGAAAACACGTAACGTCGTTATCAAACATGATTGCAAGGTCTTTCAAGTGCATGTTACTTTTCTATGCTAGCTACACCCCAAACATGATCAACGAGCCTCAAACATGACGATCTTTCAACAAAAAGAGAGAAAACACGCGTAACATCATCATACATGATTGACGTCGACATCTCTCTCACATGCATGTTAGTTGTCCATGCATGCTGCGCCCCAAACATATGATCAACGAGCCTTAAACTATATATATGACGATCTTTCAACAAAAATAGAAAACACCTTACGTCATCAAACATGTATGATCGAGGTCTTTTGTGTGTCAAACTAAAAAACATGATCGAGGGTTTGTGATATATATATATATATATATATATATATATTGTGTTAATGAATGAATGTGTGGTGTGTTCATCGTATTCCTTAGGAATGACAATTCATATGGAAGGATTTGATTATTTTTTGGAGAAATGAATGATTTAGTTACCAAGTTAATGTGCTCTAAGTTCAGTGATGTGTTGTCTCTAAGGAGGAGGAGGATTTTGGTTTTCTTTTGTTGTTTTACTTTTCTTGCTTATGCTTATAGTTTTTTCTTGTGATTTGTGACGATATTTCAACTATATATGACAATCATTCAACAAAAAGAGAAAACACGTAACGTCATGAAACATGATCGAGGTCTTTTGCGTCACAAACTGAAAAACTAGAACATTGCACACCCTAGGCCCTTTGCGTGTCAAACTTAAAAACTAAAACTGAAAAACTGAAACACCATGAGATGGACCTACAAAGTATGTCAGGTGGTCTATTGATACCATGGACCGTTTGCGTGTCAAATTAAAAAACAGCATGTGAAGCCAAGATGGGACGCGTAGAGCTATTGCGATAACCGCAGGCAAACTGCAGTTTGGAGTAACTCCAACCCACCCACCGGTTCAAAAGCACAATTTTTGAAGCGCCCAATCATCTCCACTCCCAAGCTTAGACAACGACCCGCTATAAAGTCGTACCGTCCTCTTGCGTCTCCGCCTCACCAGTCCATCGATCGTAGCTTCCAAACTTCTCCTCTTGCTTCTCCGCCTCACCACCTTCGACCACCTCTCGCTCTATCTCCGCACCTCTGTTGCTGCACAAATGGGTAGCCCCGCACCGAAGTGCTCCAGGCCATCGACGTCCTCCGAACCTCCTTCTCCATTTTTGTTGCCGCCAATGCCGGTGGAACTAGAGGCGGTGCCCGCACCTCCTCTGTCCCCTTCTCCTCCCACTGTGCCTGCACCACCTCATCCCTTTTGGGTTCAGGATATTGTCTGCCTCCTCCAATACCGCATCGAAGAACTCGATCGGCGCCTGAAGGAGGCCACACAGCACCTGTTTGCTGTCGTCGAGCGCGCAAAAAAGCTCGACAAATTGGTGCGGGGTGTATTTTTGGATACATCTCGCTCGTGTGACTGTCTAGGTCTTGGGAAACTTCCCATCTATACAAGCATGGACACTGTCGGCCACTAATGCTTCGGGTTAAGCTTTGTGGTCGGTTGTCTTCACATCCTCCACGAGATGATCGTGGAGGTGGCTAGGGTGGAGGGCCACCAGCAACTTATGCAGACCATCGCCCGGAAGCTTCAGACTCAATTGCTGAAGGAGGAGGCAGTGACAGCAGTGGCAGCAGCGGCGGTGGCGCCGGAGGCGGAGAAGGAGATGGAGAAGATCTCCTCTAACTCCAAGTAGAGTAGTACTAGGAGTAGTTTTTCTTTTTCTTGTTTTTTATGTGTTTTCGTAGTTCCTGTTTGTAATATATTTGTTGTTTTTATGTTAACGAAAAATGTCTTTTCTGTTCATGAACAATGCGTCTAATATAGTATCGAAAAAAAATCCTTTCTAAAAAAGGGGCGAGATAATTGGCGTTCAATGTCTAGCTAAGAATTCGTTGTGTTGCGACAATCAACGATTCTTCGTTGGGACTCCATTGAGATCGTGGTTGAGGCTACATTTCTCCTCTTTTGTGTTGTTTCACTCAATTTTTTCATTTGTAGTCGGTGGTTTACGTATTGTGATTGTTATCATCATCTTTTTAAAAAGAAGATAGATGGTGACCAATTTTACCTAATCTTAGCCCGTGATTTATCTGGCAATTAAACTTCACCGAGGCTAAGATTACTGCTATCTTCATACTAAAAGTTCATGGAGAACATACTCATGGATAGACATTAAGGATGGGTGGCCACTTATCAGTTTGCGGTTCGATCTCTGAATCGGGCTCCCGATGTTCTCATCAGTGCATGTCTACAATAAAATTTTAGTTATTGCCTCTCACGCGTTGAGGCACAGAGTGTGACATCCCTGTCATGCATCGGATTCTAAGGATTTTGATGATCTCTTCAAGGACGTGATTTCAAGCAGTTGCACATGTCGACTTCTGGTTCTTGGGACCCTTCCCATCCACACCAGCATGGACTCCGCAGCGCTGACCACTACTGCTTCGGGTTAAGCTTTGTGGCCGCTCATCTCGACGCCCTCCACGAGATGATCGCGGAGGCGGCTGGAGTGGAGGGCCGCCAGCACCTTCTGCACACTGTCGCCCGAAAGCTTCGTACTCAGGTGCCGGAGGAGGAAGAGGCGGCGGTGGCGGAGGGTGAGGAGACCTCCGAGTAGAGTAGGGTTAGGAGTAGCTTTTCTTTTTCTTGTTTTCTATGTGTTTTCGTATTTCTTGTTTGTAATATATGTGTTGTTTTATGTTAATAAAAATGTCTTTTATGTTCATGAACAATGTGTTCTATACAGTATCGAAAAATATCTACTATCTGTTTGTAATTAGGGACCATTTATATTGCATGTATCTGAAAGACTGGAATCCGTTGAAAATTTAGGCAACCTTAGGTAACACTAATACGGTAAAATTTCATAATTGATGAGATTATTTTTTATATAGCTCATACATTGACAAAAAATCGTGGCGCATGTGTATTTTTAGTAGACTATATGTTATCATTTTACCTTTTTCTCATACGTGATCAATGTTACAGAATTCTTATTGTTTACCTTTTACTATACCATGGATTTGTCATCATCCTTTCGTGGACTTGGGTGTTCTATATTTGCATGTCGTTTGCATTAGCACACATACATTTGGCGATTCATATTGTTGTTCGTATTTTTTTGGAATGTCCCACTAGCTAGCACATGACTGCTTTTATATTTTGATCTCCATGCATGACAACAAAGATGAAGAGGAGCTAGCTGTAAAAGCCCTAAAATCAAGGTGCAAAGTTCAGAAAGGAAAATTAAATTTGAATAGGGAAAAGAATTCAAAAAGCAATTGGGAAATTAAACCAATTCAAAGTTCGATAGAAGGGAATAAAAAATTAATATGAGCTCTTGTTTAAATTTTGCCAAAATAAAAATTTGAGTTCACTATTAGCTTCTAAATATTCCGAAATTGGGATGATTACTTACCGTTGGCGGAGTTCTCATATAACAATGGCTATCAAGCAAGCATAAATATGGCGCCGTATGAAGCTCTCTATGGTCGGAAATGTCGCACACCACTCAACTGCTGTGAATCCGGAGAGCGGGTTATATACGGAATTGATATTGTAAATATAGCCGAAGAACGAGTGCGAGTGATCCAAGCAAATCTGAAGGCTGCTCAATCTCGGCAGATAAGCTATGCGGGTAAAAGACGTCGACCTCTACACTTCGACATCAGAGACCAGGTTTATCTTCGTGTCTCTCCGATGAAAGGGATTCATCATTTTGGAGTAAAGGGAAAACTTGCTCCAAGATTCATCGGTCTGTTCACCGTCATGGGAAAATGTGGACCCATGGCCTATCGCTTGGAGTTACCGGTGTCACTTTCTGAAGTTCATAATCTATTTCACATTTCTCAGTTGCGGAAATGTCTTAAATCCTAAACTGAAATCCGCACCGAAGACATTGAGGATCTCCAACCGGATCTCACTTATTCTGAGTTCCAATCTGGATTATCGATGAAAAGACTCGCATCACCAGAAACTGGACTTTGTACTTCTACAGAGTCTTGTGGAGCAACCATACTGCTGAGGAAGCGACATGGGAGAGCGATGACTATCTCCGAACAAACTATCCGGAGTTATTATCATCGCATATCCGATAATCTTTTTACCTCCATCACTTTTATTTGTAATCTCGGGACGAGATTCTTTTAAGGGGGGGGGGGGGGGTGGGGAATGTAAAAGCCCTAAATTCAAAGTGCAATGTTCAGATAGGAAAAGTTAAATTTGAATGGGGAAAAGAAATTAAATGGCAATTGGGAAATTAAACCAATTGAAACTTCAATAGAAGGGATTCAAAAATTCAAATGAGCTCCTGTTCAAACATTGCGAAAATAAAAATTTGAGTTCACTATTAGCTTCCGAATATTCCAAATAGTCTCTATGAAAAGTTTCCAAATTTTTGAAGCTCACTTGCTATTTAATTTACTGGCTCCATTTAATTCTATTCAAATTCAAATTTGAATTTGAATTGTATCTGAAATTTATCCAAATTTGCAATCCAATTTCAGAATCATAATCTCCATAATCAAATTGGCTTCTCCACAATAATCTGGAATCTTTGGATCAATCTATGTGAGTGCTCTGTTTTCCCTGACTCCCCGCCGTTCGATGCTCAGTGCGGCAAACAGCTCATCGTAGGAAAGAAGCTGTATGGCACCCCGGTTGCGTGCCCCCCTCCACTATATTCCTCCTTATCTTCACCTCCCTGGTCGAAGGGGAAGAAACCAGTTCGTTCTTCGCTCCCGAACACAACCCACCGCAGTCTCCCTGCTCGCCCGACTAGCTCGAAATTCTTGCCAAATCACTTCACCCTCCCAATAGCAAAGTGGTACCTAAGCCTTCCCTCTACCTTCTCAAGATTTTGGTTCCTTGTTTCGTTGGCTACATGGCGGCATTTTTGCAGTTTTGCCGGTGCCGCTGTTCGGCCGCCGTGAGGACGCTGCTGCCTCCCCGTCGCGCCGACGCCACATACCCTCTCTCGAGCTGCTTCCAGAAGCAAATAGGATCGCCAAGACATGATCCTTCTCATGGTACAAACCGTTCTTCGTTTCATTCCATATCGAGCAAATGATTCAAGTTTTGCTTTCGGCCTTTGCCCATGAACTAGCAAGCTTCTCTGTTTAATTCGCTTTCTATGTGCAACCATCCTTTAATCCGTTCATGGATATTGATCCATACCTCCTAGCGCATCTATCTGCCAAGAATCAGTGGAAACCATCGAGTAATGGCTGAGCTATTCATGTTTTCCCCACCGCCATTGAGAATCCCGTCGGTCCACTGTCGAAGTCAACTTTGCCGGCGATTCCATCCCTTTTTCTCCCCACGGTCACCTTTCTCATGGTCCCAGGAACATTCCCAGCCTTTCCCCGAGTTTCTTGCGCCATTTCCGACCGATTTCGGCCGTCGCCGAACCCTAGCTCTGCCGCCGCCATCGTACGCTCACCTCCGGTCGTCGCCATCGCGGTTGGACCTCACCAGCGTGTAGCACGCCCGATTTTAGGACTAGGCGGTCACGGCTGAGCCGAATGGAGGTCAATGCAGAAAAGCCCAGCGAGCGCCGCCGCGGTTCAGGTGAGGAGCGCAGCCTGCGTCGCGAGGAAGACAAAGGTCTGTGGGCCCCACCTGTCAGCGATGTTTTTCACTGCAAATCAGCTGCAACACCAGATCGTGTGCGGCTACGTGGGTTAACCCGTGGCCCTTGCTGTGGCCCAGATGTGATAAGCCCATTTGAATGAAGTGGGGCCGGCCGCATTATTTAAACTTTCCAATTGGAAAATAATTTGAGATTTCAATCAAACTTAAAAAATCTATTACTCCTTGCTCAACAATTTCCAAATAAATTCTGGTAGACTCATCTTGCTATCAATTTTTCAGTGGTGCAATTTGATGGACATGAAACTACCATAATTTTCATAATTAATTCTGTTGAGCTAATTGCTTGGGAAATTAATTACTCCTGTTCTGTTAATTGGAAAATTCCCAGTTTTTGTCAGGACACTCGTAAAAATACACTTGATCTCCAATAAGAATTTCAAGTTCATTGGACTTATTTACTGGGTTGATCAGTGTTCCAAATATCTATGTAGTTGAAAATTAAGAAAAGTATAGAACCATTTTTATCTTTTTCCCCAAACTTGTAACATAAACTTCTCCCTGTAGGAAGCTTAGAAAATTTTTGAAACAAATTTTCACAGAACCAGTGGAACCAACTCTAGCATAATCACCTACTGGTAGCCATGACAAAGCTACATATTCAGTTCCAAAATTCAGAGAAGCCTTTTACTTGTTGGAACTTTAGAGACAACAAGCTTCCTTGAACATCTCCAATTTTGGTCCAGATCTTCCTCAAAGATCCTAGTTTCCACTGTAAAAATCCCAAAGCCAATGAAAATCATTTACATACCTGATCAGTATTTATAAGATCTTTGCTATAGTTTTTATATCACTCATGTACTTTATATATTGCATATCATATAGTGACTGAGATCGAGGAGGACCCGGAGCCCTTGTAGAATCTACTTCCAGAAGCTAACTTCCCCTCTGACTCGCAGCCAGGCAAGCCCCGGTTTGCATTTAAGTGCTATTTCAAATTTTGTATTTGTATCACTTATGTCTAGGATGAGTTTTGTGCATTAGGGCTAAGGTGATTGTTACTCCACTTGCATGACCCACAAATCCCATGAAGTATTGGGTAGGTCTAGAGTTTGACCGGTAGACAATGCCATGCTAATGTTTGTAGGAATCCGATAGAAGTCGAGTAGTTGGAATCTACTCGCGAGATAGGATTTTATCACACTGGGTGAATTCAATCGCAGAATGGTTTGGAAATGTGAAATTGAGACTGAGCAGTGGGTAGGATGCAGTGAGATGTGGTCTCACGTGCGTAGCCCCGCTTGTGTCGACTGAGGACCGATCCGTGTGCTGCCCTGCTGGACAAGTTTGAACACTAACGGATGCATACTGGCCATATGGAACCCAGGAAACCGATGTAACTTGATAACTTGGATGTCGAGGCATAGCCCATTGTCGATAGGGGTGGGCTGAGGGTAGTAAGGTGTAAATTAGCCAGCGGGCACAGACACGCTCTGTGCGGGAAGCTTATGCCCGCGATGGTGGGACCGGTTCGGCTTTTGAGTTCTCTTGTGAAAGGTGGCTGCGTATGACGTGGTGAGGAGCACGACATGCTCCTTAGGCACGGGTATACGTGACATGTTATTTGGGTGTGTCCTGATTGCAATCACCGTCCCTCACGGTTATTTGAGTACCGCTTGTTCACTGTGTTGTGACTTAGTAAATACTAAAGAAGTCAGGAGAATACGATGTATTGAAATATAATTGTTTTGGCACTATGATTGCTATAGATTAGGCTCATTCAAGTTACTGTTATTAAACATTTAAGCTGCTGCTATTAACTTGTAAAATGATGATCAATTTACATGCGAGTCATTTACTGCGATATCCATCCCTATGTTAAGTATCCTTGCATGTAGAGTTTCAAGTTTAGGTGAGACAGTTATGTCTTGCTGAGCCTTCATGCTCACGGTTGATATATTAAGTTGTTTGCACGTGAGACTTATGAGGAAGGTCCCGAGGATGAGGCGATGCCCCTGTCGGGGTATACCGCCGAATGGGAGCCCTGCAAGCCACAGTAACTTTGTGTGTGGCTAGTGTGTACCGTTCGTGGGCTGGATGGCTGCACTTTTGCATAGCTAGGTGAGAATTTAGCTATGAATATTATCTTCCACTCTATATTAAATATTGTAAAAGACTTCCGCTGTTTATATAAATAAAACCTTGTATTTTGTCATATTTTTTTCATGTGTGCTGTTGGATGCCACATCGCACGGCACCACCCTCCGCGATTCCTGTAATGTGTGGACCCGGTCCCCATAGCCTGGTATCAGAGCTGCAGTGGGAATAGCACGCTCAAAAAGGGCCTATTTTGAAAACTCAAGAGTAGTCGAGTGAGGATTAGTACTATGCCCACATAAGGTTTATTATAGTATTATTTACTTAAGGTGGCAAGCTAACTTATGCCCTCATCAGGTGGGACATAACCCGATGTGCCCCATAGTGGTGCATCACTATGCAAAGACGTGGGACCCCCGTCGGGTGGTAAAAAACCCGGTCATGTACCTCGATACGTGGCTTAGCTCGGGGCGGCCTATATGGAATGATATGGGACGAATGTTTTTACTTTCATATATATTATTGTGAACTGTTTGCCCTTGTGGGCTGTTCCGTACGGCACCATAGGATTTATCTATCATTTGTGTGTAGATGCAGTACACTAACAATGTTTAAGTAGCTCTAGTAGAAAATGTTGGCGAGTAAATGTCATTACTGCCACCGTTGAGACGTATGCCGGAATACCGGCTTAGGATTTTCTTTGGTGAGGGCGTAGTAATGGAATTGCATTTGAGCTTCATCGGGCACGTCGATGACTCAACAACAAATAAAAATTTCCAACTTAGGACTAAGTTTGAATTTGTAATCTCTGTTTTGGAGCGTGCTGGCCAGATTTAAAATTGATCGTGTGGTTGCTTGGATAAGCGGACATATGTTTTGGGAACTTGAGGAAGTCATCCAGAAGTTTCATTTTCAGCTCCAAGAAAGATTTCAAGATTTAAAACTTGAAAACTTCACTTGAACTTAAAGTGCCCAGTTCCTGGTTCAAACTGTAAACTGGACGGAAAATTGACTAAGTTTGGACCAGCATAACATCCAGTATATTTCACCCCTTAATGTCTACCATACATGGTTGTAAAGCTTATGGAGTCCTCTAAAACTATTATGTTCAACTCCAGATAAGAACCCCCCTCTAAACTAAAGGAAAATTCAAATTTCCAAACTCTGTTAAATGTGGACAGAGACTGGACAGTTCCTATACCCTGTCACTGTCTTGGTCATATCTCCTTATAAAATCAACGAATGACTTCATATAATTCATTTCTGTAATCCCGAGGATGTATACAACAATGTTGTAATTTATGATTCTTGCATATCTTGATGTTTTGTATCTGGAAAAATGTGGACAATATCAGCCTTAAACACAGGAGGTGCTGTCAAAATTTTTCCAGAAATCTGTCAACTTGCAAAAATCATATCTCCTTTTACAGAAATGTTCTGGAGGTAAATAAATACATTATGGAAATATATTTGAGTGTACTGAAATTTTGTAGTTTAACTCAAGTCCTGAATGTGCTTCTAACTGGATTGAAAGTTTGAATTTCTCCAGACTGGTCAGAATGAACAGAAACTGAGACAGAATTCCAGTGTTATATTTCATTTGGCATTTGAATTTGAATTCACTTTCATAATTCAATTTTCACATCCATGATCTGTTTATCAACAAATTTTGTTGAATTTGATTATTTGACTCATTCAAGTACTTCTTTTATAGAGGACGGATGTGATGCTGTTGCCGGACGGATGGGCGTTCTCCACGTGCGCCAACCGTCCGGGCTTCCCGAGCATGTTGCAGGGAGGTGCTCCAACAGTTTGGCTTCATCAAGATGCCATGATATTGGGGTCAAGAGGCATTTTACAAAGGCGTACTTTCATGTACTGTCCTGGTCGACATCCAGGCTAGTCCGCGTTTTTATTGATGGGCTCCTTTTTCGGTCACGATCCAGGGAGCCGTTTGGAGGACATGTGGGCCATTGCAGCGGGCGAAGCGCTTATGAAGATTTGCGAGATTCATCAAGATGCCATGGAGGGGACACAATTTCCTCTTCTCCTGGTCTGTGGTGCTGCTGGTTTTGAGTGGAAATGTCGTTTGGTTGCGGCCTATCAACCATATGGCGATACAACCTCGACAACACTTGGGACTTATGCCGCTGCATCCAGCATGGTGGTTCTCGCACAGGGTGCAATTCTTTGGGAGCAGATCAAAACCTTGAGCCAAGAGATGTAACGGGATGCCACTCTTGATTATATCAATGAGAACCTACATTAATTCCTGGCCCCGACGAATCACCGGCTGAATCAATGCGAGGATCAGCTGAATCACACTCGCACGAGACTGCGAAAAGCTCGCACTGAACTGAGGCAAACTCGCATGGAACTGCAGAAAGCTCGTGATGGACTGCAGGAAAGTCAGTTGGAGGTGCAAAAACAGCAAGAGCGGCTGTTGATAGTCACCGAGGCACGAGACGAAGCCATTGAGGAAGCTCAGAATTGGGAGTACGAGGCAGAGCAACTTCAGGATAATTTGATTGAGGCCGAAGCACAATGGCAACCAGTTGTGTATCCACCGGCTCATGACATATCTGTGAATATGGGTGAGCAAGTTCCTTCAGATCCTGAGGAGGAAGAAGATCCAGAGATACTCGAGTACGCCATTGATGATGCATCGGAGTAGGATGGGGCAGCACTACTACCATCACGTGGCAATGTATAATTAGTGGTTGCTCATGTTTATTTTATAGCCATGTTTGTGTCATATTAGAAATAGTAATGGGTGTGTATGAGATGACAAGATGTGTATGACATCTCATGGAGACAAAGTATAGTTGAGATGTACTTCCGTAGTGGGAGTCCGTCATTTTGGATATCACAATTGTACACTTGGTCATGAGATAATATATCTTGTATAAAGTTTGTACTTCATCAATATATGTGAACGTTATGCAATTATCACATTGTCAATACTCGCACTACTATGGTATAAAATTGTATAAAGAAAACAAACATGTTGCTGATTTAAATCGTGTGGATGCAGAATGGTGCGTACACGTTCGACGCACAAAATGGGAGGCTCGAGCCGGGGTCGTGAGGATGAATCTCTGACCCGGGGGCAAACCGTGACACCACAGCAACAAGTCCCTCCACCACCACCACCTGAACCTCCGAGGACGCTCACGGAGATTCTGGCCGCAGTACTCGGCTCGCGCAACGAGCAAACTGAGTTACTGCATATGTTGGTGCAGAATTCGTCCCGTCATGGGGGGCGACAATACAATGGGCAATGCTAGACCCAACAAAGTTCGTATTCAGACTTCTTGGCGATGCATCCACCGGTCTTCACAGAGGCTGAGGAGCCTCTGGAGGCAGACAACTTTATCCGCATGCTCGAGGCGAAGTTTGGTTTACTACGGTGCACCGAACAGCAGAAGGCGCTATTTCCAGCGCAACAGCTTCAAGGATCTGCTAGTTCTTGGTGGGCGAACTTCATCGCCTCACTGCCGGCTGATCATGCGGTCACCTGGACCGAATTCTGGGAGGCGTTCTGCGCCTACCATATACCTGTCGGAATAATGAGGAAGCTTCAAGAATTTTTGGAGCTAAAGCAAGGCGGGAGGAGTGCCCACTAATACTCCCGTGCGTTCAATCACTTTGCGCAGTTCTGTAGGATCAAAGAGCACGTGGAAAGCTACCAGAGGTGGGTGAATTGTAGATTTAAAAATCTTATGCAGCGGAAACAATTAAATCCCAACCCCTTTGGTAGGAAAACGATCTGTTAAAGAAATCGTGTGTGAGACTAATCTAAACATGTTTCACTGTTACAAAAGTGATAGATATCTGAGAGAATGAAGTTATGAAGACGACACAACAAGAATCACTCAAATCCTTCAAGAGAAACTCAGGTTACGATTGAAAGATAGAACAAAGATCAATCTGTCCTACACAAGAAAAACAGTTTTGGAACGCTACAAAGAAACTCGTGTAGATCATAAAACACAAATCCAATGACCGTAAATTTTGACAGATGATAGATAATCAAGTTGTGAAGACAATCCAAAAAGAATCATGTCAATTGGATCTGTAAAACTCGAGTTATGTTAAAATCACCAGAGAAAGGTAGTGCTGTGCAGAAAACTCGACGAGAAAAAACTTGCCTGGAACAAGTCGGACGAACAAGGCAAAAAAGTTCCTTTCAACTACGAATTTTATTCAACAGAACACAAGAGGAACAATCCCAAAGTCGTCTCTCACGAGCTCTGGCCTTCCTTGCTTATATAACCAGCCCTTAGGCCAACCCAATCTCAACTAGGACTCTAATCCTACTCAAATCACGAATTGAAACTTTCCATAATCGCTTAGGTCTCTTCTATACGCAGATAGAAGCAATCTTAAAAATTCCAAACACCTTAGGAAAGTATCCCACATTCCTAAAACAACTTAAATTCGTGACCCACACGAAATCCTATCATAACCAACTCAAAACATTCCATATTTGAGTCAAAACCAACTCAGCCGCAGCCTGAGTCCATAACCTAGTCGGTTGGACCTTTTCCACCAATTCTTTACGTCCACATATCATCATCACGCCTCGAAACCATGTAGCCACATCCATGCACTCCTTGCACACGTGCAATCATCTTTCAACGACGTCCACGATACCTTCATATGCATTGTTCTTGATTCAAACATGTTGCGCGACCTCCCGATCAACTCAACCACAATTCCTCCCGAACTTGGTTGTTGAACCTCATCTTCTCCCTAAGACTAGTTCAGTGGATCACGTCACCATCCATGTATTGAACTCAAGAAACACCTGCACATGAATAAACAACCAATACTTTCGAGCACAAGTCCTCGACTTGACACACGTTAGTTCTAAAACTACAACATCTTACGTAAGGACCTCAAATAAGCATGTTGCAAAACATAGCAAAATGATATCAGCCTTAACATCCAAAACGCAGCAAAAACTTAGTAAATGAATACTATGCAATCTTTCCATCAATGCAAAGCAAGTACGAATCATTGCAAGATAAAAGCAGAAACACTGCAATCAAGCTCCGAACCTTGCCAAAGCTAATCGGAGCTTGAGCTGGAGCTTACCAAAGCTAGTAGAACCTAGCACCGGAGCTTACCAAAGCTAGTACAACCTAACGCCGGAGCTTACCAAAGCTAGTACAACCTAGCACCGGAGCTTGCCAAAGCTAGTTGGAACTAGTCAACCCAAAAGCCAGAGCTAGAAAAACATGTCGAAGCTAACCAACATAAGTCGGACCTAACAAAACATATCAGAGCTTAACAACTACATGTTGAAGCTATCAAAGACATGCCAGAGCTAAAGACAAAGCTCACCGGAGCTTCCCAAAAACATGTCGGACCTAGACAAAGAAAGTTGGACCTATTGTCGGACCTTGCAGAAGCTCGGAGCTATAGTCGGACCTTGCTAAAAAGGTGTTTTAGCGAAATTTCAGAACTTTTATCATCAAAGCCAATGTATTCACTACAAGCCAATGTATTCAGCACACATAGGTCTCACAATCTCCCCCTTGATGAATTCATTGGCAACACCACTTAAGATCCGAACATTGGCTTATTCACATTGAAAGTTTTGAAAACAATTTCTCCCCCTTTGTAAAACAAAAATTAAATGAGAAAAAGAAATTCTCCCCCTGAGAAGAATCATGCCAAAAACAATTGTGAATATGTGCAATGTGTAATCAATTTCTCCTCCTTGCATACTTATCTTTAAAAATTCACATATTATCTCTCCCCCCTTGACAATGTATTCAACAAGGTTTATAAGACAAATTTTAATGGTTATGAGCATATTATAAAATATACATATAAAACAAAGCTCATCCAAGTCATACTATCAAGTAACTTACACTATCACATCAATGAAATACATAAAGTTGTGTAAGCCATGCTAGAGATCAAATGTAATTTCCAATTTAGCAAGTCATGATCTCACAAACTTAACTATTTCAAAACCTGAAAGCATGACACTTGTTGCTGCATTATATTATTTTTCAAAGCAAAAATTTAGATCGTATGATATTTGTAAGAGATTATATGCGCATCTGCCTTATTCTTAATAACCAAGCCAAGCCTATGTCATTTGACAATCAGAAGTTTAAGGACATGGTTTTACTCATGCACAACTTCTTCCAAGTTCATACCTAAGTGCAATGATAAGCCATCTCAAAAGAAGAAGTGTGATGCATGCATATTCTCTTGATCTTTTCTCATTTTTATTTGATCATAGAAACTCAACATGTGAGTTGATTACATGAATAATTATTTGTGATTAAAAGCACTTGTGAGCATGCAACAAGTTCAAAATAACAAGAAAGTTCGACCATGACCAGATTTAGTGTAAGTATTTATTCCAATTACTAGACATGGCAAAAACTACAAAATGTATAGCATGAGTAATGTAGTAAGAACTTTCAGCATGTAAAAGGAATCACAATGTCATATATATATGAAATATTATGCTCATATTATTTTAAGTTCAGATTCACACATAGACTTCCCAAGTTTCAACCCCCCCCCCCTCAATTTAAGCCATGAGGATGCATAACCATTATTTCACTACGAATGTAACAAAAACGAGTGAAATCCAAAGGTTTTGTAAAAATCTCAGCCAATTGTTGTTCGGTATCTACATGGTGAAGCACAATGTTTTTTTTTCAACATTATCATGGAGAAAGTGATACCTAATGTTAATGTGCTTAGTTCTAGAATGTTGCACGGGGTTTTTAGCAATTCGAATGGCACTAGTGTTATCACAAAATGGTGGAACACTATATAGATCAACCCCATAGTCCTTAAGTGTTTGAACAATCCAAAGAATTTGTGAGCAAGCACTAGCAGCGGCTACATATTCAGATTCAGCTGTGGATTGTGCAACTGAGTTTTGTTTTCTAGAGGACCAAGCAACAAGTGAATTACCAAGAAAATGACAAGCACCGGAAGTACTTTTCTTATCAATCCTACAACCCCCAAAATCAGCATCCGAAAAAGCTTTCAAAGTAATGGTTGAGGAAGAAGGAAGAAAAATGTCAAATTCTTGAGTTCCATCTAAGTACCTGAGAATCCTTTTGAGGGGTTGACGATGTGAAGCACGTGGGTAGGCTTGAAACCGTGCACAAAGACATACGCTGAATTGTATGTCTGGTCTTGATGCCGTGAGGTACAAAAGTGATCCGATCATGCTTCTATATTCTTTTTGATCCATGGGTTCACCATCTTCATCAAGTTTAAGTGTTGTTACTGTTCCAATTGTTGTCCGAAGAGGCTTGCTTTTGTCCATGTTGAGGCACCTTAGGAGTTTTTTTGTATACTTCGTTTGATGCACAAAGGTTCCCTTCTTAGTTTGCTTGATTTGCAGCCCCAAAAAGTACGTGAGTTCTCCCATCATACTCATCTCAAATTCTGAACTCATCATAGCTGAAAAAATGGACACAAGATCACGAGAAGCACAACAAAACATAATATCATTTACATAGACTTGAACGAATAATGAGTCATTGCCATGCTTAAGCACAAAAAGAGTTTTATCAACATTGCCCATGGTAAACCCCTTTTCAAGTAAGAATGTTTTTAACCTATCATACCATGCTCTAGGGGCTTTTTTAAGACCGTACAAGTCTTTGGACAGTTTTTAAACATGATTAGGAAAATCTGGATTTTCAAAACCCAATGGTTGTTTGACATAAAACTCCTCATCTATGTAGCCATTAAGAACAGCACTTTTAACATCCATTTGATATAGCTGAAAACCTTTAGATGCAGCAAAAGCTAACAAAATTCTTATGACTTCTAATCTAGCAACAGGAGCAAAATTTTCATCAAAATCTAGACCTTCAACTTGAGTGAAACCTTGAGCAACCAACCTAGCCTTATTCCTAACCACAATCCCATCCTCACTTTTTTATTTTTAAACACCCATTTAGTTCCAATTAAAGTGTGACCTTGAGGTGGAGGTACAAGTTTCCAAACATTATTTCTTTTATTTTCTAACTCTTCTTGCATGGCAATAATCCAACATTCATTAGTGAGTGCGTGTGATATATCTTTGGGTTCAAAAGAAGAAACAAAAGTAGAATGAGCATGAGAGTTTGGATCGCAAAACCTGGACCGTGTGACTCGTTCGTGCAACCCTCCAATAATTTGCTGTGGAGGATGACTTTTGAGAACCTGGAGGGGAGTGGCCACTTCACAAGCTTCTTCTTCTTCATGTTCATCACATATCGATGAGCTTGTGACTTGAGGAGGATCTGGACCAGCAATGGTGGTTGTTGGTGCTGGCTGTGAATCAAAATCAGGAGCTGGAACAATGTCATTAGCTGGTGAATTTTGGGGCAGTAGCACCACTTCGTCCTCATCTTCAACGAAAATGCTCTCCCCTTGCGGATATGGATCCGGACCTACAATGTTTGAGCTAGTAACTGTGCTAACTTCATCAAAATACACTTCACAAGTCTCCACAATTTTGTTAGTGTCAAGTAAAAGCACACGGTAGCCTTTAGTATGAGATGGATAACGAAGAAACATGCCATCAACAGATCTAGGTTAAAATTTATCAAGATTACCTTGTTTCATAACAAAGCATTTGCAACCAAAGACCCGAAAGTGTGTAACATAAGGCCTATGACCAAACCGGAGCTCATATGGTGTTTTACCTAGCTTAGCGCGCAAGAAAACACGATTTGAGACATAACAAGCAGCTGCAATCGCATCAGCCCAAAATTTCCTAGGAGTTTGATATTCATCAAGCATAGTCCTAGCCATCTCAACTAAGGTTCTATTCTTTCTTTCTACAACACCATTTTTGTTGAGGTACATATGGTGAAGAAAGTTGATGATCTATTCCAATTTTAGCACAAAAGTGATCAAAAGATTGATTTTTAAATTCGGTTCCGTTATCAATTCTAATTGCTTTTAAAAATCCTGGATGATCAATTGATAATCTAAGAAATAAAGTTCTAAAGTGACTAAAAGATTCATTCTTAGATGCCACAAAGTAAACCCAAGAGTATCTAGAATAATCATCAACAATCACAAGAACATACCATTTACCTCCGGAGGATTGATTGCGTCAAGGTCCTACAGTGTCAAGATGCAAAAGTTGACCCGGTTCAGTTGTCATGATCATTTTGAGAGGAGTATGTGAACCTGCAACCATCTTAGCATGTCTACAAGAAGAGCACACAATTTCTTTGTCCCCTTTAAGCTTAGGCAGCCCACATATGCGATCAAGAGCACTAACACGTGTTAGATGATCAAAGCCTACGTGACCAAGTCTACGATGCCAAAAATATAAGTCCTTAGAATCATTAGCAACTAGACACCTATGATTAGAGGAAGACATATAAAAATAAGCTTTAAAAACTCTTACAAACTGTGATATGTTAAAAATAAGCTCACTGTTTGAATTTACAACTTTGCAGCAATTTTTAGTGAAAATAATTTCTAGATTTTCATCTAGCAGTTGTGAAACAGAAAGCAAGTTGTATTTCAGATTTTTAACAAGTGTCACATTCTTCAAAGTGTAGTGATCATTTACCCTGACCGAACCTTTAGCAATTATAGGAGTTTAAGAATTATCAGCAAAAGTAACATTCTCTACACGTGACACAAAAGAGAGTGAGGAGAACCATTCTTTGTTACCGGTCATGTGGCGTGAGCAACCTGAATCCACCATCCAAATGTTCTACTTCCTCAAGCAAGAAACATACATAGAAGCACAATACATCAATAACTGAATATTGGGGTTAGACAGAAGGCATTTAGGAATCCAGTACTGAGTCACACGATGTCCAGCAGTAATAACACGCAAAAGCTGAGATAAAACAACAGTTTTATGAGTCAAAGCTTGAGGATTTTTGTACCCAATTACTGTCCTACGAGATATTACTTGCGTAGCATGAAAAATAGTAGGTTTGGGAGCAAACTTTGCATGTTTTCGACTCATTACAGCGAATTGCACGTTCCTATCATTCGGTTTAGCAAGTGCAGCAAATTTTGCATGAAAGTTATGAGATCTAGAAATCATTCTTTCTTTTTTCTGTTGTTTCGCTAGTTTATAACAAAAATATATGACATGACCATCTCTACCACAGTAGGTACAATGAAATTTAACTTTGTGTTCATGTATAGATGAGCAAGCAACATTTTTATTTGAAACTGAATGAGACAACACTCCTACAAATTTGAAAACCGCTTCTTTTTGTTTAGGATCTGTTTGAATCAAACCACTTCCTAATGACTTTACAATTTTATGTGGATGTGCCTTAGAATGAGCATGAGAGTCAAAACCTAAACCAGTTTTATCATTGCAAGACTTGGAAGAATTCAGCAACAAGTTTAGGTTTTTATTCCCATTACAAAACCGATCTAATGTCCTATGAATGTTATCATGTTTATTGGATAGATCAAGGCAATTTTCACATGAAGTTTTTCCTTTTAATTTGCAATTGGAACAAAATTTAACTTCATGAGAACGTAAAGCATTGTTCAATATAAAAATTTCAGTCATAGCATCTTGTAGTTTCTTATCAAGATCATCTCAAGTAGAAAATTTCAAATCAAATGTAGAACAGCTACCATCTTTCAAGTTTTTATCATTAAGTGCAGCAAACTCTCTATTCATTTCAATTTCTAGCTCAAGTTTATCAAGTGTAGAGGTGTGCGCACTTCTTAATGAGGACAACTGTTCATATATTAAATCATATGAGGGACATGCATCATCACTAGGAATTAAAGTTTTTAAACGGTTGATTTCAGATTCTAGTGATTCAATTTTAGCAGCACTATCCTAAGCTTTTTGTCCTTTTTCTTAACTATAGTAGTGGCACGAGAAATAGCATCACAAATTTCTTTGCAAGTAGGACATACCTCTTCATTGTTGCTGTTGTGTTCTGCATCCTCCATACTTGATCTTGATTTGCCCGCCATGAAGCACAAGTTTACCAAATCATCTTCATCTTTGTCACTTCCAATGTCCACCTCGCTTGAGCCAAGTTCTTGAACTGCGAAGCTAAAACTGTTCACAAATTGACATCCTGTAAAACCCTTCTTTTTCTTCGTATCTTTTGCAGAGGAGTGATTCGTCCTTGTTTGCTTTTCATCTCAGGATGTAGGACCTGAAAGGTTAGGGCAATCTGAATTAAAATGTCCTGTCTTACCACATTCGAAACATCGTTGAGGTCCAAATCTTCCTCTCCTTCTAGTTCTAACATTTTGCAATGCTTTTGAGAACCTAGTAGAGAGAAGTACTAGCTCCTATGGAAATTCCTCAATCTGTTCAAGGGTTAAAGAGGACAACAAAGAAAGTGTACCACAAGATGAAGATTGACTGGACCTAGGCATGTCATGTTGAGAAACAAAAGCAATAGACTTGTTGGGGTTCTTACGTGATACTTTGTCAATTCCATGAGTTTTTAACTTGGAATATAGCACATCTAAAGTAAGTGTACTCATGACAGTAGATTCACGAATAGATGTGACTTTCATCTCCCAAATTGACATATCTAATGCACTTAACAATTGCCTAGCATTTTCATCATCTGAAAAATTAACATTGACACTACGCAAGTTGCTGAGAATTTTATTAAAGCGAGCAAAAAGGTCATCAATAGACTCACCGGGTTGCATCTCAAAGCGCATGTATACTTTATTGAATATGTCTTGCCTTACCTCCTTGATCGTGTTGGATCCTTCATGGTAGTCACAAAGTTCTTTCCACACATCGTATGCAGATTGGAGGTGTGCAACACGGTCGAAGTTGCTTTGAGTTAATCCTTGTATGATCAAGTGCCAGGCCTTGTTGTTGTTGTCAACATCTCTCAGATTTTAGCTGTAACTTGATCATTTGATGGCACTTCATAAGGATTGTATACCTTCTCCCATATTGTGAAGCCTTGAGACTGAATGAAGGCTTCCATACATGCCTTCCAAACCTGAAAATTAATATCACTAAAGACACAAGGTTTTGCGGAGTATTTATCCATGATGATTAGTCAAAATATGTGCAAATCACAAATATTAGAGCACTGTGGCCTGATACCAATTGTTGGATCGAAGAGCACGTGAAAATCTACTAGAGGGGGGTGAATGGTAGATTTTAAATTCTTACGCAGCGGAAACAATTAAATCCCAACCCCTCCGGTAGAAGAACGATTTGTTAAAGAAATTGTGTGTGAGACTAATCTAAACGTGTTTCACCGTGAAAAAAGTGATAGATATCAGAGAGAATTGATTCACAAAGATGAAAAAACAAGAATCACTCAAATCCGTCGAGAGAAACTCAAGTTATGATTAAAAGATCGAACAAAGATCAATCTGTCCTACCCGAGAAAAACAGCTCCGGAACGCTGCGAAGAAACTCGTGTAGATCATAAACCACAAATCCAATGACTGTGAAATTTTGACAGATGATAGATAATCAAGTTGTGAAGACAACCCAAAAAGAATCATGTCAATTGGATCTGTAAAACTTGAGTTATGATAAAACCACCGAAGAAAGGTAGTGTTGTGCAGAAAACTTGATGAGAAAAACATGTCTGGAACAAGTCGGATGAACAAGGCACAAAAGATCCTTTCAACTATGAATTTTATTCAATAGAACACAAGAGGAACAGCCCCAAAGTCATGTCTCTCATGAGCTCTGGCCTCCCTTGCTTATATAACCAGCTCTTAGGGCAACCCAATCTCAACTAAGACCAAAATCCTACTCAAATCACGAATTGAAACTTTCCATAACTGCTTAGGACTCTTCTACGCAGATAGAAGAAATCTTAAGACTTCCAAACACCTTAGGAACGTATCCCACATTCGTAAAACAACTCAAAATCGTGACCCACACGAAATCCTATCATAACCGACTCAAAACTTTCCATATTTGAGTCAAAACCAACTAAGCCGCAGCCTGAGTCCATAACCTAGTCAGTTGGACCTTTGCGACCAATTGTTTACATCCACATCTCGTCATCACGCCAAGGAACAATGTAGCCACGTCCATGCACTCCTTGAACACGTGCAAACATCTTCAAACGACGTCCACAATACCTTCATATGCATTGTTCTTGATTCAAACATGTTGCGCGACCTCATGATCAACTCATCCACAATTCCTCCCGAACTTGGTTGTCGAACCTCATCTTTTCCCTAAGACTAGTTCAATGGATCCCGTCACCAGCCATGTCTTGAACTCAAGCAACACTTGCACATTGAATAAACAACCAATACTTTCGAGCACAAGTCCTCGACTTGACTCACGTTAGTTCCGAAACTACAACATCTTACGTGAGCACCTCACATAGGCATGTTGCAAAACATAGCAAAATGATATCAGCCTTAACAACCAAAACGCACCAAAAACTTAGTAAATGAATACTATGCAATCTTTCCATCAATGTAAAGCAAGTACGAATCCTTGCAAGATAAAAGAAGAAACACTGCGATCAAGCTTCGAACCTTGCCAAAGCTAAACTAAGAATGAGCCGGAGCTTACCAAAGCTAGTAGAACCTAGAGCTAGAGCTTACCAAAGCTAGTACAACCTAGCGCTGGAGCTTGCCAGAGCTAGTGGGAACTAGTCAACCCAAAAGCTGGAGCTAGAAAAACATGTCGGAGCTAACCAACATAAGTCGAACCTAACAAAACATATCAAAGCTTAACAACGACATGCCGAAGCTATCAAAAACATGCTGGAGCTAAAGACAAAGCTCACCGGAGCTACCCAAAAACAAGTAGGACCTAGACAAAGAAAGTCGGACCTTGCAGAAGCTCGGAGCTAGAGTCGGACCTTGCTAAAAAAGGTGTTTTAGCAGAATTTCAGAACTTTTATCATCAAAGCCAATGTATTCACTACAAGCCAATGTATTCAGCACACATAGGTCTCACAAGTACGCGCCTGTATATGTGGGGACGGAAGATAGGAAGAGAGATATATTCTTCTGGGGCCTTAATCCGAATATGAAAGTCCAACTCGCACAATGCAACCGCGGCACCTTCAACGACATCGGCAATGCCGCGATTATACAGGAAGATGCTCAGCGCGAGCTCGTTTCTTATAAGAGGAAATGGAGCGCGCCATCGAGCAGCAGTGGGGGTGGTCCGCAGAAGTACCGCATGGTGTATCGCTCACCATCCGGGCAGCGATGGCAGCCACCGGCGCGACCGCAGCAATTCCGCGATCGATCTTTCAACGCGCCGTGTTTTCAACCGCCAGCTCCACAACAGCAGCAGCAGGAAAGGATGGTCCCACGTGCATATCCACCTCCACCACGTGCACCAGTATTCCATCCGCAGATTGGAGGGACCCCGACACAGTACATGTGCTATACGTGTGGCCGTGCCGGGCATTTTGCGAGGGACTGCCCCGAGCAGCGTCAAGGCAGCGGGCAAGCACCATATCAGGGTGCCGTTCAACCCCGCAGCCAGACCAAGAAACTAGCACCAAAACCTGGCAATGTCCACCACCTAGATCTCGAAGATGTTCCGGAAGGTGAACCCATTATCGCGGGTACGTTTTCTCTACTCCAAAATCCCGTAGTCATATTATTTGAATCCGATGCCACCCATAATTTCATTAGCCAATCTTATGTTGTCAAGCATCAATTACATATCACTCCCACAGAAAGTTCATATTTGTTTTGCTCTCCGAATGGGAAAATAGCAGCGGACATGAAATTCCATAAAGCACAACTTAATATGGGTGGGAATATCTATCCGACTTCTCCAATTATATTAGAGGGTCAAATGCTCGATGTCATCTTAGCGATGTTGTGGCTGCACCGTCATGGTGCTGTTCTCGACATTGTTCCACGTGTAGTCCATTTGAACTGTCCACTATATGAACCACACACTCTCTTTCTAGACCGCCTTATCCAAGAAATTCCAGCCACAGACAACAAGAAAGCCACAAATCTTGAGGACATTCGTGTGGCCCATGAATATCCAGACGTGTTTCCCAAACACCTTCCGGGTATGCCACCGGATAGGGACATCGCGTTCAAGATTGAACTTATTCCGGGAACCACGCCTATTTCTCAGAGGCCGTACAAAATGGTACCAAATGAGTTGGCCAAATTGAAGGAGCATTTGAAGGACCTGCTGGACAAAGGTATCATACGCCCAAGTTCATCACCTTGGGGCTGCTCTGCATTGTTTGTAAAAAAGAAGGACAAGACGTTACGTCTATGTGTGGACTATTGCCCGCTCAATGAAGTGACGATCAAGAATAAGTATCCACTACCGTGCATCGATATCTTGTTCGATCAATTAGTGGGTGCTAGAGTATTCTCAGAGATGGATCTTCCATCCGGGTATCATTAAATAAAAATCCGGCCGAAGGATATATCAAAGACGGCATTCTCAACGAGATACGGGCTCTATGAATATATTGTCATGTCGTTTGCACTTACCAACACGCTGGCACACTTCATGTATTTAATGAATTCAGTTTTCATGCTGGAGTTAGACAAGTTTGTCGTGGTCTTCATCGATGACATTCTGGTGTATTCAAAATCCGAGTAAGAACACACCAAACACTTGCATATCGTGCTTCAACGATTGTGAGATCACAAGCTTTATGCAAAATTCACGGCACCAGATCCGAAATGAACAACATTATCCAACTCATGACCTTGAGCTCGCTGCCATGGTACTCGTTTTGAAAATGTGGAGGCATTATTTACTCGGAAATCTAGTGCACCTCTACACCGATCACAAGAGCCTGAAATATATCTTCACTCAGAAGGAACTGAATATGCGACAGCGAATATGGTTAGAACTGATCAAAGATTATGAGATTGAAATTCATTACCATCCCGGCAAGGTGAATGTAGTTGCCGATGCGCTGAGTGCAAGTCTCACGTCAATAATCTGTCCATCTCTACGATGGAAGAAGACGAGCCGAGTTTATACTTGGTTCCCTATGAAGTGTTATATAATCTTGCTCTCTTCCCTACTATACGAGAGGAGATTATGGAAGCTCAAAAGAAAGACGTGGGTATGTCGCACATTCGGAGGAGAATGAACAATGAAGAAATGCAGTGTTTCCGAAGTGATGAACATGGTAACCTATGGTTCAAAGACCGTATAGTGGTACCCCGTGACATGACACTTCGGAAGAAGATCTTGGATGAAGCTCACTTATCCAAGTACTCTATTCATCCGGGCAGCAACAAGATGTACCATGATTTGAAAACAAGATTTTGGTGGACACAGATGAAGAGAGAAATTGCAAAGTACATATCGGAGTGTGATACGTGTCGGCGGGTGAAAGCCGACCACATGAAGAAAGCCGGACAGCTGCAACTACTGAATATTCCGGCCTGGAAATAGGAGGACATTAGTATGGATTTTGTTGTCGGATTACCTCTCACATTCCACAAGCATGATTCGATTTGGGTGATAGTCGATCGACTAACCAAATCACCTCATTTCGTCCCTGTACATACAAACTGCATCGCCAAGAAGTATGCGGAATTGTATATTGCAAGAGTCATGTGCTTGCACGGAGTTCCCCAAACGATTATTTCCGATCGCAGTGCACTGTTCGTTGCTCGTTTCTGGGAGCAGTTGCACGCATCATTGGGGACGAAACTGATCCGAAGCTCCGCATGTCACCAGCAAACTGATGGTCAAACTGAACTGGTGAATCATGTTTTGGAAGATATGCTATGCGCTTGTGCCATCCACCACGGTAAAAATTGGGATGATCATTTACCGTTGGCGTAGTTCTCATATAACAATGGCTATCAAGCTAGCATCAAGATGGCGTCGTATGAAGCTCTCTACGGTTGGAAATGTCGCACACCACTCAAGTGGTGTGAATCCGCCGACGGGTTATATATGGAATTGATCTTGTAAATGAAGCCGAAGAACGAGTGCGAGTGATCCAAACCAATCTGAAGGCTGCTCAATCTAGGCATAAAAGCTATGCGGATAAAAGACGTCGACCTCCACACTTCGACATCAGAGACCACGTTTATCTCTGTGTCTCTCCGATGAAAGGGATTCATCGTTTCGGAGTAAAGGGAAAACTTGCTCCAAGATTCATCGGTCCGTTCACCGTCATAGAAAAATGCGGACCCGTGTCCTATCGCTTGGATTTACCGGCATCACTTTCTGGATTTCATAATGTATTCCACATTTCTCAGCTGCGAAAATGTCTTAAATCCTCAGCTGAAATCCGCACCGAAGACATTGAGGATCTCCAACCAGATCTCACTTATTCTGAGTATTGAATCCGGATTATCGATGAAAAGACTCACACCACCAGAAACCGGACTTTGTACTTCTAAAAAGTCTTGTGGAGCAACCGTACCGCTGAGGAAGTGACATGGGAAAGCAAGGACTATCTCCGAACAAACTATCCGGAGTTATTATCATCGCATATCCGGTAATCTTTTTACCTCGGTCTCTTTTATTTATAATCTCGAGACGAGATTCTTTTAAGAGGGGAGAAATGTAAAATCCATAAATCAAAGTGCAATGTTCAGAAATGAAAAGTTAAAATTTGAATGGGGAAATGAAATCAAATGGCAATTGGGAAATTAAACCAATTCAAACTTCAATAGAAGGGATTCAAAAATTCAAATGGGCTCCTGTTCAAACTTTGCCAAAATAAAAATTTGACTACACTATTAGCTTCCAAATATTCCAAATAGTCTCTTTGCAAAGTTTCCAAATTTTTGAAGCTCATTTGCTATTTAATTTAGTGGCTCCATTGAATTCTATTCAAATTTGAATTTGAATTGTATCTGAAATTTATCCAAATTTGAAATCCAATTTCACAATCATAATCTCCGTAATTAAATTGGATTTTCCACAAGAATATGGAATTTGTGGATCAATCTAGGTGGGAGAATTGAAGTTGCAGAGAAGGAATGAGGACGCGAATGGTGGGACCCACTGGTCAGAGGGACATTTACGTGAGTGCTCTGTTTTCCCTGACTCCCCGCCGTTCGACGCCTGGTGCGGCAAACAGCTCACCTTTGGCAAGCAGTTGCGTGGCACCCCGGTTGCGTGCCCCCCCCACCCCTCCACTGTATTCCTCTTATCTTCACCTCTCTGGCCGAAGGGGAAGAAACCAGTTCGTTCTTCGCTCCTGAGCGCAACCCACTGCCGTCTCCCTGCACGCTCGACTAGCTCGAAATCCTTGCCGGATCTCTTTGCCCTCCCAACAGCAAAGTGGTACCTAAGCCTTCCCTCTACCTTCTCATGCTTTTAGTAACTTGTTTCATCAGCTACAATGTGGCACTTTTGCAGTTTTGCCGGCGCCGCTGTTCGGCCGCCATGAGGACGCTGCTGCCTCCCCGTTGCACCGACGCCACAGACCCTCTCTCGAGCTGCTTCCAGAAGCAAATAGGATCGCCAAGACACGACCCTTCTCATGGTACAAACCTTTCTTCGTTTCATTCCATATCGAGCAAATGATTCAAGTTTTGCTTTCGGCCTTTGCCCATGAACTAGCTAGCTTCTCTGTTTAATTCGCTTTCTACGTGCAACCATCCTTTAATCTGTTCTTGGATATTGATCCATATCTCCTAGCGCACCCCTCTGCCAAGAATTAGTGGAAATCATCGAGTAAAGGCCGAGCTATTCAAGTTTTTGCCGCCGCCATGTAGAATTTTTTCGGTCCACAGTCGAAATCGACTTTGCTGGCGATTCCATCCCTTTTTCTCCCCATAGTCACCTTCATCATGCTCCCAGGAACATTTCCAGCCTTTCCCCGAGTTTCTTGTGCCATTTCCGAGCCATTCCGGCCATCGCCGAAATCCTAGCTCCGTCGCCGCCGTCGTACGCTCACCTCCGGTCGTCGCCGTCGCGATTGGACCTCACCAGCGTGTAGCATGCCCGATTTTATGGCTAGGCGGTCATGGCCGAGCCGAATGGAGGTCGACGCAACAAAGCATGGTGAGCGTCGCCGCGGTTCCGGCGAGAAGCGCCGCCTGCGTCGCGAGGAAGACGAAGTTCCGTGGGCCCCGCCTGTCAGCGATGTTTTACACCGCGCGGATCAGCTGCAGCACCCGATCGTGTGCAGCTATGCGGGTTAACCCAGTGGCCCTCGGTGTGGTCCAGGTGCGATTGGTTTATTTAAGTGAAGTTGGGCCCGCTGCATTATTTAAACTTTCCAATTGTAAAATATTTCCAGATTTCAATCAAATTCAAAAATCCATTACTCCTATTATATTTGATAAAAATTTCTAAATAAATTTTTGTAGACTCATCTTGTTCTCAACTTTGCAGTGGTGCAATTTGTTGGACATGGAACTCCAAGAATTTGCATAATTAATGCCTTTGATATAATTGCTTGGGAGATTAATTACTCCTATTCTATTAATTGGAAAATTCCCAATTTCGGTCAGGACACTCATAAAAATATGCTTGATCTCCAGTAAAAGTTTCAAGTTCATTAGAATCCATTTTCTGTGTTGATCAGTGTTCCAAATCTCTATGTAGTTAAAAATTAAGAAAAGTACAGAACCATTTTTAGCTTTTTCCCCAAACTTGTAAAATCAATTTCTCCCTGTAGGAAGCTTAGAAAATTATGAAACAAATTTTCATAAAACTAGTGGAACATCCTATACCATAATAACCTACTGGTAGTCATGAAAAAGCTACATATTCAGAACAAAAATTCAGAGAAGCCTTTTACATGTTGGAATTTTAGAGACAACAAGCTTCCTTGAACATCTCCGTTATTTGGTCCAGATCATCCTCAGAGATCCTAGTGTCCACTGTAAAAATACCAAAGCCAATTAAAATAATTTACATACCTGATTAGTATTTATAAGATTTTTTTCTATAGTTTCTATATCACTCATGTACTTTATATATTGCATATCATATAGTGATCGAGATAACTTCCCCTCTGACTCGCAGCCAGGCAAGCCCCGGTTTGCATTTAAGTGCTATTTCAAATTTTCTATTTGTATCACTTATGTCTAGATAAGTTTTGTGCATTAGGGCTAAGGTGCTTGTTACTCCACTTGCATGACCCACAAATCCCATGGAGTCTTAGGTAGGTCTAGAGCTTTGCGGGTAGACAATGCCATGCTAATGTTTATCGAAATCTAGTAGAAGTCGAGTAGTTGGAATCTACTCACGAGATAGGATTTTATCACACGGGATGAATTGAATCAAAGAATGGTTTAGAAATGTGAAATTTAGACCGTGCAGCGGGTAGGATGCAGCGAGACGTGGTCTCACATGCGTAGCCCTGCATGTGTCGATTGAGGACTAATCCATGTGCGGCCCTTCTGGAAATGTTTGAACAGTGCTAGATGCATAATGGGCATATGGAACCCAGGAAACCGATTTAACTTGATAACTTGGATGTCGAGGCATAGCCTACTGTCGATAGGGGTGGGCTGAGGGTAGTAAGGTGTAAATTCGCTGGCGGGCACAAACACGCTCCATGCGGGAACCTTATGCCGCGATGGTGGGATCGGTTCGGTGTTTGAGTTCTCTTGTGAAAGGTAGATGCGTATGACGTGGTGAGGAGCATGGCACGCTCCTTAGGAACGGGTGTACATGAACTGTTATTCGGGTGTGTCCTGATTGCAATCACTGTCCCTCGCAGTTATTTGAGTACCGCTTGTTCACCGTGCTGTGACTTAGTAAATACTGAAAAAGTCAGGAGAATACAATGTATTGAAATATAATTGTTTTGCCACTAAGATTGCTATAGATTAGGATCATTAAAGTTACAGTTATTAAACATTTAAGCTACTGCTATTAACTTGTAAAATGATGATCGATTTATATGTGAGTCATTTACTGCTATATCCATGCCTATGTTAAATATGCCTGCATATAGAGTTTCATGTTTAGGTGAGACGGTTATGTTTTGCTTAGCCTTCGTGCTCACGGTTGCTATATTAAGTTGTTTGCAGGTGAGACTTATGAGGAAGGGGCCGAAGATGAGGCGATGCCCCCGTCAGGGTATACCGCCGAATGGGAGCCCTGCACGCCGTAGTAACTTCGTGTGTGGCTAGTGTGTAGCATCCACGGGCTGGACGGCTCCACTTTTTCATAGCTAGGCTAAGAGTTTAGCTATGAATATTATCTTCTGCTGTATATTGAGTATTGTAAAAGACTTTTGCTGTTTATATAAATAAAACTTTGTATTTTGTCGTATTCTTTTCATTTGTGATGTTGGGTGCCGCATCGCACGGCACCACCCTCTGCGATTCCTGGATTGTGTGGACCCGGTCCCACAGTAGCGGTCAGACAATGAGCAAGCAGCTAGTCCATACTATAATTAAGAAGTGAGCAAGTTGTCCAAAGAAGTCTACCCCTTTAGCTACATGCACCATGTGCAGGAATCGACGCGACGGGACATGTAATTAATCATGATTGCATGCGTAAACAAGGGAACGGCTAGTGTCAAATTGTCCACGCCCGGAAAACTTTTTTCGTTCTTCTTGGCGTGCCACAATAGAGATTTTGACAATTCAATTTTCACTACCTGCTCCTTAAATTTCAGTCCCGCCTATTGTAACCCTATTTTAGCAACGATGAGTATAAATGGAAACACTAGCCTCCATTCCCGACACATCGCTACCCCGCCCTTCTGGTGATCTCGCAGTATTCCAAATGTATTGTCTCTCTGTCCTGTGTTCCAAACTTGTATTCCTAAGAAATTCCCGTGTTTTCATTTCCCACGGTTTTTACAAATTTTTCCCCATGGATCTCGCAGTGACGCATCGAAGCTCTTGGTGGTGGTGACTCATGGGTACAACACCGTGCAACCAAGTTTGACAAGCTGCACTGAACCTCTTCGTCACCAACACCTCCCTACGACATCTTGGACTCCAGTATTGTGCTAGGTAAGTTCTACACGATCCATGCCGTCTTTTTATAGAGCTATATTGGCTAGGTTCTACACGATCCATGCTGATATGCGAAGATTAAACAAATTAACAAAGAAGAAATGTGCTCTTATGTTTCACGAATTTAGTTATATATATATATATATAGTATACTACATCTGCCCCGAAATAAATGTCGCTCTGACAACTTATTGTGGTAGTGTATTTCTAGTTCAATTCCTCACCGGGAATGACAAATATTAAAAATCGGAGGTAGTATGTAATTTCTAGATTTAGAAGTAAATGACGCACAGGTTATCTAATCGACCACTCCTGTTGTACTTTCATTCCTGTTTTACAAATTTGTATTCCTAAGATTTTCAGTTCCCATAGTTTTAAACTTTTTTCTTTCTTGTGGCTTTCTCGGATCGTATGTTTTTCCTATTCCTTCATTTCTAATTCCTCCGTCCCAAACAAACACTATCAGTTTATAGAAACCACAACGTCCAATCCAAAATTTGTGTCGGTCATGTAATCTGTTGATCTCACTGTTATTTGGAATGACTACTTACAATGTTCTTTACTTTAGGAACAAGACATCAAACCATGATGTCGTCTACAAGCATTCACGGTGGCCAAGAAGCACCTGGTATAACTAAAAATGTGTTTACTATCAAAATAAAAAAATTAGAAAACTTTATTTCCTTTGCATGGTATGCAGAGAATATTGCAGCACATGATGTTCAGGAACCCCGAGATTCTTCACTCCCTGGTACTACGATGCATGAACCAACAACAGGTATAGATATACAAACCAGAAATACTCCTTCTGTCATAGTGTAAATTTACTTTTGGAGCTTAGAAAAATGTCCCACTCCAACTCTATCGTTAGCTTCCAACCACCCATATCACATCACATTACTACCTTCCTTTCTACCGTGCCATTTGTTTTGGCAGAGCGTGTTAGGTTTTTTACTCCTTTGGCATTGAATTTGGGACATTTTGAGAGACTACGTTCTGTCCTTTAAATGTATTGATGATGGGTATCATGGTCATCTGCATTCTTTCCTAGGCTCTACTAATTGTTTTAGCATGCCTTGCGATTCTACTTTCTTAGTTTTTTTTAGTTAAAGTTCATCAGCCTGTGTGATGGCGTGATTTTTTATGCCTCCACGCCGTGCTCTCTTGCCGCCGGCCACTCCAGCCGACACCGGCGCCCACTCCCTGCTGCTGGTCACTTCAGTGTCCTCCCAGATGCGTCTCCCTCACCCATCACAACATCCCATTCTTCGCGTGCCACGATGACCCCGCCGCCCGCAAATCCTAGGCCATTACACGCCCTACCACCAATCCTCCTCGAGAGTTGCTCCGGGTGATCTCGGCCAGACCAAACCCTCGCTTTGTTAAGCGTCGCATGGTGGGACTATGCAGTATTGCACCTGCAGTAGCTGCCATTGACAAGTGGACCCAATGTCTCATGGGCCCACATGTCAGTGGCAGCTACTGCATGTGTAGTACTGCAGAGGATTTCAATCCTGCAAGCTGTCTGGCTTATCTGTCTTGCATTCGCCATGTGCTACCGCTGGCATTCATTACCCGCCCCACAACAAATTCTCTTCGACACGCGCTCCGGCTGATGTCAGTCAGACCGAACTGGTGAACCCTATTTTTGTCTAGTCTAGCGTTGCCAGCTGCATGCCCACCACCTCAGTCTTGTCTGCTTCGCTGCTAGACTGAAAATCCGCTATAGTACTACAAGTGTAGTTGCGCCATTGACATGTGTACCTGAAGGCTCATTCTAGGATATGAACAGCAACAAGGAAGTCAACAATGTACTCCCCCTCCCCCCAGATCAAAATAATTGTCATTCAGACAGTCCTAACTAGTTCGTTTTTAACGACAATTAATATAAACCAGGAGGGAGTAATACAGAACAAAATGCAGCTGCGATATGGTCATCCCACGCTCGTATTTGGAGCCTTGTACTGAAGATTGTATGAACATAAGACTTTCCTTATTTTCACACTATTCGCACATGATACTAAACGTTGTCAGGCGGTATTTGCTTTAATCGTTTATCATGTGTATCAATGTAATAGAAGGAAGGAAGTTAGGAAGAGGTGTGGCTAAAAGACTTAAGGTTGCTAGCATACGCTATGCATCCCGAGTTAGTCGAACAGAGAATGTGAAGCTACCAATTTAGTTCTCCACTAGGTTGGGCGATGCGGTTGGTATTAATTAGCGGCACTTTGTCGACAATGTGGTTATGTTAACAAAAAACATGCACTACCCCTCATCGGTGTAAGGAAGTGGGTAGGGGTTGGCGATACTAACAAGAGAGAAATAGTACGAGACATTCTAGTTAGTATCGGCACACCCCACACAAGTAAATTTTTTCTTGCAATCTCCATCTTGTACATTTACAGCAACGCGTTATACAATGTATACAATTTTTGGGACAAGGAGGGCACACAGGAGAGCGCAAGAAAAATTTTGAAAATTGCTGGTTAGCGCTACAAGGGGTGGCACTTGACTTTGCATGCCACCTATAAGAGTTATTCAACCGATGAAGAATGTATACAAAACAAGCCTGATGATGTAGCAACACCCGAGTGGTTGCACCTAATAGAATATTTTTGGTCTGAGCGGTTCAAGGTCAGCTAACTTTTTAATAGCTTCACATCGTATAAAAACTATTTGATTTACATTCATTCATAGAATTAATTATTAAAATTATTGCAATCAATAAGCAGGACCAATTCTCAAGATCAGAGAAGACAAAAGACAAAACACTTGCTTGGCTCCAAATCCTATGCCCAACATAGTTACGAGAAGGTATGAAAAATAAATCATGCTTTTACTTTGCGCTGCAATCAATATGTATACCTACATGTTGAATTTTACTTGTATTTCATGTAGCAAGACCCAGAGACCGGAGAAGAACCCAGTGACATACAACTGTTTGAGGCAAGCCATTTGAAGAACAGTGAATGGGCAAACGAGCAGGTGGAAGCTGTACATATGAGTAACACTTCAAACAATCCCTAATTCAATAAATATTTGCAATGTACCTGTGACTTTTCTTTTTGTATATAGAGACGGGGACGTGCCCAAGTGGACGACAAGGAAGCTGAGAAGGGAGGCCCAATTTCAAATGATGAGAGAAACCACATCTTCTAGCATTGTTATAGATCCTAGGTCCTGAACGTGATGCAAGATCATAGGTTCGAGGGTGTTGTTATATGGCTAACCCTACTGGTCCTGAACGTGAACGTATGTGTATCCAGATGGCGGAACACCTCAATGATGGAGTTTGAAAATTACAATATCGAAATGGAGGCTTTAATCACCAAGTGCAGGAGTTGGAAGGAAGAAATGATAGCTTAACCCCCCAGATGGACTACATAAACCAAAAGAATGAAGGGTTACACCTTCAACTCCAGAACTTAGAAGGTCAGATAGCAGCTGATCGCGAACAGAGAGCTCAAGAAATGGAGGACATTTTTCTCTCAATGATGGCTGAAGTGCGGAAAATGTTGGAGACTCCACAAAAGGGACAACAAAAGGGAAAGGGCAACGAAAATAAGGCACCTATTCCATTTAGTCCCGGTAGTCTTAGGCAAATTTTTAACATGCAAACATGTCGCGTTAGTAATACTTGAGTATTGTTATGCGTGTTGAAATATCAATTGATGGATGTTTATTGTTAAACTCATGATTCTGTTGCTACTAATTTTCAAACCTAGTGCATTAGGATTCTATTGCCGCTAATCATAAAACGTGGCATTACAAATTTCTTGTCACGAATGATAAATTGTTCCAATAGGAAACTATTGCCACAAATTAAAAAATGTTGCAGCATAAACATTTGGCCACAACTCAAGAACGTTGCACTAGTCTACTTTGGAAACCACTCAAAAAACGTTGCATTACCACACTATTGCCACAGATGACAAAATGTTGCATTACACCTCTATCGCTACAAATCATTGAACATTGCATTACAACCGTATTGCCACAGAAAAGAAAATGCTGCATTACGATCCTATGGCCACTAACCAGGAAACGTTTCATTACAAACTTATTGCCACAAATCAGGAAATGTTGCATTACAAACCACACTTGTGAAATTGTTGCAGTGAAATACTATTTGCCACGGATGTTACATCGTCATAGTACCATACTATTTGCCACGGATGTGTTATCGTTGCAATACCATACTATTTGCCACAAATGTGAAAATCGTTGCAATAACATACTATTTGCCACGGACGCTAAATCATCGCAGTACCATACTATTTGCCACAGATGTGTTATCGTTGTAATAACATATTATTTGACACGAATGTTTAATCGGTGCAATAACATACTATTTGCCACAGACGCTAAATCGTCACAGTATCGTACTATTTGCCACAGATGTGTTATCGCTGCAAAACCATACTATTTACCATGAACGTGAAATTTTTGCAATAACATATTATTTGCCACGGATGCTAAATCGTTGCAGTACCTTACTATTTGCCACAGATGTGTAATCATTGCAATACCATACCATTTGCCACGAACGTGAAGTCATTGCAATCCGTACTATTGCCACGAATGTGACATTGTTGCAATACTGTGATATTCATTGCAATATGTCAAATCGTTGCAATACCAAACTATTTGCCACGGCTATGAAATTGTTGAAATAACATACTATTGCCACGAATGTTAAATCGTTGCAATACCCTGCTATTCGTTGCAATAGTTTAAATCATCGCAATACGTTAAATCGTTGCAATACCATATTATTTGCCACGAATGTGAAATCGTTGCAATAACATATTATTGCCACAAATGTGTAATCACTGCAATACCATGTTAATCGTTGCAAAACGTAAAATCATCGTTGTTAAATCGTTGCAATGCCATACTATTTGCAACGAATGTAAAATCGTTGCAATAACATAATATTGCCACGAATGTGTAATAGTTGCAATACCATGATATTCATTGTGATACGTTAAATCGCCGCAATACGTTAAATCGTTTCAGTACCATACTATTTGCCACGAATGTGAAACGTTGCAATAACATACTATTTGCCACGAATGTGGAATCATTGCAATACCGTACTATTCATTGCAATACGTCAAATCGTCGCAATATGTGAAATCAATGCAATAGCATACTATTTGCCACCGATGTAAAATCGTTACAATACCATACTTTTTGCCACGGATGTCAAGTCATCGCAATAACCTAATAGCACGGGACTTATGCCAACGATTCGCAAAAACTATCGCCATGCCCTTTTTCGTTGTAACAGTGACCTATTGGAACAAAAAATGACCTATTGCCGGGAATTTTTTCGTTGCGATAAACTGGAATCCTTGTAGTGATACACTCGTGCATTCTTTGTAATCTTTAGAGTGTATTAGATCATCTTTTTCTTGCTGTAATTTTGTGGGAGCCCTCAACGTGTGAGGTTGCCCACCAACTTGGTGATTACCGCATGATAGTGGAACTCAAGTCAAACTTGTGTGGTGACTTGATGAGGGAAAAGGGTTTGAAGAGACCTGGCTCTTTGTGGGCTTCCTTAACGAGGACGTAGATCTCTTTGGTAAGATCGAACCTCGATAAAAATCCGTGTCTCGCATGTTCCATTCTTTTACTTTTGCAAGTTTTATCATCTAGGGCATTAGAATTGATCAATCACGTAATTTGTGTTTCACGTGAAAATTAAGCAACCTTATCTCTTGTTCAAGGTGTAAGAATAGTAATTACATTCCACTGCCATTTGATTTGGAATTTTTGACTAAACACTTAATCCTTTCGTAGTAATTGAATAACTGGACTAGTCTGTATCTCATACCAGACAAGTCGGGTCCCTCGGCCTTTAACGTATTTGTTAAGTATTGTAGCAAAACTGTTAAAGCCTATTCACCCCCCTTCTAGGCCACATTCAATTGGTATCATAGCTGGTTCTCCATTTACGAGACTCACCGCTCGGAGAGATCAAAGGTCTCTAAGAAGAACAACGAGATCCCGAAGGTGCCCAACACCAAAGATGAACATGACACCAAGGCATCCAATGTACCCAAGAAAAACAAACACGATGATGAAGAAGTGCATCAACTCAAGGTGCTTCTAAGAATGAAACTTCTAAGCAAAAAGGGCATGGAAGAAGACGAGAAGACGAAGGGGAGTGGTCATCATGACTACTCCCAAAATCTTTCTAATTATGATCATCTTAATTATAACAATCATTATCTTTAAATTCGTATGGGAAAACCTCCTCATTTCGACGGAAATGATTATACAATGTGGAAGTATAATATGAAAATGCATCTTATCTTCTTAAACCCTAGTCTTTGGCATGTTGTGTACAGGTATAGATATCCCAGATACCGACGACGAACTCACTCCTGAGCAAAAGCAAGAAATTCACCGCAATGCACAAGTTGTTGCAATAATCACTTCATCCTTGAGATGAGAAGAGTTTACCATGATTGATCAATGGGAAAGTGCCAAGAAAATATGGGATACACTCAAAACTATCTATGAAGAAAATCACTCAGTTCGTGAAGCAAAAATTGAAATGCTTGAAGGAGATTTGGGGAGGTTTGGGATTAAGGAGGGCAAATCACCTCAAGAGATGTACAACCGAATGAAGGCGCTCATCAACAAGATACGTGCCTATGGAAGCAACAAGTGGACAGACCATGAGGTGGTCAAAATGATGATTAGAGCATTTATGCCAAGGAATGTCACCTTGTGCTCTATGATCCGAGAAAGCCCGGGGTTTCACAAAATGACTCCGGATAAACTGTTAGTCAAGATTATCAACCATGATATGACGGAGAAGGAGGCCCAATATGTCAAAGCTCTCAAAGCAACATACCTCCTCCAAGAAGAAGGAAGTTGCTCTCAAAGCAACTTGCAAGCCTAAAGGAAAGGAAGTTCGTGAAGCACAAGATGAAGAAGACACAAGTGATGTGAGCACCAAGATGGATGATGAAGAGATGGCACACTTCATCAAGAAATTCAAGCGCATGATGAGAAGAAGGAAGGGCAGCAACTCAAGTGATGGGAAGAGTAAAGAGAAAGGAAAATCCAAGGCACGAAGTACCTGCTAGAATTGTGGCGAGTACGGTTACTTTATGGTTGAGTGCACATATGAAGAAACTAAGAAGAAGAAGGAAGCGAAGCACAAGAGAAGAAGACCTCCAAGAAAAGGAGGCAAGTGTTGACGACTGTTATACCAATTTCACCTATCAATATAACTCGAATATGTGAAGGAAATTTTATTTCTTGCACAAATCACCTTTCTATTTAAAATATTTCCACATGTCCTTGGAGAAATAGTGCATGTCGGGAATTACTGCAGGAAATGAGGTAAAAGAGGGGGAGCAATCCTATAAAATACCATCCCAGCCAATCAAGCGATCACATGTGGCACCACCTGGATCAAATGGCCCATAAACAGAAGTATCTGAGGCCATCCAATGGTATAGCACCCATATCAATAGATGGGACCCACCTAGCAGTGACCTGGAGAAAGCACACAAGAAATTGTGCAAAGACCAGGTCGCCCAACCCCCCTAGTCGGCCAACCTAGTCCTAGCGCCAAACTCAGTCAATCACCAAGTGTTGGCTCCTCCAGGCTTAAATAAGTCAGTGGTGACTGATTTGCGCGCTTTTAGTGTTGGCAACCGACCGTTCTCCACCTATAAATAGGACCCCCTACCCTCACTTCACACACGCACCATTTGAGTATTCATCCATTGTATACACTATTCTCCATAGGTTTAGAGGAGTATAGGCTGTAGAGAGGAGAGCCTCTAGTTCATAGTCCAAGTAGGAGAGGAGTAGAAGGAGTCTCCTCCCAATTCCTAATTGGGAAAGGTATGGCTCTTATATTCCTATTTGTATTTGTGACTTTTTCTTAATAAAGATGTTATCTTTAGTCTTCCATTGTCCATATACTTGGATGAAGCGTTTCTTGTTTGATTGTGGATTCCATATATGTGGTAGGAGTTGTATTTATGATTATGCTATACCATTCTCATTATATCATCATAAATACTACAAACCTCCACTATAGTCTAATTAGCTATGACATGATTATGTTAATATGAATCACTTATGCTATGAGTTAACATAGGTTCAACGATGATTTAGTTCATGGGCTTAGGATGGCTTGTGCCTAGGCTCATAAGGTAATTACATAATGTGCTAGCATCGTGCAAGGATAGATAAGTAGCATTGAATATCTCGTAGAACCACGGATTGAAGAGTTAGGCAGTAGGTGGTGACAGGCCTATCTGTCCTTCATAATCCTCCACGTTCTTCTATGTTATAGGCTCTTGGCAAGAGTCGTCCAAGTATTGCTTGGGGTAAACCCATGCCAGATTTGTTAATCCATATAGCATGAGAATTCATAATTAATATAATCATTAGTAACTAAGTTAGGTTATGTATAAGTACATTAGAAGAACAGTAGGAGTATCTACCTAACTCTTAGCCTAGTCCCTCTTTACCTCATTTACCCCTTTTAGGATAGAATGCTCTTGTGTGTGTCACACTACCTCCAATTATCCTTTATCCATCGTTGCTAGAATCCTACCTAGACCAACCTAGTCTCTCCATTTGATGATTGCTTTGCTTCCACCTAGCCTTCCTTTGGGAGAGTATAAATGACACGCTTTGGCAGTACTCTAAAAGGGGAAATGCTACATCGATAGATTTTGTGCGCTTGCGGACTTACATCTGTAATCTAAAAACTAATAACAAGCATTTCTGGCATCCCTGCTAGGAATCCATTGTTAGTAGTGCGTAGGAAATATCAACAGCAAGCTTAGCAAGTGCACATTGGCAAGGAGTGGGACTCAAATGATGAGTCCTCCTCCGATGAGGAAGAAGAGATGGCTACCATTGCCATCAAGAAGCCTAACAAGAAGTTTACGCTCTTCCCAAACATGGGAGGATGGGATACTCATAATCATACTTGCCTCATGGCTAAGGAAGGCAAGAAAAAGGTTCGACGTACACCTCGCTCGCTTAATTCCTCCATTGATGATTTTGATAGCTCTAGTGAAAACGAGGAAATGCTTAAAGGTCTGAGTAAAACTGCATTAAGGAAAATAAAAATGTTGTCGGATGAAATTTTTGAGAAGGAGGAGCTTGTCAACCGCCAAGAAGATATGCTCGTCCGTGAAAGGAAGATATATCTAGAGGTTGAGAAGCTCCATGAGCTTGAGAAGGACAAGAGCAAGGCACTTGAGCATGAGCTAGCTTTGAGTAAGGAAACTTACTCAAAAATAGAAGACTCACACATTGTAATCAAGGACAAACTTGCTAACTTGTCAAAAGTTAACAAAATCCTTGAAGTGCAAGTTGAGTCACTCAAGTAAAGTGGCACTTCCTCCTGCAAGAGCTAACCTTCCCAAGGTGTAAATTCGACAACAACTAAAACTTGTATGTGTTGTAGTAAGAAGAATATTGTTAAACATGATTCCTCTGTTTTACATGCTAAACATCCATCCCAATGTGGCATCATTGACAAGGAAAAAATTAAATGTGCACGTAGTGCATATATGGTCACAAGACCCCCTAACGTCAAAGATGGTCTTGGGTACACAAAAAATAAAAAGATTCTTGCTAATGTTCATAATAAGAATCATATTGTGTTTGTTAAAGAAAACTCGCATGAATCTGAAATGCAAACATTGTTTCATATTTTTGATGCTTCTTATGTACTTATGAGAAAAAATATGGATATGTTTATACAAAGTATGCAGGGCCACGCCACAAGAACCCAAAGACTTGTGTGTGGGTGTCCAAGACACTTGTTACTAACCTCTGAGGACCCAAGCAAGCTTGGGTACCTAAACCAAGAAATAATCTTTGTTTTGCAGGCCTACTCCTCCGGAGGATCCAAATGGGTGTTGGACCGTGGATGCACCAATCACATGACCAGAGAGAGGAGTATGTTCGTAGAGTATGAGGAAAACACGGATCAAAGTGAATGACTTTATTTTGGAGACAACGGCCAAGGAGAAGTCCTTGGCAGCGGTAAAATTGAAATTTATTTGCAACACACTCTTTCTAATGTTTTACATATTGATTCTTTAGATTAAAATCTTTTGTCCATATCTCAACTATGTGACAAAGGATACAACTGTTTATTCACTAATGCGGGTGTGACAATTTTTAGAAGAATCGATAACTCAATTGAATTCAAGGGAATGTTGAAGGGAAATCTTTATCTTGTTGACTTCAACAAAGATAAGAATGAACACAACACTTGCTTCGTTGCAAAAACTAACATGGGATGGTTGTGACATAGATGGCTAGACCATGTCGGGATGAGGAATCTACATAAACTTCTAAAAGGTGGTCACATCCGAGGTTTAAAAGATGTTGTGTTTGAGAAAGATAGGTCGTGCAACGCATGGCCGACAGGAAAACAAGTTGGAGCACCACACCTTGCCAAGAACGTGATGACTACATCCAGACTGCTGGAACTTCTTCACATGGACCTCTTCAGTCCAATTGCCTATATAAGCATTGGCGGTAAAAAATTGAGGAGTACCTAGATGAAGATGGAATAAACATGAGTTTTCGGCACCCTACTCCTCTCAACTTAATGGGGTGGCCAAAAGGAAGAATTGGACTCTCATCGAGATGGCGGGGACAATGTTAGATGAATACAAGACTTCGGACCGTTTTTGGGATGAAGCGGTAAACACCGCTTGTCACGCCACAAACCGGCTATATCTTCACCGACTTCTGAAGAAAATGCCATATGAGCTCCTCATTTCTAACATACCCAATGTTTCATATTTTAAAGTATTTGGAAGCAAATGTTTTATCTTGAACAAGAAACCGCGGACTTCAAAGTTCGCTTCGAAATTTGATGAAGGGTTCTTGCCTGTTTATGATTCGAACGCCTAAGCCTATCATGTATTCAATGAAGTCTCTGGCATTATTGAAGTAGCACATGATGTAGTGTTCGATGAAACTAATGGCTCCCAAGTGGAGTAAGCTGATAAGTGTGTGCTAGATCAGGAAGAAGCCTCATGTCAAGCGTTGACAAGAATGACACTTGGTGATATTCGACCGCAAGAGCAAGCACAAGACCCAAGTGCTCAATATATACCTCAATAGGATAGCAATGATCAACGGGAGCCTCTGCACAGGATCAACAACAGCAGGATTAAAAAGGTCAATTTAATCATGGAAGCAATGATCTAGGGGGAGACACTGACAATGAAGATAATGAAGAACAAGTGACCTCACGAGTGCCTGTAACACCCTCATTTTCATGCATCATGCCCTACAAACATCCATATACATGTTTTACATTAATCCACATCAAGAGGAATGAGGTTTAAACTGATTTGGAACAAAACCGCACTTAAATGCTGAAAAGTGCGGACTAGTCCAATTTTGATGACGACTAGTCCGATTTCTCTCTGACTTCAAACAGACTTGTCCGTTTTTGCTGCAGACTAGTCCGATTTTGCCTCTGGAATTTTTCGAAATTGTCCGATTTTGTGCGGACTAGTGTGATATTCCAAGAATCCTTGAAAATTTGCTAAGTTCCTGGACTTGTCCGGACTAGTCCGGTGTTCCAGCGGACTTGTCCGATTTCCTCTCTGACTAAAGTCAGACTTGTCCGATTTTTGGCCAAACTTGTCCGATTTCTTTCTGACTAACTTCGGACTAGTCCGGTCCTGTTCGAACTTGTTCGATATTTCGCGACTCCGAATTAATCCTTTGTTTTACGACTTGTTTCTTGGGTTTCACATTATGTGGTCCTAGGGACGTCGTGCCTAACTCTTTTAGAGCCCATGTGGGACTCTAAACCGGCCTCTATTCATCTCAAACTTGAAATCCATCCAACCCTAGCCTCCACCTCTATATAAACAGCCCCATCCCTTGGCTTGACATATATTTGCCACTTTTCCACCCCACCAAAATCCTAGTTCGTAGAGAGCCGCCACCAAGGAGGGAGGAGGAGATCCCAAGCAATAAGAAGAAGAGGAGGAAACGAAAGACGATCAAGATCTCCTTCAAGTTTCGTTCTTCATCACCAATTCATCTCCAAGTTCATCATCAACCCTAAATCATCAAGATCCAAGTGCTACCTCCAAGTTTCTTGATTCATTGGAGTTCTAAACACCTGGTATACCTTCTATTCTTTTTTTTCTTACGTGAATTCGACCCCTAATCTCCAAATTCACGTCGATCTAGAAAACCCTAGTTCGCCCGTTCTGCGAAGTGCGGACTCGTTCGGTCCCTAGCGAACTAGTCTGATTTTTCTGACTAAATTGTGTTGAATTAATTCCAAATCTGACCTAATCAACTCCAAACCTGTATAAACTTGTTAAAAGCTATTAGAACTAGTTAGTGATCATTAAAAGCAATCTATTAACAAGTTCTACCTTGCACTTGCATTAATCATGCATGGCATGTCATCTTGAGTAATATTTGTGCACTCTTTGATTGTGTTTCTTGTTTGTATGGTTATTGTGCAGATTAGACGGATTTGCGCTAGAGAGTGCTGCGGAGGATCTTCAACACCAAGAGTTTGAAGGCTTTGACCCTAATCAATCCCAAGATCAAGGCAAGTGTCCTTGAAGCATATTGATCCTGTTTTAAAATAAATGTTTTGTTTGCAAAACTGCATGCTTGTGTCAATTTGATGGGAAATCCTATGGTAGGAATTTTACTAGTTTTGTTGACCACCCTTGTCACCTGGAATATATCGTAGAGAGTCAGGAAGGGCTTTTTACCTTTTTGCTTCGCTTAATTAATTGGGATGGAAGAACAACTACACTACCTAATTTAATTATGCATGGATGAGATTATGGTATACATGAACTGGTTAAATATGATATGGTAATAGGTGATCTAAGGAAGCCTGGTATGTGGATTGGGTTGGATGTTATGGTGGTTTGCTTGCTTAAGATCTAAGGATCGGTTCGTGGAGCGACCATCCAGGATTTACAGTGCCACCACGAGGCCAAGTATGGGTGCGGCGTAGTTGATTAATTAGGGTTTTGCCAGTGCTATTTTGACCATTATGGATGCTCGGGGAAGGGGTAGTCGTATTGGGTTTTTTGATGATTGGTGGGACTACCCTGGGATCCGAATGGCTCAAGAGAGGGCCCTTGGTTGAAGATATGCTCAATTGGAGACATCACCACCGGTGAAATCTCAGTGTGGTCTAAATAGGCTAGTAATCCCTTTGTAAAGGCTATTTTGTGATCTCTTGGCCACACACCTATGGAAGCGTGAGACGACATAATTGAGATTCTTTAGTCATCAAAAGGTGATCAAATCACAAACACGTGGGTAAAGCAGTACAACCTCTGCAGAGTGTGTCTAAAAATATCATGATAGTTGTGATCCCGGTTATGATCAACCTGGACCATCACATGATTAGAGGAAACATGGTATTGGAATAGTTTGTGGGATGGTTATGGTTTGGTAATGGTTAATGGATTAATTTCGAGTATTGAATATGGTTATTAGCAATGGTGAAATCTGGTATATGGATGATGGTAATGAATTATGGACTGGTATTATGATGAATATATGATTCATGCTGGGATTACTTCACATTAATATGATATATATTACTTTTCAAATGTTTGAATATACTTTACAGCACTGAACCAATATTATTGTCGTCATTTGAATCAGCTACATGTCATACTTTCCACACTTGCTGAGTATGACATGTACCTACTCTTGCAATCCCCCTGTAGGATCGAAGAGCACGTGAAAAGCTACCAGAGGGGGGGTGAATGGTAGATTTAAAAATCTTACACAGCGGAAACAATAAAACCCCAAACCCTTTTGGCAAAAAAATGATCTATTAAAGAATTCGTGTGTGAGACTAATCTAAATTTGTTTCACCATGACAAAAGTGATGGATATCATAAAGAATCTAGTCACGAAGACAACACAAAAAGAATCACTCAAATCCGTCGAGAAAAACTCAAGTTATGATCGAAAGATCAAACAAAGGTCAATCTGTCCTACTCGAAAAAAAAACAGTTCTGGAATGCTGTAAATAAACTCGTGTAGATCATAGACCACAAATCCAATGACCGTGAAATTTTGGCAGATGATAGACAATCAAGTTTTGAAGACAACCCAAAAAGAATCACGTCAATTGTATCAGTAAAACTCGAGTTATGATAAAACCACCGACAAAAGGTAGTGCTGTCCAGAAACTCGACGAGTAAAACTTGTCTGGAACAAATCGGACAAACAAGGCACAAAAGTTCCTTCAAACTATGAATTTTATTCAATAGAACACAAGAGGAACAGCCCCAAAGTCGTCTACACCGAGCTCTGGGCTCCCTTGCTTATATAACCAGCCCTTAGGCCAACCCAATATCAACCAGGACTCCAATCCTACTCAGATCACGAATCCTAACTTTCCATAACTGCTCAAGATTCTTCTGTACGCAGATAGAAGCAATATTAAGACTTCCAAACACCTTAGGAAGGTATCCCACATTCCTAAACAACTCAAATTCGTGACACACACGAAATTCTAACATAACCAACTCGATACTTTCCATACCGAGCCATAACCGACTCCGCCGCAGCCAAAGTCATCAACCGGTACGATCCGATCCTTCCAACCAGATCTTTCCTTCCTTATCCCATCTTCGGAACCATGTTGTCACGTCATGCACCGCATGCATACGTGCGAACACCTTCCTTCGATGTTCAGTAACCTTCATATGCACTGCCCTTGATTCAATCATCCTGCGCGACCTCCTGATCAGCTCAACCACAGTTCCTCCCGAACATGGTTGTTGGAACCTCATCTCCTCCCTGAGACTAGTCCAATGGATCCCGTCACCAGCCATGACTTGAACTCAAGCAGCACCTGCACATGAATAAACAACCAATCCATACGAGCCCAAGTCCTCGACTTGACTCAAGTTAGTTCCGAACACAACACCTTACGTGAGAACCTCACATAAGCATGTTGCAAAACCACAGTAACACGATATCAGCCATATCATCCAAAACGCACCAAAAACTTAGCAAATGAATACTAAGCAATCTTTTCAACAATGTAAAGCAAGTACGAAACATTGCAAATGAAAAGCAGAAGCACTACGGTCAAGTTCCGGACCTTGCCAGAGCAACCCGGTGCTTGAGCCGGAGCTAACAAGAGCTAGTAGAACCTAGCGCCAGAGCTTACCAAAACTAGTACAACCAAGCTCCCGCAGGAGCTTACAAAACTAGCAGGACCTAGCGCCGGAGCTAACAAGAACTATTCGGAACTAGTAATCCCAAAAGTCGGAGCTAGAAAAATCAACTCGGAGCTTAGCAAAAACAAGGCGAGGCTATCAAAATCATGTCGGAGCTATCAAAAACATGTCGGAGCTATCCAAGACATGCTGGAGCTAAAGACAAAACTTCACCGGAGCTGACCAAAGCTAGTCGGACCTTACCAAGAAGTCGGACCTAGCTTCAAACATAGCCGGAGCTACCCAAAACAAGCCGGACCTACCATCGGACCTTGCTGTAGCTCGGAGCTAGAGTCGGACCTTGATAAAAAGGTGTTTTGGTGATATTCAAAGCTTTTATCATCAAAGCCAAGTGTATTCACTACAAGCCAATGTATTCAGCACACATAGGTCTTACACCCCCCCCCCCAACAGTGGTAGGCCAGGATTGGTGGTTTAATGGCGATAATGCGAAGTTCTAGGTCGTGTCTACTGTCAGCTTTACCTGTGTTGTTGATTGGAGTTGCGCTATAACCTATCTCTTATGCTGCCTATCTGTTTAGTTTGCTTATTTAGTTTATTTCCGCTACAATAGTTGAACTTGTCATCAATATTTATTAGAACCTGTATTCAAGGATGATATGGTTGTGTAATGAAAGTACTTAATTAATCTTGTTCTGTGGTAATTTTTTGTATACTCTTTTGTGAATGCACTCGTGTATGTGTGTTGAACATCCTGGGCACACATATGTGTTCACTTGGTTCATTTTCGGAACCGGGTGTCACAGTGCCTCACCCAAGAGTACATCAGAGTATACAAAGAGATCATCCCGTTGACAACATCATTGGAGATATTGCAAAGGGAGTAACCACTAGATCTCGTATTGTTAGTTTTTGTGAACATTACTATTTTGTCTCGTTTTTGGAACCATACAGGGTTGATAAAGCACTAAAAGATCCAAATTGGGTGATTGCAATGCAAGAGGAGTCGAACTACTTCAAGAGAAATGAGGTATGGGAGCTGGTGGAAAGACCAAAGGCAAACATCATAGGCACCAAATGGGTCTTTCGGAACAAGCAAGATGAAAATGGAGTTGTAATAAGAAACCTGGCAGGGCTTGTGGCAAAAGGTTACTCACAAGTCGAAGGTTTGGATTTCGACAAAACTTTTGCTCCCGTAGCTAGACTCGAGTCCATTCGTATTTTATTATCCTATGCTACTAACCACAATTTTAAACTATATCAAATGGACGTCAAAAGCAAATTCTTCAATGGTCCTATCAAGGAGGTAGTATACGTGGAGCAGCCACCACGATTTGAAGACCAAGAGTACCCCAACCACATGTACAAACTGCGTAAGGCTCTCTATTGCCTCAAACATGCTCCTCGAGCTTGGTATGAGAAAATTGTTTTAAAATGTGAAAATCATATTATACCTTATTTAAAAAACATTTTGATGGTCATCTATTCGTATGTCAAATTTATGCTCATGACATCATTTTTGGTTCTACTAATAAATACTTTTCTGAAGAATTTAGTAAAATTATGACAGATAGATTCGAGATGTCTATCATGGGCGAATTGAAGTTCTTTATGGGATTCCAAGTGAAGCAATTGAGAGAAGGTACCTTCATGTGCCAAACAAAGTACATGCAGGATATCCTCAAAAAGTTCAACATGGACAAAGCCAAGCGCATCAAGACTCCCATGGCAACTAATGGGCATCTCGATCTGAAGATGGTCCAGATGTGGATCATAAGGTATATCGATCTATGATTGGTTCACTGCTCTATTTATGTGCATCTAGGCCAGATATTATGCTTAGTGTTTGTATGTGTGCAGGGTTTCAAGCTGTACCTAAAGAGTGTCATTTAACAACTGTAAAAAGAATTTTAAGATACCTTGTGCAAACACCTATCTTGGGCCTTTGGTATACTAAAGAATCCAAGCATAACCTTATAGGGTATTCCGATGCCGACTATGCAGGCTGCAAAGTTGATAGAAAGAGCACAACAGGAACATGCCAATTTCTTGGCAGATCCTTAGTTTCATGGTCATCTAAAAAGAAAAACTCCATTGCTCTTTCCACAGCCGAAGCGGAGTATGTTGCAGCCGGTAGTTGTTGTACACAACTACTTTGGATGCGACAAACTCTAAGGGAATATGGTTACAATCTGAGCCATATTCCACTCCTATGTGATAATGAAAGTTCAATAAAAATTCACACAATCCAATAGAGCACTCAAGAACTAAGCACATAGACATTCTTCATCATTTTCAAGAGATCATTCACTAAAAGGTGACATAGAAATTTCACACGTTAGAGATGAAAAAATACTAGCAGACATTCACAAATCCACCACATGAAAAGAGGTTTTGTGAGCTCAGGAATCAATTAAATATACTTGTCTCTTGAAATGTGGCTTCAAACAGTGCATACCTGATTGATTCTTCAAAGTTTACTCATTTTTGCGAAAAATTATCCCTTATCTCAATTTTCTCTTGAAAACTATTTCAATTATTGAATTTTGGTGAATTATGGCTATTGTATGATTGTTGATTGCTTACTGATCATGTTCATCAAGATTATTTGTGAATTGATGTCCTTTATATCACTATTAGTTCAAACTCCCATAAATCACCTTTTTTTCTAACTCTGATCTGTCCAGCTGACCCGAACTAGTCTGTGGTCAGCACCGAACTAGTCCATTGCAGCCGACTAGTCTGGCTCTGGTCCGGCATACCGGATTAGTCCAACCCTTTGCAGACTAGTCTGTAGTTATTGGGCTTAAACCCTAGCCAGCTACCAGGACACCTTCTTCTTCCTCTCACAATCGTCCTGGCACTCTCTCTCCTGAAAACCTAGCTCCCAAGGTGATTCTCACTTTTGACCACCAAAAATTGAAAGTTCCTCCACGAGAACTCTTTTCCTCGGCGTGAAGCAACCCTCTCCGGACTAATCCGGACTCCGCTTCACTCCTCCAACCTAAATCTTCAATTTTTCTGTAAAAATCTCACTAAACCCTAGTTCTCGTCTTTCCTTAAAACTGGCTTATTTTTCTTTATTCCTAGGGCATACATTACACTGTTGTATGTATTCCTACTCTATTCCTATCCTTGCAGCATCAACCTTTGATAGATTTGCTGGAATAGGAAATTAGGATTCATACTTCACACCTAACTAGTCTGGTGCTTGGTGCTGACAAGTCAGGTGCTCAAGAGAAGTCTGCACTCTGGAAACGGACAAGCCCGGTCTCTTGATAGTTTGAATCAGTTTTATTATCTCCACAAAGTCTGCATATCATTCTTACCACTCCTTGTATTCTATGTGTCAGGCACGATGTAGTCCACTTCAGATGACATCATGTTTGACTATGAAGTTTACGTGAATGTGCAAGAGTTGTAATGGCAAAAGAATGGGTAAGCAAGAAGAGTCATGACTTCAATGCGCACTCCTCTCCTCCCGATGATGCTCTTCTGAAAAAGAGGAAAGTGGTAGTAAAGAAAGCATTGAGCAAGGATGGTGCTAGTGCCAGCTCAACCATACCTAGAAGGAGCGCCAACAAGGGAAAAGGACTTGAAAGTGGTCCCATTGGTCCGCTTAAGATGAAGTCACCTATGCAGCACAACAGGAAGCCATCAGAAAATGACTTCATGGGGAAAGGAAATGAGTTGGATGAGAAGTTCAGAAAGATTGAAGATTATGAGCAGCCAAAGCAATATGCTGATCCAAGATTTTGGAATAATTTCCATGTTGACTACTATGAGCATGTGTACATACACTCTACTTCACCCATGATGATGGGGATAAGATGATTTTGATGACACATAGATCCAAGTATAGTGTCACTTATGAGGAATTGGCCAGGATACTTCAATTTGTTGAACAATGAGCTCATTATTCATAACTTGAAGCCTTTGGAGAAGTATGAGCTAGAATTCCTCAATGATACGAGAATGCCAAACAAGTCTCCTACCACCAAGTATTTGAAGCCATTCTTTGATGTGCTTAATATAATATTAATGAAGACTATTGCTTCAAAGGATGGAGATGCATGGACAATTCAAGGAACTTTGAGGACCTTGATGGAAGTGATAAGCAAGAAGAGGACCTTCAATGTCTTTGAATATATCTACAATGACATTATGAACATCTCAATCACTTCCAATAGGTCTTGTGGCTATCCACCTTACATCATGTTCATAATTGAGAAGGTCACCGGTCTTGAGTTTGTTAAGGATGTTGAGCACACCGGCCTCAAACCCCAGAAGCCTACAATTTACACTGTTCCCTCTGCTCATGCCTCACCTACAGTGGAATAGATATCTAAGCAAGCTCATGGAGGCACAAGGACTCCAGCTACTACCTCTACTCCTCCATCATCCAAAGAGTCCTCAAGTGGTGTCTTGAAAATGCTCTCCAAAATATTTGCATCCTGCCGCAAAATGGAAAATAAATAGCACAAGGAAACTCTAGCTAGAAATAGACATCAAAGGTATATGAAGGCAAACATTAAAGCAATATGTAAGAAGATAGATATTGAGCCAGTGGGATCACCTCAAATCTTGGAGGATTCAGAAGAGAACATCACAGAGATGGCACCCTTCACGGAGCAAGAATTGGCATCCTTTGGACTAATTGGTGTCTCCACTCCTCCTCCTCAGCATGCACATGAAGATGAAGATGTTGATAGAACTGAGAGTGTGTGAGGGAGTGGCGATAAGTGATTCCCCTCAATTTTTCTGTTTTTGGTGCCTTGATGCCAAAGCGGGAGAGATTGAGACTAGTATTATTTACTTATAGGCCTTAATGACTAGTGATCATGGACATGTATCTTAAATTTCAAATTATTGAAATCTCTTTTGGATGTGCCTATTTTATTTAATATGAATGTGTGATGCTTAGTTTAATATTAATGTGATGGTTGCTGCTATAATTGTTGTGATCTTAATTTTTCTCATCACATTAATTGATCACACACACGTTATAGGCACCCCACCATAAAGAGTGCATATATGTGAGAAGTTTTTCTTGCTCAATTGTCATTCTCATATATGCCCACTTTATGAAAATCAATTTTTTCTACACTTAATTGTGAAATCGCAATTGGTTATCATCAATCACCAAAAATGGGGAGATTGAAAGTGCATCTAGGCATTCCCTTTTGGGTTTTCGATAATTGATGACAAACAAATGACATTCTAATGAACTCATTGAGATGAATGCAGGTCAATAGAAATTAGATATTATGGTGCAACCAAAAAGGTGAAAAATGAGAAGTGAGAACAAAATAAGCCCAAATGATTAATGGATGCGTAAGGTATCTAATTGTATAGGATGTGTGTGAGAGACACATACCAAGAGATCATGTCTTTGCATAGAGGGTAAGGACTAAAATCAAACTAAGTAATTCACTGAGCACCGTACTTGTCTGTTCACAGAGCAGACTAGTCTATTAAACTTTTGATGTCACGATTCACTGAGCACTAGACAAGTCAGGACACACACTGGACAAGTTTGTTAAAGTCCCTGATGTTTCAATTCACTTTGCACCGGACAAATCCGAACATAGACCGGACAAGTCCGTTCAACTTTCTGATGTTTAACTAACACAAGTTGAAAAACACATTTCACATTGAACCGGACAAGTCCGTCTGATTGCGGACTAGTCCGATCAACACTCTATAATAACAACGGACTAGTACGATGAACTCTCTGTTCCAATATGGGCAAGTAAAGTATACCTCACACAAATTAGAGTTTTTAGTGTGCTACACATTCCACACGAATTTTACACAGCACACCAGACAAGTCTGGTCACTAGAGCAGACTAGTCTTGCCGTCGGAATCCCTAACAGTAATATTTTTGGAAACACTATAAATAGGTGATCCATGACCCCGCAAACATGAGCACTGTACCTAACTGTCAAAAACAAAAACCCTGGCACCATCACTTGTTCTAAAAGCATAAAAACACATCTCCCCCATACATCTAAAGGCCTGAAGAGTTAAATCTTTTAGGTATCCAGACTTGGGATAGGGAGATCGTCGTCTACACATCATTGAACTCTTTGGGTTTGATATCTTATACACTCATACATTCTTTGTAATCTTTTGAGAGTATTAGATCATATTTTCTCGCTGTAATTTTGTGGGAGCCCTCAACGTGTGAGGTTGCCCCACCAACTTAGTGATTACCCCGTGATAGTGGAACTCAAGTCGGTCTTGTGTGGTGACTTGATGAGGGAAAAGGGTTTGAAGAGACCCGGCTCTGTTTGAGCTTGCTCAATGAGGACGTAGATCTCTTTGGTGAGATCGAATCTTGGTAAAAAATCGTGTCTCGCGTGTTCATTCTTTTACTTTTGCAAGTCTTATCATCTATGGCATTAGAATTGATCAATCAAGTAATTTGTGTTTCACGTGAAAATTAAGCAACCTGATCTCTTGTTCAAGGTGTAAGAATAGTAATTACATTCCGCTGCAATTTCATTTGGAATTTCTGCCTAAACACTTAATCCTTTTGTAGTAATTGAATAACCGGACTAGTACGTATCTCATACCGGACAAGTTTGGTCCCTCGGTTTTTAACGTATTTGTTAATTGTTGTAGGAAAAGTTTTAAAGCCTATTCACCCCCTCTAGGCGACATTTAAGGGTAGTTGATGTTGAATTCATTGGAATTCAAATCCACATAGCCTCCTTGATTGTATTGATTCCACTTTTGACCTCCTTGTTGGTGGTGGCCTTTAAAGTTGTCTGGAAATGAAGGATCCTTATGGGTCTTAAGGAAATAAATCCCAAGGGTTCCATGTTGACATGAATTTTCAAAAGATATGTGAATAGCCATGGTTTGGATCATCAAAACACTTATCCATTGGCTTGACATTCTTGATCTTTCAATATGAGGTCTAGTTCTGTGGCTAGCATGTCCACCTTGTCAATGGTGTGCATGCCATGCCAACAGCACTGGAGCATTCATGGATCCACCCCTTTGAGTGGTGACCATCTTCTCAATCAAATGTTCATCCTTTCTCATGATCATTTAAAAGAGGTCTCCTCCAACTTTAGCATGAATTTGATCACGAGTTGACGAAGTCAACCCGTTGTAGGAGAGTTGGATGATGAGACAACTATCCACCACCATGGTGAAGGCAAACCAAGATATAGTCATGGATCCTCCCCCAAGATTTGGGGATAGATGCCTCCGATTCCTACTGGAAGCTGGAGAATCCTCCTGTTGTGGGCAACAATGTTGCCCAACGGGACAAATTGTTTCTTTGTAGTGTTCCAGAACTATTTTTGTTGGGTAGGACAGATTGACCTTTGTTCGATCTTTCGATCGTAAATTGAGTTTCTCTCGATGGATTTTTGTTATTCTTGTTGTGATGTATTATTGACTTGATTCTCTACAATCTATACAAGATTTGTCATAGTTGAACACATTTAGATTAGTCGCACACACGGTTTATTTGTTAGATCCGTTTTCTGCTGAGTGGTGTTTTCGTTGCTTCCGCTGAAAAGTTTTAATCTACCATTCACCTCCTGGTAGATTTACACATGCTCTTCGATCCTACAATTGGTATCAGAACAACGGTGCTCTAATCTTTGTGATTTGCACGTGTTTTTGACTAATCATCATGGAGAAATACTCCGCCAAACCTTGTGTGTTTAGTGGTATCGATTTTCAGGTTTGGAAGGCACGTATGGAAGCCTTTATCCAGGCTCAAGGCTTCACGATATGGGAGAAGGTATACAAGACTTATGAAGTGCTGTCAAACGATCAAGTTACATCTACAAATCTGAGAGATGTTGACAACAACAACAAGGCTCGGAACTTGATCATACAAGGATTAACTCAAAGCGACTTCAACCATGTTGCACAACTTCGATCTGCATATGATGTGTGGAAAGCACATTGTGACTACCACAAAGGATTTAACACGATCAAGGAGGTAAGGAAAGACATGTTCGAGAAAGAATACATGCACTTCGAGATGCAACCCGGTGAGTCTATTGATGACCTTTTTGCTCGCTTTAATAAAATTCTCTACAACTTGCGTAGTGTCAATGTAATTTTTCAGATGCTGAAAATGCTAGGCAATTGTTAAGTGCATTAGATATGTCAATTTGGGAGATGAAAGTCACATCTATTCATGAATCTACTGTAATGAGTACACTTACTTTAGATGTGCTATACTCCAAGTTAAAAACTCATGAAATTGACATAATATCACGTAAGAACCCCAACAAGTCTATTGCTTTTGTTTATCAACGTGACATGCCTAGCTTCAGTCAATCCTCATCTTGCAATACTCTTTCTTTGCTGTCCTCAGTAACCCTGGAGCAGATCAAGGAATTTCCAGAAGTGGAGTTAGCACTCATCTCTACTAGATTCTCAAAAGCATTGCAAAATGTGAGAACTAGAAGGAGAGGAAGCTCCAGACCTCAACGCTGTTTTGAATGTGGTAAGATAGGACACTTTTGCATAGAATGTGCCCTAATTGTAGATTATGTACGAAAGTGTCCTGTCTTACCAGATTCAGAACAGCGCTGAGGTCCGGAGCTTCCTCTCCTTCTAGTTCTCACATTTTGCAATGATTTTGAGAATCTAGTATAGATGAGTGCTAACTCCTCTTCTGGAAATTCCTCGATCTGCTCCAGGGTTAGTGAGGACAACAAAGCAAGAGTATTGCAAGATGATGGTTGGCTGGAGCTAGGCATATCACGTTGAGAAACAAATGCAAGAGACTTGTTGGGGTTCTTACGTGATATTATGTCAATTTCATGTGTTTTAAACTTGGAATATAGCACATCTAAAGTAATTGTACTCATGACAGTAGATTCACGAATAGATGTGAATTTCATCTCCCAAATTGACATATCTAATGCACTTAACAATTGCCTAGTATTTTCAGCATCTAAAAAATTAACATTGACACTACGCAAGTTGCTGAGAATTTTATTAAAGCGAGGAAAAAGGTCATCAATAGACTTACCGGGTTGCATCTCGAAGCACATGTATTCTTTCTAGAACATGTCTTGCCTTACCTCCTTGATCATGTTGAATCCTTCATGGTAGTCACAATGTGCTTTCCACACATCGTTTGCAGATCGGAGGTGTGCAACACAGTCAAAGTCTCTTTGAGTTAATCCTTGAATGATCAAGTTTCGAGCCTTGTTGTTGTTGTCGACATCTGTCAGATTTGTAGATGTAACTTGATGGTTTGACGGCACTTCGTAAGGCTTGTACACCTTCTCCCATATTGCGAAGCCTTGAGCCTGGATGAAGGCTTCCATACGTGCCTTCCAAACCTGAAAATCAATACGACAAAAGACACAAGGTTTTGCAGAGTATTTCTCCATGATGATTAGTCAAAATACGTTCAAATCACAAATATTAGAGCACTCTGGCTCTGATACCAATTGTAGGATCGCAGAGCACGTGAAAAGCTACCAGAGGAGGTGAATGGTAGATTAAAACTTCTTCAGCGAAAGCAATGAAAACCCCTCGGTGGAAAAATGATCTGTTAAAGAAATCGTGTGTGAGAGTAATATAAATGTGTTTCACCGTGACAAAACTGATATATACCATGGAGAATAAAGTCACGAAAACAACACAATAATAATCACTCAAATCCGTCGAGAGAAACTCTAGTTACGATCGAAAAATTGAACAAAGGTCAATCTGTTCTACCGAGTAAAAAACAGATCTGTGATACTGCAAATAAACTCGTGTAGATCAAAAACCGCAAATCCAATGACTGTGAAATTTTTATAGATGATAGATAATCAATTTGTGAAGATAACTCAAAAAGAATAACATCAATTTGATCGATAAAACTCTAGTTATGATAAAACCACCGACGAAAGGTAGTGCTGTGCAGAAACTCGACGAGTAAAACTTGTCTAGAACAAGTCCGACGAACAAGGAACAAAAGTTCCTTTAAACTACAAATTTTCAATAGAAAACAAGAGGAACAGCCCCAAAAATTTGTCTGCCAGGAGCTCTGGCCTCCCTTGCTTATATAACCAGCCCGAAGGCCAACTCAACTCAAATGAGGACTCTAATCCTACTCAAATCATGAATATAAACTTTCCATAACCGCTCAAGAATCTTCTATACGCAGATAGAAGCAATCTTAAGACTTCCTAAAAAACCAGGAACACATCCCGTATTCCTAAACAACTCGACTTTCATGCGACACGCGAAAACTACCATAACAAACTCAATACTATCCATATTGAGCCACAACCGAGTCAGCCAGCAGCAGAAGTCATAATGCGATACGATCCGATCCTTCAGATCTTCCTTCCATAACCCATCTCCAGAACCATGTTGCCATGTCATGCACCGCATGCATACGTGCGAACACCTTCCTTCGACGTCCAGTAACATTCATATGCACTGCCCTTGATTCAATCATCCTACGGGACCTTGTGACCCGCTCAACCACAATTCCTCTTGAATTTGGTTGTTGGAACCTCATCTCCTCCGTGAGACTAGTCCAAAGGATCCTGTCACCAGCCATGTCTTGAACTCAAGCAACACCTGCACATGAACAAACAACCAATCCGTACGAGCCCAAGTCCGCGACTTGACTCAAATTAGTTCCGAACACAACACCTTATGTGAGCACCTCACATAAGCATGTTGTAGAAACCACAGTAAACCGATATCAGCCATATCAACCAAAACACACAAAAAACTTAGCAAATGAATACTAAACAATCTTTCCAACAATGTAAAGCAAGTTCAAAACATTTCACAGTAAAAGTAGGAACATTATGATCAAGCTCAGAATCTTACCAAAGCTAACCGGAGCTTGAGCTGGAGCTTACCAAAGCTAGTACAACCTAGCGTCAGAGCATACCAAAGCTAGTACAACCTAGCACCAGATCTTACCAAAGCTAGTACAACCTAGCGCCAGAGCTAGAAAAGCATGTCGGAGCTAACCAACATAATTCGGACCTAGCAAAAACATATCGGAGCTCAACAAAGACATGGCGGAGCTAAAGTCAGACCTTGCTAAAAAGATTTATGCCAGCATTCAAAACTTTTATTGTCAAAGCCAATGTATTCAGCACACATAGGTCTCACAGAATAAGGCAGATGCAACATATAATCTCTTGCAAATGTCATATGTTAAAAGTTTGTGCTTTAAATAATAAAATGCAGCAACAAGTGTCATGCTTTTAGGTTTTGAAATAGTTAATATTGTGAGACCATGACTTGTTTAAATTGAAAATTACATTGGATCTCTAGCATGGCTTACACTACTTTATGTATCTCATTGATGTGATAGTGTAAGTTACTTGATAATATAACTTGGATGAGCTTTGTTTATATGTATATGTTATAATATGCTCATAACATTTGAAATTTCTCTTTTAAACCTTGCTGAATACATTGTCAAAGGGGCAGAGATAATATGTGAATTTTTAACATTTTTAAAAATAAGTATGCAAGCACGATTCTTCTCAGGGGGAAATTTGTTTTTCTTCTCATTTTATTTCTATTTTACAAAGGGGGAGAAATTGTTTTCAAAACTTTTAATGTTAATAAGCCAATGTTCATATTTTAATTGGTGTTGCCAATGCATTCATCAAGGGGGAGATTGTGAGACCTATGTGTGCTGAATACATTAGCTATGGCGATAAAAGTTTTGAATACTACCAAAACACCTTTATCATCAAGGTTTGATGATAGGTATGGCTTGTTCTAGTTAGCTCCGGCATGGTCCGACGTAAGGTCCGACTTGCATTGGCTAGGTCCGACTTCTTTGTCTAGGTCTAACTAGCTTTGGTTAGCTCCAGCGCTAGGTCCGACTAGCTTTGGTAAGCTCCAGTTCAAGGTCCGGTTAGCTTTGGCAAGGTTGGGAGTTGATCGCAGTGATTCTGCTTTTATCTTGCAATGATTCGTATTTGCTTTACATTCATGGAAAGATTGCTTAGTATTCATTTGCTATGTTTTTGGTGGTTATGGTTGATATCATTTTACTATGGTTTGCAACATGCTTGTAGTTTTGGAACTAATGTGAGTCAAGTTGAGGACTTGTGCTCAAAAGTATTGGTTGTTTATTCATGTGCAGGTGTTGCTTGAGTTCAAGACATGGCTGGTGACGGGATCCATTGAACTAGTCTTAGGGAGAAGATGAGGTTCAACAACCATGTTCGGGAGGAATTGTGGTTGAGTTGATCAGGAGGTTGTGCAGCATGTTTGAATCAAGAACAATGCATATGAAGGTATCATGGATGTCGTTGGAAGATATTTGCACATATGCAAGGAGTGCATGGACGTGACTACATGGTTCTGAGGCATGATGAAGAGATGTGGACGTAAACAATTGGTCAGCAAGGTCCAACCGACTAGGTTATGGACTCAGGCTGCGGATGAGTCGTGTTTGACTCAAATATGGAAGGTTTTGAGTTTGTTATGATAGGATTTCGTGTGGGTCACAAATTTGAGTTGTTTTAGGAATGTGGGATACATTCCTAAGGTGTTTGGAAGTCTTAATATTGCTTCTATCTGCGTATAGAAGAGTCTTGAGCAGCTATGGAAAGTTTTGATTCGTGAACTAAGTAGGATTAGAGTCCTAGTTAGTTTTGGGTTGGCCTAAGGGTTGGTTATATAAGCAAGGGAGGCCAGAGCTCGTGGTACATGACTTTGGGGCTGTTACTCTTATGGTTTGATCAATAAAATTTGTAGTTTGAGGGAACTTTTGTTCCTTGTTCGTCCCACTTGTTCCAGATAAGTTTTTCTCGTCGAGTTTCTGCACTGCACTACCTTTCTTCGATGGTTTTATCATAACTCGAGTTTTACAGATCCGATTGATGTGATTCTTTTTTGTTTGTCTTCACAACTTAATTTTATATCATCTGCAAAAATCTCACGTTCATTGGACTTGTGGTTTCTGATCTACACGAGTTTCTTTGTAGTGTTCCAGAACTGTTTTTCTCGGGTAGGACAGATTGACCTTTGTTCGATCTTTCAATCGTAACATGAGTTTCTCTCGACGGATTTTTGTGATTCTTCTTGTGACGTATTCTTTACTTGATTATCTACAATATATACAAGATTTGTCACAGTTGAACACATTTAGATTAGTTGCACACACGGTTTCTTTATCAGATCTGTTTTCTGCTGAGTGGTGATTTCATTGCTTCCGCTGAAAAGTTTTAATCTACCATTCACCCCCCCCCTCTGGTAGCTTTACACGTGCTCTTCGTTCCTACAGGTTCCCATCGCCAAAAGAATGCGAATCAATCTCCATTGCTATCAGCTCATCGGAGGGAGTCGACACGTGGAAGTTGAAAGCGTTTGGTGCCAGGAAGGGGTCGGTCAACCCCAATAGTCGGCCGACCTGGTCCTAGCACCAATCGCGGTGTGCTTCCTCCATGTGGCTAACACGTGAGTCCTCTGACCATTTCGGGGTGCTACGCTGTTGGGTGCCCTCGAATACTCCTTAGGTGGGTCATTTGATCCATGTGCTGCCACATGTTGGTGTCTGATTGGCTGGGAATATATTCTTTAGGATTCCTCCCTTCAATTCACATCAATTCTGTATAAAATTCCTGCATGCACTATTTTCTCCAAGTACAAGTGGAACTAGGTTAAATCTAACTATAGTGTGTATAAAAAATATTCATTCCCTCACATAATTGAGTTATATTGACGGCCGAAATTGGTATATATCAACCGCTAACAAACTCCCCCAATCTTACCCTTTGCTCATCCTGAAGCAAAGATAAAACTTAGGTTGTTGATCAGGAGTTGCTACAATGTTCTACTTTTTAGAAGTAACCTTCCATTGAATAAATTAGCTATCGTACCTCTCCCTTTTTCCTAGCCATGATGGGGCTTATGCCTTACCCTTTTCTTGGGTGGTTGAAGGACAGAACAGCAAAATGAGCATGCATCACCTAATATATGAGTTCTACTCAAATTTCTGGAGAATTTCAAATGGTGTTTGAATTTAAGTTCCTCAAATGATGCACTCAATCACTCCTATGTGGGAAGTGGTATTTGTATCCTCACCAAGGAAATGCCTTTCCTGTCCTACATCTAAATAAGGCTTATATGTGGAGCTTGGTAGGGATCAAGAGTAGGCATATTTGCAACACATATATTGCTAAGTCAAAAGAGTAAGCCTTAGGAGAAAACAAATCATACTTTGGAAAGTGTTACTTTATCCTGACATGTTAGGACAATTTATCATTTACATAATAAGCGCGTAGGCCATTTTTTTGATCCAAGAAAAAGGGCACAATCGATCATCAAAATAGGAATGAATTCATCCTAGATCTACAATTACAGGATGGAGGATATACATTGATGCCTTATCAAACATCCAATGTAAACGCCCTAAAAATCCTTTTTGTACATATGACATTGGAAATAACAACTTGTTACCACATCACATGCAATGATGAACTTAACTACATGAAGGTGGTTCAGGCTAAATCATAGCTCCTAACAAGAATGGTTTAACATGAGAATCTGAGTACATCATAAATTCAAGCATAATTCAAAAACATTAATTGCAAAGTTTCAGCACTTGCGAAGTCCATTTACTAATGTAAATAAATAGGAAATGGAATTACACATGAATGCAAACTTTCATTTAAATCTGATTCAAATTTTGTTGAACATAGAATCTGACTTCAGATTTGAATTCCTCATATTTTGGTTGAATTTTCCACCATGTTTGAGAATTTTTGAAGGCCATTTGATGGAAGAATAAAATTACCAGAGAAGGTGTGGGAGGAGAAGAAGGTGGGACCCACCTGTCACTAGGACACAGTTAAACCGACTCTACTCGCTCTCTCACAGCGTGCCAGCGCTAGGGCATGCGCCACCGAGGTGAGCTGCCGCTACCGACTGCTTTGGTTGATCCCAGCTCACGGCAAAAGATCGCTTTGCTCTCTACGTTCTCTCTCTCCCGAAGCTCTGCTCGCTCTCGCGTATTCCGACCGCCGGAGCTGTGCAGCCGTTACCAGCCAGCCGAGGCACAGTCTCGCCATGGTCACAACATTCCGCCGGCGACCTTCAGAAGGACACACCGCCGCTGGTTCTACTTCGCCGTCGCACCCCACTCGGGCCATCTCAGACCTCGACTCCAACAGCAAAAAGATTGTGCAACGTCAAAACTCGACGAGGCGTGTCACCTGGAGGAGAAGGCCAGGGTGTCTACTTGAAGTCATTGGCAGAGTCCCCGAAGGAATACCACTAATAGTTGACGTTTAATAGAGTCGCAAACCAAGTAAAGCTCTGGTTTGCATTTAATAGCTTTACAGAGTTTTGTAGTCTTTATCACCTTACCTCTTAAGTTGATATTGTGCATTACGTATAAGGTGTTTGATATCCACTTGCATGACCATGAATCCTAGGGTTTGGTTGGAGCGGTTTACAGTTCGACCTGTAGTAACTGCCATGCTAATGTATAGGGAATCCGACAGAAGTCGAGTGGTTGGAATCTACTCGCGAGTGATGTAGGACTTTTCACGCAGGGTAGACATAGTAAGCACTTGAGATATGAACCTTAATTTTAGACCGGGCAGGGGTGGATAGGAAGCGACGAGACGTGGTCTCGTGTGCCCAGCCCTGCCTATGTTGATTAAGGGTCGCGCCGTATGCGGTACCACTGGGCATGTTTGAACAGTACCAGATGCATAATGGGTTAATGGGGCCTAATAAACTGATGTAACTTGTTCACTGTGGTATCGAAACTTATACCACTGTCTTTTGGGGGTTAATCCAAGGGGTGTGAATGTTCTAGCGGAACAACTTCATGGGGTTCCGTTAGTGACCTCCTGGGGGGACAGTAGAACTGGTTTGGCGTTGGAGTGACGGGTGAAAGGTGGCCGCATACAATGCAATGTGGAGAGTACGTATTGTCATCCACTCGGGTGTATGTGTCGTGCATCTGGATGTGTCCTAATTGCAATCACCATCACTCGCGGTTATTTGAATACCACTTGTTCGGTGTTGTCGTGACGTAGTAATTCAGATTAGTTATCATGTTTTAAATTTTGCTGCAATGAGTATAATATTGTATTGCGACCTTGTATAGCTTAGAGATAGCACAATTAAAGTTTACAATTTTCAAACACTTAATCTCTAATAGCATTATGTGCTTTGGGCATGTCATATCATCGGCAAAGCACTTCTTGTTTGAATGTGGAGTCTATGACGTTCTGTGCCCAAGGAATGTCATGTACTACTTAAAACCTGACATTAAGGATCCACTTGTAGGTGAGTCTACTTATGCTATTCCATACCTATGATTAGACTTTACCTTGCATAAGTCTAGTGAGACGGGTCAGTCTTGCTGAGCCTTATGTTCACGTTTTGCAGTTAACAAGTTTTTGCAGGTTGTACAATTGATGAAGGGCATGACGACGACGCCGTACCCCCATTAGGGTTCATGGTCGAGTAGGAGCCCTGCACGCCGCCGTGATCTTGTGAGCAAGAGCTGCTAGTGCGAAGCATCCTAGGGCATGGATGACTTTGCTTTTGCATAGCTAGTGCTAAGAGTGTCGCTATGATGTATAGGTCTCTTTCCTTTCGTTTAGTATTGTAAAACATTGAATGTGTTTATAAATGAAAGACTTTGTTTGTATTTTTATTCTCGTTCTTTTCATGTATAATGTTGGGTGTCGTATCGCACGACACCACCCGATGAGATCCTTGGATGTCGGGACCCCGGTCCCCACGGCATGGTATCAGAGCATCATTGGGAACAGTGTGCCTGAAAATAGTATATTTTCAAAAACTTAGGAGTATATGAGTGAGGATTTAGCTACATGCCCATATAAGGAGTATTAATAATATAAGTTACAAGGGTGGTAAGTTAACATACTTGTTATTATATTCTGTAACGACACTCCGACATCAGGTAAGAGGTAAGATATGCCACCGAGAGCGGATCAATAACGGTAAGCTCTTCCATACGAGATGTGGTATGTGATTGTTTCCGTGGCTTGGCACGGAGTCTCTGAAACTTTCCATGTTTCTGAGAACATATGACACGCGGTACCCCTGCGTGAGACAAAATTAGAGGGAGCCACCGTCGGGTGGTGGATAACCCGATAGTATGTTACCATGTTCTGTGGGAACATGCGAAACACGTATGCCCAAGCGTGTATAAGCCGGTTCGTGCGGGAGTCTTTGTTGTACAGACGTAGTACAGCCATGTATCTCGAGACATGACATCAGTCGAGGGCGACTCACACCAGAGTCGTATGCATTTACTTTCATATATATTATTGTGATGCCTGTCGTGTTTCCCCGTGCCGCCCTTGAGGTGTTCAGGAGTGAAAGGGGATTGTTTGTGTTCTGCAGGTACACTAACTACAGTAGTGACCAGTGTAGAACACATTTGGGAGTGAACGATACTAGGGCCACCTATAGACGTATCCAGATATACCGATTAGATTTTATTTGGTGAGGCACGTAGTACCGTTAGTATCAAATTTGATATATTGACCATCCCCCACGACAGTATGGGTGCATTATGATTTGGAAAGTCTGACTATCAGTTGCTGGTATGTTTTGGACTCCATAAATTGAATTCCAACTCAATGAAGGTGTAGAACCAAGATTCTTTGTTTCTGGCAGAAGTTTGCTCAACTTCTCCAGGTTGCAATCTTGGTTAGTTGTTAGAGAACAAAGGGGTATGCTATATGGATGGAAACTCTTGAAGACCTCTACAAACTTTCTGTTGACCACTAAGACAGAAAGACTTGATAACCTGGTGAAATTTGAACTCTACCAAAACTACTCCAGATGCCTATACCATTGCAAAAGTCTCTGTATTTTTGCCATAACTTCCTGCAGAAAAATCTCCTGGACCATTATGATAGATATTTGGAAAGGGGAGAATCAGCTCTACAACTTGGTAATTCAGAGTGTTCCCTAATTGAACGTTGAACCAAATCCAATTCTGGGTCCAATATAGAGATCTGCAGGACTGCTGGCAGAAACCCTTTACTCAATCTGTGATGTTTAGATAGTTATAACTCTTACTCTAGAAAGGTGACATAGTCATATATATATATATATATATATATATATATATATATATATATATATATATATATATATATATATATATATATATATATAGAAATCTTAGGAAGTCCTCTATCAACTTTATATTCAACTCTTGGACTGAATCTTGCAATAGAAGTGCCTAATTCCATTTGTCACAAACACTGTTCTGGCAGTCCAAACTAGGAACCATTTGTGCATAGTTTGGAATTTGCGCGCTTTGACCTGTATGACAACTTTTTAAGGCTGAACCATTTTATTTCTCGAATGTTAACATGATTTTGTACAATGTTTATTTTGTCATTACCTCAATATATTGTTTTGATATATCTGCATAAACTGGGGTGATAACCACATATAAAGGAGAGGTTCTGTCATAATATCCAGAAAATTTTAGTCAAATTCAAACCCGTATAAATTTTAATCCACAGCTCACCTGGAGGTGTGCAAGTACAATATGGAAATTTTATGAAGTGAACTAAAACTTTTGTATTCAACTCAAATCCTGGTGCTGATCTTTACTGTATGAAAATATCGAATTTATACAGGATGGTCAGCTGAAACAGAACTGAGTTTCATACTCCAGTTTTGAACTATCTTGTACCCTGTGATCAATCTTTCATATCTTTTATTCCACAAATGCTATGAGGAAATATGAATATATTACGGAAAGGATTTTGAGTGTACTACAACTTTGTAGTCAAACTCCAGATCAGATTTTTCTTTTAACTGGGAGAAATATTTCAACCTCTACACGCTGGTCTGCGGGACCATGAACTGGACAATGAACCAGTGTGCAATGTTATCGACTCAAATTGTTTTAGTTTCACATTCACATGTCACTCCTCGTATACAGAGGTGATTACTCGACATGCTGGATTGACATAAAGTGTGAAACCCAAGTGAATTATTACCTCAAACGGTGACATGCTTGTGTCTAGCACACTAGTGAGCGTATGCACTAACTCACTTAACATTCAATTGTGATCGACGATAGTCGAGATGGACTTCCAATTGAGAGGTTCATTATTTTGAGACTCGAATGTGGTGACTTAGTCCAGGGGGACTGTTTGATGAGCATTACCACTTCCTGAACTTGGTTTCCAAGATTTAATCTTTGTTTACACCATGCTTGCTGCATTGTTTAAGTGATGCATATTACGGTATTTATCAGGATTCCAGTTGACATTGCAACTTTGGATTTTAACCGTATTGCTCACTCTTGCAGCATGGATCACACTCATTCTAAGGGTGAACTGGGTGCTTCCGTTCATGGTGGAAATGACTCAATTCCATCACAAGTGCCATTGCCAACCGGAATGGCAGAAGTCTTTGCAAGGATGTATGAGTCTCTTCAAACATTAGTACAACGGGGTGTACAACATGAGGCTCGACAACTTGATCAACCTCAGAGCATATATCTGGATTTTCTTGGCGACTCAACTGCCGGTCTTCACGGAAGCAGTTGAACCATTGGAGTCAGGTCATTGGCTCCGTGTGATTGAAGCCAAGTTTGAGTTACTCCAGTTTGACAAGTATCAGAAGTATTTGTTTGCTGCCCAACAACTTCATGGAGCCGCAGGAGCATGGTGGGCTGAATATCTCGCCAATCTCTCTGATGGTCATCGGGTGACATGGCCGGAGTTCTATGATGCTTTCTGTGCACGTCACATATCTTATGGGATGATTAAAACAAAGATGGAGGAGTTTGTGGAGTTAAAGCAATTGGAGATGAGTGCTTATGAATACTCTAAGACATTCAATCGTTTGGCTCAATATGCACCCGAGTATGTTAATACAGAGGCGTTGAAGTGTGGATGCTTCTTTCGAGGGTTAAGCGTTAAACTTCGAGCTAAACCGGCATTGTTCAATAACAGCAACTATAATGAATTGGTCGATGCCGCTATTGTTCAGGAAGATGCAACTCTTTGCTATAAGGCGAATAAGAGAAATAGGAGCATATCACAGGAGATTGTTTGTGAAGTTCCTCAAGAGGATCGGGCGGTGTACTTATTATCGTTCGGCCAAGGAAGTCGATCGATGAGTCAAGCACTAGAACTTCAATGTGACACTCAATTGTGGGAGAATGTTCATCCAGAACAGTCACAACATCAACTATCTCTTACATTATCATCTTATGAAGAGCCTGATATCACATTGCATGATACTAATAGTGACGTGGCTCTTTTGACACTGGAATGTCATGTGACCAAACGGGAAAGAAGCCCCACATCTTGTCGGGTAGCAAAGAAATCATTTGGGTAGCAAGGGAAGACATCATAGAAAGTGTGCAATGTCAATTATGTCGCGATTAAGGACATTCCATTAGGTGAACCTGTTTTAGCGGGTATGTTCAGTCTACGGGACCAGCCAACATTTGTGTTGTTTGATTCAAGTGCCACACATGACTTCATAAGTTAATAATACATGTCAAATATGAATTGATGACTACTACTCTATCTTCAGTTTATCAGATTGATTCACCGAGTGGTAAAATCACTGCCAACAAGATCATTGCCCGAGCACCTCTATGCTTGGATGAAAGAATTTATCCGACTACTCTCATCATGTTTGGTGGTCAAAAGATCGACATCATTCTAGGTATGTCATGGTTAACACATCATGGATCTTTCTTTGATATTGCCTCTCGTATCGTGCAACTAAATTCCAAGAATCATGGTCAGCATACACTGGTTCTGGAAAATATCACACCTTTGCCTGTAGCGGTACATCACAATGAAGCTATTAAGTTGGAGGACATTCTAGTGGTGTGTGAATATCCAAACGTGTTTCTTGATTATCTTTCGTACATGCCACCAGAAAGGGACATCGAGTTCAAGAATGAACTTGCATCGCAAACTGTACCAATCTCAAGGAAGCCGTATAAGATGGCTCCAAAGAACTCGCGGAACTCAAGGAACGGTTGAATGAACTTATGGATAAGGGTCTCATTCGTCCAAGTTCATCACCTTGGGGTTGTTCTGCATTGTTTGTAAAGAAGAAGGATAAGACTTTGAGACTATATGTGGACTATCATCCACTCAATGCTGTTACTATCAAGAACAAGTATCCACTACCACGCATTGATATTCTATTCGATCAATTAGTGGGTGCTAAGGTATTCTCAAAGATGGATCTTTGTTCAGGTTATCATCAGATTAAGATTTGACCAGAAGATATACCTAAGGCAGCATTCTCGACGAGGTATGGATTGTATGAGTACCTTGTCATGTCCTTCGGATTGACCAACGCACCAGCTCACTTCATGTATCGCATGAATTTGGTGTTCTTGCCGGAGTTGGACATGTTTGTCATGGTCTTCATCGATGACATCCTTGTGTATTCTAAAGCTGAGGAAGAACATGCTCAACACTTGCATATCGTGCTTCAAGAATTGCGAGACCTCAAGCCCTATGCAAAGTTCAGCAACTGTGAGTTTCAGATCAGCCAAGTGCCATTTCTAGGGAACATCATCTCAGCAGATGGTATTGCAGTTGATCTAAGCAATATTGAGCAAGTGCTTAAGTGGAAATCTCCAAAGTCTATACATGAAGTTCGCAGTTTGTCGGGTTTGGCAGGTTATTATCGGAGGTTCATTCCAAGCTTCTCGAAGATAGCTAAACCAATAGCAGATCTTATAAAGCAAGGAAAGAAGTATATATGGACTAAAGAATGTGAGGAAGGTTTTTAAGCATTGATGAAACACCTCACAACAGCACTGGTGTTAGCTCAACCGGACACAACCAAAGCATTTGATGTCTACTGGGATGCATCTGGGATTGGTCTTGGTTGTGTATTGATGCAAGACAGAAGAGTGATCGCATATGGATCACGGCAGCTTCAGAACCATGAGCAGCATTATCCGACTTATGATCTTGAGCTCGCTACCGTGGCGCTTGCATTGAAGATGTGGAGACATTATCTATTGGGCAATCTAGTGCATCTCTACACTGATCACAAGAGTTTGAAGTACATCTTCACCCAGAAAGACTTGAATATGCAACAATGGAGATCGTTAGAGTTGATCAATGACTATGAGATTGAAATCCACTACCATCCTAGCAAGGTGAATTTGGTTGCAGATGCACTGAGCCGCAAGTCCCATGTCAACCATCTATTCATCACTCCGATGGAAGAGGATGAGCCAAGTCTATACTTGGTTCCATATGGAGCACTCTATAATCTTGCTCTCATTCCCACCATCCAGGAAGAGATTGTAGAGGGTTAGAAGAAAGACATGGGGATGTCACACATCCATAGGAGAATGAAGGAGGGTGAGATGAAATGCTTTTGATGTGATGATCACGGTGCTATTTGGTTTAAATATCGTATAGTTGTACCCCGTGACATGGAACTTCGGAAGAAGATCTTGGATGAAGCTCATTTGTCCAAGTATTCTATTCATCCGTACACCCCTTAAGGTTACAAAGATCTCAAAGGAAAGTCCTATACTTGATTTGAAGACCCTCGGAGGCCCACATGTCATACATAACCGGGCCTGTTTCTCCAACATGGTTAATCCCAGGGTCGCCACGTGTACTACCAAACCGGAGCTACTGCCCACAAGGGGGAAGCTCCGGGCCATGTACCGAAATGGCACCTCCGGACTTAACCCCAGACCGAGAGAAGCTCCGGACCTGACACGTGTTAGGTAGCTTCGGAGCTCCCTATTTCCCACAGTATGCTCCGGAGCTGACACGTGTCCAATCGTCGGATCTTCAACCCCTAACCTCCGGAAGACCCCGCAAAGGCTCCGGATCTTCAAAGGGGAATCAAGGACTTCAAGACCCGATTAAGTGTTATTAATACCATATTAATGACACTTAAACGGACGATCTTAACACCAGTAACGGTGCTGTCAAAGACCGTTACAGGGTCATTAAGGGCAATTAAACGTGTATCAATACTAGTAACCGCTGGGGCCACATGTCGGGCCAGGCTAATTTGTAACGGCCTGCCCTTGTACTATAAAAGGACAGGCCGACGACATGTTCAGGGGCTAGACACATACGCCATTGACGCTCAACACAAGCTCATACAGCTAATACAACACCAACACATCCGTAAAGTAGGGTATTACGCTCAGGCGGCCCGAACCACTTAACTCTTGTTTCTCTTGTGTCAATTCCTACTCACCTTCTTGAATCTCCGCGCGCCCACACCGAACATCAAACTCCCCTATGACTTTAGCAGTGTAGGGAGATCTGCCAGTTCCAAACCACCGACAGTTGGCGCGCCAGGAAGGGGGTGCCTGAGATTTTGAGAATGGTGAACTCAGCTGCTGGATCATCCAACGGTCAACTTGCTGCTCAGGCTGTTGGGGGCAATCCCTCCAATAGGCAGCCACCAGCAGGAGCCTCAGCACCAGCAGGAGTCACTCCCACCACCACCGTCCCCTGCAGCAAATCGTGCTGGACAACGTGATGGTGCGCCGGCGTCAATTACTGCGTCGGCAAATCATGACAACCCGGAACACGCGCTCCATGCAGTGCGTGCTCTTCTCCAATGCCCACCACCTCCGGATGCATCTCAGGATGCACTGGAGCAGTGGAGGGCCGATGTGGAGCATTTTGTTGCAGCAGCAGCAGAACGCCTCAGCAACTAGGGTCCTCCTCCTTCAGGAAGAGCCCCGTCGCAGCGGCGGACTTTGTCTGGAAGATTTGGTCCGCATGTTTCCCATAGCAGGAGACGTGTTGCGTCACAACAAATGACGTCATTGCCCTCCGGTGCACGACGCACTCACACAGTATCCAGGCTTTCGACTCATGACCTCCGGGCGGAGCTTGATCGCCGATACCGCCAGCAGGACGACCGAGTCCATATTGAGCGTGCCCGTGAAAGACGGGAAGCTCAGGACCTTTCTGCTCCTGAAGGAGTGGGAGGAGGCTGTTCAGCCCTGGCCATGCACCTGCGCATGGTTAGGTGGCCACCGAAGTTCCGGCCCCACCTGTCGGAAAAATTCGACGGGACTGTCTATCCCGCCGAATTTCTTCAGATCTACTCCACTACAATCTTGGCAGCTGGAGAAAATGAGGCCGTGATGGCCAATTATTTTCCAGTGGCCTTAACTGGGACCGCCAGGTCCTGGTTTATGAGCCTTCCACCCAAGTCTATCAACAGTTGGGAGGAGTTGTGCCAGCAGTTCATTGCCAACTTCGGGAGTTCATACACCCGACTAGGCACTGAACTAGACCTTTTTGCGGTTGTGCAAAAAGGAGGAGAATCCTTGCGATCATTCATCCAGAGGTTCTCTCAGGTACGAAACACTATCCCTTCTATCTCTAGCGCCTCTGTCATTGTGGCATTCAGACAGGGTGTACGGGACAAGAAGATGTTGGAGAAACTGGCGATCAAGGAGATCACCAGTGTCACGGAACTCTTCAGCTTGGCTGACAAATGTGCCAAAGCTGCGGAGGGCCGTGAGATGTACTCCAAACCAACCTCGGAGGGTCACAAGAAATCCTCCAAAGAATAAGCCGCTACCTCCGGGAGTGTCAAGAAGAAAAAGAAGACCAACGGCAAGAAGAAGTCGTCGGCCGGCACATCCAACGTTGCAGCTGTTGCAACTCCGGGTGGCCGGGGGCCACACCCCGAGAAGCGACCTCGACCGTCTTCTGAAGACAGTGGCAAACCCAAAGTGTGGTGTCCCGTTCATAAAACGGGCAGCCACAGTTTGGAAGACTGTCGGGAGGTCCAAAACCTTGTTGAGCGCTACAACAAGCGCCGGGAAGAATCTCCTTTCTGACAAATGGAAGGAAAGCAAAAAGTCGACGAAGCTCCGGCTGAAGAGGAGTTAGAATTTCAGGATCCCAAAAAGGTCCTGAATGCCGTTTACACCTCAGTCGATGATGATTCTGACGTCTCTAACAACGAGTGTCGGAAGACCATGAACACCATTTTTGGTGGATCATGGGATATCACCTCCCGTCACGTCATCAAGACTATGCGACGGGATATGGCCGCTGTAGCTCCTACAGTCAGGCCGGAACCTCATCGGAAGTGGATGGACACAGCCATCACTTTTGATGCTTCGGATTGTCCCTAGAGCATGGTTGGAGCATGTCAGTTACCTTTGATGGTATCTCCTACCATCAATAACATCCAGCTCCACCATGTCATGGTAGACGGAGGTTCGGGACTTAACCTCATCAGCTTCGAAGCATTCACTAAGCTTCAGCTCCGACCTTCGGATCTCCACCCTTCTCGACCTTTCTCCGGAGTAGGTCCGGGGGCCATTACCCCACTCGGAGCTATTACTCTCCCCGTTACCTTCGGGACATGGGAGAAATACCGCACCGAGAAGTTGGTCTTTAACGTCGCTCAGATCAACATGCCCTTCAATGCCATCTTGGGAAGGCCTGCCCTGTAAAAATTCATGGCAGCCGCTCATTATGGTTATCTGGTGTTGAAAATGCCAACACCAGTAGGCGTTCTCCGGATCCGCGGAGATCGTACTACCAGAGTAACTGCACTGGAAGAATTTCATGCACTCACCACAGCGCAAGAGGAGGACTCCAGGCAGGAGCAAGCTCCAAAACCCCCGAGCATCCAACAACGAGGCTCGACTTCTGCACCTCGAGTGCAGCCAAGTGGCGATACCGACATTCCCGTCAAAGTCGTCCAAATTGGTTCCGATGTCGCTCAAACCACCCGTATATTGGGGGGATTGAACGACAAATAGGAACTCGCGCTCATCACTTTCCTCCGGGCTAACGTTGACGTGTTTGCCTGGCAACCGTCGCAAATGCCTGGGATCCCCAGGGAAGTGATTGAGCACAATCTGAAGATCTACCCAAATGCCCGGCCTGTGCATCAGAAGCCTCGAAAGCAATTCGTAGAGCGACAGAACTTCATCTGACAAGAAGTGAAGAAGTTACTCAAAGCCGGATTCATCCGAGAAGTCTTCCATCCAAAATGGCTGGCAAACCCAGTCGTTGTGCCAAAGGCCGGCGGGAAGCTTCGGATGTGCATCGACTACACAACACTAAATAAGGCATGTCCAAAATATCCATTCCCACTACCTAGAATAGATCAGATAGTGGATTCCACCTCCAGGTGTGAATTATTGTGTTTCCTAGATGCATATTCCGGATATCATCAAATCAGGATGTCTAGGGAAGATGAAGAGCATGCTTCATTCATCACAGTAGATGGATTGTACTGTTACATAGCCATGCCCTTTGGTCTCAAGAATGCAGCTTCAACTTTTGTACGAGCTATGTACAAAAATTTTGAAGAACTCATTAGAGACATAGTGGAAGTGTACGTCGATGACATCGTGGTCAAGGTCAGGAACAAGGAGTCACTCCTTGACACCTTGCAGGCTGTCTTCGACAAACTGCGGGCCACCTGCACAAAGCTAAACCTAGACAAGTGTGTCTTCGGGGTTAGCTTCGGAAAACTTCATGGTTTCCTGGTAAGTCACCGGGGCATAGAAGCTAATCCGGCGAAGATTAAGGCCATTGAAGACATGCGGCCACCAACCCGCATCAAGGACATCCAAAAGTTAACTGGATGTCTAGCAGCCCTCAGCCGGTTCATCTCAAGACTGGGGGAACGGGCACTCCCCTTCTTCAAGTTATTGAGGAAGTCCGGACCATTCCAATGGTCCGAAGAAGCAGAAAAGGCATTCCAGGAGCTGAAACAGTTCCTCACCACCCTACCAATTCTAGTAGATCCGAACCCTGGTGAGCCTTTGTTGCTTTATATTTCAGCTACTGACGAAGTCGTCAGTATGGTTCTGGTTGCGGAGAGACCAGAACTACCCCATACTCAGGAATCCAGACCCCTTCGGGAGGTCCGGAGGTTCCTGAAAGCGAGTCTGGGTCACAGCTCCCAGATTCGAATCCACAAGAAGTTACTTCAGGAGACCCAGACCCCTCCGGGAGGGTCCAGGTCACTTCTGAAGAAGCTCCGGGTTCCTCCAGCCAGAACCCGGAGGTCCCTGAAGAAAATCCGGATTCTTCCGAGAGGATCCGGGTCAGTGAAGAGGAAGCTCCGGACCCCTCCGAGAGGGTCCGGACCATTCAGTGCCCGGTGTACTTCATTAGTGAAGTATTACATGATGCCAAGACTCGATACCTAGAAGTGCATAAGCTGCTCTATGCAGTCCTTATTGCCTCCAGAAAGCTTCGCCATTACTTCCAAGCTCACAAAGTCTCAGTGGTGACCTCCTACCAACTTCGAGCAATCTTGCATAATCCCAATTCAACTGGGAATATTGCAAAGTGGGCTGCGGAATTGGCGGAATTTGATCTTGAATTTATTTCAAGACAAGCAGTCAAGAGTCAAGCATTGGCAGATTTCGTGGTAGAATGGACTCCCTCTCCATCAAACCCTGGGGGCCCCAGTGAGCAGAAGACGGAGCATCAAGTTCCAGCCTTCACCGAGCCTCACTGGACCCTCTACTTCGACGGCTCCATGCAGAAGCAGGGGGCCGGAGCTGGAATCCTTCTCCTTGCACCAACTGGGGAGAAGGTGAAATACATGGTACACCTTGACTTCAAGGCAACCAATAACATGGCAGAGTATGAAGCACTCATCTACGGACTAAAGGTGGCACTGTAGTATGGTGTCAAGCAATTGCTGGTCAAGGGAGATTCACATCTCATCATTAAGCAGGTGAAGGGTGAATGCTCCTGCAATAATCTCCAGCTAGCTGCTTACCTCCTTGAAGTCCAGAGGCTTCAGAAGGACTTTGAAGTCCTAGATCTCCACAATGTTCAGCGTGCCCATATCGCTGAAGCTGACGAACTCTCGAGCAAAGCGTCAACTGGAGCTCCGGCTCCTAGCGGAATTTTTGTCCGGAGGTTGTCAAAACCAACAGCTCAGCCTGCCGAACTGAGCGAAGGGGGCGAGATCAGCATCGCGAAGCTGACAGTCCTGATGGCCCTGTTACCATGGCAGCCATCAAGGATCGTAGGTGCTGCCTGGAGCTCCGAGCAACCCAGCATGCAAGACTCAAAAGCTCAAGCTAGTTCCGATGCATGGATCTCGTAGATCCAGAGCTACTTGAAAGACAACATCCTTCCTGACGATGATGTATCCGCTAACCGGGTAGTCAGATTGGCTAAAAGATACACGCTGGTAGAAGGGGATATCTACCGGCGCGGTGCCAACGACATCCTAATGCGGTGCATCACAAGGGAAGAAGGCTGCGAACTCCTCGTAGAAATCCATGGAGGCGAGTGTGGGAACCACGCGTCTTCCCGCACGCTGGTTGGTAAAGCCTTCGGCATGGCTTCTACTGGCCTACTGCACTCCAGGATGCAACTGGGCTGGTGAAGAAATGTGAAGCATGCCAATTTCATGCAAAGCAAATTCACACACCAGCTCAACTCTTACAAATGATACCTCCTACATGGCCCTTCGCTGTGTGGGGGATGGACATCTTGGGACCTTTCCCAAGAGCCGTCGGAGGTTACAAGTTCCTGTACGTCGCCATTGACATGTTCACCAAGTGGCCGGAAGCAACTCCAGTCGTGACAATCAACAAGCAATCTGCTATCAACTTTTTACAGTCCATTGTATGCAGATTTGGAGTCCCAAACAAAATCATCACTGATAATGGGACCCAATTCACAAGCTCCGCATTCCAAGGATATTGCGAAGACCTCGGCATACAGGTTTGCTACGCCTCCATAGCTCACCCAGCCAGCAATGGCCAAGCCAAGAGAGCAAATGCTGAAATCCTTAAAGGACTTAAAACGCGCACCTATGAGTGCTTGAAAAAACATGGAGCCAACTGGATCGAAGAGCTTCCTCCCACTTTATGGGCCAACAGGATATCAGAAAACCGGTCAACTGGAGAGACACCCTTCTTTCTGGTGTATGGAGCTGAAGCAATCCTTCCTCCGGAAATCACCTTGGGTTCACTCCGGGTCCGGACCTTCGACGAAGCCGCGCAGGACCAGCTCCGGCGTGAAGACCTAGACCTCCTTGAGGAGGGAAGGTGCCAAGCAGCTGTTCGGAATGCCCGATATCGTCAAACTCTACGGCGTTATCACCAGTGGCATGTACACAACCGACAGCTCGAGGAAGGCGATCTGGTGCTACGGAGAATACAATCCATAGAAGGGTTAAACAAACTCTCCCCCGGATGGGAGGGGCCCTTCCGAGTGATTAAAGTATCCCATCCCGGAAGCGTTCGCTTGGCTACTGAGGATGGGACACCTCTCCCAAATCCTTGGAACATCGAGCACCTCCGTAAGTTCTACACTTAATACCACGGAGGTGAGTCTTGAGTAACTTGAGGTGTATGTTATAGAGTCATTGTACAAAGTCGGGTAGTTCCTCCAGGAGAGCAGCCGGCCCTTTCCCGAAAGGTCCGCAAAGCTCATGCAATGCTTGTCACAGTCTCAGGACTAAAAGTGTGGCTAACTACCCTGGGTCAAACGAGAAATGAAACACGCTTAGCCTGGTTCCGTACCCTAAGAGTGTACTTGTTTCCCCTATACCCCGGACCTATAATGAAAGACATTTTCATGTGAAATAGACTCCACGTGCATTTATTTTCTACAGGCTCAACATTTTTATTTTTCTCTTTCTTGTCTATAACAAAGACGTGAAATTCTTAAGAAATTTTAGTTCAACCGGTTTATATACGATTCGAGTTGTATTGTCAATTCTTTTGGATTCAAATATTGTTCATGGCCAACTCGCCTGAAAGCCGCCAAGCCAACCTAGGGCTGGAGTGTGCTATCGACTTAGCCTGGTCAAGCACCCTAAGTACGCCACTCTACCTACACCCCGGCAGGCCGAAGTAAGGCGGGTCCGTGTACAGTTGGATCTGGAAGAAAAGACAACGCATTCGGTTGTATTTAGAATCGCGTTCGACTTAAAATCTTCTTGAGAGTCATAAGCCGCGACGAAATTATAGACAAGAAACGAATTTTATTATTTTTCTTGGCTTAAGTGTGCAGGAAAAATAAAATCTACGTTGATGGAGAAAAGCCGGAGCTAACTAAGCTCCAACTCCCCTAGGTGGCTTATGATGCTACACATCACTGGAGTAATCAAGCTCCGGTAAAGCCAGGGGGGCCAGCCGTCGAAGCTGAATAAAAGATGGTGAGAAGACCCCGTAAATGGAGTCTACAAAGCTCTGACACCCCGGAGGACTAACTATCGATGCTCTACGTGTTGATAGAGACTATTGCCGGAGCTACTAAGCTCCAGCAATAGACAATGCCGGAGCTTCTAAGCTCCGACAACCTCAGGGGGCCTTCACTATCGAAGACTTCGAACCTAAATTCTACAAGTTTGGAGCAAAAGAGTCTTCAACAAAACGCAATATCCTCTTGGTACATGTTCACAATCAAATTGTGTACATCTACCAGGGGGCCAAGTGAAGACAAAAGCGTTGAAGAAAAAAAGTGAGATTCACAAAAATTTGGGGATTTCATTTATTTGGAGACAAGGGATTACATCTGGAGACAAGGGATTACAAAATTGAGGAAGAAGAAGAGAAAATACAAGTGAGAACTATAGAGATGGTCCTAGACCCTATGGAAGATTTGGGCGACCTTCTGGGAAACCTCCGATACATTGGATCGGGTAGCTTCGCCTTCCCCTTCGACGGGACCTTCAGGCACCGGGTCCAGAGGAAATTGGGAGTTCCGGCTAGTGTAGCATGTCAGCACATATTCTGTGATGTTCTTCGCCAGGGATTGCCCCTCAACCTCCAATTGGTCCGCGATGACATCGCCCAACTTGGAGAGCTTGCTACCTGCTGAGCTCAACGCCTGCAGCGCTAGGTCCGGCTCCGGATCATCCGGGCGCACGGGGCTGAAACCCATCGGTGTCATTGCATCATTAGCCTTGCCCAGGAACTCCCAAATCTGTAGGGAGTCCGTAGTCCTCAAGCCCTTCATTTCTTCCAAGGATCTTCTGGCCGCCATCAATTCAGAATTCTCATGGGCGAGGCGCTCAACTTCTTTGGCGTTTTGCTGAATCTTCTCAACAACCCGCTTTTTGAGTTTCCCGAGCTCCTCCTCCCGGAGGTGGATCTTGTTCCGGCGGTCGACCAGGTCCTTCTCTCTACCCCTCACTTTCTTCTCCCTGGCAGTAAGGGCACACTCTTGTTGATAGAGTTCCTGCCCTCGCACCCAGGCCTTCTCCTCTTCCTCATGGCAGCGCTTTTCCAATTTCTTGGCGCGCTCCTTGAGGTCCTTGTCAGCCAGAGCCACCTTCTCGGCGAGCTCCTCCTCCCTCCTCAGTACGTCATCCCGCAGCTCTAGGAGTTTCTGCTCTTCATCTTCGAGCCGTTTCTCCCTCTCTTCAAGTGCCTCTCGGCGCTTGATGAGTGCAGTGTTAATGGCCTCAAGCTGTTCGTGGCGTGCATCGGCCGCATTATTGGCTGCTTTGGCCTGATCGTAGATCTACGGGGATTGATCGTCGAGGGCACGAGTCATACTCTCCCTGTCATCCAGCAACTTGCCCCAGTACTCCAGGCGGATCTTCTCCCGCTTAAACCACTCTTTGTCATCTGCTAGCCTCGACTACGCCAGCTTGGTCTCGAAGTAGAGCCGATTACGCCACCGCCTAAGGGTTTGGCGCTCCTCTTCAAGAGCTTTGTTGTTGTGGAAGAAGGCTAGTTGGACTTGACGCAGATTGGAACATGCGTTGTCAATAGACAGTGACAACGGGATGGGTTCCGGACCTGCTGGGGTCTCCTCCGCTAGTTCCAGTGGGTCTTCGGATACAAAAATTGGGTCCCACTCCACAAGAGTGGTCCCCTGAGTCTCCATGGCACTAGGGCCGTCCTCCGGGATGGCCTCAGTCGCCATCGAGGAAGGCCCTGCTGCCAGGTCTTCGTTCGCCCCCTCAGGCAGGGGGCCAGCGACTTCGCCTGGGCACTCCGGCTCGGCCGCAGGTACCTCCGACGTCGTCGCTTCCAGAGCAGGAGCCGCTGCTGACTCCGTTCTGGGCACCTCTTCCGATGGGGGCACAAGCTCCATCACCTCTTCAACAACCGGCTCAGGAGCCGGAAGATCTTCAACATCAACCGGCCCTGTGGCCGGAGCTCCAACAATGACCGGCTCAGCGGCCGGTGCTTCAGAGGTAGCCGGCCCAACTGCCGGAACTACTTCAGTTTCCGGCGCGCACACCAGAGCTTCAGTCACCTCCGGCTCAAATGCCGGGGCTTCGACAATTTCCGGCTCAGAGGCCGGGATTACTGCTTCCTCCGGCTCAACAGCCGGAGCTTCCATCATCGCAGCACCAGAACCCGGAGCTTCAACCTCCTGGATAGGTGCCGCTGGCGCATCTTCGCTCCCGTGGTCCGGCGCTACCACGGGAACTTCTGGGGATGAGTCGAGGTCCAAGACCACGACAGCCGGCGCCGGAGCTGTCGCAGCTTCAGCCACCACTTGGGGTGGCACTGGGACAGGAGCAGAAGCTCCCACCCTCACGGCTTCAGTCACTGTAGCTGAGGGTGGAGCCTCACTCCCCTTCTTGGGGACGCTGCAGATGAAGAACGAAGAAAATTAAAAAATAGTTGCTACAATTAAAACAACTATCCAAGGTAGATATTAAAAATTACCTTGGGAGGCTTCCACACCAGCTTTCGCGGAACCTTTTTCCCGGGCGTTCTGGGCTAGCCATAGCCGGAGTGGAAGCTCCGGAAGGCCCCCCGGAACTCATCGCGGCCACGGGTGTTTCCCGAGTTGAGGCCCCCCTCGATCGGGAAGAACCCCCGGACCTGGAGGCCTCCACCAGCCCAGGTGCTGGAGTTACGTGCCCGGAGCTAACACCCCGGGAGGACCCCACTGCGGGAACAGTCGCGCTCGGAGAGGACGCCACTGCGGGAACAGTCGCATTCCGGGAGGACCCCACTACAGGAACAGTCGCCGCAGCTACAGAGGACCTTCCCCTCCGGGGAGAAGGAGCCGACACAGAAGTAGCGGGCCCGACAGACCATCCGTCGGTGTACTGCAACTTCCTCTTCCGGCTCACGGGTTCATCCGCCAACTCCCTGCCCTTACCGACGACTTCTCCCCTTGGCTTCGGAGCAGAGTCGGAGCCATCCTTGGGTACTCTTGGGATCGCTACCGCGGAGGTTGGTCTTCTCTCGACGACACCAAGGTCGTCAAGCATGGGCATCTTCCGCCGGAGCTCCCTACTGAACTCCACCTCCACGTTCAGAGGAACAAAAGCTGATGGCGGAGTCAAGTCGTCGCCTTCGACATCGATGCCGTGCTGGAACTTCTTGAGGTGGAACTCCAAGGTTTTCCCCGCCATGTTGGACTTTAACCCGGTCTCGACCCAGTCGTCGTCCATCACGCTGTTGAGGGCCCAAGCGAGTTTCTCCCTCTTCTTCAGCGGTGCCCACCTATTGACCAGGAAGTTACAAAACACCGCTTGAGGGGTTAATCCCCCTCCACGCACTGGCGAATCCTGGTCAGAACAGGGTCGAAGGCATCCGCCAGCACCGGAGCTTCACTCCAGATCGTTGTGTCAATGTTGGGGAGGCCTTCGGGCAGCTCCAGCCTCTCATGCTCCTCCACCTGGATGACTATCCAGTCCTTCTTCCAGTCATCCCACTTCCCAGAGGGGAACGACCGGAGGTACTTGAATGGGCACTTCTTGCGCTTCACGGAGTAGTAGAAGCCAAGGTACTCATTGCTCCTACCGGTGGTGTGGACGGTGAAGAAGGTCCGGAAGAGCTCGATGCAGGGGGGATGCCCACCCACATCTCACAGAAGTGGACGAAGATAGACACGAGGAGAATAGAGTGAGGGCCAAGGTGATATAGCTGCAGACCATAAAAGTCCAGCAGCATAAAGAAAAAGGAAGAAAAAGGTGGGATCAACCCCACCATGGCGTACGAGGAGAAGTACACCATTTTGCCGGAGTGCTCCTTCTCGAACGGGAGCTCTCCACCGGCGCGAACCGAGCGGTTGAAGAAGTCCGAGGACCACCCCATGAGGGCCCGGACCTTCTTCAGGTCGCCGTTGGTCCTCAAGCGACTCTCGTGGAGACCCAACTCCATCGCAGCACAGCTAGGCAAGAGAAGAAAAGCGAAGCACAAGTCGGGAGTTTGAGCGCAAGATCAGATGGGAGGCGTGAAGAACTATCGACGGTGTGCGCTTTCCTTCTTAAGAAAGCCCTCACAACGCTTGGATGGAAACCGCAAGGAAGTCGAAGATACCACCCAAAAATTCCACCCAGCCGACGACAAGAGGGCCAGGGACCACCCCGACGATCAAGTCGAGGTTCTTACCCAGGCGAACGGTTGTCATCAAGAGGCGGGAAGCCCAAAGGCGGCGGCCTGACAAGGCGCGCGGAACCGATACGGTTTTCGTATTGGGAACCGGCGACCTTCAATTGTGTGAGATCCGCACGCCAAAGATCTCATCTGCCACACGCGGGATACGCCATGCGGCGAGGATTTAACTCCAAGTCCTCGCCAACGGCACCTTCAAAGACCCTTGAAGACTCAGTTCAAAAATCGCGAGGATGGACCCACCTCCGGCGGAATGACTTCACCCCAGTGGTCTTCCCCGGAGGTAGGTCCAGGAGGCCACTGTCGGTACCCTAGAAACCGTACACCCCTTGAGGTTACAAAGATCTCAAAGGAAAGTCATATACTTGATTTGAAGACCCTCGGAGGCCCACATGTCAGACATAACCGGACCCGCTTCTCCAACATGGTTAATCCCAGGGTCACCACGTGTACTACCAAACCGGAGCTACCGCCCACAAGGGGGAAGCTCCGGGCCATGTACCGAAATGGCACCTCCGGACTTAACCCCAGACCGAGAGAAGCTCCGGACCTGACACGTGTCAGGTAGCTCCGGAGCTCCCTGTTTCCCACAGTATGCTCCGGAGCTGCCACATGTCCAATCGTCGGATCTTCAACCCCTAACCTCCGGAAGACCCCGCAATGGCTCCGGATCATCAAAGGGGAATCAAGGACTTCAAGACCCGATTAAGTGTCATTAATACCATATTAATGACACTTAAACGGACGATCTTAACACCAGTAACGGTGCTGTCAAAGCCCGTTACAGGGTCATTAAGGGCAATTAAACGTGTATCAATACTAGTAACCGCCGGGGCCACATGTTGGGCCAGGCTAATTTGTAACGGCCTGCCCTTGTACTATAAAAGGACACGCCGACGACACGTTCAGGGGCTAGACACATACGCCATTGACGCTTAACACAAGCTCATACAGCTAATACAACACCAACACATCCGTGGAGTAGGGTATTACGCTCAGGCAGCCCGAACCACGTAAACTCTTGTGTCTCTTGTGTCAATTCCTACTCACCTTCTTGAATCTCCACGCGCCCACACCGAACATCAAACTCCCCTATCACTTTACCAGTGTAGGGAGATCTGCCGGTTCCAATCCACTGACAGTAGGAAGTGCGCACACCAATGAAATGGTGCGAGTCTGGTGAAAGAGTGACATATGGCATTGACCTTGTCAACGAAGCTGAAGAACAAGTGCGAGTGATCCAAGCCAATCGCAAGGCTGCTCAATCTCGACAGAAGAGCTATGCGGATAAACGATGTCGGCTTCTTCACTTCGACATCTGGGATCACGTTTACCTTCGGGTATCTCCGGTGAAAGGGATTCATCGCTTTGGAGTAAAAGGGAAGCTAGCTCCACGTTCATTGGGCCATTCGCGGTGATCGAAAAATGCGAACCTGTGGCCTATCGATTGGAGTTACCGACGTCACCCTCTGGGGTTCACAATGTGTTCCACATCTCTCAGCTGCGAAAGTGCCTCAGAGCCCCAGCTAAAGTCCGCATAGATGATCTGGAAGCTCTACAACTGGATCTAACTTATTCCGAGTACCCGATCAGAATTATTGACGAGAAGACTCGCACCAAAAGAAGCCGTACCTTGCACTGCTACGAAGTCTTATGGAGTAACCACACTGCTGATGAAGCAACGTGGGAAAGCGAGGATTTCCTTAGATAGAACTATCCAGATTTGTCAGTGGCATATGTTCAGTAGAACTCTTTCCCGTGTCCTTTCTTTTGTAATCTCAGGATGATATTCTTTTAAGGGGGGGGATTGTAAAGGCCCTAAAATTCCATTTTGTACAAATGATTTTGGAAATAAGAACTTGTTACCACATCACATGCAATGATGAACTTAACTACATGAAGGTGGTTCAGGTTACATCATAGCTCATGACAAGAATGGTTTAACATGAGAATCTGAGTACATCATAAATTCAAGCATAATTCAAAATCATTAATTGCAAAGTTTCGGCACTTGCGAAGTCCATTTACTCTTGTAAATAAATAGGAAATGGTTTACACTTGAATGCAAACTTTCATTTAAATCTGATTCAAATTTTGTTGAAAATAGACTCTGACTTCGGATTTGGATTCCTCATATTTTGGTTGAATTTTCCACCAACTTTGAGGATTTTTTAAGGCCATTTCACTGAAGAATAAAATGACTAGAGACGGTGTGAGAGGAGAAGAAGGTGGGACCCACCTATGACTGGGACACAGTTAAACCAACTCTGCTCCCTCTCTCACAACGCGCCAGCGCGAAGGCATGCCCCATCGAGGCAAGCTGCCACTGTTGACTGCTCTGGTTGATCCCAGCTCACGGCAAAAGATCGCTCTGCTCTCTACGTTCTCTCTGTCCTGAAGCTCTGCTCGCTCTCGCATTTTCCGACCACCGGAGCTGCGCGGCCGTTACCGACCAGCTGAGGCATGGTCTCACGGTGGTCATAAAATTTCCCTGGCGACCTTTGTAAGGACACACCGCCTCTGGTTCTGCTTCACCATCACGCCCGACTCGGGCCATCTCAGACCTCGACTCCAACAGCAAAAAGATTGTGCAATGTCGAAATTTGGCAAGGCGTGTCGCTTAGTGGAGAAGGCCAGGGTGTCTACTTGAAGTCATTGGCGGAGCCCCCAGAGGAATACCACTAATAGTTCATGTTTAATAGAGTTGCAAACCCAGACAAGCTCCGGTTTGCATTTAAAAGCTTTACAGAGTTTTGCAGTTGTTATCACCTTATGTCTTCAGTTGATATTGTACATTACGTACAAGGTGTTTGATATCCACTTGCATGACCACAAATACAAAAGGTTGGTTGGAATGGTTTATAGTTTGACCTGTAGTAACTGCCATGCTAATGCATACGGAATCCGGTAGAAATTGAGTAGTTGGAATCTACTCGAGAGTGATGTAGGACATTTCACACAGGGTAGACATAGTAAGAACTTGAGATATGAACCTGAGTTTGAGACCCGACGTGGGTGGATAGGAAGTGGCAAGACATGGTCCCGAGTGCGTAGTCCTGCCTGTTTTGATTAAGGACTGCGCCGTATGCGGTACCACTAGGCAAGTTTGAACAGTGTCGGTTGCATAATGGGTTCATGGGGCCCAATAAACTGATGTAACATGTTCACTGGGTGTCGAAACTTATACCGTTGTCTTTTGGGGGTTGAGCTTCGGGGTGTGAACGTGCTAGCGGAACAACTTCGTGGGGTTCCATTAGTGACCTCCTGGGGGGGGGGAGTAGAACTAGCTCGACGCTGGAGTGACGGGTGAAAGGTGGCCGCATACAACGCAATGTGGAGAGTACGTATTTTCATTCATGCGGGTGTATGTGTCGTGCATCCGGGTGTGTCCTAATTGCAATCACCATCCCTCGCGGTTATTTGAGTACCACTTGTTTGATGCTGTCGTGACGTAGCAATTCAGAGTACTTCTCATGTTTTAAATTTTACTACAATGAGTATAATATTGTATTGCGACCTTGTATGGCTTAAGGATAGCACAATTAAAGTTTGCAATTTTCAAACACTTAATCTGTAATAGCATTATGTGCATTGGGCATGTCATATCATCGGCAAAGCGTTTCTTGTTTATTTGTGGAGTCTATTATGTGTCGAGCCCAAGGAATGGCATGTGCTACTTAAAACCTAAAATTAAGGATCCACTTGTAGGCGAGTCTACTTATGTTATTCCCTACCTATGATTAGACTTTACCTTGAATATGTCTAGTGAGACGGGTCAGTCTTGCTGATCCTTATGCTCACGTTTGTAGTTAACGAGTTTTTGCAGGTTGTACAATTGATGAAGGGCATGACGACGACGCCGTACCCCCATTAGGGTTCACAACCGAGTGGGAGCCCTCCACACCATCGTGATCATGTGAGCGAGAGCCGCTAGTGTGAAGCATCCTAGGGCATAAATGACTTTGATTTTGCATAGCAAGTTAGCTATGATGTATAGGTATCTTTCCTTTCATTTAGTATTGTAAAACTTCCGCTGTGTTTATATATAAAAAACATGGTATGTATTTTTATTCTTGTTCTTTTCATGTATATTGTTGGGTGTCGCGTCGCACGACACCACCCGATGAGATCCTTGGATGTCGGGACCCCGGTCGCCACATCCATCCTGATGTTTCATAGTAAGACCTCCTTCAGTAGCCCTATGGAATACGAGCTTATCATTTAATGATATTTTGGTTGTGTAATGCGCCTGCATTGTTCCAAAGGTGTAGGATGTCAACCTTCATGGACATGACCGGGGAAAATCACGAAGGATCCCATGCACAAATTTCTTCTTCCATGGACAAACATGTTATTATTGTCCTCAACGATTAGACAAGGTCTTACAATAAGACCAAGAAGGGACCTAGTGCCAAATTTGGAAATGTATCACTTTATGGTCCATGAAGGCATAACTTTGTACACCTTTTGTCCAAAGGGGGGATGTACGTGGATAAAGAGAAAATTAAAATCATTTAATTTGTTTCCATCTTCCACCAGATTTCGATGATGAGTTACTACAATCGTTTTTGGCATCCTTAAAAATGGACTCATCACAACATCAATCATTTAATCACTCGACTAGATGCTATTATTTGAAATCATGTGTGATGTCAATGATCTTCCCACTTGTGTGGCCCTTGTGAACCCAAGATAAAGTAGATAACACAATAGCTTAAGATAGGAAAACTCTCACGGGAGCTTATTTAATCAATGCCATAACTAAAAAATAGCTCCTAACGAAAGTTTCAGCTGTCAATATGTTTAAACCATACTTGGTTGAAGCAAAATCCTTAGGCCATGCTCTAGTGTTTTTGCTCACAAAGAAAGGAATTCGGATGTAGGATATTCATACAAATTCTCTTACTCTACAAATTGAACCTTCAAAAGGATAAGGAATGAGTAAATAATTTTGTAACCAATCATGTATGAAAATCACTAGCATGATGGACCAACCCATTAGTGACTTCCTACATGATGGTAAGAGGTGACGGGCTCCGTCAGGAGAAAATGGAGAAGCTCATCTTTGAGAGGTGTCATCACCTTAGGGATGATTCATACCTCTATGGATATATGTCAATGGATTACTCAGGAGGAGTACCCCAATAAGGTATCCATAGGCATCTAACCGTTCCAACTTGTATATGAAATTTGTTTTATTTACCTTTAAAAGTTGTAAGTAGATTCTAACTTGGCCTATGGGTTTTCTACTCGAAAGGAGTGAAAAGAAGATCAATATAATCTCTCAAGAATGTCATTCCTCCCACACACCCTTGATCACCCCGAATCTCCAAATCACTACTCCCAAATCCATGGCTAAATAGGGTGTTATTCCCCATGCTTCCTCACTTTCGACAATCGATCTAGAGGGAACCCTATGCTAGGAAGCATCATACATAATCATGTCATGAAAGAAGTCATGTCACATGATGCTGAACTCTAGCCATGATTTCATTTGGAAAACACAACCAGGGATTTAGGGATGCTATCCTTGACTCGCTTTGAAACCCGGTGAAGAGCACACCACTATAGTGTCAACTAAAGTTTGGGGATGTGAGCAGCTATAAACAAACACCTTCAAAATCTCGCTGAAGAGCCCACCAGATCAATTGCAAATTTGTGGGGGATAAAAGACCCATGAGTAATCTAGGGACCACTTCTTCGACCACTCACTTCGAAGGGAAAGGAGTTTAATTCATATGTTGGATCACCTCCCTCGAATGAGTGTGTGAGTCATCACATTTTGTCGCCTCCCAAAGCTGGTGGGATGGTTTCAAAGTTGCGACGAAAAGTCTTCCAAAAGATAGACTGCTACTCAGCCAGCCAAGCACCAAAGTATCCCCACCTGCTGAAAAAATGGGCTAGCAAATCTCATAGCTGTAGTGACACTTGAGAGGGCTGAAATTAAGGATGATTTTTTACGCCTTAGGGATGAGTTCTCCTCCATTTGTTGTGGCATATGTGCGGTTACATATGCAAAGAGGTAGGGAAACCAAATAAAAAATATATAGAGTACTATAATATTTCCTTACTTAATTAGGTCTTAGGCACTTCATCATTTATTTCATTCCATCATACGAAGTGCCTTTTATCAGCAAAAGTTGTGACTTGCCTATTAAGGTAAGATCAGTAGAGTCTTTTGTTTTTTTACTTTGTTTGTGTTCAATAAATACAGGTCCACCCAACCTGCAACCACATTCTAAGACATCGCACGGAACATAACGAGAAGACTTGGTCGAGCCAGGCTGCTTCTACCCCCTCTTCATTTAAGCGATAGTTTTCACACTCTCCTCCCTATATCCCTAATTTTTTAGTTGAACATGATTATTCATGATAAATTCTTTAAAATCAACTCAACAGAATTTAAACTTATGGAAATTCCTCTAATTATCATACTCTATTAGGGTTGGTTTCCATGCTCTTTATTCCTAGCACACCTTGTTGTTCTTGAACCATATTTGTTGGAACACATGTCACCTATATTTGATTGATCAGATATAGTTTGATAAAGTAATTCTTTGCTTCTTAATATTTGAGTTGTTTGGAAATTTATTTTAGAAAATTAAAAGAAACAAACACTCTCGATGATATAGGATTCACACAAAGTTCATATGATGAAATTCATTGAAAGCCTCATGCATATGTTCTCATTGAACTTCAACAAATTGTTGTGACCCTTGGAAATGACTTTACATGAATTTTGATCAAGAATATTGTGCACCAATCTTTGTTAATATCTGCACTCAAAGTTAGCAATCCATCATTTTCTATCCATTCATTGAATAAAGTACTCTCTTGAAAGTTGGTACCCTCTCTCTCTCAAAGTACGATGTCAAGAAGACATGGGCTACATTGATGCTGTGACACCCGGTTCTGAAAATGAATCAAGTGAATGCATATGTGTGCCCAGAACGTTCAACACACATACACGAGTGCATTCACAAAAGGATAACAGAAAATTACCAAACAAGATTAATTAAGCACTTTTATTACACAACTCATAATATCCCCGAACACAAGCTCTAATGAATATTAATGACAAGTTTGAACTAATATAGTAGAAATAACTAAATAAGCAAACTAAGCAGCTAAACAAATAAGCATAAGGGTATAGCGCGGCTCCAAGCAACACCACAGGCAAAGCTGACGGCAGACACGGCCTAGAACTCCGCATTATCATCGTTACACTCCCAATCCTGACATGCGACTGTTAGTGGGAGAATTGCAAGGGTGAGTACATGTCGTACTCAAAGTACAAATATAATAAAGGCTAAGTGCTGAAAAGTACATCAAAGCATTTGAAAAGTAGTATATTATATGTATATGAACTGAACCCATCATAAGCCATGTAGTTACCATAATACCAGTCCATATTTCATTACCATCATCCAAATTCCAGATTTCTCATTACCATTAACCATATACATTGCCATAAACCATCATACCATCCCATAACTAGTACCAAACCATCCCATAACCAACCCATATCCATAACCAAAACCCCTCTAATCATGTGGGTCATCCAGGTGTTCTTAACCGGGAGCACGGCTATAATGATAATTTTAATACTTTGCAGAGTTTGTACCGCTTTACCCACGTGTTTGTGATTTCATCACCCATCAGTGACTAAAGAAAACCTCCTTTATGTCAATTACACTGCCTTTGGTGTATGGCCAAGAGATCACAAAATAGCCTTTACAAAGGGACTACTAGCATGTACGGACCCACTAAGATTTCACCAGTGGTGGTGCCTCCAACTGAGCGCATCTTCAACCAAGGGCCCCCTCTTGTGCCATTCGGACCCCATAGAGTCCCACCACAAATCCAAACCCAATCCGACTCCCCTTCTCCGGTGCGCCAAATGATCCATGAAATACTAGCAATACCCTAATTAATCAGGTACGCCACACCGATATTTGGACTCATGGTGGCACTGTTGTCCTGGCTTATTCTCGCATGAACTGGTCCTTATTTCTAAAGCAAGCGAAACCATCATAACATCCAATCCAATCCACATACCATGCTTGCTTAGATCATCCATTACCATATCATATTGACCAGTTCATATTAACCAAATTCTCATTAATGCATAATTAAATAGTATTGTTGTCTTCCCATCCCAATTAATTAAGCGGAGCAAAGGTAAAAATCCCTTCCTGACTCTGTACCATGTATTTTAGGTGACAAGAGTGGTTAAACAAAGCTAGTAAACTTCCTATCATAGAGATTCCCATCAAATTGACACAAGCATGCGGTTTCGAAAACAAACCATTATTTGTAAAAATAGGATCAATATGTTCAAGGACACTTGCCTTGCTCTTGGGCTTGGTTTGGGTCAAAGCCTTCAAAATTCTGGTACTCGAGATCCTCCGCAGCACCCTCTAGCGCAAATCCGTCTAAATCGCGCAGAGAACATACAAGACAAGAATCACAATCAATAAGTGCACATATATTACTCAATCTGTCATGACATGCATGATTAATGCAAATGCAAAGTAAAACTTTAATGTTCACTAATCATTTACAATAGTTATTAACAAGTTTATGCAGGTTTGGAATTTATTCAAATCAATTTAGAATTAATTCACCAGAAAACATACAGCAAAATCAGACTAGTCCGCTATGGACCGGACAAGTTTGAAACTGTTCAGAGGCAAAAACCAAAATAGTCCACACGAAAACGGAGATTTCCGAGCAAGGTCAGAGAGAAATCGTATTAGTCCGCACCAACAACGGACTAGTCCGCACTTCCTAGAATTTCTTAAGTGCGGTTTTACTCTAAATTCACTTCAAACTTATTTATTTCTATATGGATTAACGTTAAACATGTATAGTGATGGATGCAGGGCATGATGCATGAAAATGAGGGTGTTACAAACCTACCCCCCTTAAAATGAATCTCGCCCATGAGATTTGATGCGGAAGAGAAAAGATAGGGAAATTTCTTCTTGAGATCACCTTCCATCTCCCAAGTTGCCTCTGATTTTGTGTGATGCTTCCATTGCACTTTACACCATTTGATGATCTTGTTTCTCGTGACCCCCCCTCCTTGGTTTCCAAGATTTTGGCCGGTTGCTCAGCATAAGTCAAATCTGCCTCTGATTCCAATTCTTCCATTGGCACTTGTTTTTCTGGTACCCTTAAACACATCTGGAGCTGGGAAACATGGAAGAAATCATGAACACCTCATAAGTGAGCTGGCATCTCCAACTTATATGCTACTTCTTCTCTTTTGTCCAAAATCTTGAATGGCCCAATGTATCGAGGTGCTAGCTCGCCTCTTAAGTTAAACCTCTTATTACCTCTCATTGGTGATACTTTGAGGTAAACAAAATCTCCTATTTCAAAGGCTAGTTTCGTTCTCCTATTGTCCACATAGCCTTTTTGCCTTGATTGAGCAGCCCTCAAGTTTTCACGAATAATTTGGACTTGTTTTTCAGCTTCTTGCAACATATCAGGTCAGCATGAACAAAGTATTTTGACCTCATTTCTTGGGTACTCCATGTAAGCATACGATATTCTCCATATACAATTCTGCTAGCTTCGCGGTGGTATAGGTTGTCCTCTTCCCATTTACATTCCGGAATGTTTAATGCAATAATCCGGCTGGTATTTCATGTTCAGCTTTAACTCGTTGGCACACATCACATAATGCAAGGTTGTTGAACACATTGGTGAACACATTGCGTTATGTCCTTTGGTGTTTACTGTGACGCATCAATTTCAAGGTTGACTCTCTCATCATTGTCAATTTCACAGTTTTGGTGGCAAACTAAATTGCTCCATCGGGCTTCTGTAGCCAATCCATTCCAAGTATGATGTCGCAATCCTTGAGAATCCAAAACATTAAGGTCGACGAGGAATTCTACCCCCCCTTACGGAAATACTTACTTTTGGACATACTATCTTTATTCTCATCTTCCATATAGCTTCGTCTGAAATGGTAAATCTTCTAGTTGTGTACATCTTCCATTGAGAGAGGTTGAACGAGATAGAAAAGAGAGATAGAATGAATTCCCAACTATATGCATCAAGGGATATGAAACTAAGAAACAACCTATACTAGCCTATGTGGACATGGCAATGCTAAGGCATCCCAAAATCCTCTACCACACAAGCAACAAAACATAGCAAACAACACACCAAGCAAAAATACATTAATTCCTAAGTGTTCCTATGAGCTCTAAAGTGTCCATTCTATCTAGGTTGCATCCTACGGTCAACCTGTGTCTCTGATACCAATTTGTGACACCCGGTTCCGAAAATAAAGCAAGTGAATGCATATGTGTGCCTAAGACGTTCAACACACATACACGAGTGCATTCACAAAAGGATATACAGAAAATTACCACAGAACAAGATTAATTAAGCACTTTTATTACACAATTCATAATATCCTAGAATACAATCTCTATGAATAATAATGACAAGTTTGAACTAATGCAGTAGAAATAACTAAATAAGCAAACTAAGCAGCTAAGTAAATAATCATAAGGGTATAGCGCGGCTCCAAGCAACACCACAGACAAAGCTGATGGCAGACATGACCTAGAACTCCGCATTATCACTGTTATACTCCTAATCCTGACCTGAAACTATTGGTGAGGGAATTGCAAGGGTCAGTACATGTTGTACTCAGCATGTGTGGAAAGTATGACATGTAGCTGATTTAAATGACGAATATAATAAAGGCTAAGTGCTGAAAAGTACATTAAAACATTTGAAAAGCAGTATATTATATGTATATTAAGTAAACCCATCATAAGCCATGTAATTACCATAATACCAGTCCATATTTCATTACCATCATCAATATTCAAGATTTCTCATTACCATTAACCATATCCATTGCCATAAACAATCATACCATCCCATAACCAGTACCAAACCATTCCATAAACAACCCATATCCATGACCAAAACCCCTCTAATCATGTGTGTCATCCAGGTGCTCTTAACCGGGAGCACGACTATCATGATAGTTTTAATACTCTGCAGAGTTTGTACCACTTTACACACGTGTTTGTGATTTCATCACCCGTTGGTGACTAAAGAAAACCTCCCTTATGCCAATTACACTTCCATTGGTGTATGGCCAAGAGATCACAAAATATCCTTTACAAAGGGACTACTAGCATGTACGGACCGCCTGAGGTTTCACCGGTAGTGATGCCTCCAACTGAGCGCATCTTCAACCAAGGGCCCCCTCTTGTGCCATTCGGATCCCAGAGAGTCCTGCATCAAATCCAAACCTAATCCGACTCCCCTTCCTGGTGCGCCAAATGATCCATGCAATACTAGCAATACCCTAATTAATCAGCTATGCCGCACCCATACTTGGCCTCGTGGTGGCACTGTTGTCTTGGCTTATTTTTGCATGAACCGGTCCTTATATCTAAAGCAAGTGAAACCACCATAACATCCAACCCAATCCATATACCATATTTGCATAGATCACCCATTACCATATCATATTGACCAGTTCATATTAACAAAATTCTCATTAATGCATAATTAAATAGTATAGTTGTCTCCACATCCCAATTAATTAAGAGAAGCAAAGGTAAAAATCCCTTCCTGACTCTCTACCATGTATTCCCCATCAAATTGACACAAGCATGCAGTACACGAATTGCTCATGGACTCCGTTTTAGTGCGAACTGCTCCCGGACGACTCCGAGTTGGACACGAATTTGAGTTGGGGTCGGTTTCCATCTTCTTTGAACGTAATATCTGGTCCTCCACACACCTAAATATTCCTTCAATTATTCATTGAACTTCTCCATGGATCCTAATCGCATTTAAGTGATTAGGTAGCAATCTATTCTCAAAAATATATAAGGAAACATATAAGAACAAGCTCACCTCTGAAATTAATTGGTGTGTATGAATTCTATTGATTGCATCTTGTATGTTGAATGGAGTGTTGTAATCAACATACAAGATGCAATCAATAGAATTCACACACACCAATTAGTTTCAGAGGTGAGCTCATTCTTATATGTTCCCTTATATATTTTTGAGAATAGATTGCTACCTAATGACTTAATTGTTATTAGGATACATGGAGAAGTTTAAGCAGTAATTGGAAGAAGATTTAGGGGCGTGGAGGACCAGATATTACGTCCAAAGAAGACAGAAACCGACCTCAACTCAAATTTGTGTCCAACTCGGAGTCCAAGAGCAGTTCGCACTAAAATAGACGTTCAGGACGCATACGAACTCCGTTTTGGACGTTCTACATATGCACAGAAAGGGGAGAGGATAAAATTTCCAATGGCTGTGATACCATATCAAAATTATTCCGGAGTCAACGGATATAATCAAAACAAAATTGACTTCAGAATCTGTTAGGGTGTTGCGCCACCATATTGGGCCATTGGACCTTGTATCAAGTCTACATCTCTTATTTTTGTGTCTTGGCGTTAGGTAACGACCCCAACACCCCCTTGGACATCCTCCTACCTATATATACTCCATATTAGCCACCATAAACAATTGGGTTTCTCTTAAATTAATAATATTGTCGTTCTACAGTTTGTGAAACTATAACTTCGCGATTTCAGATTGTGTCTTCTACGTACTTGCTTGTGTTCTCGGTTGAACCAACAAGGATTAGCCTTCTTGGCGAGGTCAATCGTGTGTAGCTCGGTTGATAACCAACGGAGCGGTGGTGTAGTGATTGCAGGGTTTTTTCGTGTTTTACTCAAGAGCCTCGAATCATCAATGTCGAGATCTCCATCAATCGACTTATCCAGCTAAATTTTCTTATCAATTGGTATCATATTTCCAGGTTTTCCGTTAGTTAATTCATCTGTACATTACATTAGTTTTATTTTTCATACCTAGAGTCCATAAAAAAGTCATTAAAACTTGCAGTTTAGTAGATGTGTTCATTACTTTATGCGAACCACCATTGAGCCTTTGCAACTTTTGTTTTCAGTTTGGTTTTGTTGAGTTTGTGTCCGTTGTTGAGTCATATTGCTGGTTTATAAAATTTTTTTGGTATTAGTTTGAGTTTTGCATTGTGTTGGTTCATCTTTTTGGATCGCGTCATCACGTCTAGATTAGATTCATGTCCAGTTCGGTTTTTTTATCATATCTCACACATACTAACATGGAATTTGGATTTCTTGTACTTTATGGAAATCTTAAGAAGTTCTCTACAACTTTCGTATTCATAGGTTTTACAGAAAATGGAGTTATCATGGTCAAAAGTGCATTAGATCTGAATCTGTTCTCGACCTAGAATTTCTGAACAGTCTGTGCTTCGGGGGCAATATCTCTTAATGTTCTTGTCCAAAATATTTCTTCCATATATTGAAAATAAATAAGAGAGATAAATCTACAATCTTGCTTTTGTCTGTTTTTCTATTTGGAGCCTCTAAGTATGCCTATTCTTCCTTGGACGAGTGAGCAGAAAATCTGTGACGGACCCACGAGATATCTTTGATTGCTTTTCATTGTGTTCTTCCCTTGCAGCACATTCTGAAAAAAAAAGGAAGAAAAAAGAAAAATACAAGTGTGAAAAAAGAAACAAAAGCCTCACAAAAAAGGAGAAAAAACAACAAAAAAAGAAGTGCTTGCATTCTTTGTGTCATCTAGTTTTGTCTCATGTCTTGCTAACTTGAACTACTAAGAACACATTTAGGCCAGCAACTTGACAAGTACTATGGACACTTATTCAACTTTACTATCTGATTGCATTGTTGCTAATCCTTGCTACATATAAAGTGACATCCAAGCTACACTTTACTCTTGAGCAGAATCGTTACACCTTTGCAATCATCCCACGCTTCATTGGTTTCTTCATACCGGTCACCGTTCGCCACCTGCATTGTTAGTAAGAACACTTGTAAGAGCGTGGTAAGACGCTTGAGAGTGTGTGATTCCACTTCCACTTTGCTATTGACCTTTGTAATTGATAGGGATAACATATTTTTTTGTTGCCTTCTGTTTGCTACTAACAATGTCAAGTAAAAGCAAGAATCATGAAATATATGCTGAGATGATTGACATGATGAAGACGACGATGGAGTTGCTCGCTAAGAATTCAAACATCAACCAAGGTTTCACATGATATTCAGACCATCTTTAAAACACCTTCTATAGAAAGTAATTACATTCTCTCATCTCTTTTTTCTTATGATGGTTTTGGTTACGATGAATATATTGCTTGGGAAATAGAGTTGGATAAAAATTTTGGACAATGTCATATGTGTGAGAGGAGAAAGATTAGAAATGTTGCAAGTGCATTAGTAGATTGTGCATTAACTTGGTGGAACAATTTAAATGATTTAAAAAAACCTCGAACATGGAAGGATATGAAAATTTGTATGCGAGAAACTTTTATGAATGTATATAATTGCAAAGATGTAGTGCATCAATTTGAGGAGAAATTTCTTGTTGTACCTCCTTTTGTGTCAAACGTTTTGCAGGACAATATAGAAAATAATGTAGATGATGCAAAAGAGAACGAGACTTTCGACGACACTTGTGAAATTTTAGATGGATCATCTCATAATGCACTCAAAATCACTGCTGAAAATGGTAAGTTTTCGTATTTCTTAACACCATAGAGTTATCAGCAAGCTCACAGAAATACCGTTGTAGCACTTCCCCTTAAGGAGTATTCCCAAGGGTATCGAATCCAAAGAACGTGTGTGCTAATCATTCGAACTAGCTCATCAAAGGACACAAAGTTGTTTGGTAGGCTAGGAACAAAGAGGAATTCAAAATATTGATCCTAATTCAAGGTAGTTTGCTGTAGATGCTTGCCTCGAGCACGGACTTACTCCTAGCAATACTAGGACGACACCAGCCAAGAGCTTATGGCATAGCCAAACTTGGAGGATTACGAAGGACAGATAGGGTTTTCACCACCTACTGCCTACCTCTTCAATCCGTAGGTCTACGAGATATCCACTGATGATTTATAACCTAAGCACCATGCTTACGTTCTAAATCACTACTCTATTTGTTTCGAACACAAAGCTACAACTAGAGCCTCTAATGAATTAAAGCAGTAAACCCACAAGTAACTACTTGTGCAAACTACTAAAAATAAAAGATCAAACTTGTATTATATTCACAAAGTCTTACTTGATTGAGTAAAACCTTTGTAGGGGTACAAGTGTAGAAGAGGGACTTGACAAGCCCAAGCCTCTTTCTCCTAGACTCTTCACCACACTCTTCTTCTTTTTTGTTAGCCTCTAGGACTACTCTAAACCTTTGGAGTGTGGCACTATTGTCAACTTTTGGTGTGTGTGAGAAGTGAGGTGAGGGGGTCTATTTATAGGTGGAGAAGGGTCGGTTCCCGCCACAATTAACGTGTGAATCAGTCACCATTGAATCCAGGGAGCCAGGAGGAGCCAACACGTGTCATTTGACCGGGTTTAGCGCCAGGAAGGGGTCGACCGAACCCCTGGTTCGGCCGACCTGGTCAAGCCTCCCCTCGGGGAGTGCTTCCTCCAGGTGGGCCCCTTGATGTATATGGGTGCAACACCGTTGGATCTCCTCGTATTCTTCTATTTGTGGGCCATTTGATCCATGTGTTGCCACGTGTCATCGCCTGATTCATTGAAATCCATTTTCATGGATTCATCACTTCTTGTTTTGGTATTTTGGGTAATAATTCACCTGCATACAAATAAACACCAACACTTGGTGAATTGGGTTAGTGTATAGCCCTACCACTATGTTTTGTGTTTCTTTTATGCACATTATGAGGTGAATTGACGGTCAAAATATAGTACTAAAGGACCGTCAACAAACTCCCCCATGCTTAGTCCTATGCTCGTCCTCAAGTGAAGGCAAGAAGGACTAGAGTGTTGTCATGAATTTGCTATAAGGTAGAAAATAAGGATACTAGATATTTCACTTATACCTGAATTCATGGATCCCCTTTGTGTATGTGGCTACCACATCAATCTTGGGTGTTTGAAAAGTGGAATTGTTAGAATGAAGTTCCCTTGGATCATTCTCTGCTGAAATGATTTGGCAATTGCTATATTTGAAAGTCATAGGAACATTTGCCCTTGCCTTCGTGATCGGAATCTCTCAAATCTCTCATAGTGTTTGAGTCCTCACCATGGCATGTTTTGCCAATTCTTGTCCTTATACTAAAAGTGGCTATATCTGGAGCTTGGTAGGGATGAATGTGGCACACATTTGCAATGCATATGTTACTAAGTCAAAAACTTGATCCTATGAGAGACTTATGCAATGAACATAGTGAAGTGAAAATTCTTGTGCACATGACTGGAATGGAGGGGTGAGGTGATAACTCCCATGAATTTGCTCTTTTTTTTAAGGATGAAACATGGCTACTTTTTTTAGCACTCTTACTCTTTTTCAAGAGTGGATGCTTTTTCTTTTTCTTGTAGCCATGTCTTCTACTCCTTTTTATTTTTAGAGAGGCTTTCATTTGTATTGTATGGAGTTTCTTTTTGACGGATGGGTAATCGATGGATGCAAACTCTCAATGTGAGAAATTTTGCATGAATGGAGTGCACAAGAGTTTTCAATTCAAAAAGTTCATGCATGTCACTCAATTGGGTCACGGGTTTGACAAAGTTCAATGAAAAACAAAGTGGCATATGCTTGTGGTTTTCAATGAATGTATCATATGGGCTTGGTGGGTATATAAATTTCCAATGTGAGATTTAGAAAAAGTTCAAGACTTCAAATAGTTACAAATGTAAAAATCAATTTCAAGCAAAAGGATTATTTCTAAAGAACTCATTTACCATATCATACTAGTCAAATACCTAGATGATGTGTTTTTCCTATTGAATTATGGGAATCATAAAAAAGGTAATGAATTGAAATATAAAGTATTCAAATTTTCAGCTTAAGCAAATTCTTGACTACCAATTTTTTTTTCAATTTTTTGAGTTGATTCATTTTAGATATGCAATGAATAATATGAAATCAACTCAACTAGCAGGGTAGCGCATAAAATTGGGGAAAAGAAATCCAATCTGATTTTCTGGAGCGATACGGAGTCGTACGGTGCAGAAAACAAGTCGGCCGACCAGGGGGTTCGGCCGACCTCCTGTTGGATCTTCTATGGCTCTGTTTTGTCGTGTCGTTTTGCTCATTCGGTCACGACGTGTTTTGATATGCAACGTTGATTTTTCACGTCGGGATTTCGTGACTTGGAGACATGTTTCCCCCACACTTGTTTCATGAATTCTTTATTCAATAAAATAAACTAAAGGGGGAACTTTACCGGTGTTAGATGAACCGGTAAGTTCACTTTATTGAAATCAAAATATGGGGATGCTTACATTATTTAACCTAGCTTTAGAAAACATTTTTTTTTAAAAAGAACCCTAAGTAGTAAGCATCCTATGCTGTTGGCACATCTAAACTATGGTGCATTGTAGATGTCGGGCTCTCCGACGGCATTGCACAAGCGCCGTAGTTTGGCGCTCATGCCATGGCAAACACCGTCAGTCTCCTCCTCGAGGACCATGATGTCGTCCTTCAGTTATGCCCTCTCGGTGCGCCCTTCGGCCACCAAGTCAGTCAGCTTCTTGTTCTCCAAGCGGAGAGAAGCAAACTCCTTGGTCAGCTGTGCCACCTTAGGGGCACGAGGAGAGTCCTCATCACTGCCCTCGAACTGACCGGGTGACCCGTTGATGGCAGGTGGTGGGTGAACCATGAGGTACGGTTTCGGTGATTAATGACAACCATTGGATTTTACTAATGAATTTGTGAATGCAAGGTCCCCATAATCACTCAATCAAATGAAATCTATATGTCATTGGAGACCCATATACAATCACTTTATGAGATCAAATCAATGATGTGAAGACAAGAAGTGAAAGCTCTTATGTCAAAGTCATTCAACCATAATTGATGACACTTAATGCTTGACAACCATCAGAAGTACATATGCAACAAATGTCTAAGAGGTCAATCGAGCAAGACACAAAAGAATCACTTAGAAACAACTCGAAGCAAACAAAATCAACTCACCGGATCAACCGATGATTTCTGAGAACAACACATCGGTTGAGTTGATTCAGCAGATGAAGAAGACCTCAGAACAAAGCACTCACCAAATCATCCGATGTTAAGGGCTCAGCTACATCAGTCCATCAGTACAGTTTGCAATATCCTTGGACCAAGTGTAGCACCGGATCATCCGATGTACAGAAGTATACACATCGGTCAATCACTCCAGTAAGCATCAAGATTGAGTCAATTCTGGAGGAAGAGCCACCGGATCATCCGATGAGAAGACAAGTTCAACATTTGTCTAACAACGGTCATATCTGACACACTGACATCAGCTAAAGTAAACTTGACCGATGATAACTAAAGGGGAGACATCGGATCATCCGGTGTTCACAGAAAAGTTCTGTCAGCCTACTTTTCCAACGGCTATTTCGGGGAGGCTGGCTATAAATACCCCCTAAACTGGTCATTTCGACAAGTCTTGATCACCAGACATTCTCAACACATCCACAAGCGTTCAAGACCAAGAGCCATTACTTCTACATCATTTCGACCACATACACACCAAGAAATAGGCTAGAACTAGCTAGAGAGAGAGCTTGTGTGCCTCCATTCTGGGTGAGTGGAATCTCTAGGATAGTGAGAGCCTCAAGGGAGTGCCCCTTGGTGTTTGTAACTGTGAGAGACTTCCGGAGCTTGCCAAGGCGTTTGTGGAAGCCCGGAGGGTCGAAGTTGTACAAGGCTTGAGCTCCACCTTGCCGAGGTTGCCAAACGGAGAAGAATAGTGGAGATCCCTCGTCTCAGTGACTTGGGTGTGGCTATACCCTTTGGTGGGTGCCACAACATGGATGTAGGAAGATCTTGACGATCTTGCCGAACCACAGGATAATTCCTCGTGTCTCCTCGGGAGTTTGCATTCTCTTCCTCTCCCTTACATTTATGCATTTTATATTCCGCGAAGTTGCTAGTTACTTCAATGCATAGATAGTTTGCGTAGGGAATTGGGCTTTTAGGAATTAAGTTTTATTGTTTAGATTTTTGAAAAGAAGCCCAATTCACCCCCCCTCTTAGGCATTCGATCCTTACAATTGGTATCAGAGCAAGGTTGCTCATAGGATCATTCTAGCTTCACCACTAGAGAGCTAAAATGGCCAAGGTTGGGGGTTCGGTTCCTATCTTCGAGGGCAATAACTTTGCCTATCGGAAAGCACGCATGCGCGCTTATCTAGAGGCTATTGCTCCCGAAGTATGGGAAGCGACCCACGCGAGGTTTGGAGAACATAATTATGTTGGTGATCAAATTAAATGGGATGCTAAAGCTAGGAATGCAATCTATGAATGTATTAGTCAAGATGTGTTTGCTAGGATTGCTAGTAAGGAAAAAGCTTGTGAAATTTGGGCTTGCTTAATAGAGATTCATGTGGGCTCTTCTCGAGTCAAGGAACTTAAATATCACATGCTTAAAGCAAAATATGATGAATTTAAGATGCTACCTCATGAAAATGTTAATGAGATGTTCTCTCGCTTGAATGTGCTTATTGAAGAAGTTAATGCTCTTGACATTGCTTCTCTTGGCAAGGGACTCATCAACCGCAAGATCCTCATGCTTCTTCCCAAGCCAAAGTACAACATCATCAACTCCATGCTCCAAAAAGAGTCTCTTGACCACACTGAAGTTTCAGAGCTCATTGGAGAAATTCACGCTCATGAGATGAGTGTGCTTGGGATGATGGAGCAATCATCTTCAAAAACAATTGCTCTAAAGGCCTCCACCAAGAAAACAAGCCTCAAGAAGAAGAAGGTGGTTGAGCCTAGCTCAAGTGAATAAGAGCAAGCATCAAGTGAAGATGATGATGATGAGCTTGCGTTGATGATGAGAAAGTTCTCACGCTTGAACTCCAAGATTACTAAGAAGGGATACACATTTGATCCCAAGAAGAAAGCGTTTGTACCAAGGAGAGATGATCACAAGACTTGCTACAATTGTGGTGATCAAGGCCACATCTCCTATGATTGTCCAAAACTGGACAAAAGAAGAGAGAATCACAAGAGCAAGCATCGCGAGCTTGAAGAAAGTGATGATGCTGAAGAAGAGGCCAAACCCAAACCAAGATCCTTTGGGAAGAGGAAACATGACAAGGGCAAGAAGGAAAGACTCTTCCCAAAGAAGAGAAATGGCACACAAAAGGTGTTCATGTGTGAGGCAAATGAATGGGTCACCGACGAAGATACAAGTGATGAAGAGAGTGAAGAGGAAGAAGAAAGCTTGGCTGGCCTCGCCATTGCCAACAATGATGACTCACCTCTTCATCCACCGCCCATGTGCCTCATGGCGAAAGGTAACACAAAGGTATGTGACGAATCTAGCGATGATGAGCTTTCCCCCGATGATTTAACCTCTTTAATAAATGAATATCACACTATCATTAAGAGGGAAAAGAGTAAGGTTAAGGCTCTTGAAGGAACTCGTGCTAAGCTTGAGAGTGCTAACCTTGACTTGCTTGACAAGTATGAAAGCATACTCAAAGAGCATGACACGCTCAAAGCCCATGTCAAGCAAGTTGAGGAGGATAAGGCTCAAATCAAGCTAGATCATCATGAGCTTGACTTAGCCCACCAAACACTCTTGGGAAAGCACAATGAGTTAATCCAAGAGTATCAAACACTTAACCTTGCTTATGAAGTGCTTGATCAAGAGTTAAAAACTATGAAGAAACAAACTCTTAATGATAAGATATCCATTACTTCTCACGCCACTAATGTTTTGCACAAGTCTTTGCCTTTGAAAGAAAACACTAGGGAGAAGGACTTGTTGGAAGAAATTGAGATTCTCCGCACTGGTGTGGCTAGACTATCAAAAGGGGAAGTCAAGCACAAGGAAATCCTCTTCCAACAAGCAAAGGCCTTCAACAAGAGAGGACTTGTATCCTTCCTGATGCCTAACAAAGGAAAGGTGCCCTCACCGGAGCTAAGAACAAGCTTCATCAAGGAAGTTGGTTCTTATTGCCAACATTGTGAGGTCACCGGTCACCACACAAGGGAGTGTCCTCTTCCTAACCGACCTTCTCCAAAATTGCCTACTAACTACAAATCTACTTTCAATGATAATTATTATCTCTTGAGTAAAGTACATGTCAAAGTGAAGGCAAGGTTCATTGGCAAAGACATGAAGGGCATGAAGGGGAAGCTCCCCAAGCAACTTTGGGTCCCAAAAACACTTGTATCACACATACAAGGACCTAAGTTGGCTTGGGTGCCTAAAGTCAAAAATTGAATTCAAGTGTGTAGGTGAACTACAAAGCCAGAGGAAAGCATTGGGTACTCGATAGCGGGTGCACTCAACATATGACCGGCAATGATGGTATGTTCACCACCATAGAAAACCCCGGCAATCATGAACAATTCACCTTTGGTGATAACTCTTAGGGAAAGGTAATTGGGTTAGGTAAAATTGCTATTTCAAATGATTTATCTATTTCCAATGTATTGTACGTTAAGTCACTTAGTTTTAATCTACTTTCTATTGCACAACTATGTGATCTTGGACTAACATGCACATTTAGCAAAAATGATGTTGTTGTGAGTAGTGAAACAAGCCAAGACATAGTCTTCAAAGGATTTCGGCATGGACACCTCTACCTAGTGGACTTCTCCAACAAGAATGCTAGCTTGACCACTTGCCTCTTCACTAAGACAAGCTTGGATTGGCTATGGCATCGACGCATAGCGCACATTGGAATGAGCAAACTAAAGAAGTCATTCAAGCTTGGGATGGTGACCGGCGTGAAGGATGTCACGTTTGAGAAGAACAAGCTTTGTAGCGCTTTTCAAGCCGGGAAGCAAGTTGCTTCACACCACCCAATGAAGAAAATAGTGTCAACCTCCAAGCCACTTGAGCTACTTCACATGGACCTCTTCGGACCGTCCACATATCAAAGCCTTGGCGGTAACCTCTATTGTCTCGTTATAGTTGATGACTACTCTCGCTATGCTTGGACTTTGTTTCTAGGTGACAAGGGTGAAACTCCGGAAGTGTTCAAGACCTTCGCCAACCGCGCTCAAAGGGAATTTCAACTTCCCATCATCAAGGTCCGGAGTGACAACGGCACCGAATTCAAGAACTACAACATTGGGGGGTGGTGTGACCGTGAAGGAGTAAAACATGAGTTTTCAGCCACATACACTCCTCAACAAAATGGTGTCGTTAAAAGGAAGAACAAGAATCTCATCACTCTTGCACGAGCAATGCTTGATGACTATGGCATGTCGGAGAAGTTTTGGGCCAAAGCAATCAACACGGCCTGACATGCCGCAAATAGGGTCTACCTACATCGCCTACTTCAAAAGACCCCGTACGAGCTTCTCATTGGGAGAAAGCCCAACATCTCCTACTTTCGAGTCTTTGGGTGCAAGTGCTACATCTACCGCAAGAAAAGGCTTGGTAAGTTTGAAAGAAGATGTTATGTTGGCATATTCCTTGGTTATGCATCAAACTCAAAAGCATATCAAGTATTCAACCAAACCTCCGGTTTAGTTGAGGAAAGTTGTGATGTTGAGTTTGATGAATCTAATGGCTCCCAAGAGGAGAGTTTTCGTCATGATGAAATAGATGATGAGCCTCTACGAGAAGCCATGAAGAACATGACCATTGGAGATGTCAAGCCTAAAGTTGAGGAGAGCCATGATCAAGGGGGAGCTTCAAGATCCAACATCAACACCTCCATGGCGCCTCAAGTTGACGAAGAAGAGAAGGATGATCCATTGCCGACTCAAGACTCACAAGCCACACAACATCAAGAAGAAGAAGAAGTCCATGATCAAGTCCAACCACAAGATGAGCAACACGCATCACCACTGCCAAGTGCTTCACAACCACTTATGAGGCATGGACGCATCTCCAAGGCGCATCCGATGGACCAAATTATCGGAAGTCCGTCAAGGGGAGTATGTACACGTTTTCGCCATTTCGCTTCGTTTTGTGAGCACTACTCGTTTGTTTCATGTGTAGAACCCACTCACATTGAGTAAGCACTCCAAGACCCAAATTGGATGATGGCTATGCAAGAAGAACTCAACAACTTCAATCCGCAATGAAGTTTGGGTGTTGGAGGAGCGACCCAAGGACAAGAACGTCATCGGAAAAAAGTGGGTGTACTGCAACAAACAAGACGAGAGCGGCGTTGTGGTCCGCAACAAGGCAAGACTTGTGGCCAAAGGGTTCTCGCAAGTTGAAGGACTAGACTTTGGGGAGACATTTGCTCCGGTCGCCCGGCTAGAAGCCATCCGTATACTCCTTGCTTTTGCTTCACATCATAATATTAGACTTTATCAAATGGATGTGAAAAGTGCCTTTCTTAATGGTTACATTAACGAGCTTGTTTATGTTGAACAACCTCCCGGGTTTGAAGATCCGAGGAATCCTAATCATGTGTATAGGTTGCACAAGGCGCTCTACGGGCTCAAGCAAGCACCTAGAGCGTGGTATGAACGACTACGGGATTTCCTTATCATGCAAGGATTCAAGATCGGGAGGGTGGACACTACACTCTTCACCAAAGACATCAACGAAGATTTATTTATTTGTCAAATTTATGTTGATGATATTATTTTTGGTTCAACTAACAAAGCTCTTAGCCATGAGTTTGGCAAAATGATGTCTAGGGAATTCGAGATGTTAATGATTGGAGAGCTCAACTTCTTCCTTGGATTTCAAATCAAGCAAGTTCAAGAGGGAACCTTTGTCTATCAAGAGAAGTACACCAAGGACCTCTTGAAGAAATTTGAGATGGAAGATTGTAGCTCAAGAAGCACTCCAATAGCAACAAATTGTCATCTCGACGCGGATAAGGACAGTAAACCTATTGATCAATCTAACTACCGTTCTATGATTGGTTCATTGCTTATCTTACTGCATCTAGGCCCGATATCATGTTTAGTGTATGCTTGTGTGCTCGCTTTCAAGCGGCACCTAAAGAATCACATCGGAAGGCGGTCTTTAGGATACTTAGGTATCTTAAGCATACTCCTAGTGTGGGCTTGTGGTACCCTAAAGGTGCAAAATTCCACCTCTTGGGATACTCGGATTCGGACTTTGCCGAATGTCGCGTGGATCGCAAGAGTACCTCCGGTGGGTGCCACTTGCTTGGGCGTTCCCTAGTTTCTTGGTCTAGCAAGAAGCAAAATTCCGTCGCCTTGTCAACGGCGGAAGCGGAATATATTGCGGCCGGTGCATGTTGTGCCAAAATTCTTTATATGAAGCAAACCCTTTTGGACTTTGATATTAAACTTGGTTGTGTGCCTCTCCTTTGTGACAATGAAAGTGCGGTTAAGATAGCTAAGAACCCCGTTCAACACTCCCGCACTAAGCACATTGATATTCGCCATCATTTCTTAAGGGACCATGAAGCTAGGGGAGACATCTCATTGCGAGGTGTTAGGTCCGAAGAACAATTGGCGGATATCTTCACTAAACCACTTGATGAGAAAACTTTTTCTAGGCTAAGAAGTGAATTAAATGTGCTAGATGCATCAAACGTCATGTAAGTTGCCATGATAATGTAAGAATGCATATCATATAGGTCTTGTCTAACTCTCAAAGGATAGGGGTGAGCACGGGTTAGCTTGGGATGGAGGCTCTTTTGGGTTTTCCCAAGGCTTGGAGAGTGTCTCTCCCTGAAAAAGCCTTTGAAAGGTTCAAATTTGGCAAGATAGATTTACTTTATGTCTGGCATGATGCTTGCCATATAGACTTGCACTCATATTTAAAATTTCTTGCATTATAAATTGTTTGGCATTGCATACGGTAGATTGTCACAAAGGGGAACCCACCTCATGAGAAAGAGACTTGTTTGAAATGCAATATCTCAACTCATATGATGTGGGAAGAAGAAAATGTTAGGTGCGTTAATGCCTAAAGGAACATGCTCTAAAGAGATAGAAGTCTTCATACTCTAGCTCACAAAGCATGGGCCTTACATTTTATTTGGATAATTTCCTCCCATTTTCTTTGGTGTTTTTTTTTTGCTTTAGGGCTTAGCCAAGTTATTGGCATATTAGCTTTTTGAGGGGTGAGGGGTTGCCCAAAAAGTCCTAAGACATGTGTTTCTCATTGGTTGTTTGTTTGGTCAAAGGACATATATGGGATGTTGCTGTTTAGTAGTCATCGGATTATCCGATGCATAGGCCTGAAGCTCATCGGATCAGTTTATGTTCAAAAGACCCAGAGCCAGTTCAGTAAGTATCTCAAATCATCTGACGAGTTCATTCTGAAAAACATCGGTCGATCCGGTGTTCACATTTTTGGAACTGTGCTGAATTCGACCGATGCTATCTCTTTGCACGTCGGTCCATCCGGTGTCAACGACACCTTTTTGAATACCCTTACTGTGACATTCGACCGATGCTTCTATCATTTCTACATCGGTCCATCCGGTGTTAAAGTTTCGGCTAGGGTTTGGGACCCACTATTTAAATGTTGCTTCGAATCCCTCTCTTCTTTCTCCCGATCCCGTCACCTGCGCCGCACTTTCCATCGCCGCCGCAGCACAGCAGCGCCGCCGCCATCCACGGTAGAGCCGCCGCCGCCACTCGACTCCACCGCAACCGCCGCCACCGCTCCAACCAAGCACCGCTGCCGCCTCTCTCGTGCTCCACCGCCGCCCAACCACACCACCTCCACCGTCATCGTGGTGCCTCCCTCTACGGTCGCCGTCCCCTCGTCGCAGTTAGGGTTTCCCGGCCGCGTCAACCTTCGTGTTGCCGTTCCGTGCATCGTCGACTTTGTTCACGCGCATTGCCTCATCGTAATGGCTCACGACAAGAAGAACAAGGGCAAGGCCATTGCGGAGCCGGCCGCAAAAAAGCAGAAGCTCTCGAAGGAGGAAAAGAAGGCATTGATGGCCGCTCGCGCCGCCGAGGAGCGAGAGCTTGGCCGAGGAGGATCTCTGAGGATCCGCGAGGCTCGTCTGAGGTAGCCTCCTGTGATCGATGAGTCCGAGGCCGAAGAAGAGCCGGAAGTGCCACTTGTCCGCCGACGCTCAGCCAGGACCCGTGGGGGTCATCCGCCGGCAGCACCTCGTTACCGTCAGCTACCGATCGTCGTGAGGACAGAAAGGCTCAGAGAGCCATCTACGAGATGGACACCACTGTCCGTGTCGGTGAAGGAGTCCGGTTGACAGATTTTCGGAAGATGAAGGCCAAGCAACTCCGAGGACTCAGATGGAGTGTGCTGCTTGAGGAGTGGTACCCGTAGCCCAGAGAGGCTCTGGTGGACAGTCATTTCTGGATAGTGACACAGGCGTCTCTCTATGAGACCTACAGATGCCGCGGCCACAAGTTATTCCAGCATAACTTTCTAGACTGGGAGCAGCTCGCCCTGGCTGCAGAGACAGAGATACGCCCTTTCTTTGAGAGGTAAAGAGGGCTGGTCCAGCTGGTGTCTTACAAGAGGAGTGCCTACGTGGAGGACTGGGTCCGCGTCTTCTACGCCACCCTCTACGTCTCTGAGGGCCGCAGGTCGATTGACTTCATGTTTATGGGACAGCACTATCACCTGACGAGACAGACGTTGGCACAGCTGCTGGGAGTGGACCTGCACGACACTTGCGTGCATGAGAGAGTATATGGTCAGGCAGATCCGCCGAGGAGGCCGCTCACTGGAGGAGTGGCACCACCACTAGAGGAGATTCGTTCTTTGTTCGGACTAACTTTCTCTCCAGATCAGCCGAGGGTACCGGCATTGTTGACTCCAGCTGCACGCACAGTGCACCTTGCCTTGTGCCGCACGCTCTTGCTGAGGTCAGGATACCTAGAGGGGTTCACCAGTCTGCAGCATACCCTCCTGTTCTACATCATGAACGGGATGGAGTTCGATATAGTGGACGTCCTCATATGTGAGATGGAGGATGTGATCATCGATGGAGTGGGCATGATGAGGCAGCTTGTATATGGACATTGGATCAGCAACCTGCTCTCCATGATGGTACCTGAGGAGTCCACCGTGCGTGACCGTCTCACTGACAAGAGTGTCACCCGGTTCAGTCACTACCGAGCTCCAGCTCCTGGAGACCGCCGCCTTGGCCGTCCAGTCGAGCGTCAGGTTCGGGCTCGACTATCCGAGGAGGACTGGTCGGATCTGGAGAAGGAGGATGAGAGGCTAGCTAAGGCAGAGGCTCAGGGTGAGGACCTGCAGCACATATGGTCCGAGAGCGACACAGATGACAGTGTCGAGGAGTACATCCCACCTCCTCCCTCACCCAGGCAGCACGACGCGGAGGCTGGAGGCTCTACAGTGCCACCCCCTACTCCACCTCCCGTCTCAGAGGCACAGGTTTCTCAGCCGTCCGAGCTCACATCCCTCCTACAGCAGATGGTTGAGCAGCATCGCTTGGACAGGCTTGCAGCTGAGCAGGCCCGAGCGGAGCAGGCCGCACGTCTTCTGGAGCTCCAGCAGCAGCAGCAGCAGGAGATGCAGCGCCAGATCGCCCGTGAGAGGTGTGAGGACACTTGTAGGATCGAAGAGCACGTGAAAAGATACTAGAGGGGGGGTGAATGGTAGATTTAAAAATCTTACGCAGCGGAAACAGTTAAACCCCAACCCCTTCGGTAGAAAATCGATCTCTTAAAGAAATCATGTGTGAGACTAATCTAAATGTGTTTCACCATGACAAAAGTGATGGATATAAGTGAGAATCAAGTCACGAAGACAACACAAAAAGAATCACTCAAATCCGTCGAAAAAAACTCAAGTTATGATCGAAAGATCAAACAATGGTCAATCTTCCCTACCCGAGAAAAAACAGTTCTGGAACGCTGCAATGAAACTCGTGTAGATTATAGACCACAAATCCAATGACCGTGAAATTTCGATAGATGATAGACAATCATGTTTTGAATACAACCCAACAAGAATCACGTCAATTGGATCAGTAAAACTCGAGTTATGATAAAACCACCGACGAAAGATAGTGCTGTCCAAAAACTCGACGAGTAAAACTTGTCTGGAACAAGTCGGACGAACAAGGCACAAAAAGTTCCTTCAAACTACGAATTTTATTCAATAGAACACAAGAGGAACAGCCCCAAAGTCGTCTCTACCGAGCTCTGGGCTCCCTTGCTTATATAACCAGCCCTTAGGCCATCCCAATCTTAACTAGGACTCCAATCCTAATCCGATCACAATCGGAACTTTCCATAACTGCTTAGGACTCTTCTATACGCAGATAGAAGCAATCTTAAGACTTCCAAACACCTTAGGAACATATCCCACATTCCTAAACAACTCAAATTCGTGACACACACGAAATCCTAACATAACAAACTCGATATTTTCCATACCGAGCCATAACCGACTCCGCCGCAGCCGAAGTCATCAACCGGTACGATCCGATCCTTCCAATCAGATCTTTCCTTCCTTATCCCATCTTCGGAACCATGTTGCCACATCATGCACCCCATGCATACGTGCAAACACCTTCCTTCGATGTTCAGTAACCTTCATATGCACTGCCCTTGATTCAATCATCCTGCGCGACCTCCTGATCAGCTCAACCACAGTTCCTCCCGAAGTTGGTTGTTGGAACCTCATCTCCTCCCTGAGACTAGTCCATTGGATCCCGTCGCCAGCCATGACTTGAACTCAAGCAACACCTGCACATGAATAAACAACCAATCCATACGAGCCCAAGTCCTCGACTTGACTCAAGTTAGTTCCGAACACAATACCTTACGTGAGAACCTCACATAAGCATGTTGCAAAGCATAGCAAAACGATATCATCCATATCAACCAAAACGCACCAAAAACTTAGCAAATGAATACTAAGCAATCTTTCCAATCATGTAAAGCAAGTACGAAACATTGCAAATGAAAAGCAGAAGCACTTAGGTCAAGTTCCGGACCTTGCCAGAGCAACCCGGACCTTGAGCCGGAGCTAACAAAGCTAGTAGAACCTAGCGCCGGAGCTTACCAAAACTAGTACAACCAAGCTCCCGCCGGATCTTACAAAACTAGCAGGACCTAGCGCCGGAGCTAACCAGAACTAGTCGGAACTAGTAAACCCAAAACCGGACCTAGACAAAGTACGTCGGAGCTTAGCAAAAGCATTCCGGAGCTATCAAATATATGCCGGAGCTATCAAAGATATACCGGAGCAAAAGATAAAGCTCACCGGAGCTAACCAAAGCTAGTCGGACCTTACCAAGAAGCCGGACCTAGCATCTAACGTAGCCGGAGCTACCCAAAACAAGCCGGACCTACCGTCGGACTTTGCTGTAGCTCGGAGCTAGAGTCGGACCTTGATAAAAAGGTGTTTTGGTGATATTTAAAACTTTTATCATCAAAGCTAAGTATATTCACTACAAGCCAATGTATTCAGCACATATAGGTCTTACAATCTCCCCCTTGATGAATGCATTGGCAACACCATCTAAAATCCGAACATTGGCTTATTCACATAAAAGTTTTTGATAACAATTTCTCCCCCTTTGTAAATCAAAAGTAAAAAGAGAAGAAAATGAAAATCTCTCCCCCTTTATTATCTCTCCTTATGCCCATATTCTCTTTCTCTTCATGCTTATCTGTCCCCCTTTGACAATGTATTCAGCAAGTCATGAGCATATAAACAAATTTTCTCTCCAACTCTAGTTGTTATGAGCATATTATAACATATACATATAAACAAAGCTCATCCAAGTTATACTATCAAGTACCTTACATTATCACATCAATGAAATACATAAGGTAGTGTAAGCCATGCTAGAGATCAAATGTAATTTTTCAATTTAAGCAAGTCATGATCTCACAAACTTAACTATTTAAAAACCTGAAAGCATGACACTAGTTGCTGCATTTTATTATTTTTCAAAGCATAAATTTAGATCATATGATATTTGCAAGAGATTATATGCGCATCTGCCTTATTCTAACCAACCAACCCAAGCCTATTTCATTTGACGATCAGAAGCTTAAGGACATGGTTTTAGTCATACACAACCTCTTCCAAGTTCATATCTAAGTGCAATGACAAGCCATCTCAAAAGAAGAAGTGCGATGCATGCATATTCTCTGGATCTTTTCTCAATTTATATTTGTTCATAAAAACTCAACATGTGAGTTGATTACTTGATTAATTCTTAATGATTAAAAGCATTTGTGAGCATGCAACAAGTTCAAAACAGCAAGAAAGTTCGACCATGACCAGATTTAGTGTAAGTAATTATTCCAATTACTAGACATGGCAAAAACTACAAAATGTATAACACAAGTAATGTAGTAAGAACTTTCAGCACGTAAAAGGAATCACAAAGTCATATATGTATGAAATACTATGCTCATATTATTTTAATTTCGGATTCACACATAGACTTCCCAAAGTTTCAAAAACTCCCCCTCAATTTAAGCCATGAGGATGCATAACCCCTATTTCACTACGAATGAAACAAAAACCAGTGAAATCCAAAGGTTTTGTAAAGATGTCAGCCAATTGTTGTTCGGTATCTACATGGTGAAGCACAATGTTTCCTTTTTCAACATTATCTCGGAAAAAGTGATACCTAATGTCAATGTGCTTAGTTCTAGAATGTTGCACGGGGTTTTTAGCAATGCAAATGGCACTATGTTATCACAGAACAGTGGAACACTATCTAGATCAACCCCATAGTCCTTAAGTGTTTGAACAATCCAAAGAATTTGTGAGCAAGCACTAGCAGCAGCTACATATTCAGATTCGGCTGTGGATTGTGCAACTGAATTTTGTTTTCTAGATGACCAAGCAACAAGAGAATTACCAAGAAAATGACAAGCACCAGAAGTACTTTTCCTATCAATCCTACAACCCCCAAAATCAGCATCCGAAAAAGCTTTCAAAGTAACAGTTGAGGAAGAAGGAAGAAAAATGCCAAATTCTTGGGTTCCATGTATGTACCTGAGAATCCTTTTGATGGCTTGACGATGTGAAACACGTGGGGAAGCTTGAAACCATGCACAAAGAGATACACTGAATTGTATGTCCGGTCTTGATGCCGTGAGATACAAAAGTGATCCGATCATGCTTCTATATTCTTTTTGATCCACGGGTTCACCATCTTCATCAAGTTCAAGTATTGTTGCTGTTCCCATTGGTGTCCGAAGAGGCTTGCTTTTGTCCATGTTGAAGCGCCTTAGGAGGTCTTTGGTATACTTCGTTTGATGCACAAAGGTACCCTCCTTGGTTTGCTTGATTTGCAGCCCCAAAAAGTAAGTGAGTTCACCCATCATACTCATTTCAAATTCGGAACTCATCGTTGCTAAAAACTTGGACACAAGATCATGAGAAGCACAACCAAAGATAATATCATCCACATACACTTGAACGAATAATGAGTCATTGCCATGCTTAAGCACAAAAAGAGTTTATCAACCTTGCCCATGGTAAACCCCTATTCAAGTAAGAATGTTTTTAACCTATCATACCATGCTCTAGCGGCTTGTTTGAGACCGTACAAGGCTTTGGACAGTTTGTAAACATGATTAGGAAAATCTAGATTTTCAAAACCAGGTGGTTGTTTGACATAAAACTCCTCATCTATGTAGCCATTAAGAAAAGCACTTTTAACATCCATTTGAAATAGCTTAAAACCTTTAGATGCTGCAAAAGCTAACAAAATTCTTATGGCTTCTAATCTAGCGACAGGAGCAAAAGTTTCATCAAAATCTAGACCTTCAACTTGAGTGAAACCTTGAGCAACCAACCTAGCCTTATTCCTAACCACAACCCCATCCTCACTTTGTTTATTTTTATATACCCATTTAGTTCCAATTAAAGTGTGACCTTGAGGTGGAGGTACAAGTTTCCAAACATTATTTCTTTCAAAATTTTCTAACTCTTCTTGCATGGCAATAATCCAAGATTCATTAGTGAGTGTGTGTGATATATCTTTGGGTGCAAAAGAAGCAACAAAAGCAAAATGAGCATGAGAGTTTGGATTGCAAAACCTGGACCGTGTGACTCGTTCGTGCAAGCTTCCAATCATCTGTTGTGGGGGATGATCTTTGTAAAGCCGTAGGGGAACAGATGTCTCACAAGCTTCTTCTTCATTAGGTTCATCGTAGATTGATGAGCTTGTGACTTGTGGATGATCAGGACCAGCATAGGTGATAGCTAGAGCTTGTTCAATGTCCGGAGCTGGACACGTGTCAACTTCGGAACTACCAGGCAGTATCACTGGCTCTTCTTCATCTTCGAAAATACCCTCCCCCTGAGGATACGGATCTGGTCCTGCAACACCGGAGCTAGTACCTGGGCTAGCTTCATCAAAAGACACTTCACAAGTCTCCACAATTTTGTTAGTGTCAAGTAACAGCACACGGTAGCCTCTGGTATGAGATGGATAACCAAGAAACATGCCATCAATGGATCTAGGTTCAAATTTATCAAGGTTACCATGTTTCTTAACAAAGCATTTGCAACCAAAAACCCAAAAGTGTGTAACACCAGGCCTATGTCCAAACCGGAGCTCATATGGTGTTTTACCTATCTTAGCACGCAAGAAAACACGATTTGAGATATAACAAGCGGTTGCTAATGCATCAGCCCAAAATTTCCAAGGAGTTTGATATTCATCAAGCATAGTCCTAGCCATCTCAACTAAGGTTCTGTTCTTTCTTTCTACAACACCGTTTTGTTGAGGTACATATGGTGAAGAGAATTGATGATCTATTCTATTTTCAGCACAAAAGTGATCAAAAGATTGATTTTTAAATTCAGTTCCATTATCACTTCTAATTGCTTTTAATGATCCTGGGTGATCAATTGATAATCTAAGAAATAAAGTTCTAAAGTGACTAAAAACTTCATTCTTAGACACCATAAAGTAAACCCAAGAGTATCTAGAATAATCATCAACGATAACAAGAACATACCATTTACCTCCGAAGGATTGAACATGTGAAGGTCCTACGGTGTCAAGATGCAAAAGTTGACATGGTTCAGTTGTCATGATCATTGTGAGAGGAGTATGTGAACCTGCAACCATCTTAGCATGTCTACAAGAAGAGCACACAATTTCTTTGTCCCTTTTAAGCTTAGGTAGCCCACGTATGCGATCAAGAGCACTAACACGCGTTAGGTGATCAAAGCCTACGTGACCAAGTCTACGATGCCAAAAATATAAGTCCTTTGAATCATTAGCAACTAGACACTTATGCTTAGAGGAAGACATATCAAAATCAGCTTTAAAAACTCTTCCAAACCGAGACATGTTAAAAATAAGCTCACTATTTGAACTTACAACTTTGTAGCAGTTTTTATTGAAAATAATTTCCAGATTTTCATCTAGCAATTGTGAAACAGAAAGCAAGTTGTATTTCAAATTTTTTACAAGTGCCACATCCTTCAAAGTGTAGTGATCATTTACTTTAACCGAACCCTTAGCAACTATAGGAGTTGAAGAATTATCGGCAAAAGTAACATTCTCTACACGTGACACAAAAGAGAGGGAGGAGAACCAATCTTTGTTACCGGTCATGTGGCGTGAGCAACCTGAATCCACAATCCAAATGTTCTCCTTCCTCAAAAGTGTAACCTACATAGAAGCACAATACGTCGATGACTCAATACTGGGGTTAGTCAAAAGGCATTTAGGTATCCAGTACTGAGTCACACGACGTGCAGTAGGAAAAACATGCGAAAGCTGAGATAAAACAGCAGGTTTATGAGTCGAAGTTTGAGGTTTTCTATTCTTAACTCTTTTAGCACAAAAACCAGTAGCTCCGGAGGTAAAAGCAGCAGTTCCAAAAGACAAGGTTGAAGCTCCGGAAGCAAAAGCTGAAGTTCCGAAGGAAACAACAGAAGGTTCGGGAGCTCTCGGAGCTATTGGAACTATCGGAGCTGCTTTTGCGGATTTCTTACCAGAAGGTCCGGAAGCTACCTTTTCAAATTTCTGACTCACTAAAGCAGGTTGTGTTTTTCTAATTGCATGAAAGTTATAAGATCTAGCAATTTTTCTTTCCTTTTTCTGTTGTTTAGCTAGTCTATAACAAAAATCTATGACATGACCATCTCTACCACAGAAGGTACAATGAAATTTAACTTTGTGTTCATGTCTAGATGAGCAAGCAATATTTTTATTTGAATCCGAATGAGACAACACTCCTGCAGATTTGAAAACCACTCCTTTTTGTTTAGGAACTGTTTGAATCAAACCATTTCCTAATGACTTTACAATTTTAGGTGGATGTGCCATAGCATGAGCATGAGAGTCAAAACCTAAACCAGTTTTATCATTGCAAGACTTGGAAGAATTCAGCAGTAAGTTTAGGTTCTTATTCCATTTACAAAACCGATCTAATGTCCTATGCATGTCATCAAGTTTTTTGGACAGATCAAGGCAATATTCACATGAAGTTTTTCCTTTTAGTTTGCAATTGGAACAAAATTTAACTTCATGAGAACGTAAAGCATTGTTCAATATAGAAATTTCATTCATAGCATCTTGCAGTTTTTTATCAAGATCATCACAAGTAGAACAATGCAAATCAATTGTAGAACAACTAGCATCTTTCAGGTTTTTATCATTAAGTGCAGCAAGCTCTTTATTTTTTTCAATTTCTAACTCAAGTTTATCAAGTGTGGAGGTGTGCGCACTTCTTAATGAGGACAATTGTTCATATATTAAATCACATGAGGAAAATGTATCATCACTAGGAATCAAAGTTTTTAAACGGTTGATTTCAGATTCTAGTGATTCAATTTTAGCAGCACTATCCCTAAGCTTTTTGTCCTTTTTCTTAACAATAATAGTGGCACGAGAAATAGCATCACACATTTCTTCGCAAGTAGGACATACCTCTTCATTGTCGCTGTTGTGTTCTGCCTCCTCCATACTTGATCTTGACTTGCCCGCCATGAAGCACAAGTTTGACAAATCATCTTCATCTTCATCACTTCCAATGTCCACGTCGCTTGAACTGAACTCTTGAAGCGCGGTGATGAAACTGTTGATCATCTTGCGTCCTATGGTACCTTTCTTCTTCTTGTTGGAATTTCCAGAGGAGGTCCTGACCTTGCTTTGTTTTTCTTCCCGGGTGGTCGGACCTGAAAGTTTAGGGCATTCTGTATGAAAGTGTCCTGTTTTACCACATTCAAAACAGCGTTGAGGTTCGAAGCTTCCTCTCCTTCTATTTCTCACATTTTGCAATGCTTTTGAGAATCTAGTAGAGATGAGTGCCAACTCCTCTTCTGGAAATTCTTCGATCTGCTCCAGGGTTAGTGAGGACAACAAAGCAAGAGTATTGCAGGATGATGATTGGCCGGAGCTAGACATATCACGTTGTGAGACAAATGCAATAGACTTGTTTGGGTTCTTACGTGCTAGGATGTCAATTTCATGAGTTTTTAGTTTAGAATAAAGTACATCTAATGTAAGAGAACTCATGACAGTTGATTCACGAATAGATGTTACTTTCATCTCCCAAATTGACATGTCTAATGCACTAAGAAGTTGTCTAGCATTCTCAGCATCAGAAAAATTAACATTGACACTACGTAAGTTGCTGAGAATTTTATTGAAACGAGCAAAGAGGTCATCGATAGACTCACCTGGTTGCATCTCAAAGCGCATATATTCCTTTTTGAACATATCTTGTTTTACCTCCTTGATTGTGTTGGAGCCTTCATGATAATCACAGAGAGCTCTCCAAACATCGTATGCTGATCGGAGGTGCGCGACACGATCAAAGTCGCTTTGAGTGAGTCCTTGGATGATCAAGTTTCGGGCTTTGTTGTTGTTGTCGACGTCCCGTAGGTTTGTGGCCGTGACTTGATCATTGGGTGGCACTTCATAAGGCTTATACACCTTCTCCCATATTGCAAAGCCTTGTGCCTGGATGAAAGCCTCCATGCGTGCCTTCCAAACCTGAAAATCAATACCAGCAAACACACAAGGTTTGGCGGAGTACTTCTCCATGATGATTAGTCAAAAATACGTGCAAATCACAAAGATTAGAGCACCGTGGCTCTGATACCAATTGTAGGATCGAAGAGCACGTGAAAAGCTACCAGAGGGGGGGGTGAATGGTAGATTTAAAAATCTTACACAGCGGAAACAATTAAACCCCAACCCCTTCGGTAGAAAATCGATCTCTTAAAGAAATCATGTGTGAGACTAATCTAAACGTGTTTTACCGTGACAAAAGTGATGGATATCAGATAGAATCAAGTCACGAAGACAACACAAAAAGAATCACTCAAATCCGTCGAAAAAAAACTCAAGTTATGATCGAAAGATCAAACAATGGTCAATCTTCCCTACCCGAGAAAAACAGTTCTCGAACGCTGCAAAGAAACTCGTATAGATTATAGACCACAAATCCAATGACCGTGAAATTTCGACAGATGATAGACAATCAAGTTTTGAAGACAACCCAACAAGAATCACGTCAATTGGATCAGTAAAACTCGAGTTATGATAAAACCACCGACGAAAGGTAGTGCTGTCCAGAAACTCGACGAGTAAAACTTGTCTGGAACAAGTCGGACGAACAAGGCACAAAAAGTTCCTTCAAAATATGAATTTTATTCAATAGAACACAAGAGGAACAGCCACAAAGTTGTCTCTACCGAGCTCTGGGCTCCCTTGCTTATATAACCAGCCCTTAGGCCATCCCAATCTTAACTAGGACTCCAATCCTAATCCGATCACAATCGGAACTTTTCATAACTGCTTAGGACTCTTCTATACGCAGATAGAAGCAATCTTAAGACTTCCAAACACCTTAGGAACGTATCCCCAATTCCTAAACAACTCAAATTCGTGACACACACGAAATCCTAACATAACAAACTCGATACTTTCCATACCGAGCCATAACCGACTCCGCCGCAGCCGAAGTCATCAACCGGTACGATCCGATCCTTCCAACCAGATCTTTCCTTCCTTATCCCATCTTCGGAACCATGTTGCCACGTCATGCACCCCATGCATACGTGCGAACATCTTCCTTCGACGTTCAGTAACCTTCATATGCACTGCCCTTGATTCAATCATCCTGCGCGACCTCCTGATCAGCTCAACCACAGTTCCTCCCAAACTTGGTTGTTGGAACCTCATCTCCTCCCTGAGACTAGTCCAATGGATCCCGTCGCCAGCCATGACTTGAACTCAAGCAACACCTGCACATGAATAAACAACCAATCCATATGAGCCGAAGTCCTCGACTTGACTCAAGTTAGTTCCGAACACAACACCTTACGTGAGAACCTCACATAAGCATGTTGCAAAGCATAGCAAAACGATATCATCCATATCAACCAAAACGCACCAAAAACTTAGCAAATGAATACTAAGCAATCTTTCCAATCATGTAAAGCAAGTACGAAACATTGCAAATGAAAAGCAGAAGCACTTAGGTCAAGTTCCGGACCTTGCCAGAGCAACCCGGACCTTGAGCCTGAGCTAACAAAGCTACTAGAACCTAGCGCCGGATCTTACCAAAACTAGTACAACCAAGCTCCCGCTGGATCTTACAAAACTAGCAGGACCTAGCGCCAGAGCTAACCAGAACTAGTCGGAACTAGTAAACCCAAAACCGGAGCTAGAAAAGTACGTCGGAGCTTAGCAAAAGTGTTCCGGAGCTATCAAATATATGCTGGAGCTATCAAAGATATACCGGAGCTAAAGATAAAGCTCACCGGAGCTAACCAAAGCTAGTCGGACCTTACCAAGAAGCCGGACCTAGCATCTAACGTAGCCGGAGCTACCCAAAACAAGCCGGGCCTACTGTCGGACATTGCTGTAGCTCGGAGCTAGAGTCGGACCTTGATAAAAAGGTGTTTTGGTGATATTTAAAACTTTTATCATCAAAGCCAAGTATATTCACTACAAGCCAATGTATTCAGCACATATAGGTCTTACAACACTGACCAGCTGATGGGGCTCATAGACCAGATGCACCAGCGCTCCCTTGACCAGCAGCAGCAGACGCAGCAGGCGATGATGGGCATCCTGGGGTTGATCACCAACCTCTACACCAAGACCGGGATTGCCCTCCCGTCGCAGCTGCCAGGAGTTGCTCCACCTCCACCAGTCCTTGCTCCAGTTGCCGCTCCGGTGCCGACTACGCCGATCCCTTCGTTCAGCATGTCTCCACTGCTGGCTCCCGACGCACCGATTCACTCTCCCCTGCCGGCGACGACGCTGTTCCAGCAGACACCAGCATCCGTCGTCAGTGCCCCCTTGCTAGCAGCTCCTACCCAACAGGCACCAACGATGGCTCCTACGGCTCCGACAGCTCCTTCTACCTCTACTCCAGGCAGCAGCTCCGACGACAGCACTCCCGACGGTGACCAGTTCGTCATCGCGCCTAGTACTCAGGGTCCTTAGGCACTCGGATCCCTTTTTGGTGTCTTGATGCCAAAGGGGGAGAAGAGTTAGAGAGTCAGGGGGAGGGTTGCTTAGAGGATAGCTTAGTCTCAGGGGGAGTCTGTTTTTCTATCTTTTGTAATTCGATGCTTATCTTTTGTAATTTGATGTTTTTGCTACTCATTTGGTGTTTATTGAGTACTCTCTTGTTATTAATCAATTGAGCTTATTTGGTGCCTATCTTATGATCACTTATTCACTTGAGTTATTCTTTGATTGAGCATTCAAATTTTTAAGTGTAATAATATTGTATTCATTGCATATCCTCTTAAGTTTCGTACTATCAAATTCATTACTATTGTGCTTTAATTGTTGTGTTGTCATCAATCACCAAAAAGGGGGAGATTGAAAGCATCTAGGCCCCCATGAGGTACGGTTTCGGTGATTAATGACAACCATTGAATTTTACTAATGAATTTGTGAATGCAAGGTCCCCATAATCACTCAATCAAATGAAATCTATATGTCATTGGAGACCCATATACAATCACTTTATGAGATCAAATCAATGATGTGAAGACAAGAAGTGAAAGCTCTTATGTCAAAGTCATTCAACCATAATTGATGACACTTAATGCTTGACAACCATCAGAAGTACATATGCAACAAATGTCTAAGAGGTCAATCGAGCAAGACACAAAAGAATCACTTAGAAACAACTCGAAGCAAACAAAATCAACTCACCGGATCAACCGATGATTTCTGAGAACAACACATCGGTCGAGTTGATTCAGCAGAAGAAGAAGACCTCAGAACAAAGCACTCACTGGATCATCCGATGTTAAGGGCTCAGCTACATCGGTCCATCAGTACAGTTTGCAATATCCTTGGACCAAGTGTAGCACCGGATCATCCGATGTACAGAAGTATACACATCGGTCAATCACTCCAGTAAGCATCAAGTTTGTGTCAATTCTGGAGGAAGAGCCACCGGATCATCCGATGAGAAGACAAGTCCAACATCGGTCTAACAATGGTCATATCTGACACACTGACGTCAGCTAAAGTAAACTTGACCGATGATAACTAAAGGGGAGACATCGCATCATCCGGTGTTCGTAGAAAAGTTCTGTCAGCCTACTTTTCCAACGGCTATTTCGGGGAGGATGGCTATAAATACCCCCTAAACCGGTCATTTCGACAAGTCTTGATCACCAGACATTCTCAACACATCCACAAGCGTTCGAGACCAAGAGCCATCACTTCTACATCATTTCGACCACATACACACCAAGAAATAGGCTAGAACTAGCTAGAGAGAGAGCTTGTGTGCCTCCATTCTGGGTGAGTGGAATCTCTAGGATAGTGAGAGCCTCAAGGGAGTGCCCCTTGGTGTTTGTAACTGTGAGAGACTTCCAGAGCTTGCCAAGGCGTTTGTGGAAGCCCGGAGGGTCAAAGTTGTACAAGGCTTCAGCTCCACCTTGCCGAGGATGGCAAACGGAGAAGAATAGTGGAGATCCCTCGTCTCGGTGACTTGGGTGTGGCTATACCCTTTGGTGGGTGCCACAACATGGATGTAGGAAGATCTTGACGATCTTGCCGAACCACGGGATAAATCCTCGTGTCTCCTCGGGAGTTTGCATCCTCTTCCTCTCCCTTACATTTATGCATTTTATATTCCGCGAAGTTGCTATTTACTTCAATGCATAGATAGTTTGCGTAGGGAATTGGACTTTTAGGAATTAAGTTTTATTGTTTAGATTTTTGAAAAGAAGCCCAATTCACCCCCCTCTTGGGCATTCGATCCTTACAGTGGGACGTGTCGCCTAATCTTGGAGGTCAATGAGTCCGTCGACTTCTCCATTGCCAGATTATCCACGTGCTTGAATAGGCCCTTAGCATAGCCTCCTTCGGGTTTGCGCACCCCGTGGATAAGAAAGTGATCTCCCATGCGTTCCGGCGAGGTACAGGTGGGCGTCTTGTAGTGGTGGCTCACTACATCGCCCTTCTTAGTCTTCAGTGTGTACATGAACTCCTCGCCGGGCAGCAACGATGGGAGAGACTCTTATTTTCCGTGGAAAAGACGTGTCTTGACTTGGTTCAGTCTAGCCAAAGTTGGATGGCATGGCGTCGTCGACTTCATTGGCGTTCTCCGAGGGGAGAGCGGCCGGACAGCGCCACAAGGTGTAGGGTTGTGCCCGCGTGGAGTCCTCGCAGGCGGGATCATGGCAAGGGGCTTGACATCGATCGCCATGATGGACTCCAAGGCGAGGGAAGTTTCTTCGTTGGCTGGCGTAATGTCCCCGCTCAGGTTGAAGGTTGAGCTGGAGGAGGCGTGAGGCACAATCTTCTTGTCGGCCCTGACGAGGACAGGATGAAGCTGGTGATTCAATGAGGTGTATAACTTTCCTCTCTGTTTCCGTCCTTTAAGTAGGCGGGGAACGACGCGTTTCACCGAGGATGTTTTAGAGGATATCGAGGAGGATCAACACGAGAAAACAGAACGCGAACGGCGCAAAGGGACAGTCGGCCGACCCTAGGGTTTGATCGACCCCCTTCTGGCTCCGTTCGGGCCACATTTTCTCGGGTCGATTAAATGGGTCTCATAGATGAAGAATTGGATGGGCGCATTAGTTGGACGTGGAGAATTTAAACAGAATTGAAAGAAATGGCATGGAAATCCATTAGATTTACCACATCAAATTCTTTTTCAGTATCCTTTTGGGAATCGAGAAATAATTTGAGTCGGTGCCCATTCACTTTGAATAGTTAACCGTCATCACCTTGGAGTGTGATTGCTCCATGGGATGAAGTCTCGACTACAGTGAAGGGTCCTTCCCATTTACTTCTAAGTTTCCCATGTCCAAAGAGTTTAACCCTAGAGTTAAAGAGTAAAACTTTATCTCCAGGTTTGAACTCTTTCGGCGTAATCCTCTTATCGTGCCATCTTTTGGTTCTCTCTTTATAAATTCTGGCACTGTGGTACGCCTTATCTCTCCATTCCTCCAACTCAGAGATTTGCTTCAATCGGTGATTTTCAGCTTTGTTAAGATTCATGTTCCACCGCTTGATGGCCCAATACGCTCTATGTTCCAATTCTACGGGAAGATGGCATGTCTTCCCATAGACAAGTTGGAAAGGGGACATGCTCATAGGTGTCTTGTAGGCAGTACGATATGCCCACAATGCGTCGGGTAGCTTTTCCTTCCATCCCATTCACATTTCCAAGACAGTCTTTTGCAAAATATTCTTAATTTGCTTATTAGATGTTTTTGCTTGACCATTTCTCTGTGGGTGGTATGGGGTAGCAATGTTATGTTGGACCCTAAGTTCCCTTAAAAAGTTCCGGAAGGTCATATCTATGAAATGAGACCCTCTGTCACTTATGACCATACGGGGAGTTACAAAGCGTGGGAAAATGATCTCATGGAACATTTTCCTTGCTTGCAATCAGCATTTTTGCATCGCAATGCTTCTACCAATTTTGACACATAATCGACTGCAACCAGAATATACTCGCAATCATAAGACCTAGGAAATGGTCCCATGAAATCAATACCCCATACATCAAATAATTCCACTTGGAGATTGTATGTTAGGGGCATCGCATCGCGAGCAGAGATTCCTCCATGCTTCTGGCATTTCCAACATCTTCGAATGAATTCCTTGGTATCTTCATACACTGAAGGCCAATAGAATCCACTCTGCCAGATCTTTCCTGAGTACAGTAAACATCGTAATGACCACCATAGGGGCCAGCATGGCATTTCTCTATAATTTTGGTGCCTTCGATTGATGGGATGAAATTTCTAAGAAGGCCATCGGCACATACTCGATAGAGGTAAGGGTCATCCCAAAGGTGTCTACGACTCTCATAAATGAGTTTCTTTTTGTTCTCCCCTGGTGGTACGTATCCCGTGACCATAAAGTTTATGATATCCGCATACCAATGGTGAGAGTCTGTCACCTTGAGGAGCATATCATCTCGTAGGAAGTCATTGATAGGTATGTCCATGGTTTGTGTGACTTCCATACGTGAAAGATGATATGCTACTGAATTCTCTACTCCTTTCTTATCTCTTATTTCCAGATCAAATTCTTGGAGTAGAAGAATCCATCAAATTAGCCTGGGTTTAGCATCCTTTTTGGTAAGCAAATATTTCAAAGCAGCATGGTCTTTGTAGACTATGACCTTTGCTCCGACCAAATAGGATCTAAACTTGTCGATAGCAAAAACCACTTCTAGGAGCTCTTTCTCAGTTGTGGCATGATTGAGTTGGGCTCCTGTCGGGGTTTTGCTAGCGTAGGCTATTGCATGATGCTTTTTATCTTTGGTTTGGCCTAAGACCGCACCAACAGCAAAGTCACTGGCATCACACATGATTTCGAATGGCAGCGTCCAATCAGGAGGTTGGATAATTGGAGCTGAGATGAGTGCCTTTTTTAGTATATCAAATGATTTAAGGCATTCATCATAGAAATCAAAGGGAGCTTCTTTAGCTAATAGGTTGGTGAAGGGTCTAGCGATTTTGGAGAAATCCTTGATAAATCGTCGGCAGAACCCCGCATGACCTAAAAAGCTGCAGATTCCCTTAACATTGATAGGAGGTGGAAGTATTTCAATAACTTCAATTTTAGCTTTGTCCACCTCTATCCATCTCTCGGACACCAAGTGTCCCAGAACGATGCCTTCCCGGGCCATGAAGTGACACTTTCCCAATTAAGCACAAGGTCCTTCTCCTGGCATCTTTGTAGGACCCTGTCTAAATTTTCTAGACAATGATCAAAAGTCTTTCCATGGATGGAGAAATCATCCATGAAAACTTCCATGATATCCTCGATCATGTCTGAAAATATAGACATCATGCATCTATGGAAAGAGGCAGGAGCGTTACACAGTCCAAAGGACATACGCCGGTAGGCATAGGTCCTGTAAGGACATGTGAACGTGGTCTTACTTTGATCATCGGGATGGATAAGAATTTTATGCTATCCCGAATACCCATCAAGGAAATATAAGTAGGAGTGTTTTGCCAATCGCTCTAACATCTCATCCATGAAGGGCAATGGAAAATGGTCTTTCCTTGTTGCCTTGTTAAGATTTCAGTAGTCAATGCACATCCTCCATCCCGTGACGGTCCGTTGAGGAATTAATTCATTCCTCTCGTTTTGAACGACTGTCATACCTTCCTTCTTAGGCACTACTTGAACTGGACTTACCGATTCACTATGAGGAACAGGGTGAATAATCCCAACATGCAGAAGTTTCAAGACTTCTTTCTTGACAACTTCCCGCATCGCATTATTCAATCGCCTTTGAGGTTCCCTGGAGGGGACACTCTCAGGGTCAATAGGAATACGATGGGTGCATAACGCTGGGCTAATTCCCTTGAGATCCTGAAGTGAATATCCAAAAACAGCTCTATGCCTTTCTAACATGGCTATGAGTTTGAGTGTTTCATCATCTGAAAGCTTGTCACTTATGATGACAGGGGCTTCCAAATCACCACTTAGAAAGGCATAGCGTAGGCCTAGAGGTACAATCTTGAGCTCAACAGGAAGTTTTGGAGAGGGCTCTTCCTTTGGCAATTCAATTTCCTCCTGAAATTCATCCTCCTCTTGGACGAAGTCTTCTTCTCTTTTAATTTCAGGGGGTTCTAAAAATTGAAGAGTCCTAACCTCCTCCATTGGCTCATCTTGGATGGGATATTCTGCAGATGTGTTCTTTGAACGCAGAATAGGCATGGAGAAATTTCTTCCTCCAAGATTGATATTGAGGCTTCCTTCCGAAGGAACTTCCACGAGAAATTTCTTTATGGGAATCCCTATCATGATGTCAAATCTTGGATTTCGAACATGTTAAAATCTAGGAGAGCCTCAACATCTTTGTGTCTAATAGACACTTGTTGCAGAACCCCACATCCTTCAAGAATGGTTTCGAATGAATCTCGGAAGGATTTGCGTGTTGGTGCCAATGGTACATCGCCAAGAATGGCGAGAGCACAAGAAACGGAAATGAGATTTGCTCCAACAGTAGGGTTGTATAGTATTCTCATTGGTGTTCCTCTAATAGAACATAAAATCGTAGCGGAAGGTGAGTTATCCGAAGAATTTCGGGTGAATTCTCGACTTTAGCAATCCACTCTCTGCTTAGGATAGAGGTCAACTCCTTGACCGCCTGACGAACGAACATCCCGTCAGGTGGTTCAGGTGGAGTTGGTGGCAATGAAGGTTTCCTATAGCAACAAGACTTCAAGGTATTTCCATATACTTCAAAAAGCTCTTCCTCGAAGTAAAATGGAAACTGCGACGGTTGAATTTCTTCTACCTTTGTAGTCTGAGGTTCGGGAGAGGATTCCTCTGGCAAGGCTTGGGGTAAACAAGAAATGGGTTCATCCTTGTCCAAGAGTGTATCCTCCGTTCTTGACACGACTTCCTCTTGGGGAGGCTCATGAAGACCCATAATGAAGGAAGAATTTTCTAGAATTCTTTCCAGAGGATCCTTGCCTTCTTCTGGATCTTATGGAGGAAAGATCCTCTAGCCGTAATGTAAAGATATAGGGCAGACTCTTTTTTCAATCCCATGAAGAAATGTTGCAAAAGCATTGGATCAGGGATTAACAAATCTGGGCCAGAATTTTTCAAAAGAGAAAATCTGTCCCAAGTTGCACCTATGGATTCCCTCTCCATCTGGTTGAAGCATAGTACTTCCTTTCGTAAGGAAACAATTCGGGCAACGGGAAAGAAAGCAAGACAAAATTTGTCTCGTAATTCACTCCAATCAATGTTTGTCTTCCCAACGTAGTGGTTGTACCATTGTTTGGCTTTTTCCTTGAGGGAAAAAGGAAACAACTTCCATTTGAGAGTTTCTTCTGTCATACATTTGATTATAAGGCATGAACACAGTTGTTCGAACTCTTGTAGATGGTGGTAAGGGTTTTCACAATCCGTTCCTGATAAGGATTGTTCCGAACCATGGCTATAAAGTCAGGGCGAAGTTCATAGCTGGTGGAACGAATAGGTTGCGCCGAAGGCGGTGGCTCACAAAACTTGCCCTTCGGAGCAGTGTAAGAATGAATGGTGGGTTGCTCCATTTATATGGTGGTGGTAAGGTAAGAACAAGAAAGGTAAGATGATAGATAAGGGGGATATGATACGAGGGTGATCTTGGTTCGAAGGTTAACAACAATCATTCCCCAGCAACGGCACCAAAAATGCTTGTTAGTATTTCTTAACACTACAGAGTTATCCGCAAGCGCACGGAAATACCGTTGTAGCACTTCCCCTTAAGGAGTATTCCCAAGGGTATCGAATCCAAAGAACGTGTGTGCTAATATTTCGAACTGCTCGCCCAAGGACACAAAGTTGTTTGGTAGGCAAGGAATAGAGAGGAATTCAAAGTATTGATCCTAATTAAATGTACTTTGCAGTAGATGCTTGCTTTGGGCACGGGCTTACTCCTAGCAATACTAGGACGACTCCTGCCAAGAGCCTATGGCGTAGCCGAATGTGGAGGATTACAAAGGACAGATAGGGCTCTCACCACCTACTGCCTACCTCTTCAATCCATGGGTCTACGAGATATCCACTGATGATTTATAACCTAAGAACCACGCTTACGTTCTAAATCACAACTCTATTTGTTTCGAACACAAAGCTACAACTAGAGCCTCTAATGATTTAAAGCAGTGAACCCACAAGTAACTACTTGTGCAAACTACTAAGAATAAAAGATCAAACTTGTATTGAATTCACAAAGACTTACTTGATTGAGTAAAACCTTTGTAGGGGTACACTGTGTAGAAGAGGGACTTGACAAGCCCAAGCCTCCTTCTCCTAGACTCTTCACCACACTCTCCTTCTACTTTGGTAGCCTCTAGGACTACTCTAAACCTTTGGAGTGTAGCACTATTCTCAACTTTTGGTGTGTGTGAGAAGTGAGGTGAGGGGGTCTATTTATAGGTGGAGAAGGGTCGGTTCCCGCCACACTTAACGCGCGAATTAGTCACCATTGACTCCAGGGAGCCGAGAGGAGCCAACACGTGTCATTTGACTGAGTTTGGCGCCAGGAAGGGGTCGGCCGAAGCCCTGGTTCGGCCGACCTGGTCAAGCCTCCCCTCGGGGAGTGCTTCCTCTAGGTGGCTTCCAGGTGTGCCCCCTTGATGTATATGGTTGCAACACCGTTGGATCTCCTCGTGTTCTTCTGTTTGTGGGCCATTTGATCCATGTGTTGCCACGTGTCATCGCCTGATTTGTTGAACTCCATTTTCATGGATTCATCCCTGCATGTTTTGGTATTTTGGTTAATAATTCACCTGCATACAAATAAAAACCAACACTTGTGGAATTGGGTTAGTGTATAGCCCTACCACTATGTTTTGTGTTTCTTTTATGCACATTATGAGGTGAATTAACGGTCAAAATATGGTACTAAAGGACCGTCAACAGTAAGGCAAAACATTCTACAAATACAGAAGGTAAGAAGTTTTTTGGATGTTCTGAATTTTTCCACCAATCATGTTATTTTCGAGGAGCAACTACTAGAATCGTTTATTTATAAACCATTGTCACATGTTGATTTTCCTGTTGATCGTTGCGCTAAGAAAGAGTTGTGTGCTGATAACTCTATGATATCTATGCAAAAACAAGGTAACGTACTAGATGATTGTGTTTTGGATTCACCTACTTGTGCTGAAATTCATAATTTGATCACCGCTACTGCTGAAAATGATGAGCTGATTTTTTTGTCTTATCTAAATACTTTGGGTTATATTGAATTTGACACTCTTTCTGATCTAAATATTGTAGAGAGGAGTTTTCCCAATCTAAATTTCCTTTGTTAAGTAGAAATATTTTTCATGCTATAGGCAACTATGAAGCTAGTGGTGAATTTATGGTACATAAAGTTTACATATGCTCAAATGAGAAATCCCATTTAGTGCTGCAACAACATGGTGAAATGAATGGATGCACTGACACTAATAATGTATTATCAAGTTTTTCTAGCTTTTTTGTGCAGCAGGTACAATATATAAAAGAGGAGCATTGTTTGCTACGGTTGTGCAATATGGACAACGCTCATTCTACCCCCAAAGCAAGCCTCTTTGCTGGACATACAAGCAAGCCGAGGATGGCTTGTTATAAAGAGGAGAATGATGAGATCATGCACATTATCATTGTACAAAAAACATGGCACAATGTTTATTTATTTGGGATCCTGGCTCAAGTGAATGGTCATGCTTATTTGATGGAGAACATAGAGATGGTGCACTATATCGTCCACCACCTTTGTCTCCTCCTTTCATGCACACAAGAAGATTTGATGGCATCGTTGCACATATGGACCCACACATGAGAGAAGATGAACTTGAGTTGAGGACGACTCCAATTCAAGAAGGGAAGGATGATGAGGATATCACTCCTATGGATATACACAACACTCCATTCAACCTACAAGATGCAATCAATAGAATTCACACACACCAATTAATTTCAGAGGTGAGCTCGTTCTTATATGTTTCCTTATATATTTTTGAGAATAGATTGCTACCTAATGACTTAATTGCGATTAGGATCCATGGAGAAGTTTAAGGAATAATTGGAGGAATATTTAGGGGTGTGTAGAACCTGATACTACGTTCAAAGAAGATGCAAACCGGCCCCAACTCAAATTCGTGTCCAACTCGGAGTTCGGGAGCAGTTCGCACTAAAATGGACACCTAGGACGCATACACACTCCATTTTGGACGTTCTACATATGCACGGAAAGGGGAGAGGATAAAATTTCCAATGGCTATGGTCCCATATCAAAATTATTCCGGAGTCGACGGGAATCATCAAAACAAAATCGACTTTAGAATCTGTCAGGATGCTGCGCCACCATATTGGGCCATTGGGCCTTGTATCAAGTCTACATCTCTTATTTTCGTGTTTTACGGTTAGGTCACGACCCCAAGACCCCCTTGGATGTCCTCCCACCTATATATAGTCCATAGTAGCCGCCATAAACAATTGGGTTTTGCTTAGATAAATAATATCACCGTTCTACGGTTTGTAAAATCCCAACTTCCCGATTTAGATCGTGTCTTCTACATTCTTGCTTGTGTTCTCGGTTGCACCTGCAGGGATTAGCCTTCTTGGCGAGGTCAATCATGTGCAGCACGGCTGATAACCAACAGAGCGGTGGTGTAGTGATTGCAGGGGTTTTTTCGTGTTCTACTCAAGAGCCTCGGATCATCAACGTCGAGATCTCCATCAACCGGGCTTAAATTTTCTTATCACCTTCTCTGTCGAATGTGGTGCCAACATGAGGGGCACATCCGACCTTAAAGTTTGAGGTGGTCGTCCCTTCAACATCTTCAGCTTCGGACCCGACACCAATGGCGAGCACTAGGTCCAGAGTGGATCCTTCAACTGAAGCTCCAGCGACAGGGGAGATGACTCTTGTACAGAACCTCCCAGTGGCTCCAAAGTCAGTGGCCGCCACAGAGACTCCTGGAGCTAAGGCTGGGTCATCTACTTCACTGGTGATGGTGGTTTGAGATGAGTCTGGCCGCCCACAGAAGAATTTTTGTTCTGCCTGGAGTTGCCGAGGTCCCAAGTATGAAGGGTCATCAGAAATTTATCTTCTCTTTTATTCCTTGACTCTTGTTGATCTTCTTTTTCCTCTGTTTTTAGAGCAACAAGACCAGAGACCGCTCCCCTTGCTACCAATGATGGCAGCTCTACTTCACCACCTTCTCAGGAGGAACAAAGGTACAACCGGCAAGCCGTGCCGGAGCTGCAACTGATGATGTCAGGCATGGTGATCCAACGAATGACATCATTGCAACTCTGGAGGCCACAGTAGATACAATGACGGAGCCAAAGTCAACAGTTGGTGTTGTGATGACTTCCGAGCCAACCGTTGATGCAATTACTGCTTTAGACCTGTCGGTAGATATCGCTTCAGGGACAGAGCTGACGATAGTGCTAGAGCCAGTTGTTGTGGCAACACAGGAGCTGATAACTGATGCTGAAGCAGCGTCAGAACTGATAGCTAACACTACAGTAGCGCTGGAGTTGGCAGCTAGTACCACATCAACGTTGGTGCCAGTGGTGAGCAGCTCCCCAGAGGTCATTGTAGGTACCTCCATAGAAGAAGATTTGTTGGGGTCCACCCTTGTTCCATGGACTCCGACGATAGTTCCTGAAGCAATGGTGGCGCCAGCGGTCCCAATGGAAGGTCCGGAGCCAATCAATCAGTCACTATCAATAGAGAATGCATGCTCTGGTAGAACTTGGCTTTGACCATGAGCGTGATGCTTTGAAGGCAGAGCGGGAAGCTCTAAAGCGATGGTGAAAGCTGTTGAGCTTCAAAATGAAGCTCATGCAGACCTGGCTAGCTGATGAGAGGGACCATCTTGCGACTAAGCGGGCGCGTTTCATGCGCATGAATGAGCTGCTCAACGACAGAAAGGCTGCTATTGATGCCCTATACGTTCAGACTCGCCAGGCACACGACGAGGTAGTGGTCGCTAATGAGTTGACAGACGCCCGCTTCAACTCTCCTAACAAGCTGAGGGAAGAGCTCCTCCAATGCGAGGACACTATCACCAAGAGGGAGCAGGAGCTCCAAGGAAAAGAAGCGGAGATCTCCAAGAAGTTGGAACATGGGGAAAAAAGATTTGAATCTCAACGAATAGCTATTTAAAGATTGCTCTGAAGAAGAGCAGAGTAATTTGTGGCAAGCAGGACAAGAAATCAGTAAGAGGGAACCTGCTTTGTCCGCTAAAGAGGGAGAGGTGGAATGTGAAGCTAGGAGTCTAGCGGCTCGAAAAGATCGGCTGACCCTCCGGGAGAAACAGATTGCTGACCAAGAAAAGCAGCTGGTTGAGCGGATGTAGCAGCATGTCAAAGATGTTGAACTGTTCTCAAAGGGAGGATTCAAAGAGTTATTCACCACTAGGAAATCACTTGTGGATTTGGAGGCTGCAGGGAGGATGGAAGCTCAGCAAGTCCAGGACATCTTGGGATGTGCCGAGAGTGTCTGGTGTCTCTCGGCTTCAGCCTCGTTCGGCCGAGTGATCCAGCACCAGAAGTTGGTCAAGCCCTCATCGCCATAAATTCCACCAGGGCCAAACTGGGAGCAATGGAGGCTTTCATCAGTGACCAGTTGGAGACAAAGAGGAGGGTTCTGGCCAAAGCAGTAGCAGGGTATGTGCTGACTTGCTTCTGAAGTTGGTACCCCACCATCTCTCTAGCTCCAGTGATGCAAGGAGCCGTCGCAGAGATAGAGGAAGCAGCCAAGGCCAGCGTGCAGGACGCCGCTAAGATCGTGGCCGCGTGGTTCGAATGTGACTTCAGTGATAGTTAGGACCTCCTCGTTGCACATCCGCCATTGTATACTCAAATTCTTGTATAAAAGTATTGTGTTTGAATGAATTCATTGATGAATGAATCTTGATTATTGGCCTTTATTGTTGAATGATCTTAGTGGTTGTAAGCAACTTGTTATCATCGCCATTGTATTAGAGGCCCCCTGGTAGACGTGATCAATATGCTGGTGACACCTACCATCAGGTTCTTGGCACTAATTGTAAGTTTTTGGTAAACTCCAAACTTGAACTTGGCCTCCGATGGCACCTTTTGGAGGTGTCAGAGCTTGGTATTCCGACGACACCCAATGTGAACGTGTCAAACATTAACGTCGGGGCCCCCTTGTAGGTGTCGGATCTTGTTGATCCATAGGTGCCCAAAGTAAACGAGTAAAACATCAATGGCGGGCCCTCTGGGAGGTGTCGGTTTCAGATCTTAAAACATTTGGCCTGCACATGAGAGACAATAAAGAGTAGTAGAAATGCTCATTAATATCTTCTTGCCACTACAGGAAACACGAAAATAGACGACGGCTAAAGTTATAGACGATGGTGCCGTCGTCTTTAAAGTTATAGACGACGGCTAAATATCACCGTCGTCAATAAAGACTTAATAGACGACGGTTAGTATTAACCGTCATCTATTAGCCGTAATAGACGACGGTTCAGGGACACCGTCGTCTATTACAGTGCGAACAGGGCCCACCCGAGTCGTAACGGACGACGGTGGTCCTAGCCGTCGTCAATTAATACTTTATAGACGACGGTTTTAGGTCACCGTCGTCTATTATAAGTAATGGGCCAGAACCTAGGTCGGCCCAAGTCTTTGTAGACGACGGTTTCTCCACACCGTCGTCTATTGGGAGGTTTATACGCCGCGCGGCGCCCTCATTTGGCCCGTGCCCCGCCGCCCTGCGCCGTGCTCCGCCGCGCCGCGCTCCGCCGCCCTGCGCCTCCGCACCACGCCGCGCCCCCCGCCCGCCGCGCCGCGCTCCTCCTCCCGCCCCCCGCGCCGCCGCGCCGCGCTCCTCCTCCCGCAGCCCTGCGCCGCCCTCTCCGTGTCGTGCGCCGCCGTCGCCCCCGCGCTGGGCGCGTCGCCGCGCCGCCGTCGCCGCCGGTCTGCGCGCCGCCGGGCCTCCGGGACGCGCGCCGTCGTCTCCCCCCGCGCCTCACGCGCCCCCGTCGCCCCCGCGGCTCCTCCCCCGTCGGCACCGAGCTCCACCTCCGAGTATCCCCACTTCTCTCCTCTTACCAATTGATTGAAGTGATTTAATTGATTCAAATGTTTGATTCATGTGATTTAATTGATTCAAATTGTAGTTTCAAATGCTAGCTAGATGCTACATATTATTGTTTGTGCATAGACTTTATATTTGTCCACATGCTAGTATTCAGCCATCCCTGTTCATCCTTGTCTACCAAAAACACAAAAAATAAAAGTGGAGTGCTATTTGATACTTCTTTTGGAAATTGGTACTAATTGGTTTTGTACTTTCTGTATTTGTCTCAAAGGATTCATCCAATTGCCCTTAGTTTAGTTGTGTCTTACTGTCCTTAGTTGGATTCGGGTCCTAAGTAAATCATTGTGATAATAACAGTATATTGGATTTTGTTTCATGTAGGACTATGTGCTGTCTGGACCCGCCTTACTTTGCTACAGCACCAGAAAGGTAGAGTGTACATACATACGATGTTGGACCAGGCTAAGCGTATAGCAAACTCCGGACCTATCATTAGCATTAATTTTCAGGCGAGTGGGCCATTCAGAGATTACTAGATCCCAAAAAAGATTACCAACAATACTGGAACATTAAGGTACCCATGTGCAACAGGATTGCATACCTCCACTATTGGCAAGAAGACCTAGTAGAGCAATAAAGTAACAATATGTGTAATGTAAATGTACACAGAGTGAAGCAAACTTTCATATCATAGTATTTGATAGTAATTTTGGAGAACAGGGGAGGCGAAGCATACACACTTAAGGTACGGGACCATAGTAAGCATGTTGTACATTTTGGACCAACCCCATTTTCTCTTAGACACTATGAAATACTACAACGAGAGAACTCCCATCACCGTGCTAAGTGTAGAACTTATGGAGGTGTTCGATGTTCCAGGGATTAAGAATAGGTGTCCCATCCTCTGTAGCCAAGCAGACACATCCGAGGTGGGAAGCTTTTTTCACTCGAAAGGGGCCCTCCCAGCTGGGGGAGAATTCGTTTGTTGCTTCTCGAGAAAGTATGCATCACAACACCAGATCGCCTACCTCAATCAACCTATTGTGCATGTGCCATTGCTGATACAACCGGAGCGCTTGTCGGTACTGTGCATTTTGGATAGTTGCTCGCCATCTTGTTTCACCAGCAAGGTCAATGTCATCGCGCCAGAGCTAGTCCTGCGCAACTTTATCGTAAGCTTGGAATCAAAGAGGACAGATGGTAATTTTCGGAGGAAGGACAATTTCCGCTCTGTATACCAAAAAGAAAGGTGTCTCTCCTGTAGCCTGGCTGGGTGTCGTCCAGCTAGCCCACAGTGCAGACGGAAGCTCCTGAATCCAATTGGCACCATTGTTTTTTAAGCATTCATAGGTGTGAGTCTTGAGTCCTTTGATTATTTCATCATTTGCTCTCTTGGCTTGCCCATTATTTGCTGGGTGTGCCACTGATGCGTAGCTAATCTTGACGTCGAGGTCTTCACAATATTCTTGGAATGCTGCACAGGTGAATTGGGTCTCATTGTTAGTGATGACTCTGTTTGGGACTCCAAATCTGCAGATTATGGACTTCAAGAACTTGATTGTTGATTGCTTGTTGATTGTTACAACACAAGAAGCTTTCAACCACTTTGTGACCTTGTTGATGGTGACGTAGATAAACCGGTACCCTCCAACGGCTTTGTGAAAAGGTCCCAGAGTGTCCAGCCCCCATAGCGAATGGCCATGAGGGTGCGATCATTTGCAGTGACTGCACTGGTGTGTGGATCTGCTTGGCATGGAACTGGCATGCCTCGCATCTTTTGACCAGCTCGACTGCATCCTGGAGAGTTGTAGGCCAGTAAAAACTATGACGAAAAGCCTTACCGATCAACGTGCGAGATGAAGCATGATTACTGCACTCACCTCCATGAATTTCTGTGAGGAGCTCTCTGACACCCGATTCCGAAAATGAACCAAGTGCATTATATGTGTGCCCAGAATGTTTAACACACATACACAAGTGACTCACAAATGATAAAAAAATAATTACCACAGCACAATTTAATTAAGTACTTTTATTACACTATCAAAATAATCCTCTAATTACAGACTCTAATGATCATTATTAATAAATTTGAAAATTAATGCAGCAGAAATAATCTGAACTGAGCAAACTAAGCATATAGGGTAGCGTGGCTCCAACCAACACCACAGGCAAGTCGACGACAGCACACAGCCTAGTACTACGAATTATCCTCAGAATACTCCCAAACATCATCTGAAACTATTGGTGGGGGAATTGCAGAGGTGAGTACATGTCGTACTCAGCAAGTATGGGAAAATAATGACATGTAGCTTAAACAAGGAATTGACAATAAATAATGGCTAATTGCTGAAAAGTACATTTAAAACATGTAAAAAGCATACTAAGATGTCTATGATAATTAATCCCTACATAACCCAAATAATTATCAATAACCAGTCCAATACCACCAATTACCATTATATCACATCCAACAATGATTATCCATCCAAATACCAAGTTCTTACAATTATCATCGACCATATTCAATTATCAAACTCAAACCACAACCACAAACAACACTGAACCATAACCCAACCATAACCATCCTGAATCCGAAGTTCCACTCTAATCATGGAAGTTGTCGAAGTGCTCATCGCCCTAAATTCCACCAGGGCCAAACTGGGAGCAATGGAGGCTTTCATCAGTGACCAGTTGGAGACAGAGAGGAGGGTTCTGGCCAAAGCAGTAGCAGGGTATGTGCTGACTTGCTTCTGAAGTTGGTACCCCACCATCTCTCTAGCTCCAATGATGCAAGGAGCCGTCGCAGAGACAGAGGAAGCAGCCAAGGCCAGCGTGCAGGACGCCGCTAAGATCGTGGCCGCGTGGTTCGAATGTGACTTCAGTGATAGTTAGGACCTCCTCGTTCCACATCCGCCATTGTATACTCAAATTCTTGTATAAAAGTATTGTGTTTGAATGAATTCATTGATGAATGAATCTTGATTATTGGCCTTTATTGTTGAATGATCTTAGTGGTTGTAAGCAACTTGTTATCATCGCCATTGTATTAGCGGCCCCCTGGTAGACGTGATCAATATGCCGGTGACGCCTACCATCAGGTTCTTGGCACTAATTGTAAGTTTTTGGTGAACTCCAAACTTGAACTTGGCCTCCGACGGCACCTTTTGGAGGTGTCAGAGCTTGGTATTCCGACGACACCCAATGTGAACGTGTCAAACATTAACGTCGGGGTCCCCTTGTAGGTGTCGGATCTTGTTGATCCATAGGTGCCCAAAGTAAACGAGTAAAACATCAATGGCGGGCCCTCTGGGTGGTGTCGGTTTCAGATCTTAAAACATTTGGCCTGCACATGAGAGACAATAAAGAGTAGTAGAAATGCTCATTAATATCTTCTTGCCCTTAGTTTAGTTGTGTCTTACTGTCCTTAGTTGGATTCGGGTCCTAAGTAAATCATTGTGATAATACCAGTATATTGGATTTTGTTTCATCTAGGACTATGTGCTGTCTGGACCCGCCTTACTTTGCTACAGCACCAGAAAGGTAGAGTGTACATACATACGATGTTGGACCAGGCTAAGCGTATAGCAAACTCCGGACCTATCATTAGCATTAATTTTCAGGCGAGTGGGCCATTCAGAGATCACTAGATCCCAAAAAAGATTACCAACAATACTGGAACATTAAGGAACCCATGTGCAACAGGATTGCATACCTCCAGTATTGGCAAGAAGACCTAGTAGAGCAATAAAGTAACAATATGTGTAATGTAAATGTACACAGAGTGAAGCAAACTTTCATATCATAGTATTTGATAGTAATTTTGGAGAATAGGGGAGGCGAAGCATACACACTTAAGGTACGGGACCATAGTAAGCATGTTGTACATTTTGGACCAACCCCATTTTCTCTTAGACACTATGAAATACTACAACGAGAGAACTCCCATCACCGTGCTAAGTGTAGAACTTATGGAGGTGTTCGATGTTCTAGGGATTAAGAATAGGTGTCCCATCCTCTGTAGCCAAGCAGACACATCCGAGGTGGGAAGCTTTTTTCACTCGAAAGGGGCCCTCCCAGCTGGGGGAGAATTCGTTTGTTGCTTCTCGAGAAAGTATGCATCACAACACCAGATCGCCTACCTCAATCAACCTATTGTGCATGTGCCATTGCTGATACAACCGGAGCGCTTGTCGGTACTGTACATTTTGGACAGTTGCTCGCCATCTTGTTTCACCAGCAAGGTCAATGTCATCGCGCCAGAGCTAGTCCTGCGCAACTTTATCGTAAGCTTGGACTCAAAGAGGACAGATGGTAATTTTCGGAGGAAGGACAACTTCCGATCTGTATACCAAAAAGAAAGGTGTCTCTCCTGTAGCCTGGCTGGGTGTCGTCCAGCTAGCCCAAAGTGCAGACGGAAGCTCCTGAATCCAATTGGCACCATTGTTTTTTAAGCATTCATAGGTGTGAGTCTTGAGTCCTTTGATTATTTCATCATTTGCTCTCTTGGCTTGCCCATTATTTGCTGGGTGTGCCACTGATGCGTAGCTAATCTTGACGTCGAGGTCTTCACAATATTCTTGGAATGCTGCACAGGTGAATTGGGTCTCATTGTTAGTGATGACTCTGTTTGGGACTCCAAATCTGCAGATTATGGACTTCAAGAACTTGATTGTTGGTTGCTTGTTGATTGTTACAACACAAGCAGCTTTCAACCACTTTGTGACCTTGTTGATGGTGACGTAGATAAACCGGTACCCTCCAACGGCTTTGTGAAAAGGTCCCAGAGTGTCCAGCCCCCATAGCGAATGGCCATGAGGGTGGGATCATTTGCAGTGACTGCACTAGTGTGTGGATCTGCTTGGCATGGAACTGGCACGCCTCGCATCTTTTGACCAGCTCGACTGCATCCTGGAGAGTTGTAGGCCAGTAAAAACTATGACGAAAAGCCTTACCGATCAACGTGCGAGATGAAGCATGATTACTGCACTCACCTCCATGAATTTCTGTGAGGAGCTCTCTGACACCCGATTCCGAAAATGAACCAAGTGCAGTATATGTGTGCCCAGAATGTTTAACACACATACACAAGTGACTCACAAATGATAAAAAAATAATTACCACAGCACAATTTAATTAAGTACTTTTATTACACTATCAAAATAATCCTCTAATTACAGACTCTAATGATCATTATTAATAAATTTGAAAATTAATGCAGCAGAAATAATATGAACTGAGCAAACTAAGCATATAGGGTAGCGTGGCTCCAACCAACACCACAGGCAAGTCGACGGCAGCACACAGCCTAGTACTACGAATTATCCTCAGAATACTCCCAAACATCATCTGAAACTATTGGTGGGGGAATTCCAGAGGTGAGTACATGTCGTACTCAGCAAGTATGGGAAAATAATGACATGTAGCTTAAACAAGGAATTGACAATAAATAATGGCTAATTGCTGAAAAGTACATTTTAAACATGTAAAAAGCATACTAAGATGTCTATGATAATTAATCCCTACATAACCCAAATAATTATCAATAACCAGTCCAATACCACCAATTACCATTATATCACATCCAACAATGATTATCCATCCAAATACCAAGTTCTTTCAATTATCATCGACCATATTCAATTATCAAACTCAAACCACAACCACAAACAACACTGAACCATAACCCAACCATAACCATCCTGAATCCGAAGTACCACTCTAATCATGGAAGTTGTCGAAGTGCTCATAACCAGGAGCACGGCTATCATAATAGTTGTAACACTCTGCAGAGGTTGTACCACTTTACCCACAAGTTTGTGATTTCATGAACCGTCGGCGACTAGATGAACCTCCCTTATGCCAATTACACTTCCTTAGATGTATGGCCAAGAGACCACAAAATAGCCTTTACAAAGGGACTACCAGCATATTCAGACCCACTAAGGTTTCACCGGTGGTGATGCCTCCAACTGAGCACATCCAACTAAAGGCCCCCTCTTGTGCCGTTCGTATCCAAGGGCAGTGCCACCACTATTGCAAACCCAACCGACTCCTATTCTCTGCTCCTCCAAATGATCTGAATCGATGCTGGTAATACTCCTAATTATTTGGTAAGCTGCACCAATACTTGGCCTTGTGGCGGCACTGTTGTCCTGGCTTATACTTGCATGAACCGGTCCTTACATCCAAGGTAAGCAAACCACCATATCAACCAACCCAGTCCACAAACCATGCTTGCTTAGATCTCCCAAGTCCCATGTTACCAATTAACCATGTTCATCAATGCTCATCATCCATTAGTTGATAACTAAGTCATTGGGTTGTTTTCCCATCTCAATTAATTAGAGCGAAGTAAAAAGTTAAAAAGCCCTTCCTGACACTCTAAAATGTATTCCAAGCGACAGTGATGGTCAAACAAGACTAGTAAACTCCTATCTTGGGTTTCCCATCAATTTGATACAAGCATGCAGTTTTTCAAACAAAATATATAAAAATAGGATCAAAATGATCAAGGACACTTCCCTTGCTCCTGACCTTGGTTAAGGTCAAAATCTTTAAAGTTCTGGTACTGGAGGTTCTCAACAGCACCGTCTAGCGCAACACCTTCTATTCCGTGCAATAGACATACAAAACAACCATTACAATCAAAAAATACTCGTATATTACTCAATATGCCATGACATGCATGATTAATGCAATTATGTGGTAAAACTTGTTATGAGTTGATGTTAACGTTTAATAACTAGTTATAATGGTGTTTAACAAATTTGAACAGGTTTTGGGTTGATTTGAATCAAATTGGGATTAATTCAGCCTGAAACAGATTTAGACATCAGATTAGTCCGCTGTCAGGGCCGGACTAGTCCGCCCTATGCAGGATCTGCAATTTAGGGTTTTCTTGATCATCAAGAATAGGGATTGAATTCATGTGGAAAAGTGAAAGTAGAGGGAATACCACATGTTTAGAGATCCAAAGGTCAAGAATTTCGTGCAACACTTGGATCTTGACGATTAGGGTTGATGGTGGAGAGTTGAGGGTGAATTGGTGATGAAGAACGGAAAGTCAATGAAGATCTTACTTGATTGATCCTTCTTCGTGTTCTCCTCCTCCTTCTCCTTGCTGTTGGATCCACTCTTGATGGTGGCTCCCACGAACTAGGGTTGAGGGTTTCTTCAATTGTGGCAAAGTGGTGAAATGTTGGGGTGGTGGGTTGTTTATATAGAGGTGGAGGTGGTAGGGTTTGATGGATTCCAAGTTTAAGGTAGGTGGAGGCCGGGGTGGGTCCACATGGGATCCTCTAAGATTGGGCACAAAGTCCTTGGGGCCAATTGAGGCAATTACCCAAAAACCAATCGTGGGGAAAAAACAAAATTTGAGTTGGTTTCTGTAGGCCGAACTAGTCCGCTAGGGGCTGGACTAACCCGATATTGAACAGAGGCATCAATGGACAAGTCCGGTTGGTGGTATGGACAAGTCCGTTTTGGAACAGAAGCATTTTTGGACAAGTCCGGGGTTATAGGCCGGACAAGTCTGGGATGGCAAACGAAAAGGTTTTCCGGACCGAAATTCAACAAGGAATGGACTAGTCCGCTTAGACCACAGACAATTCTGGACAATCATCAGAATCAAATTCGGAGTAATCCAGGGCAAAAAGCGGATAAGTTCGTAGGACAACGGTAAGTCAAACAGACTAGTCCGGGGTACCAACAGGACAAGTCCGCACTGCTGCAGAATTTAAATGCTCTTTTGGTTCTAATTCATTTTAATAGTGTTCCTCTTTATGTTGCTTAATGCTAAAAATGTATAAGAATATATGCAATGCATGATGGATGAAAATGAGGGTGTTACAAACCTAATCCCCTTAAAATGAATCTCGCCCTTGAGATACGACGTAGAAGGAAAGAGATAGGGAAATTCCTTCTTGAGGTCATCTTCTAGCTCTCAAGTTGCTTCGATTATACATGATGCTTCCATTGTACTTTGCACCATAAAATCACCTTGTTTCTTGTGACTCTCTCCTTGGTTTCCAATATTTTGACCGGTTGCCTAGCATAAGTCAAATCTGCCTCTAATTCCAATTCTTCCATTGGCACTTGCTCCTCTGTTACCCTCAAGCACTTCTTGAGTTGCGAAATGTGAAACACACATCAACATCGGAAAGATGTGCTGGAATCTCCAGCTTATATGTCACTTCTTCACATTGTAGGATCGAAGACCACGTGAAAAGCTACCAGAGGGGTGAATGATAGATTAAAACTTTTTTCAGCGGAAGCAACGAAACCCCTCAATAGAAAATTGATCTGTTAAATAAAATCATGTGTGCAACTAATCTAAACATGTTCAACTGTGACAAAAGTGGTAGATATTATATAGGATCAAGTCACTATTACATGACAACAAGAATCACTAAAATACGTCGAGAAAAACTGAAGTTACAATCGAAAGATTGAACGAAGGTCAATCTGTTCTACCCGAGAAAAACCAGATCTGCAACACTGCAATAAACTCGTGTAGATCCAAAAAACAAATCTAATGATCGTGAACTTTTCAGAGATTATAGATAATCAAGTTTTGAATACAACCCAAAAAGAATCACGTCGATTGGATCTGTAAAACTCCAGTTATGATAAAACCACCAAAGCAAGGTAGTGCTGTGCAGAAACTCGACGAGAAAGACTTGACGAAAACAAGTAGGAAGAGCAAGGCACAAAGGCTCCTTTAGACTATAAATTTTATTGATTGAAACCCAAAAGGAACAGCCCCAAAGTTGTCTACCTCGAGCTCTGGCCTTGCTTGCTTCTATAACCAGCCCTTAGGCCAACCCAATCCTAACTAGGACTCAAATCCTACTCAGATTCGACCAAAACTTTTAATAACTGTTCAAGACTCTTCCATATGCAGATAGAAGCAATCTTAAGACTTCCAAACACCTTAGGAACGTATCCCACATTTCTAAACCAACCCAACTTCGTGACCCATACGAAATACTATCATAACCAACTCAAATCTTTCCATATTTGAGTCAAACCCGACTCAGCCGCAGCCTGAGTCCATAACCTAGTCAGTTGGACCTTTCCGACCAATTCATTACTTTGACATCTCTTCATCACGCCTCGGAACCATGTAGCCACGTCCATGCTCTCCTTGCACACGTGCAAACACCTTCCAATGATGTCCACAATACCTTCATCTGCATTGTTCATGATCCAAACATGTTGCATGACCTCCTGATCAACTCAACCACAATTCCTCCCGAACTTGGTTGTTGAACCTTATCTTCTCCCTAAGACTAGTTCAATGGATCCTGTCACCAGCCATGTCTTGAACTCAAACAACACCTGCACATGAATAAACAACTGATACTTCTGAGCACAAGTCCTTCACTTGACTCTCATTAGTTCTGATAACCACAACACCTTACGTGAGCACCTCAAATAAGTAGTTGCAAACCATAGCAAAACGATATCAGCCATAACCACCAACACAAACCAAAAACTTAGTAAAAGAATACTAAACAAGCTTTCCATAATCCAAAAAGCAAGTTTGAAACATTTCAAGTTAAAAGTAGAACCACTACGATCAAGCACCGAACCTTGCCAAAGCTAACCGGACCTTGAGGCGAAGCTTACCGAAGCTAGCGCTGAAGCTTACCAAAGCTAGTCGGACCTAGCGCTGGAGCTTAGCAAAGATAGTCGGACCTAACGCCGGAGCTGACCAAAGTAAGTTGGACCTAAACACAATAAGTTGTACCAAAGCAAGTCGGATCTTACGTCGAACCTTGTCAGAGCTACCCAAAACAAGTCGGACCTATTGTCGGACCTTGCTGGAGCTAGGACCTAGTGTCGAACGTTGTTAAAAGGGTGTTTTGGCAGTATTCAAAAATTTTATTGTCATAGCCAATATATTCAGCACACATAGTGTCGATATCCTGGGTACCGTATACCCCTTGAGATTGCAAAGATCTCAAGGAAAGGGCATCTACTTGACTTGAAGACCTTCGGAGGCCCACATGTCAGACATAACCGGACCCGCTTCCCCAATATGGTTAGTCTCAGGGTCGCCACATGTACCATCAAACCGGAGCTACCGCCCACAAGGGGGAAGCTCCGGGCTATGTACCATAACGGCACCCCCGGACCTAACCCCAGACCGAGGGAAGCTCCAGAACTGACATATGTCTGGTGGCACCAGACCTATCTGTTCCTCACAGCATGCTCCAGAGCTGCCACGTGTCCTACTGTTGGATCTTCAGTCTCAAACCTTCGGTAGACTCCACAACAGCTCCAAATCTTCAAAGGGGAATCAAGGACTTCAAGACCCGATTAAGTGTCATTAATACTATGTTAATAACACACGATCGGACGACCCTTATTACCAGTAACGGCACTGTCAAACCCTGTAACTCGGTCATTAAGGGTAATTAAGCGCATCAAATGTGTATTAATATTACTAACCGTTGGGGCCACATGTCGGGCCAGGCCAACTTGTAACGGACTGTCCTTGTACTATAAAAGGACAGGCCGACGATACATAGGCGGCTCTCGCTCTCTCGGCCTGCTCGGATCTCTCAGCTCTGATCTGGTCGGATTGGCTCACACACGCTCTCAACTCACCTGAGTTGAGTTCATACATCTAATACAACACCAACAGACCCCGTGGAGTAGGGTATTACGCTCAGGCGGCCCGAACCACATAAATCCTCGTGTCTCCTCTGTCATTTTACATTTCACCTTCTTGAATCTCCGCGCGCCCACACTGAACTTCAAACTCCGCAAACACATTAGTGGTTTCAGGAGATCTGCCAGATCAAAACCACCGACAGTTGGCGTGCCAGGTAGGAGCGCCTGAGATTTCAAGAATGGTGAATACATCTGCTGAATCATCCAATGGTCATCCCGCTGTTCAAGCTGCTGGGGGCAATCCCTCCAATATGCAGCCACCAGCAGGAACCTCAGTTCCAGCAGAAGTCAGACTTCCACCCCCGCCGCCTCCACCAGCAAATCAAGCTGGGCAGCGCAATGGTGCACCAGCGTCAATCACTGCGTCGGCGAATCATGACAACCCGGAACACGCACTCCATGCAGCACGTGCTCTCCTTCAGCACCCACCACCTCCAGACGCATCCCGGGATTCAATGGAGCAGTGGAGGGCCGATATGGAACACTTGGTTGCAGCAGCAGCTGACCGCATCAGTACCCAGGGTCCTTCTCCTTCAGGACGGGCCCCGTCACAGCGATGGACCATGTCTGGCAGATTTGGTCTGCATGTTTCCAACAACAGGAGATGTGCTGCGTCATAGCAAGTGACGCCGTTGCCCTTCGGGGCGCGACGCACTCACACGGTATCAAGGCTTTCAACTCATGACCTCCGGGCGGAGCTTGATCGCCGATATTGTCAACAAGACGACCGAGTCCATATCGAGCGTGCTCGTGAAAGACGAGAAGCTCAGGACATTCCTGCTCCTGAAGGAGTGGGAGGAGGCTGTTCATCCCTGGCCATGCATCTATGTATGGTCAGGTGGCCACAGAAATTCCGGCCTCACCTGCCGGAGAAGTTTCACGGGACTGTTAATCCCATCGAATTTCTTCAGATTTACTCCATTGCAATCCTGGCAGCTGGAGGGAATGAGGCCGTAATGGCCAACTATTTTCCCGTGGCTATAACTAGGACCGCCCGGTCCTGGTTTATGATCTTTCCACCCAACTCCATCAACAGTTGGGAGTAGTTGTGCCGGCAGTTCACCGCCAACTTCGGGAGTTCATACACCCGACCAGGCACCGAACTGGACCTTTTTGCAGTCGTGCAAAAAGGGGGAGAATCCCTGCGATCATTCATCCAGAGATTCTCTCAGGTACGAAACACTATCCCTTCTATCTCTAGCGCTTCTGTCATTGTGGCATTTAGACAGGGCGTACGGGATAAGAAGATGTTGGAGAAACTGGCGATCAAGGAGATCACCAGTGTCACGGAACTCTTCAGCTTGGCTGACAAATGTGCCAGAGCTGCGGAGGGCTGTGAAATGCACTCCAAACCACCTCAGGAGGATCACAAGAAATCCTCTAAAGGAGAAGCCACCACTTCCAGGAGAGGCAAAAAGAAGAAAAAGACCAACGGCAAGAAGAAGCCATCGGCCGGCGCATCTAATGTTGTAGGTCCGGGTTGCCGGGGGCCACGCCCCGAGAAGCGACCTCGACAGTCTTCTGAAGACGGTGGCAAAAGCAAGGTGTGGTGTCCAATTCATAATACGGACTGCCACAGTTTGGAAGACTGTCGGGAGGTCCAAAACCTTGCCGAGTGCTACAACAAGCGCCTGGAGGAAGTTCCTTTCCGACAGAGGGAAGGAAAACAAAAAGTTGACGAAGCTCCGACCGAAGAGGAGTTAGGTTTTAAGGATCCTAAAAAGGTCCTGAAGGCCGTCTACACCTCCGTCGACGATGATTCTAATGTCTCTGACAACGAGCGTCGGAATACCATGAACACCATTTTTGGTGGATCATAGGACATCACCTCCCGCCGCGTCCTCAAGACAATGTGTCGGGACATGGCCGCTGTAGCTCCTACAGCCAGGGCGGAGCCTCATCAGAAGTGGATGGACACAGCCATCACTTTTGATGCTTTGGACTGCCCTCGAAGCATGGTTGGAGCAGGCCAGTTACCTTGATGGTATCTCCTACCATCAATAACATTCAGCTCCACCATGTTATGGTAGACGGAGGTTCGGGGCTGAACCTCATAAGCTTCAAAGCTTTTACCAAGCTTCAGCTCCGACCTTCGGATCTTCATCCCTCCCGACCTTTCTCCGGAGTAGGTTCGGGAGCCATTACCCCACTCGGTGCTATTACCCTCCCCGTTACCTTCAGGACCCGGAAGAAGTATCGCACTGAGAAGTTGGTCTTTGACATTGCTCAGATCAACTTACCTTTCAATGCCATCTTGGGTAGGCCTGCCTTGTACAAATTTATGGCAGCTGCTCATTATGGCTACCTGGTGTTAAAGATGCCAACACCAGTAGGCGTTCTCCGGATCCATGGAGATCGCACCGCCGTAGTAACCGCTCTGGTAGAACTTCATGCGCTTACTACGACGCAAGAGAAGGACTCCAGACAGGAGCAAGCTCCAAAACCCCCGAGCATTCGTCAGTGAGGCTCGACTTCTGCACCTCATGTGCAGCCAAGCGGCGACACCGACATTCCCATCAAAGTCGTCCAAATCGGTTCTGATGCCGCTCAGACCACCCGTATATCGGGGGGACTGAATGACAAATAGGAACTCGCGCTCATCGCTTTCCTCTGGGCTAATGTCGACGTGTTTGCCTGGCAACCGTCACAAATGCCTTGAATCCCCAGGGAAGTGATTGAGCACAATCTGAAGATCTACCCTGACGCCCAGCCCGTGCATCAGAAGCCTCGGAAGCAATCTGTGGAGCGACAGAACTTCATTCGACAAGAAGTGAAGAAGTTGCTCGAAGCTGGATTCATCCGAGAAGTCTTCCATCCAAAATGGCTGGCAAACCCAATCATTGTGCCCAAGGCCGGCGGGAAGCTTCGGATGTGTATTGACTACACAACACTAAATAAGTCATGTCCAAAAGATCCATTCCCACTGCCTAGAATATATCAGATAGTGGATTTCACCTCTGGGTGTGAATTACTATGTTTCCTAGACGCATATTCTGGGTATCATCAAATCAGAATGTCTAGGGAAGATGAAGAGCATACCTCTTTCATCACAGTAGATGGATTGTACTGTTATACAACCATGCCATTTGGTCTCAAAAATGCAGCTTCAACCTTTGTACGAGCTATGTACAAAACTTTTGAAGAACTCATTAGAGACATAGTGGAAGTGTACGTCGATGACATCGTGGTCAAGGTCAAGAACAAGGAGTCACTCCTTGACACCTTACAGGCTGTCTTCGACAAGCTGCGGGTCACCCACACAAACTAAACCCAGACAAGTGTGTCTTCGGGGTTAGCTCTGGAAAACTTCTTGGTTTCCTGGTAAGTCACTAGGGCATAGAGGCTAATTCGACGAAGATCAAAGCCATTGAAGACATGCGGCCACCAGCCCGCATCAAGGATGTCCAAAAGCTGACTGGATGTCTAGCAGCCCTCAGCCGGTTCATTTCAAGACTGGCCGAACGAGCACTTCCCTTCTTCAAGTTATTGAGGAAGTCCGGACCATTCCAATGGTCTGAAGAAGCAGAAAAGGCATTCCATGAGCTAAATCAGTTCCTCACCACCCTACCAACTCTGGTAGCTTCGAACCCTGGTGAGCCTTTGCTGCTTTACATTTCAGCAACTGACAAAGTAGTCAGTATGGTCCTGGTTGCGGAGATACCAGAACTATCCCATGCTCAGGAATCTAGACCCCTGCGGGAGGGTCCGGAGGTTCCTGAAAGCGAGTCTGGGTCCCAGTTCCCAGACTTGACTCCACAAGAAGTTACTTCAGCAGACCCAGACCCCTCCGGGAGGGTCCAGGTCGCTTCTGACGAAGCTCCGGGTCCCTCCAGCAAGGACCCGGAGGTCCCCGAAGAAGGTCCAGATCCCTCCGGGAGGATCTGAGTCAATGAAGAGGAAGCTTCTTGCCCCTTCGAGAGGGTCCGGACCATCCAGCGCCCAATGTACTTCATCAGTGAAGTACTTCATGACGCCAAGACTCGATACCTAGAGGTGCATAAGCTGCTCTATGCAGTTCTTATCGCCTCTAGGAAGCTTCGCCATTACTTCCAAGCTCACAAGATTTCAGTGGTGACTTCTTACCCACTTCGAGCAATCCTGCATAATCCCAATTCAACTGAGAATATTGCAAAGTGGGCAGCGGAATTGGCCGAATTCGATCTCGAATTCATTCCAAGACAAGCAATCAAGAGTCAAGCATTAGCAGCTTTCATGGCAGAATGGACTCCCTCTCCATCAAACCCTGGGGGCCCCAGTGAGCAGAAGCCAGAACACAAGGCTCCGGTCTTCACCGAGCCTCACTGGACCCTCTACTTTGATGGCTCCATGCAAAAGCAGGGGGCCGGAGCTGGAATCCTTCTCCTCGCACCAACCGGGGAGAAGGTAAAATACATGGTACACCTTGACTTCAAGGCGACCAACAACATGGCGGAGTACGAAGCACTCATCTACGGACTAAAGGTGGCACTGTCATATGGTGTCAAGCAGCTGCTGGTCCAGGGAGATTCACAGCTCATCATTAAACAAGTGAAGGGTGAATGTTCCTGCAACAATCTCCAGCTAGCTTCTTACCTCCTTGAAGTCCAGAGGCTTCAGAAGGACTTCGAAGTCCTAGAGCTCCACCACGTCCAGCGTGTCCACAACGCTGAAGCCGGCGAACTCTCGACAAAAGCGTCAACTGGAGCTCCAGCTCCTGACGGAACTTTTGTCCGAAGGTTGTCAAAACCCAAAGCTCAGCCTGCCGAACTGAGCGAAGGGGGCAAGATCAGCATCTCAAAGCTGACGGTCCCGATGGCCCTGTTACCATGGCAGCCATCAAGGGTTGTAGGTGCTGCCGGAAGCTCCGAGCAACCCAGCACGCAAGACTCGAATGCTCAAGTTAGCTCTGATGCATGGATCTCGGAGATCCGGAGCTACTTGAAAGACAATATCCTTCCTGACGATGATGTATTCGCTGACTGGATAGTCAGATTGGCTAAAAGATACACGTTGGTAGAAGGGGATCTCTATTGGCGCGGTGCCAACGGTGTCCTAATGCGGTGCATCACAAGGGAAGAAGGCTACGAGCTCCTCGTAGAAATCCATGGAGGCGAGTGTGGGAACCATGCGTCTTCCCGCATGTTGGTCGGTAAAGCCTTCCGGCATGGCTTCTACTGGCCTACAGCACTCCAGGATGCAATTGAGCTAGTAAAGAAATGCAAAGCATGCCAATTTCATGCAAAGCAAATTCACACACCGGCTCAGCCTCTACAAATGATACCTCCTACATGGCCCTTCGCTGTGTGGGGGATGGACATCTTGGGACCTTTTCCAAGAGCCGTCCGAGGTTACAAGTTCCTGTATGTCGCCATTGACAAGTTCACCAAGTGGCCGGAAGCAACTCCAGTTGTGACAATAAACAAGCAATCTGCTATCAACTTTTTGTAGTCCATTGTATGCAGATTTGGAGTCCCAAACAAAATCATTACCGATAACGGGACCCAATTCACAAGCTCTGCATTTCAAGGATATTGCAAAGACCTCGGCATTCAAGTTTTCTACGCCTCCGTAGCACACCCGGCAAGCAATGGCCAGGCCGAGAGAGCAAATGCTGAAATCTTGAAAGGACTCAAAACGCGCACCTATGAGCGCTTGAAAAAACACGGAGCCAACTGGATTGAAGAGCTTTCGCCCACTCTATGGGCCAACAGGACAACTCCAAACCGGTCCACTGGAGAGACACCCTTTTTCCTGGTGTACGAAGCTCAAGCAATCCTTCTACCAGAAATCACCTTGGGGTCACTCCGGGTCCGAAACTTCGACGAAGCCACGCAGGACCAGCTCCGGCGTGAAGACCTAGACCTCCTTGAGGAGGGAAGGTGCTAAGCAGCTGTTCGGAATGCCCGATACCACCAAGCCCTTCGGCGCTATCATCAGCGGCATGTACACAACCGACAGCTCGAGGAAGGCGATCTCGTGCTATGGAGAATACAATCCAGAGAAGGGTTAAACAAACTCTCCTAAAGCTGGGAGGGACCCTTCCGAGTGATTAAAGTATCCCGTCCCGAAAGCGTTCGCTTGGCTACCGAGGATGGGACACCTCTCCCAAATCCTTGGAATATTGACCACCTCCGTAAGTTCTACACTTAATATCACGGAGGTGAGTCTGTAGTAACTTGAGGTGTATGTTATAGAGTCATTGTACAGAGTCGGGTAGTTGCTCCGTGAGAACAGCCAGACCTTTCACGGAAGGTCCGCAAAGTTCCTGCAACACTTGTCACAGTCTCAGGACTAAAAGTGTGGCTAGCTACCCTGGGTCAAACGAGAAGTTAAACACGCTTAGCCTGGTTTTGTACCCTAAGAGTGTACTTGTTTCCCCTCTACCCCAGACCTATAATGAAAGACATCTTCATGTGAAACAGACTCCACATGCATTTATTTTGTGCAGGCTCAACATTTTTTATTTTTCTCTTTCTTGTCCATAACAAAGTTGTGCAATTCTTAAGAAATTTTAGTTCGACCAGTTCATGTACAATTCGAGCTATATTGTCAATTCTTTTGGATTCAAATATTGTTCATGGCCCACTCGCATGAATGCCGCCAAGCCAATTTAGGGCCGAAGTGTGCTATCGACTTAGCCTGGTCAAGCACCCTAAGTACGCCACTCTACCTATACCCCGGCAGGCCGAAGTAAGGCAGGTCCAAGTACAATTGGATCTGGAAGAAAGAAGGCAACGCATTCGGTTGTATTCAGAATCGTGTTTGACCTAAAACTTTCTTGGGAATCATAAGCCGCGACGAAGTTATAGGCAACGAGCGAATTTTACTATTTTTCTTGGCTTCAGTGTGCAGGAAAAATAAAGAATCCACGTTAATGGAGAAAAGCCGGAGCTAACAAAGCTCCGACTCCCCCTAGGTAGCTTGTGATCGATGTTAAAAATTGAAAACGAGCATTACCAGAGCAACCAAGCTCCGACAAAGCTTGGGGGGCCAGCCGTCGACGCAAAATAAAAGATGGTAAGAAGACCCCACAAGCGGAGTCTGCTTTTGACAAGCTATGCGTTGGCAAAAGGTCACTGCCGGAGCTGCTAAGCCCCGACACCCCGGAGGGCTAACCATCGATGCTCTACGCGTTGATAGGGACTATTGCTGGAGCTACTGAGCTCCGACAACCTCGGGGGGCCTTCACTATCGAAGACTTTGGACCTACACTCTACAAGTTCGAAGCAAACGAGTCTTCAACAAAATACAATATCCTCTTGGCACAATCAAATTGTGTACATCTACCAGGGGGCCATGTGAAGACAGAAGTGTTGAAGACAAAAAATGAAATTCATTAACAAATTGTGGATTTCATTCATCTGCAGACAAGGGATTACAAAATTGGGGAAGAAAAAGAGAGAATACAAGTGGGAGCTACAGAGATGGTCCTAGACCCTATGGAAGAACTGGGCGACCTTCTGAGCTACCTCCGACACGTTGGCTCGGGTGGCTTCACCTTCTCCTTCGACGGGACCTTCAAGCACCGGGTCCAGAGGAAATTGGGGATCCTGGCTGGTGTAGCACATTAGCACATACTCTGCAACGTTCTTCGCCAGGGACTGCCCCTCAACCTCCAACTAGTCTGCGATGATGTCACCCACCTTGGAGAGTTTGCCACCCGCCGAGCTCAACGCTTGCAACGCCAGGTCCGGCTCCGGATCATCTGGACGCACGGGTCTGAAGCCCATTGTTGTCAGCGCGTCGTTGGCTTTGCTCAGGAATTCCCAAACCTGTAGGGAGTTCGCAGTCCTCAAGCCCTACAGTTCCTCCAAGGATCTTTTGGCCGCCGCCAGTTCAGAATTCTCACGAGCAAGGCGTTCAACCTCTTTGGCATTTTGCAGAATCTTTTTAGCAACCTACTTCTCGAGTTTTCCGAGCTCCTCCTCCTGGAGGTGGATCTTCTTCCGGCGGTCGACCAGGTCCTTCTCTCGGCCCCTAACTTTCTTCTCCCTGGCAGCGATGGCACACTCTTGCTTGTAGAGTTCCTGCCCTCGCACCCAGGCCTTCTCCTCCTCCTCAACGCAACGCTCCTCCAATTTCTTGGCGCGTTCCTCGAGGCCCTTATCAGCCAGAGCCACCTTTTCAGTGAGCTCCTCCTCCCTCTTCAAGACATCATCCCGCAGCTCTAGGAGTTTTTTCTCTTTGTCTTCGAGCCTCTTCTCCCTTTCCTCAAGTGCCTCCCGGCGCTTGATGAGAGTAGTGTTAATGGCTTCAAGCCTTTCTTGGCGATCATCAGCCGCACTATTAGCTGCCTTGGTCTGCTCGTAAATGGCCCGAGATTGAGCGTCGAGGGCACGAGTCAAGCTCTCCCTATCATCCAATAATTTGCCCCAGTATTCCAGGCGGACCTTCTCCTGTTTGATCCACTCCTTGTCGTCTGCCAGCCTCGACTTTGCCAGCTTGGTCTCGAAGTAGAGCCGGTTACGCCACCGCCTAAGGGTTTGGCGCTCCTCTTCAAGAGCCTTGCTGTCGTGGTAGAACGCCAGCTAGACTTGACCCAGACTGGAGCAAGCGTTGTCAATGGACAACGATAGGGTAATAGGGTCCGGACCTGCTGGGGTCTCCTCCGCTGGTTCCAGCGGGTTCTCGCTTACAAAAATTGGGTCCCACTCCACAAGAGTGGTCCCCTGAGCCTCCACGGCACTAGGGCCGTCCTCTGGGATAGCCTCAGTCGCCACCAAGGTGGGTCCCGAAGAAGAAGTTCCGACCTACGGAAGTGGTTCCGAAGGCCCTGCCGCCAGGTCTTCATTTGCCCCCTCAGGCAGGGGGCCAGCGACTTCAATAGGGCACCCTGGCTCAGCAGAAGGTACCTCCGCCATCATCATTTCCGGAGCAGAGGCTACTTTCAGCTCTGGCCTGGGCTCCTCCTCCGCTGGTGGCTCAGGCGTTGGCACCTCGACCATCATAGGTTCGAGTGCTGATGCCTCCGCAACGACTGGCTCGGGCGCCAGAAGGTCAACAACAACCGGCCTTGAGGCCGGAGATTCAACCTCAACCAGCTAAGGCGCCGGAAGGTCTTCAACCACAACCGGCCCTGCAGTCAGAGCTTCAATGGTGACCAGCTCTGAGGCCGGAGCTTCGGAGGTAGCCGGCTCAACCGCCCGGACTTCCTCAACATCCGGCTCACTCGCTGGGATTTCAGTAACCTCCAGCTCAACCGCCGGGGCTTCGACATTTTCCGGCTCTGGGGCCGGAATCACTGCTTCCTCCGGCTCAACGGCTGAAGCTTCCAACATCTCAGCATCAAGACTCGGGGCTTCAACCTCCGGGGCAGGTGCCGCCGGCGCATCTTCTCTCCCGTGGTCCGGCGCTACCACAGGAGTCTCAGGGGAAGAGTCGAGGTCCATGACCACGACAGCTGGCGCCGGAGCTGCCGCAGCTTCAACCACCACTTGGGGCGGCACCGGGACAGGAGCAGAAGCCTCCGCCCTCATAGCTTCAGCTGTTGTGGCTGAGGGTGGAGCCTCACTCCTCTTCTTGGGGACGCTGCAGATGATGGATGAAAAAACTTAAAAAACAGTTACTACAAAAAAACAACTGTCTGATGTAAAGATTAAAAATTACCTCGGAAGGCTTCCGCACCAGCTTGCACGGAATCTCTTTCCTGAGCGTTCGGGACTGACCATAGCCGCCGCCGGCGTGGTAGCTCCGGAAGGACACCGGAACTTGTTGCAGCTGCGGGCATTTCCTTAGTAGAGGCCCCCCTCGACCGGGAAGGACCTCTGGACCCAGAGGCCTCAACTGGCCCTGGTGCTGGAGTCACATGCCCAGAGCTGGCATTTCGGGAAGACGCTGCTGCAGGTACAGTCGCCGTAGTTGTAGAAGACCTCCCCCTCCGGGGAGAAGGAGCTGCTGCAGAGGATGCAGGCCTGACGAACCTTCCGTCGGCATGCTTCAGTTTCCTCTTCCGGCTCGAGGGTTCGGCCGCTGGCTCCTTGCCCTTGCTGACGACTTCGGTCCTTGGCTTCGGGGCAGGGTCGGAGCCACCTTCAGAAGCCCCAAGGATCACCACCCTGGAAGTCGATCTTCTCTCGACGACACCAAGGTCGTCAATCACCGGCATCGTCCGAGCTCCCTGCTGAACTCTACTTCCACGTTCAGAGGGAGGAAAGCTGGTGGAAGGGTCAATTCATCACCCGTGACGTCGATGCAATGCTGGAACTTCTTGAGATGAAACTCCAAGGTCGCCCCCTCCATGTTGGACTTCAGCCCTGTCTCGACCCGGTCGTCGTCCATCACACTGTTGAGGGACCAAGCGAGTTTTTCTCTCCTCTTCAGCGGTGCCCGCCTGTTGACCAAGAAATTGCAAAATACCACCTGAGGAGTTAATCCTCCCTCCACACAATGGCGGATCCTGGTTGGAGCAAGGTTGAAGGCATCTGACAGCACCGGAGCTTCACTCCAGACTGCAGTGTCGATGTTGGGGAGGCCTTCGGGCAGCTCCAGCTTCTCGTGCTCCTACACCCGGATGACTATCTAGTCTTTCTTCCAATCGTCCCACTTTACAGAGGGAAACGACCGGAGGTACTTGAATGGGCACTTCTTGTGCTTCACAAAGTAGTTGAAGCCAAGGTACTCATCACCCCTCCCGGTGGTATGGACGGTGAAGAAGGTCCGGAAAAGCACAATGCAGGGGGGAATGCCCACCCACATTTCACAGAAGTGGACAAAGACAGACACTAGAAGAATGGAGTGGGGGCCAAGGTGATACAGCTGCAGACCATAGAAGTCTAGCAGCATCAAGAAAAAGGAGGAAAAAGGTGGGATCAACCCCACCATGGCGTACGCAGAGAAGTACACCATCTCGCCGGTGTGCACCTTCTTGAACGGGAGCTCCCCAACGGCGCGGACCAGGTGGTTGAAGAAGTCCGAGGACCACCCCATGAGGGCCCGGACCTTCTTCAGGTCACATTCGGTCTTCAAGCGGCTCTTGCGGAGACCCAACTCCATCGCAGCACAGCGAGGCAAGGGAGGAAAAGCAAGTGCAAGTTTGGGAGTTCGAGCGCAAGTTTATATGAGAGGCGTAAAGAGCCACAGATGGTGCACGCTTTCCTTCTTAAGTAAGCCCCCGCAACGCTTGAATGGAAACTGCAGGGAAACTGAATATACTATTCAAAAATTTCACCCTGCCGATGACAAGAGGGCCCGGGACCACCCCGATGATCAAGTCGAGGTTCTTACCCAGGCAAACGGTTGTCATCATGAAAGGCGAGAAGCCCGAAGGCGGCGACCTAACAAGGCACACGGAACCAATACGATTTTCGTATCAGGAATCGGCGACCTTCAATTGCGTAAGATCCGCACGCCAAAGATCTCATTTGCCACACCCGGGATATGCCATGCGGCGAGGATTTAGGATTTAACTTCAAAACTATTGCCAACAGCACATCTGGAGAACTTTGAAGACTTGGCTTAAAAGTCGAAGGATGGACCCACCTTCGGCGGAATGACTTCACCCAAGGGGTCTTCCCTAGAGGTGGGCCCAGGGGGCCACTGTCGGTATCCTGGGTACCGTATACCCCTTGAGATTGCAAAGATCTCAAGGAAAGGTCATCTACTTGATTTTAAGACCTTCGGAGGCTCACATGTCAGACATAACCGGACCCGCTTCCCCAATATGGTTAGTCTCAAGGTCACCACGTGTACCATCAAACCGGAGCTACCGCCCACAAGGGGGAAGCTCCGGGCTATGTACCATAACGGCACCCCCGGACCTAACCCCAGACTGAGGGAAGCTCCGGAACTGACACGTGTCTGGTGGCACCGGACCTATCTGTTCCTCACAGCATGCTCCAGAGCTGCCGCGTGTCCTACTGTCGGATCTTCAGCCTCAAACCTCCGGTAGACTCCACAACGACTTTGAATCATCAAAGGGGAATCAAGGACTTCAAGACCCGATTAAGTGTCATTAATACTATGTTAATGGCACACGATTGGATGACCCTTATTACCAGTGACGGCGCTGTCAAAGCCCGTAACTCGGTCATTAAGGGTAATTAAGCGCATCAAATGTGTATTAATATTAGTAACCGCCGGGGCCACATGTCAGGCCAGGCAAACTTGTAACGGCCTGTCCTTGTACTATAAAAGGACAGGCCGACGATACATAGGCGGCTCTCGCTCTCTTGGCCTGCTCGGATCTCTCAGCTCTGATCTGATCTGGTCGGATTGGCTCACACTTGCTCTCAACTCACCTGAGTTGAGTTCATACATCCAATACAACACCAACACACCCCGTGGAGTAGGGTATTACGCTCAGGCGGCCCGAACCACGTAAATCCTCGTGTCTCCTGTGTCATTTTACATTTCACCTTCTTGAATCTCCGTGCGCCCACACCGAACTTCAAACTCTGCAAACACTTTAGTGGTGTCGGGAGATCTGCCGGATCAAAACCACCGACACATAGGTCTCACAATCTCCCCTTTGATGAATGCATTGGCAACACCACTTAGAATCCAAGAAGACACTCAAAAAAACGATGGATAAACAAACATACCCGGTGGACTACCGAGCTACAAGTCCTACGACACAGGAGCGGGATGCTTTCTTTTTTTGAAGCATCCATTCCATCTTATTAGGCAGTGCCAGGTCCCATTTCCAATGGAAAAAGACAATCGTTTTCCTCTTACGAATTCCGGGAAATCTAGCTACAGGAGAACCTGTATCAATAAGCCCTTCTGGGAGCTTTACCAGGACTCACTAGAAAAATGCCTAAATCCAAGCATTTGCTTATTCAAATGAAAAGTTTTGAAAAGAAAATTATCCCCCTATACATATTTCTCCTTTCTGTAAATCAGAAATAAAATGAGAAGAAAAAAATTCTACCCCTGAGAAGAATTGTGCCAAAAACACTTGTGAATATGTGCAATGTGTGATCAATTTCTCCCTCTTTGACAATGTATTCAGCAAGGTTCAAAAGAGAAATTTAATTTTTATCAGCATATTATCATATATACATATAAAACAAAGCGCATCCAAGTCATACTATCAACTAACTTATACTATCTCATCAATGAGATACATAAAGTAGTGTAATGCATGCTAGAGATCAAGTGTAATTTTCAATTTAAGCAAGTCATGATCTCACAAACTTAACTATTTCAAAACATGAAAGCATGTTACATGCTGCCATATTTTTTTTCAATATCATTTAAAGATCAAATTTTGATTATATAACATTTGCAAGAGATTATATGCCGCATCTACCTTATTCTAACCAACCAAGACAAGCCTATGTCATTTGACAATCAGAAGCTTAAGGAAATAGTTTTAGTCATACACAACTTCTTCCAAGTTCATATCTAAGTGCAATGATAAGCCATCTCATAAGAAGAAGTGCGATGCATGCATATTCTCTTGATCTTTTCTCAATTTATATTTGATCATAAAAGTTAAACATGTGAATAGTTGATTGATTAAATTTTCATGATTAAAAGCACTTGCAATCATGCAACAAATTCAAAACAGTAAGAAAGTTTGATCGTGACCAGATTTAGTCTAAGTAATTATTCTAATCACTAGTCATGGCAAAAAATACAAAATGTATAACACGAGTTATGTAGTAAGAACTTTCAGCATGTAAAAGAAATCACAAAGTCATATATGTATGAAATACTGTGCTGATATTATTTTAATTTCAGATTCACACATAGACTTCCCATGATTCAAAACTCCCCCTCAATTTAAGTCATGAGGATGTATAACCCCTATTTTACTACGAATGGAACAAAAATGAGGGAAATCCAAAGGTTTTGTGAAAATATCAGCCAATTGTTGTTCGGTATCTACACTGTGAAGCACAATGTTTCCTTTTTTCAACATTATCACGGAGAAAGTGATACCTGATGTCAATGTGTTTTGTTCTCGAATGTTGCACGGGTTTTTTCGCAATGCAAATGGCACTAGTGTTGTCACAAAATAGTGGAAGACAATCTACATCAACCCCATAGTCCTTAAGTGTTTGAACAATCCAAAGAATTTTTGAGCAAGCGCTAGCAGCAGCTACATATTCAGATTAGGTTGTGGATTGTGCAACTGAACTTTGTTTTCTAAAGGACCAAGCAACAAGAGAATTACCAAGAAAATGACAAGCACCCGAAGTACTTTTCCTATCAATCCTACAACCCCCAAAATCAGCATCCCAAAAGGCTTTCAAAGTAAATGGTTGAGGAAGAAGGAAGAAAAATGCCAAATTCTTGTGTTCCATGTAAGTACCTGAGAATTCATTTGATGGCTAGACGATGTGAAGCACGTGGGGAAGCTTGAAATCATGCACAGACATACACTGAATTGTATGTTCGGTCTTAATGTTGTGAGGTATGAAAGTGATCCAATCATGCTTCTATATTCTTTTTGATGAATTGTGTCACCATCTTCATCAAGTTCAAGTGTCGTTGTTGTACCCATTGGTGTCTGAAGAGGCTTGCTTTTGTCCATGTTGAAGTGCTTAAGAAGGTCTCTTGTATAATTCGTTTGATGCACAAAGGTACCCTCCTTAGTATGCTCGATTTGTAGTTCTAAAAAGTATGTGAGTTCTCCCATCATACTCATCTCAAATTCTGAACTCATCATAGCTAAAAAAATGGACACAAGATCATGAGAAGCACAACCAAAGATAATATCATCCACATATACTTGATCGAATAATGAGTCATTGCCATGCTCAAGCACAAAAAAAGGTTTATCAACCTTGCCTATGGTAACCCCCTTTCCAAGTAAAAAAGTTTTTAACCTATCATACCCTGCTCTAGGGGCTTTTTGTAGACCGTACAAGGCTTTAGACAGTTTGTAAACATGATTAAGACAATCTGGATTTTCAAAACACGGTGCTTGCTTGACATAAACCTCCTCATCTATGTAGCCATTAAGAAAAGAACTTTTAACATCCATTTGAAATAACTTGAAACCTTTAGATGCAACAAAAGCTAACAAAATTATTATGGCTTCTAATCTAGCAACAGGAGCAAAAGTTTCATCAAAATCTAGACCTTCAACTTGAGTGAAACCTTGAGCAACGAACCTAGCCTTATTCCTAACCACAACCCCATTCTCACTTTGTTTATTTTTAAACACCCATTTAGTTCCAATTAAAGTGTGACTTTGAGGTCGAGGTACAAGTTTCCAAACATTATTTCTTTCAAAATTTTCTAACTCTTCTTGAATGGCAATAATCCAAGATTCATTAGTGAGTGCGTGCGCTATATCTTTGGGTTCAAAAGAAGCAACAAAAGCAGAATGAGCATGAGAGTTTGGATCGCAAAACTTGGACTGTGTGACTTGTTCGTGCAAGCTTCCAATAATTTATTGTGGAGGATGACTTTTGAGAACCCGGAGGGGAGTGGACACTTCACAAGCTTCTTCTTCTTCATGTTCATCAAAAATAGAGGAGCTTGTGACTTGAGGATGATCTGGACCAGCAATGGTGGTCATCGGTGCTGGTCGTGAATCAAAATTAGGAGCTGGAACAATGTCATTAGCTGCGGAATTTTCGGGCAGCAGCACCACTTCTTCATCATCTTCAACAAAAATACTCTCCCCCTACGGGTATAGATTCGGACCTGTAATATTTGAGCAAGTACCTGGGCTAGCTTCATAAAAAGAAACCTCACAAGTCTCCACAATTTTGTTAGTGTCAAGTAAAAGAACACGGTAGCCTCTAGTATGAGATGGATAACCAAAAAACATGCCATCAACAGATTTAGCTTCAAATTTATCAATATTACCATGTTTCTTAACAAATAATTTGCAACCAAAGACCATAAAGTGTGTGACACTAGGCCTATGTCCAAACTGAAGCTCATATGGTGTTTTTCCTAGCCTAGCACGCAAGAAAACATGATTTGAAACATAACAAGCGATTGCAATTGCATCTGCCCAAACCATTCTAGGAGTCTGATATTCATCAATCATAGTCCTAGCCATCTCAACTAAGGTTCTGTTCTTTCTCTCTAAAACACCGTTTTGTTGAGGTACATATGGTGAAGAAAATTGATGATCTATTCCTTTTTCAGCACAAAAATGATCAAAGGATTGATTTTTAAATCCATTTTCGTTATCACTTCTAATTGCTCTTAAAGATCCTGGGTGATCAATTTATAATATAAGAAATAAAGTTATAAAGTGACTAAAAGTTTCATTCTTAGATGCCATAAAATAAATCCAAGAGTATCTAGAATAGTCACAAGGATATACCATTTACCTTCGAAGGATTGAACACGTGAAGGTCCTACGGTGTCAAGATGCAAAAGTTGACCCGATTTAGTTGTCATGGTCATCGTAAGAGGATCACGTGAACCTGCAACCATCTTAGCATGTCTGCAAGAATAGCACTCAATTTCTTTGTCTCCTTTAAGCTTAGGCAGCCCACGTATGCGATCAAGAGCACTAACACGCGTTAGATGATCAAAGCCTACGTGACCAAGTCTACAATGCCAAAAATATAAGTCATTTGATTCATTTGCAACTAGACATCTATGCTTAGAGGATGCCATAAAAAATCAGCTTTAAAAACTCTTCCAAACCGAGACATGTTAAAAATAAGCTCGCTCTTTGAATCTACAACCTTGCAGCAATTTTTAGTGAAAATAATTCCGAGATTTTCATCTAGCAATTGTGAAACATAAAGAAAGTTGTATTTCAAATATTTTACAGGTGCCACATCTTTAAAAGTGTAGTGATCATTTACCATAACCGAACCCTTAGTAATTATAGGAGTTGAAGAATTATCGACAAAAGTAACATTCTATACATGTGACACAAAAGAGAGGGAGGAGAACCATTCTTTGTTATCGATCATGTGGCGTGAGCAACCTGAATCCACAATCCAAAGTTATCCTTCCTCAAGCGTGTAACCTACATAGAAGCACAATACGTCGATGATCCAATATTGGGGTTAGTCAAAAGGCATTTTGGAATCCAGTACTGAGTCACACGACGTCCAGTAGGAACAACACGCGAAAGCTGAGATAAAATAACAGGTTTATGAGCTAAAGCTTGAGGATTTTTGTACGCAACTACTGAACTACGAGGTGTTACATGTGTAGCACGAAAAATAGTAGGTTTGGGAGCAAACTTTGCATGTTTTGGACTCATTACAGTAGGTTGCATGTTCCTATCATTCAATTTAGCATGTGCAGCAAATTTTGCATGAAAGTTATGAGATCTAGCAATTATTCTTTTCTTTTTCTTTTGTTTAGCTAGTCTATAACAAAAACCTATGACATTACCATCTCTACCATAGTAGGTACAATGAAATTTCACTTTGTGTTCATGTCTAGATAAGCAAGCAACATTTTTATTAATAACCAAATGAGACAACACCCCTGCAGATTTGAAAACCACTATTTTATGTTTAGGAACTGTTTTAATCAAACCAGTTCCTAATGACTTTACAATTTTAGGTGGATGTGCCTTAGCATGAGCATGAGAATCGAAACCTAAACCAGTTTTATCATTGCATGACTTTGATGAACTCAGCAGTAAGTATAGGTTCTTATTCCCATTACAAAACCGCTCTAGTGTCCTATTCTTGTCATCAAGTTTCTTAGACAAGTCTAGTTATTTTTCACATGAAGTTTTTCCTTTTAATTTGCAATTGGAACAATATTTAACTTTATGAGAACATAGAGCATTGTTCAATATAGAAATGTTATTCGTAGCATCTTGTAGTTTCTTATCAAGATCATCACAAGTAGAACAATGCAAATCAATTGTAGAACAGCTAGCATCTTTCACGTTTTTATCATTAAGGGCACGTTTGGATGACAGAAACGGCACTGTTTCTCTCCTGAAACTCACGGAGCGCTGCCAAACAACTACAAGGGTGAAACGATTCACCTTGAATCACCCGAGAGCGATTCTGGAAAAATAACTACGCATCTGAAATGACAAAAAAGGTGTTCTGCATCACGAATCGCTTCGATGGATTGTACTTCGGCTGCAACTTCTGAAGAAATTACGCTCATCTGCCACCACCCTTATCAATCTCCATCGATGTGGCCAGAATCTCGTCAACCAGAAGCTGCTGCCAACTCGCCTCCTCGCCGCGTCCGCCGCCAACACGCCGCCCTGAGGCTGCAGCCAAGTCGCCGCCCTGCGGAGGAGCGAGAAGCAGAGAGAGGAGAGACTGTGTGCTTGCGTTGGCTGCTAATCTGCTATGAGTGGTGAGCGCGTGTGTTTTCTGGTCCGTTCCAGCTGGAAGAAGAAGGGTAGGGGGTTTTGCAATTAAAGAAAAGAGGAAGGGGTGTTGGAAAAGTGGCAAGGAAAGAATGTTTGTAATAGGCCAGTAGTGTGCGTAGTTTGTTGCCGGTCACTCCATTTCATTCTTCTTTTTATTTTTCCCTTTCTCTTTCAATTTTAGTATATTATTATTTCTCATTTGGTATTCTAATTTTTGCTCTGTGCATAGATATGCTTGGTTATTAATTCTATAAGTTCGATATATTAACATATGAAAAAATTAGGATGTTACAGTGAGTCGGGGTAAATTGGTCAATTCAACCATTCTTTCATCTGTACTAAAACTGAAACTAGAAAGATAGCCAAATGGTTTCTAAAATGATTCCGTTTCATATTTCGAAACTGATTCTGGTTGAAACTGAATCGTTTATGATTCTGAATGAATCTGGAACTGTACCAAACAGGCCCTAAGTGCAGCAAGCTTTTTGTCCTTTTCAATTTCTAACTCAAGTCTATCAAGGGTGGAGGTGTGTGCACTTCTTAGAGAGGACAATTGTTCATATATTAAATCACATGAGGAACAAGAATCATCACTAGGAATCAAAGATTTCAAATGATTAATTTCAGATTCTAGTGACTTAATTTTAATAGCATTGTCCCTAAGCTTTTTGTCCTTTTTCTTAACTATAACAATGGCACGAGAAATAGCATCACACGTTTCTTCACAAGTAGGACATACCTCTTCATTGTCGCTGTTGTGTTATGCTTCCTCCATACTTGATCTTGATTTGCCTGCCATGATGCACAAGTTTGCCAAATCATCTTCATCTTCATCACTTCCAATGGCCACGTCGCTTGAGCCAAGTTCCTGAAGTGCGGAGATAAAACTGTTCACCAGTTGGTGACCTGTAAAACCCTTCTTCTTCTTTTTATCGTTAGCAGATGAGTGTTTCATCCTTATTTTCTTTTCATCATCGGAAGTAGCACGTGAAAGGTTAGGGCAATTCATGCAAAAATGTCATGTCTTACCACATTCGATGCATCGTTGAGGTCCGGCACTTCCACTCCTTCTAGTTCTCACATTTTGCAATGCTTTTGAGAACCAAGTAGAGATGAGTGCAAGTTCTTCCTCTGGAAACTCTTCAATCTGTTCAAGGGTTAGAGAGGACAAAAAAGCAAGTGTTCCACAAAATGATGATTGGACGAAGCTAGGCATGTCACGTTAAGAAACAAATGCAAGAGACTTGTTGGGGTTCTTACTTGAGATTATGTCAATTTCATGAGTTTTCAATTTAGAATATAGAACATCTAAAGTAAGTGTACTCATGATAATAGATTCACGAATATATGTGCCTTTCATCTACCAAATTGACATGTCTAATGCACTTAGTAATTGCCTAGCATTCTCAACATCTGAAAAATTAACATTGACGCTACACAAGTTGCTGAGAATTTTATTAAAGCGAGCAAAGAGATTGTCGATGGACTCACCTGGTTGCATCTCAAAGCACATGTACTCCTTTTTGAACATGTTTTGCCTTACCTCCTTGATCGTATTGGATCCTTTGTGACAATCACATAGAGCATCCAAACATCATACGCAGATCGGAGGTGAGCAACATGGTCGAAGTTGCTTTGAGTCAGTCTTTGTATGATCAAGTTCCGAGCCTTGTTGTTGTTTCTGATATCTCTCAGATTTGTAGCTGTAACTTGATCGTTTGGCAGCACTTTGTAAGTATTGTACACCTTTTCCCATATTGCAAAGCCTTGCGCCTGGATGAAAGCTTCCATACGTGCCTTCCAAACCTGAAAATCAATACCACTAAACACACAAGGTTTGGCGGAGTATTTCTCCATGATGATTATTCAAGACACGTGCAAATCACAAAGATTAGAGCGCTATGGTTATGTTACCAATCGTAGGATCGACTACCAAAGGGGGTGAATGGTAGATTAAAACTTTTTCAGCGGAAGCAACGAAAACCCCTCGATAGAAAATTGATCTGTTAATGAAAATCGTGTGTGCGACTAATCTAAACGTGCTCAACTATGACAAACATTGTAGATATTATAGAGAATCAAGTCACGAAGACACAATAAAAAGAATTACTGAAATCCGTAGGGAAAAACTCAAGTTATGATTGAAAGATTGAATGATGGTCAATCTATTCTACCTAAGAAAAACAAGATCTGCAACACTGCAATGAAACTCGTGTAGATCAGAAACCACAAATCCAATGACCGTGAAATTTTCATATATAATAGATAATCAAGTTTTGAAGACAACACAAAAGTAATTACGTCAATTGGATTTGTAAAACTCAAGTTATGATAAAACCACCGAAGCTAGGTAGTGCTATGCAGAAACGCGACGAGAAAGACTTGCGAAAACAAGTCGGACGAACAAGGCACAAAAGTTTCTTCAGACTACTAATTTTATTGATCAAAACTCAAAAGAAACAGCCTCAAAGTCGTCTACCACGAGCTCTAGCCTCCCTTGCTTACATAACCAGCCCTTACTCCAAACCAATTCAAGCTAGGACTCAAATCCTACTCAAATTAAACCAAAACTTTCCATAACTGGTCAGGACTCTTCCATACGCAGATAGAAGCAATCTTAAGACTTCCAAACACATTAGGAACATATCCCACTTTCCTAAAACAACCCAACTTCATGACCCGTATGAAATCCTATCATAACCAACTCAAATTTTTCCATATTTGAGTCAAACCCGACTTAGCTGCAGCCTGAGTCCATAAACTAGTCGGTTGGACCTTTCTGACCAATTCTTTACATCCACATCTCTTCATCATGCCTCAAAACCATGTAGTCACGTCCAGGCACTCCATGCACACGTGCAAACACCTTCCAATGGTGTCCACGATACCTTCATATGCATTGTTCCTTGTCCAAACATGTTGTGCGACCTCCCGATCAACTCAACCACAATTCCTCCCGAACTTGGTTGTTGAACCTCATCTTTTCCCTAAGACTAGTTCAATGGATCCCATAACCAACCATGTCTTGAACTCAAGCAACACATGCACATTAATAAACAACCGATACTTCCGAGCACAAGTCCTTCACTTGACTCTCGTTAGTTCCGATAACCACAACACCTTATGTGAGCACCTCACATAAGCATGTTGCAAACCATAGCAAAACGATATCAACCATAACCACCAACACACACAAAAAACTTAGTAAAAGAATTCTAAGCAAGCTTTCCATAATCCAAAAAAGCAAGTTTGAAACATTGCAAGTTAAAAGCAGAACCACTGCGATCAAGCACCGGACCTTGCCAAAGCTAACCGGACCTTGAGACAATGTTTATCGAAGCTAGCAGGACCTAGCACTGAAGCTTACCAAAGCTAGTCGCACCTAGTGCCGGATCTTACCAAAGCTAGTCAGACCTAGCACCAGAGCTGACCAAAGTTATTTGGACCTAGCCACAGCAAGTCGGACCTAACCAAGATAAGTCGGACCAAAGCAAGTCAGACCTTACGTCGGACCTTGCCGGAGCTACCCAAAACAAGTCGGACCTATTGTGGGACCTTGCTGGAGCTCAGACCTAGTGTCGGACCTTTTTAAAAGGATGTTTTGGCAGTATTCAAAACTTTTATCTTCATAGCCAATGTATTCAGCACACATAGGTCTCAGAATTTGGCCAAAATCCTCAATGGTCCAATATAGCGGGGTGCCAACTTGACTCAGACATTAAACTTCTTATGACCTCGCATAGGTGATACTTTGAGATATACGAAGTCTCCCACTTCAAAGGCTATGTTTCTCTGCCTATTATCCAGAATTTGACTTGTTTGAGCGGCCCTCAAATTCTCGCGGATTATCTGAACTTGCTTTTCGGCCTCTTGCAACACATTAGGTCCAAACACTTGGTTCTCTCCTATCTCATTCCACAACAAAGGTGTCCTACATATCCTTCTATACAGTGCTTCATATGGCAACATCTTCAAGATGGCTTGGTAACTGTTATCGTAGGAAAATTCAGCATACGTCAAGCTTCTGTCCCAGCTGCGTCCATGCTTCAAGGCACGAGACCTCAACATATCTTCCAATATTTGATTTGTCCTCTCAGTTTGTCCATCCGTTTGAGGGTGATATGCAGAGCTGAAATTTAACATTGTACACATAGCTTCATGCAGTTTCTGCCAGAACCTTGAGATAAATTGAGAACCTCAGTCAGACACAATTTTCGTGGGTACTCCATGTCGGCATACAATTTTCTCCATATACAACTCGGCTAACTGTGAAGCGGTATACTTGGTCTTGACAAGAATGAAATGACTAATTTTATAAACCGATCCACAATAACCCATATTGAGTCATAGCCGGACTGAGTTTCGGTAATCCAACTATGAAGTCCATACAAATTTTTTCCCACTTCCACTCTGGAATCTTCAATGGCTCTAATAATTCGGCTGGCCTTTAATGTTCGGCTTTGACTCGTTGACATACATCACATAGTGCAACGTACTCTGCTATGTTCTTCTTCATGTTGGCCCACCAATAACATGTCTTCATGTCCTTGTACATCTTTGTATAGCCGGAATGAATTGAGTAAGGTGAGTCATGTGCCTCCTTTAATACCGTTTCCAGATATCTTTAACATTGGGCACCACAATCCGTTTCCCAGGCCATAAAGTACCTTGGTCATCCTCATCAAATCTGAATTATCTCCCTTCTTGGGTCTTTTCTTTGATTTCCTGAATTTCCTCATCCTTGGTCTGACCGTCTCGAATTTCTTGCTCCAAGGTAGGATTTAACTCCATTATCCCCATCTCATTCACAAATCCAAGATTCAACTGTTCAAAATCCTTGCATAGCTCAAATGGTAGTTCCCGAACTATAAGTTGGTGGCTTACTCCTTTCCGGCTCAAAGCATCAGCTACTACATCAGCCTTCCCCAGGTGATAGTTGATTCCAACATCATAATCCTTGATGAGCTCCAACCATCTTCTTTGCCTCAAATTCAGGTTTTTTTGCGTGAATATGTACTTGAGACTCTTGTGGTCCGTTTAAATATCACACCTATGACCAAGAATGTAATGTCTCCAAATCTTTAAAGCATGCACTACGGCTGCAAGTTTGAGATCATGTGTAGGATAATTCTGCTCATGTTTCTTCAATTGTCTCGATGCATAGGCTACCACTTGACCTTCTTGCATAAGCACACATCCAAGTCCTTGCCTTGATGCGTCGCAATAGATATCAAAACTTTTGCTCACATCTGGCAAATCCAACACAGGTGTTGTTGTTAACCTTTCTTAAGCTCCTCAAAACTATCCTGACAAGCTTGAGTCCATTGGAACACTTTTCCCTTCATCAATAAATCAGTCATGGGCTTGGCTATTTTGGAGAAATCCTTGATGAACCGATGGTAATATCCAGCCATTACAAGAAAACTCCTTATTTCCTTGACATTCTGCGGCGGTTCCCACTTTAGAACATCTCTCATTTTTCCTGGGTCAATCGATATGACCCAAAAATGACACCTCCCTTAACCAAAACTGGCATTTGCTGAATTTGGAATACAACTAATGTTCCCTCAATTCTGCAACGTGAGCCTTAAGTGCTCCTCCTCACTTCTTGAGTAAATCATAATGTCATCAATGAACACCACAATGAATTTATCCCAGAACTCCATGAAGACCTTATTCATGAGGTACATGAAGTATGAAGGTGCATTCATCAATCCAAAAGACATAACAGTGTACTCAAAAGACCCATACCGTGTCCAAAAAGCTGTTTCCGGTATGTTTGATGGTCTGATCTTCATTTGGAAGTATTCTGACCTTAAGTTGATTTTGGAGAAAACACAGGCGCCCTTCATTTGATCAAACAAATCCTCGATGCGGGGCAATGTATACTTGTTCTTGATTGTCATCTCGTTGAGAGCACGATAATCCACAAACATCCTTTGGGATCCATCCTTCTTATCCATGAATAGCACTGGCGCTCCCCAAGGTGAAGAGCTTGGGCAAATGAAGCCCTTCTCTAGCTGCTCTTGAATTTGCTTCTTAATCTCCGCTAGCTCCATAGGAGGCATCCTATATAGCCTCTTAGCTATAGGTGCAGTTCCATGTATTAATTCAATAACACACTCTATGTCTCGATCAGGCAGCATACCTGGCAACTCATCCGAAAACACATCTAAAAACATGCACACCACTCGGATCTCCTCTATTGCAGCATCGTCCATTTGATTCAGCTCCACTTGCTTCGGTGTGTGTTGAGATGCTTCAAATTCTATATTGACCCCTTCTTCATTTGTCAACTTCACCATCTTTGTGGCACATTGAATTATCCCATTATGCTTTCTTAACCAGTCCATACCAAGTATTATGTCCACTCCTTGCGAATCCAAAACAATGAGTATGGCAAAGAAGACTACCCCCCTTATTCTAAGGCTTACTTTTGGACATACTATATTTGTCCTCATCTTCCTTCCAGGAGATTTAACCAACAAGGTGTATTTCATATGAGATATGGGCAAACTATACTTGGCGACATACTTTGATGCAATGAATGAATGTGAATCTCCAGAGTCAAATAACATAGTCGTCAGGTTGGAGTTTGTGAGAAACATACCAATCACCACGTCATCCGCTTGTTGCGCTTCCTCCGGAGAGACATGGTTCACCTTGCCACGAACAAAATTCTGCGGTTTGTGGTTGCCTTGTGGCACTCCTCCGTTCGGTCTTTGGTTCTGTTTTGGAGCATTGTTTTCTTGACCAAGGCCTGACTTAGGACATTAAGATGCAAAGTTTCCCACCTCACCACAAGTATAGCATGACCTTGCTGCACCATAATTGTTTGGATGAGCTTTGTTTTGAGCATTAGCAAAAAATTGCGTTAGGTGCTTGAGGCATTGGAGGGCGAGGTGCTTGCATGGTGGGGCGTTGCTGCATAGCCTGAGCAGGGCGCGATGGAATCGCAACGCAATATGCAGGAGTAGAGGTGTTGTAGTATGGCACATTTAGGGGTGCAAAGAGGGGGCGAACATTACTTCCTTTGGCTGTCATTGATATGACATCTTCCTCTTCTTATCTTGCTCCATCTCACGAACCTTGTTTTCAACCACAATAGCCTTGTCCACAAGCTTCAAGAAATTTGCATAGTCACAATTGAGCAATTGGACTTCGATCTCATTGTTTAGGCCCCTCATGAATAGATATTGCTTGCGGTTGTCCCGGTTGACATTCTCTGGAGCATATCTTGAGAGTTGAGTGAATTTATTGAGATACTCACTCACGCTTTACTTTCTCTGCCTTAAGTTCTCAAACTCTTGCCTCTTCAAGATCATAACACCTTCAGGAACAAAGTGAGAGCATAATTTCTCTTTGAATTCAGCCCAAGTGATCCTCTCTTGATTTTCATGGGCATTGCAAAGCGATTCCCACCAATCTGCAGCTGCTCCAACTAGTTGGTGGGATGCAAAAAGAAACTTCTCCCTGTCATTGCATTGGACAATAGCGAGCTTCTTCTCCACGGATTTCAGCCAATCATCAGCTTCCATGTTGCGTGAGCAAAGGTAGGTGGCCTAGTCCTCATGAACTCTCCCAACCTGTTATGAGGCGGTGGGGGTGACGGTGGTGGAGGCATGTGGGGCTGATTCTGATTATTGGCCTGTAGTTGTCCCAATGTCTGCATCACGGTTTGCATAAGTTGATCCTGCATAGCTAACAACTGCTAAAGGTTGATAGCCTCAAGTCCAGGTCCATTATTATTTTGAGGTGCTCCATTGTTCTCCTCATTCTCATTGGCATCCCTCTGGTTATGGGCCCTCGTCATCTGAAGAAAGAGCAAGAGAGAACAATTTAGAAAACGTCTCCAACTATATGCATCAAGGGATATGACACTAAGCAACTACCAAAACAAGCATATATGGATGTGGCAACGCTAAAGTATCCCACAATCCTCTACTAAGCACACATGCAAACATTACATAGCAATCAGCACACCAAACAAACCACAATACTTCCTAAGTGTTCCTATGTGCTCTAAAGTGTCCATTCTATCTAGGTTGTGTCATACGGTCAACCTGTGGCTCTCATACCAATTTGTGACACCCAGTTCCGAAAATGAACCAAGTGCAGTATATGTGTGCCCAGGATGTCTAACACAAATACACAATTGACTCACAAATAATAAACAGATAATTACCACAACACAAAATAATTAAGTACTTTTATTACAATATCCAAATAATCCTCGAATTAGAAACTCTAATGATCATTATTAATAAATATAAAAACTAATGCAATAGAAATAATCTAAAATGAGCAATCTAAGCATATAGGATAGCGCGGCTCCAAGCAACACAACAGGCAAGTCGACAGCAGCACACAGGCTAGTACTGCACATTATTTTCAGAATACTCCCAAACATCACCTAAAACTGTTGATAGGGGAATTGCACAGGTGAGTACATGACGTACTCAGCAAGTGTGGGAAAATAATGACATGTAGCTTAAATAAGGAATTGACAATAAATAATGGCTAATTGCTAAAAAGTACATTTAAAACATGTAAAAAGCATACTAAGATGTCTATGTGAATTAATCCCAACATGACCCAAATAATTACCAATAACGAGTCCAATACCACCAATTAACATTATATCACATCCAATAATGATTATCCATCCAAATACCAAATTCTTACCATTATCATCAACCATATTCAATTGTCACAACTCAAACCACAACCACAACCAATACTAAACCATAACCCGACCATAACCATCCCAAATCCCAAGTTCCACTCTAATCATAGAAGTTGTCCAGGTGCTCAAAACCGGGAGCATGACTATCATGATAGTTTTTAACACTCTGCAAAGGTTGTACCACTTCACCCACAAGTTTGTGATTTTTTCACCCGTCAGTGGCTAAAGGAACCTCCCTTATGGCAATTACACTTCCTAAGATGTATGGCCGAGAGATCACAAAATAGCCTTTACAAAGGGACTACCATCATATTCAGACCCACTAAGGTTTCACCAGTGGTGATGCCTCCAACTGAGCACATCCAACCAAAGGACCCCTCTTCTGCCGTTTGGATCCCAGGGCTGTCCCACCACTATTGCAAACCCAACATATTCCCATTCCCCGCTCCTCCAAATGATTTGAATCAATCCTGGTAATACTCCTAATTAATTGGCTAAGCCGCACCCATACTTGGCCTTGTGATGGCACTGTTGTTCTGGCTTATTCTCGCATGAACCGGTCCTTAGATCCAAGGCAAGCAAACCACCATATCAACCAACCCAGTCCACAAACCATGCTTCCTTAGATTTCAGAAGTCCCATGTTACCAATTAACCATGTTCATCAATGCTCATCATCCATTAGTTCATAAATAAGCCATTTGGTTGTTTTTTGCCATCCCAATTAATTAGAGTGAAGCAAAAAGGTAAAAATCCCTTCCCGGCACACTACAATGTATTCCAAGCGACAAGGATGATCAAACAAGACTAGTAAACTGCTATCTTGGGTTTCCCATCAATTTGACGCAAGCATGCAGTTTTTAAAACGAAACATTTAAAAATAGGATGAAAATGATCAAGGACACTTGCCTTGCTTCTGAGCTTGGTTAGGGTCAAAAGCTTCAAAGTTCTGGTACTGGAGATCCTCGGCAGCACCCTCTAGTGCAACACCTTGTATTCCGCTCAATAGACATACAAAACAACCATTACAATCAATAAATGCTCATATATTACTCAATATGTCATGCCATACATGATTAATGCAATTATGTGGTAAAACTTGTTAATGAGTTGCTATTAATGTTTACTAACTAGTTACAATTGTGTTTAACATGTTTGAACAGGTTTCGAGTTGATTTAAATCAAATTGGGATTAATTTAGCCTAAAACGGATTCAGACATTGGACTAGTCTGCTGTCAGGGCCGGACTCGTCTGCCCTATGCAGAATCTGTAGTTTATGGTTTTCTTGATCATCAAGCATTGGGATTGAATTCACGTGGAAAAGTTAAAGTAGAGGGAATACCACGTGTTTAGAGATCCAACGATGAAGATTTGGGTGCAACACTTGGATCTTGATGATTAGGGTTGATGGTGGAGAGTTGAGGGTGAATTGGTGATGAAGAACGAAAAGTCGATGAAGATCTTGCTTGATTGATCCTCCCTCGTGTTCTCCTCCTCCTCCTTGCTGTTGGATCCTCTCTTGATGGCGGCTCCCACGAACTAGGGTAGATGGTTTCTTGAATTGTGGCAAAGAGGTGAAAAGTTGGGGTGGTGGTTGTTTATATAGATGTGGAGGTGGTAGTGTTTGATGGATTCCAAGTTTAAGGAGGGTGGAGGCATGGGTGGGGTCCACTTGGGCTTCTCTGAGGTTCGGCATGAAGTTCTTGGGCTCAATTGAGACAATTACCCAAAAACCAATCGTGGGGAAATAACAGAATTCGAGTTGGTTCTTGCAGGTCGGACTAGTCCGCTAGGGGATGGACTAACCCGATATGGAACAGAGACATCAACAGACAAGTCCGGTTGGTGGTACGGACAAGTCCGGTTGGTGGCACGGACAAGTCCATTTTGGAACAGAGGCATTTTCGGACAAGTCCGGGGTTATAGGCCGGACATGTCTCGGATGGCAAAGGAAAAGATTTTCCGGACTGAAATTCAACAAGGAACGGACTAGTCCGCTTAGACAACAGACAAGTCTGGACAATCATCAGAAGCAAATTCGAACTAATTCGGGGTAGAAAGTGGATAAGTCCGTAGGACAACAAGGAGTCAAACAGACAAGTCCGCACTGCTGCAGAATTTAAATGATGGTTTGGTTCTAATTCATTTTAATCTTGTTCCTCTTTTTATGTTTCTTAATGCTAAACATGTATAGGAATGTATGCTATGCATGATGGATGAAAATGAGGGTGTTGCAAGCTCGCAGCCATCTTCCAAGAATATGCACCGCAATAGGATGCCATTAGCGCCACATCGGTAGAGATTCCCTTATACTAACGTGTATCTCTTAGCCATTCGGACAATCCGTTCAGCGTATACACCTTCTTCAGGATCAATATTATCCTTCAAGTAGTCCCGAAGCTCCATGATCCATGCACAAGGACTAGCTTGAGCTTCTAGATCTTGCACGCCAAGTTCCACGGAGCTTTCTGTTGTCCCTACGATCCTTGGTGGACTCCATGGTAGCAGGGCCACTGGGACCACTAGCTTTGAGGTGCTGGTCTTACCCACTTCACCCAGTTCGGCAGGTTGGGGGGATGGTACTTGTAGCCTTCTTACATAAACTCCATCGGGTGCCAAAGCCCTATTTGAAGCTTTTGTCGAGAGCTCGTCAGCTTCAGCGGTGTTGTCACGCTAGACATGGCATAGGTCCAGGACTTGGAATTATTTCTCCAACTTCTGGACTTGAAGTAGATATGCTTCTAGTTGTGGATTATTACATCAACATTCACCTTTAACTTGCTTGATGATGAGTTGTGAATCTCCTTGAACTAGTAGCTGCTGGACGCCAAATGAGTATAGCCTTCAATTCGAAGATGAGAGCTTCATATTCCGCCATGTTATTGGTCGCCCTGAAGACAAGGTGGACCATGTACTTGACTTGCTTCCCAGTTGGTGCAAGGAGCAGAACCCATGCTTCGGCCCCCAGCTTCTACACAGAGCCATCAAAAAAGAGAGTCTAGTGAGGCTTGGTGAAGACCGGGACCTTGAGTTCCAATTTATCTATGTAGAGGCCCCACGGACTAGATGAAGATGGGGGTCCACTCCTCCAGAATGTTAGCTAGCGCTTGAATCTTGATATCATGTCAAGGCAGGAGTTCAAGCTCGAACTCTGCTAGCTCCGCAGCCCATCTGGCAATGTTTCTTGTTGAATTGGGGTTATGGAGTTAAGCTCATAGTGGATAAGAAGTTACCACTGAGATCTTTTGAGCTTGAAAGTAATGGCGCCACTTTCTTGAAGTGATAAGTATTGCGTATAACAGCTTATGCACTTCAAGATATCTTGTCTTGGCATCATGGAGGACCTTGCTAATGAAGTAAACATGTCACTGGATAATTCGGACCCTGCCGGAGGGGTCCAGTCCATCTTTTCCATCAACATGGACCCTCCCGAAGGGGTCTTACTTTTCTTCATATGTGATCGGGACCCTCTCGGAGGGGTCTGACACTTCTTATTGTAAAGATAGTGCTAGAGACCCCTGGCCTTCAGACTTGCTTCAATGTCTAGGGTTTGGGACCCATACACGCTTTGATTGTTGATTCCTCCAGGCGGCTCTTGACCCTCCCGAAGGGGTCCGAGCCTTTGCGAAGAGGAGTTTGAAGATACTTCTTGTTTTTCCGCAACCAATACCATGCTAACAACTTCTCTTGTTGCATAATGTAAAGCAGCAAAGGCTCACCTTGTTCCGGAGCTACCATTATCGGGAGCATTGTGAGAGACTCTTTGAGTTCTCGGGATGCCTTGTCTGCTTAATCAGACGAGTTGAAAGGTCTGGTCTTTTGTAGGAGCTTGAAAATGGGAAGTTCGCTTAGCTAGTCTAGAGATAAATCGACTGAGTGAGGCTAGACATCCCATAAGCTTCTGGACAACTTTGATCAAGCTGGAGGTCGCATTGCTTTTTTATGGCTATTATCTTCTCTAGGTTGGCCTCAATTCCTCGGTGTGTTACCAGGAATCCAAGAAGCTTCCCGGAGGAGACCCCGAAGATAGACTTGTCAGGGTTCAACTTCTTGCACGTCAAGTGCAATTTGTCAAAAACTGACTGAAGATTGTCGAGTAAGGAGTCTCTGGTATTAACTTTCACAATGATGTCATCAACATAAACCTCAACTAGTTCCCAAATAAGATCCCCAAATGTTTTGTTTGTAGCACACACAAAAGTTGAAAGAGCATTCCTGAGACCATAAGGCATGGAAATATAGCAGTATAGACCATCTACTGTAATAAAGGTTGTATGTTCTTCGTCTTCCTTAGCCATTAGTATTTGATGAAAACCAAAATATGCATCTAGGAAGCATAATAGATCACAGGCAGAAGTAGGATCCACTATTTGTTCTATTCTAGGAAGTGGAAAAGGGTCTCTTGGACATGCCTTACTTAGTTTGGTGTAGTCGATGCACATCTGAAGCTTCCCGCCAGCCTTGGGAACGACGACTGGATTTGCCTGCCATCGTGGATGATGAATCACCCGAATGAATCCAGCATCGAGCAGTTTTTTGTTTCTTAACGGATGAAGTTTTGCCTCTCAATGGACAACTTCTAGGGCTTCTGTCTAATTGGGCGTGTGTCGGGATAGATCTTCAGATGATGCTCAATCACTTCCCTGGGGATCCTAGGAATTTGTGACGATTACCATGCAAAACGTCTACGTTAGCCAGGAGGAAGGTGATGAGCCCGAGTTCCTATGTCACCCAGGCCTCCCGCAATACGAGTGGTCTGAGTAACTTTAGAACCAATTTGGACGACTTTGAGTGGAACATTATTGTCACTGCTTGGCTGCACACGGCTGTAGATGCTAAGTTGCAGTGGTGCGTGCTCGGCGATTGTTGAGCCAACTGCTCCTTTTTAGCGTCAGCTTCTTGCACAGTGGCAAGCGCATGTTGTTTCTCCAATGTGGTGACCCCTGCAGTACGGTCTCCTCGAATCTAAAAACGCCAATAGGTGTCGGCCTCTTCAACACCAAATAGCCATAATGAGCTACCTCCATGGACCGGTACCGAGGCGGTCTGCCGAGGATAAAGTTGAAGGGAAGACTGCCACATCGAAGATCAGCTTCTTCGAATGATAGTTCTCATGTGTCCTGAATGTTACCGGGAGAGAGACACATTCGAGCGGAGTAATGGCTCTCGGATCCAGAGAATAGGTGAGGTTTTTAGGTCCAACATGGGGACTTGCAGGTTCTTGAAAGTTGTGAAGATGATGAGGTTGAGTGCTGCCTCACCATCAACCAGAACGTGGAAGAGTTGCAGGTTGTTGATGGTCGGCGAGACTATCAGCGGAAGCTGTCCAACTCCCGCCATGTCCTTAGGGCAATCAAAGGTGTCGAAGGTGATCGAAGTGTCCATCCACTTCCGATGTTGTTCTACCTTGACAGTGGGAGCTACAGCAGCTACGTCCCGACGTAGAGTTTTCACTATGCACCAGAAAGTAATGTCCCATGAGCCTTCATACATAATATGGAGAGTCCTCCTTCGCTCATTGTCGGAGCTGGAGTCCGAGTTGTCGATGTTGTTGTAGACTACCTTCAACACCTTCTTGGCATCCTGGAATCCCAACTCATGTTGCTCTACAACCTCCGAGTATGCCTTCTGTTTACCCTTCCATTGACGGAAGGGTATGTCTTCTCGACACTTCTGCTAGTTCTTCTGGTCTCGCTTTGCAAGCCTCCTGACCTCACGGCACTCTTCGAGCCCATGACTCGAAGTGTTGTGGATTGGACACCACTTCTTGTTGTTGCCGTCATCAGACGACGATTGCGGTTGCTTGTCGGGACACGATCCCCGGCCACTTGGAAATGGTGCGGCTGCAGTTGTAGGTGTACCAGCTAGTGGCTTATTTTTGCCACCTGTCTTCTTATTCTTTTTTTTTACCACAGCCTTGGGGAGTGGTTCCTGCTGTGGAAGCAGATGGCGCTCCTGCCTCCTCGACTGGTTTGGAGTGCCTGTCGCGCCCTTCAGCAGCCCTGGCACATTTATCTGCTAGACTGAAGAGCTCCGTAACATCATGGATGTTTTTTTGGATAGCTTCTCCAGCATCTTCTTATCCCTTACACCCAGTTGGAAGTCAACAACAATAGAAGCGTTCGAGATAGAGGGTATAGTGTTTCGAACTTGGGAGAACCGCTGAAAGGATGAGCGCAGTGACTCTCCCGGATTTTGCTGTATGGCAAAAAGGTCCATCTCAGTGCCAGGGCGAGTCAAAGAACTTCCAAAATTGGCAGTAAACTTGCGGCATAGATCTCCCCAGTTGTAGAATGAGCTAGGGGGCAAGCTCATGAACCATGATCGAGCGGTACTGGTCATGGAAACTGGAAAGTAATTGTCCATGATGGCCTCATTCCCTCATGCAGCAAGGATGGCAGTTGGAGTAGATATGTAGGAACTCGACGGGTTGATAGTCCCGTTGTACTTCTCCAGCAAATGAGGCTAGAACTTGGGTAGCCACTCCACCATGCAAAGGTACGGTGCAAGCACCGAACAGCCACCACCCGCTCCTAAAGGAGAAGGAGGTGGGGGAACATGCATTGTTTGAGTTGTTGCAGACATGCCCAGCTCTAAAACTCGCCGTCAAAAATGTGTCGCCTCTCCCAACTATGCTCAATGGCGACTCAGCCATGTTGCTCCGCGTAGCGGCGGTCGAGTTCAACCCTGAGGTCTTTCGTCGGTAGCCTCGACACTATGGAGGCACGATGGGCCATCAAAGGAGTATGTGACGTCGCATGCTGCGATGGTGCATGTCTCCTCTATGAAGAGATAGGACCGAGTCTTCCTGACAGGGTCCTGTTGCGGTTTGGTGTTGTCCTAGGCCTAGGCTATGGCGAATTGTTGAGTTTTGTGGCTACGGTGGCGACCAGATGGTCGACATCATTACACCACTGTTCCAGCGCTACTGGAAATGCATCTGGCATTGGTGGACGTTGGAGAAGAGCACGCACTGCAATCAACGCATTCTCTCGATTTGTGGTCGATCGACACTAGAACACCATCCTGCATTTGAGCAGCGGCTGCTGCTGCAACAGGTGGTGGTCCATTGTATCCAGGCTGATGCGCTGCAGCACCATCTTGTGGATCTGTACCTGGATTGCCACAAGGACGGCAAGAGGTGTCACCAGCTTCATTCCCTCTTTCGGCTCGTGCAGCTAGGTTAGAGGACACAGCTGAGGAGTTCACCATTGTTGATCTTGAAATTGTTCGAGTAGAGTTCCCCTACTCGGTGTGCTAAATGTCAAAGTGTTGCAACGACACTTCCCCTAGTACTACTAAGAGGTTCTTTTTCTGAGGGGGTGTATACTCAAGAATCAAGAACAGGGTGAACACGAGGGATCTACGTGGTTCGGGCAGTCGGAGCATAACACCCTACGTCCACGGAAATTTGTTGTGTGTTGTCTTGTGTGTATGTGGGAGCCTGTGTCTGGCTTGATATGTCCTCTACGTAGCAGTAAGGCCTTTTATATGTCAAGGTCCGGCCGTTTACCGTGAGGCCGAGGCCGGGCAGGTGGCCCGGGCTATATGTCACGGTCTAAGGCACTTATTTATGATTTAATTGCGTATTTACGTGCCCTGGTGGCAATGCTAATATCATTAACATGGGGTTAATGACGCATTATCCTAGTCTTGAAGGGGCTGATTTATGGTCTTGAATACCTACACCATCTTGGACAGGTGGAGATCAGAGCCCTTCTTGCTAAAGAGGATAAGTCCATAGCCACAAGACACGTGGCAGCTCTGGAGCTACCCTTAATAGGGAGTTGGGTTCGGAGCTGCAAGACACATGGCAGCACCAGAGCCACCTAGGGAGGCAGGTCCAGAGCTGCAGGACACGTGACTGCACAGGAGCCACCCATGGCATGGTGGTGGGTTTGAAGCTGTTGGACGCGTGGGAGCACAGAAGCCACCCTTCCCAGGGGGGCGGGTTCGGAGCTGCAGGACACATGGTAGCACCGGAGCCACCCTTGGCAGGGAGGCAGTTTTGGAGCTTCAGGACACGTGGCAGCACTGGAGCCACCCTTGGAAGGGAGGTGGGTCCAGAGCTGCAGGACACGTGGCAGCACTGAAGCCACACTTGGCTGGGAGGCACGTCGAGATCTACAGTACGCATGGCAGCACCGGAGCCACCCTTGGCACGGAGACAGTTTTGGAGCTGTAGGACGCGTAACAACCGGATGTCTCCTCTACTAGAAGGTGACACTCAACACTTCTTTTCCTGATATGCAAAGGTACCTGGTCCGCATGGTACCGACAAATTCCCTACATAAAATATATGAATTGGACAACCAACATCATGGTAGGAGTTATTTACCAACGATTTTACCAGTATTGGTGTAAATTTGAATGCAACTGAATTTAAAAGAATAATGAGAGACCAATCAAGAAAACACACCTTCCAACCAATCAGGTAAGAGCACGAGGATTCATGGACCTAGTCAGGAACTAAATAAACTAAAATGCAAGGGAATCACCCACACCTAGGCCGAGGGTCCACATGACATCCTCCTAGACAAAGCACAGAGGACTAAGCACCATACTCGGTCAGCTGACACATGTTGATTCCTCACGCCTCCTTGATGGTGGTGCCAACTTCCTTCCGCGCCAAACTGACCCTTGGAGCAGTATAAATAGAGGGGAGAGACTCACTCCACCGCATACACCACAAGTTTGAGTACCAACCGTCAACACCTCCCCAACACTCTTCTCTAGTGTTGCATGCACCTTCCACCGCAATTGATCCTTCGCTGTCCTGGTCAATGTCAGTGCACCACTGGCCAGTCCTGCCCGATGCGCACGAGAAATGGACAGCAAGGACTGACCAGTTTGCCCATCGCAAATACTACCAACTGAAAGTATCATTGTAGCGACCAGGTACTTTGATTATCCTTTCTAGTACGACATTGCAGGAGAAAAGTACACCAACAATTCTATTGGGGGCTCGTATCTTAAAGTGCATCTAGGAATCCCTTGTGGATTTTAGATGATTTAGGACAAACAAATGAGATCCTAACTAATTTGTTCAGATGAGCACAGGTTTTAAGTTGAAAATAAGCAAAGTGTCAAAACGACGGGAGAATGAGGAGCAATGTGGAGAAGAACTCAAGGAACAGGAGTAGTAGATCATTGTGTGTGGAGTGTGTTAAGGAAACACACCCCAAGAGCTCAAACACAAATAAACACACACATTGCACAAATTTATACAGGACCGGACTAGTCCGACTCACACCGGACTAGTCCGATATCTCTCTGCACAAGATCGGACAAGTCTGATATCACCACGGACTAGTCCGATATCTCTCTGACTAGAATCGGACTAGTCCTCCCCAGCACGGACTAGTCCTCAAAGCACTTCACAAGTTGCACAAAATCGGACAAGTCCAATCACACAACGGACTAGTCCGATATCATTCTGATCTAAATCGGACAAGTCCGACATTGGCACGGACTAGTCTGAAAACCCTCTGACCTAAATTGGACAAGTCCTCCAAGTGCGGACTTGTTACCAAATTCACTTAGGGTTCACTAATCCAGACAAGTCCAATGACTATTGGACTAGTCCGAAGATTTCCATAAGCGAAATCGGACAAGTTCGCTCCTAGCCGACCTAGTCTGATATTTCGGGACACTTAGGGTTTGCTACACATAGCACACCAGACTAGTCCGGTGTCCACCACAGACTAGTCTGATCTTTCTAAACCCAAACGATCACTTTTAAAAACCCCATATAAATAGAGGTGCACGGCCCAACATTAATCTCTCTCGACCCCCTGCGCCGTCACACCTCCCAACAGCCTCAAAAACACATCTCTCTACGAAATCAAAAGCAAAAAGGATCAATCCCTTGAGTATACACTTTGGAACATTGGAGAGACATGATTCATCACACTTGAGCTCTTGGTTTGATTCTCTAACACACTCCTGTGATTTTCATTGTAATCTTTTGAGTGTGTTCTTGGTGGAGTTGTCATTGTAATCTACAGGAGCCCTCAACGTGTGAGAAGGCCCCTTGAATTCAGTTATTTACCCTTTCTGATAAGAGAAGAGGATTGGCCTTCGTGGCGATCTGACGAGGGTAGGGTTGGAGAAGACCCGGTCCTTTTGTGGACTCCTCAACGTGGATGTAGGTTGCCTCTGTGGGCGCTGAACCATGGGATAAATTGCTTGTGTTCTTGTTTTGTGTTCATCGTTCTTATTCTTCATAGTAATCTAGGGTTTCAATCAATCTCACTTACTTTATATTGAAACATCAAATATAAGCTTAACTTGTGGTATACCCTAGTTAATAATCTTGCAACACTTCTATTAACTCTATATTTCCGCTGCATACATCGTAGAATCAAATTAATCAATCAAACTTAATTAACCTAGTTGGTACTCACCGGACTAGTCCGCACTTGACCGTACTAGTCCGATATCTCGAGTTTTGATCTGGTTGTTAAGTGTTGCAGTTTCCGACAAATATCAAAAAGGCCTATTCACCCCCCCCCCCCTAGGCCACATTCAATTGGTATCAGAGAAGGTTCTTCAAGAAAGAGACTAATCGCTTGAAGAGATCATGTCGGACATGAAGGACGTACACAAGAGCAACAACCAAGAGAAGGTTGATGATGACAAGAATCAGAAAGTTGAAAATATCCTCGAAGCCATTCAAGACTTCGAGGATGACGATGAGGAGACATTTGAACTAAAGGCGCTCCTAAGAAAGAAGACCATTTCCAAAGGGAAAGTGAAAGTCGAAAATGAAAAGAAGAAGAAGGGGAGTAGTCACACCGACTACTCCCGATATCCTTTCAACTATGATCATCTTAATTCTAGCAATAATCATTATTTATCTATCCCTCTAGGAAAAGCCCCGCACTTCGATGGAAGTGATTACTCAATGTGGAGGCAGAATATGAAAATGCATCTAATCTCTCTCAATCCAAGTTTATGGCATATTGTGTGCACAGGGATAGATATCATGGACGACGACGAAGAGCTCATACCAAGCCTAGAGCAGGCAATCCATCGAAATGCTGAAGCCGCGGCAGTTATTACCTCTTCGCTCAGTCGGGACGAGTTCACCAAGGTGGATGGACTCGAGATTGCAAAGGAGATCTGGGACACATTACAAACTGCACATGAAGGTGATCTTCTGTGCGTGAAGCGAAGATCGAAATGATCGATAGAGAATTTGGAAGATTCACAATCGAAGAAGATGAGTCACCTCAACATATGTACAACAGACTTAAGACGCTCGTCAACAAGGTTCGATCTTACGGAAGCAAGAAGTGGAACGACCACGAGGTAGTGAAGCTCATACTTAGAGATTTCATGCCTCGCAACATCAACTTATGCTCCATGATTAGAGAAAGCCCCAGATACAAGAGAATGACTCCGGATGAGCTACTTGGGAAAATCATCAATTTCGAGATGACAAAAAAGCAAGCGAAGCATGTCAAGGAAATTGCCGACCTTACCTTAGCAAAGAAGAAAGGGGTTGCCTTGAAGTCCACCCTCAAGCCCTTATCTAAAGAATCACGAGGAGCTCAATTAGAGGAAGACGGTGACGATGAGAGCAGTGATTTGGATGAAGATGACATGATACTATTCATGAAGAAATTCAAGAAAATGATGAAGAAGAGACAAGGCGCCAAATCAAGTGAAGGGAAAATACAAGGAAAGAACAAAGCCAAAGTTGAGGCGGGCATGCTATAATTGTGGTGAGTATAACCACTTTATAGTTGATTGCACATATGAAGAGAACAAGAAGAAGACTAAAGAAGCCAAGCCTCAACCCAAGAAATTCTTCAAGAAGAAGAAACAAGCCGAACAAGCGCACATAGGGAAAGAGTGGGACTCAAATGATGAGTCCTCATCATCATGAGAAGAAGAGATGGATAGCATAGCCATCAAGAAGACATCCAAGAAGTCTACTCTTTTCCCCACACTCGGCACATGGAAGGGGAACGGCACTTGCCTCATGGCAAAGGAAGGTAAACACAAGGTAACAACAAAACCCTCCTCCATGCATTCCTATTCTAGTGATAGCGACATTGCTAGTGATAATGAAGATATGTTTACTGGATTAGATAAGAAAACAGCCACTAAAATGAAATTTTTACTTGATCAACTTGTTGAGAAGGATAGGTTAATACACCGTCAAGAGGACATGATTGTCTCCCAAAAGGATGAATATGTCGAACTTGAAAAACTTCTAGAGCTTGAAAAGGAGCGAAGCAAGTGACTAGAGGTTGAGTTAGCTATAAGCAAGGAAGCTTGCTTGGAGTTAAATGACTCAAATGCTGCAATCAAGGAAGAACTTGCTAACCTAATCAAGGTTAACAAGAGCCTTGAAGTGCAAGTTGAGTCACTCAAGCAAGGTGACCCTTCATCCTCTGCAAGTTCACCTTATCAACACATCAAAACTGAAGTTGCTTCTACTTGTACATGTGGTAAAACTGACAACAGTTTGAAAGACAAGTCACCCTCTATCAAGGACAAGCATCCTGCACAAAATGGGATATTTGACAAGGAGAAGATGAAGTATGCACGTAGTGCATACTTGGTCACAAGACCTCCAAATGTCAAATATGGCATTGGTTATTCTTATGGTGAAAAGCAACATGCTACAAACCATAAGAATAACAAGGAAAGCATTGCCTTTATAAAGGGAAGACCCTCTCAAACTGGAAAGTCCAAGATTAAAACATTGAACACACATGAACACCGGACCAGTCCGGTCAGGGTCCGGACAAGTCCGGCCTCCCAGACTAGTCTTTTGTACAAACAACAAAAGTTACTATTCAGAACTTTCGATGCATCTTATGTCTTAATGAGAAGTAATTATGGAAAGGTTTATGCTCATTATGTTAGGCCACGCCATGAGAACACCAACGCTCATGTGTGGGTGCCCAAATCCCTTGTGACTAACCTAAGAGGACCCAAGCAAGCTTGGGTACCTAAAACCAAGGCATAATTTGTTTTTGCACGCCTATTCCTCTGGTGGATCCAAATAGGTTCTAGACAATGGCTGCACCAACCATATGACCAGAGAAACAAGGATGTTCGTTGAATATGAAGCAAATGAGGATCCAAGTGAGGGCATCTACTTCGAAGACAATAGTCAAGGAAAGCTGCTCGGTACCAGTAAAATTGGCATATCACCACGACACACTCTTTCTCACATATTACATGTAGATTCCTTAGATTATAACATGTTTTCCATATCTCAATTATGTGACAAAGGTTATAATTGCTTGTTCACTAACGAGGGTGTGATCGTCTCTAGGAGGAGTGATGCTTCCATTGCATTCAAGGGTATGTTAAAGGGAAAACTTTATATTGTTGACTTCAACAAGTATAAAGCTGAACTTGACACATGCTTGATTGCAAAGACCAACATGGGTTGGTTGTGGCATAGATGGCTAGCGCATGTTGGTATGAGGAACCTTCAAAAACTCCTCAAGGGCAATCACATCCAAGGTTTGAAGGATGTTGTTTTTGAGAAAGACAAGCCTTGTAGCGCGTGCCAAGCCGGGAAGCAAGTTGGAGCACCTCACCCCGCCAAGAACGTCATGACTACAACAAGACCGCTCGAGCTACTTCATATGGACTTATTTGGTCTAATTGCCTACATAAGCATCGGTGGTAACAAATATGGTTTGGTAGTTGTTGATGATTTTTCTCGCTTCACTTGGGTTTTCTTATTGCATGACAAGTCAGAAACACAAGGAATACTCATGAAGTTCTTCAAGCAAGCTCAAAATGAATTCTCATTTACAATCAAGAGCATTCGAAGCGACAATGGCATGGAGTTCAAGAACACACAAGTGGAGGAGTACCTAGATGAAGAAGGCATAAAGCACAAGTTTTCAGCTCCGTACTCCCCTCAACAAAACTGAGTTGCCAAAAGAAAGAACCGAAGACTCATAGAGATGGCAAGAACAATGCTCGATGAGTACAAGATCTCAGATCGATTTTGGGCAGAAGCAATTAACACCGCTTGCCACACTATAAATCGACTTTATCTTCATCGACTACTCAAGAAGACATCCTATGAGCTACTCACTAGTAACAAGCCTAATATTTCATATTTTCTAGTTTTTGGTTCCCCATGCTATATTTTAAACAAGAAGCCTAGGACTTCAAAGTTTGCTTCGAAGTCCGATGAAGGTTTCTTGCTTAGTTATGATTCGAACACTTACGTCTATCGTGTTTTCAACAAGACCTCCGGACTTGTTGAAGTAGCACGTGACGTAGTGTTCGATGAAACTAATGGCTCCCAAAAGGAGCAAGTTGATCCATGTGTGCTAGATAAAGAAGAAGCTCCTTGCCAAGCATTGAGAAGAATGGCGTTAGACGAAGTTCGACCACAAGAGCCACCTCTACATATCCATGAGGAAAACGAACCACAAGAGGAGACCAATGATCAAGGGGGAGCTTCCATACAAGATCAACCTCAAGAAAGTGAAGATGATCAACAAGTCAACAAAGGCAATCATTTAGGGGGAGAAGAAGATGATCATGAAGATTCAAGACAGCAAGTACCACACCCAAGAGTACACCAATGCGTCCAAAGGGATCACCCAATCGACAACATCATCGGTGACATCCAAAAGGGAGTAACTACTAGATCTCGCATAGCTAATTTTTGTGAGCATTACTCGTTTGTGTCCTTTTTGGAACCACACAGGGTTGAGGATGCATTGAAGGATCTGGATTGGGTAGTGGCCATGCAAGAAGAACTCAACAATTTCAAGAGAAACGAGGTGTGGGAACTAGTCGAAAGACCAAAATCCAACGTCGTCGGCACCAAATGGGTCTTCCGCAACAAACAAGACAAACACGGGGTGGTGACAAGGAACAAGGCGCGACTTGTGGCCAAAGGGTATTCACAAGTCGAAGGTTTCGATTTCGATGAAACCTTTGCTCCCGTAGCTAGACTTTAATCTATTAGAATATTACTTGCATATGCTACTCACCATGATTTCAAGCTCTATCAAATGGATGTGAAAAGCGCCTTCCTCAATGGACAAATCAAGGAGGAGGTGTATGTCGAGCAACCCCCCAGGTTTGAAGACGAAGAGTTCCCCGACCACGTATTTAAATTGCGTAAGGCTCTCTACGGCCTCAAACAAGCTCCTAGAGCTTGGTATGAGTGTCTTAGACATTTCTTAATTGAAAATGGCTTTAAGATTGGTAAAGTACATTATACATTGTTTACAAAGAATTTCGACAATGATCTTTTTGTTTGTCAAATCTATGTTGATGATATAATCTTTGGTTCAACCAACAAATCTTTTTGTTTTGGAGTTTAGTAAAATTTTGACAGACAGATTTGAGATGTCTATGATGGGAGAGCTAAAGTACTTTTTGGGATTCCATGTGAGGCAACAAAGGGAAGGGACGTTCATAAGCAAAACTAAGTACACTCAAGATATACTCAAGAAGTTTGGGATGGACAAGGCGAAGCCCATAAAGACTCCCATGGCAACAAATGGCCACTTGGATCTCAGCGAAGATGGACCTAGCATCGACCAAAAGGTATATCGCTCCATGATTGGATATCTACTCTATTTATGTGCATCTAGACCAGATATTATGTTGAGTGTATGTTTGTGTGCAAGATTTCAAGTCAATCCTAAGGAGTGTCACTTGACAGCCGTAAAAAGGATCTTGAGATATTTAGTTCATACACCCAACCTTGGTATTTGGTATCCAAAAGGCTCCAAATTCAATCTCATTGGTTACTCTGATGCAGATTATGCTGGATGCAAAGTAGATTGAAAAAGTACCTCCGGTACAAGCCAATTCCTAGGTAGATCCCTAGTTTCTTGGTCCTCCAAGAAACAAAACTCCATTGCCTTATCCACAGCCGAAGCAGAGTATGTTGCAGCTGGGAGTTATTGTGCACAACTCCTTTGGATGCGACAAACTCTAAGGGGTTACGGTTACAATATGAACCGTATTCCACTCCTTTGTGACAATGAGAGTGCCATTAAAATTGCCCATAATCTAGTTGAGCACTCTAGAAACAAACACATAGACGTCCGGCACCACTTCTTGAGAGACCACTCCATGAAAAGAGATATAACCATCTCCCACGTCAACACTAAAAAACAATTGGATGACATATTTACCAAGCCACTTGATGAAAAACGCTTTTGCGAGCTTCGAAATGAACTAAACATCCTTGATGCTCGGAATGTGGCTTGAAATTTTGCATACCTGTATGATTTCTTTGAAATATGTTGATTGGATTGTGAAAATCATCTCTCTCAATTTTCTTCGAAAAACTATGTCAATTACTAGATCTTGGTGAATTATGGTCATTGCTTGATTGTTGTATGCTTACTGATCATATTCATCAAGATTAGTTGATTTGATTTGCCTCCCTATTTTCTAAATATGTACCTTCAAATATATATGAATGGGCTAAGAAGTTATTGCCTGGTGACCACAGACTAGTTTGTGGTTACCCGGACTAGTCCGCCCATGCAGACTAGTCCGCAGAGCTCCGGTTAGGCCGGACTAGTACGGTAGATCACGGACTAGTCCGATATAGCCTCTGGAAAAGTTCGGACTAGTCCGGTCATTTCCGGACATGTCCGATTTTTCGTGTCCACAACCCTAGCCGCCGCCAAACCCCAATTCCCTCACCCTCACAGCTTGCCTCAAGCTTCTCTCTCTTCGCGCTCGAGCTCCTAAGACGATTTCTTGTTTTCTTCACCAAAAAGCTCCACACTTGGGCGGAAATCAAGCTTCCTTGCTCGGAGATCGAAGTTCACGGACTTGTCCGGCCTTCAACACCCTCATCTCCAAGTTTCAAGCGATTTCTTCAGACATGTCGAGCTCTCACGACGAAGCTTTGGACTTCGAAACCGAGATGGCCCAAGAAGCCCCGCTTCGGTCCTCGACGGACCAAAGCAAGAAGCGACCTTCCGAGCCGGCCCCCTATCCTCCTCGTCTCAAAAGAGGGTGGCTCGATGCAAGGTGCGTGCTTCCAGGGCTACCGCTGGTGGTGGCCCTAGCTTGCCGAGTGCCCGCCTAGCCAAGGGCAAGGGCAAGGGGATCGCAACGGGCCCGATTGGCCCCCTGAAGATGTCAGCCCCGAAGCAAGGGGCTCAGGATCCCGCAGAAGAAAGGTTCAATGGGAAGGGCAGCAACTCGGCTGCAAAATTCAGAAATGTTGATTGGTATGGCCACCCGAAGCAAGTTGTGGATGGAAGATTTTGGAGTAACTTCCATGCAGACTTCTACAAGTCTGTATATATCCGGATGAAGACACCTGTAGTGCGCAACCAGTGGATTGATTGGGCACATTTTGAGAAGAAGGGCTGCTCACCATTTGTTAAAGTCGTGGAAGCAACTGAGAGGCATGACCTGAAGGATCTCTTTGCCTTCAGGAACAACTGGAATGATGAGGTCATAGCGCAGTTCTTTGCGACTTGCCATTTCTCCAGTGATGATGTAGAGAGTGTTACTTGGATGACTCACGGATCCAAGTACAATATAACCTATGAAGACTTTGCAACCTTGACACCTCAAGCAATGACTGCTTAATCATCCATAACCTAGGTGTCATCAAGAAGGACAGGATGAAGTTCCTCTATGAGCCCATCTCCAAGTCAACCCCCCTTCTACCAAGAACATGAAGCCATTCTTTGTGGTGTTGAATAGGGTTTTGAGGAATACAATTGCCCCCAAGGATGGGGATGCTGGGAGTGTGCAGGGCTACCTCCGGACCCTGATGAGGGTCATAAGCAAGGACCGCAAGTTTGATGTGGCTGACTATATCTATAACGATATGGTCAACATCTCTTGCACACCCAACAGGTCGTGTGGCTATGCTCCATATCTTATGTTCATGATAGAGAAGGTCATTGGTATTGAGTTCATCAAAGATGTGGAGCATCTACCTTTGAGGCCCCAGATGCCTCAAAAGCCAAGCACTCAAGTTGCTCCGTCCCCTGATTCTGCTGTAGAGGCTCCGGCGAGAGCAAGTGGAAATGTCGGGGCTACCCCTGCCACTTGGGCAGCTCCTCAAAAAGGGGTTGCGAGTGGCATCCTGAAGTATCTTGCGACCATCTTCGAATCTTGCTGCAAGACTGAGATCAGAAGTCACAAGCTCAACCAAAAGAGAAAAGCTGATATGAGATATGTGAAGGCAAATATCAAGCAGCTAAGTCAAAAGCTAGAGGTCGACCCCGTTGGATCTCCAGTAATTTCTGAGGACTTCGACCCTGACATCACCGAGCTCGGGCCCTTGACCCCCTCCGAGCTTGCCTACTTTGGCGTTGAAGGCTCGAGTGGCTCCGCACCTCCTCCTCCTCCTCATCAGCCCAAAGACGAAGATGAAGACGATGAGAGGACCGACAGCGAGGCGTGAAGACTTTAGGCCCCTCCTCTACTTATTTTTGGTGTCTTGATGCTAAAGGGGGAGAGATTAAGGGGGAACCTTAGGTCTTAGCTGTAGGATGCGAGGAGAGAGCTTCCTTTGTGCCTTTTTTTTGTCTATTTTGTGGGTTGTAAACGTTTAATATGCTATTTTGTTACATAATGGTCCTGTGATGCAATGCTTTGAACTACTTATGAATTAATCTATGAAATCTGTGATTCTGCTCCTAGAATGACATATATGCTTGTTGTTGGTATGTTAATGTCAATTATGTCATTCTATTCATGATTACTATTTCAATGCACTTAGTTATGCAGCCCACCATAAAGAATGCGCATATGGATCATGTGCTCATTGCTTGTTGTATTTTAAACTCATATGTGCATACTTTATGAAAATCTCCACTTTTTATCATATTTTTTTGAAATCTCAATTGGTTGTCATCAATCACCAAAAAGGGGGAGATTGAATGTGCATCTAGGAATCCCTTGTGGGTTTTGGATGATTTATGACAAACAAATGAGATTCTAACTACTTTGTTGAGATGAGCACAGGTTTTAAGTTGAAAATAAGCAAAGTGCCAAAGAGAAGGGAGAATGAGGAGCAATGTGAAGAAGAACTCAAGGAACAAGAGTAGTAGATCATTGTGTGTGGAGCGTGTTAAGGAAACACACCTCAAGAGCTCAAACACAAATAAACACACACATTACACAAATTTATACAGGACCGGACTAGTCCGACTGACACCGGGCTAGTCCGATATCTCTCTGCACAAGATCGTACAAGTCCGATATCACCATGGATTAGTCCCATATCTCTCTGACTAGAATCATACTAGTCCTCCCTAGTGCGTACTAGTCCTCAAAGCACTTCACAAGTTGCACAAAATCGGACAAGTCCGATCACACAACGGACTAGTCCGATATCATTCTGATCTAAATCGGACAAGTCCGATATTGAATGGACTAGTCCGAAAACCCTCTGACCTAAATTGGACAAGTCCTCCAAGTGCGGACTTGTCACCCAATTAACTTAGGGTTCACTGATCCGGACAAGTATGATGACTATCGGACTAGTCCGAAGATTTCCAGAAGCGAAATCGGACAAGTTCGCTCCTAGCCGGACTAGTCCGATATTTCGGGACACTTAGGGTTTGCTACACACAACACATCAGACTATTCTTGTGTCCACCACGGACTAGTCCGATCTTTCTAAACCCTAACGGTCACTTTTAGAAACTCCATGTAAATAGAGGTGCACGGCCCAACTTTAATCTCTCTCGACCCCCTGCGCCGTCACACCTCCCAAGAGCCTCAAAAACACATCTCTCCACGAAATCAAAAGCCAAAAAGATCAATCCCTTGAGGATACACTTTGAAACATTGGAGAGACATGATTCATCACACTTGAGCTCTTGGTTTGATTCTCTAACACACTCCTGCGATTTTCATTGTAATCTTTTGAGTGTGTTCTTGGTGGAGTTGTCATTGTAATCTAGGGGAGCCCTCAACATGTGAGAAGGCCCCTTGAATTCGGTTATTTACTCTTTGTGATAAGAGAAGAGGATTGGCCTTCGTGGCGATCCGACAAGGGTAGGGTTGGAGAAGTGATGAGTAGGTTTAGGCCCGATCTTCCGAAAGGTATGTCGATTGGGGTGGAGAACTCGACGTTGATGATCCGCGGCACTCGAGCGATTCGAGTACCCCTGCAATCACTACACCACGGCTCCGTTGGTTATCAACTGTGCTGCACACGCTTGACCTCGCCAAGAAGGCTAATCCCTGCAAGTGCAATCGAGAACACGAGCAAGAACGTAGAAGACACGATCGGAAATTGCGAAATTGGGGTCTCACAAACCGTAGAACGGCGATTTTATTGATCTAAGCAAAACCCACCGAATATGACCGGCGGCTGCAGTATTTATAGACTAGGGTTCGACCAAAACACGATTAGACGCGTCCCTAATGGACTCTTACGGGATACAAGGCCCAAAGGCCCGATTCGGTGGCGCAACACCGGACAGAAATCTGGACTCGACTTGTTTCGACGATTCCCAACGACTCCGGATGAATTTTGAGGTGGGACCAGAACCATTGGAAAGTTTATCTCCTCCTCTTTCCGTGCATATGTAGAACGTCAAAAACGGAGTCCGTATGCCTCCTGTGCGTCTGTTTTAAGGTGGACTGCTCCTGGACTCCGAGTTGAACTCGAGTCCGAGTTGTAAACTGTTTCCATCTACTTGTGGACGTCCCAGGTGGTTCTCCACACTCCCAAGGCCTCCTTCCTTCACTTGTTGATCTTCTCCATTATTCCTAATAACAATTAAATCATCACATAGCAATCTATTCTCAAACTCACATGCAAAAGAAGTTAAGAACGAATTCACCTGCTGATTTAATAACCGTGCCCGTGCTCTTGTGATTGGTCCTTGCAGTTCAATGCGCGTCTCCGCTGTTGTAATGTCCTCATCAAGAAGACCCGGTCCTTTTGTGGACTCCTCAACGTGGATGTAGGTTGCCTCTGTGAGAGCCGAACCACGGGATAAATAGCTTGTGGTCTTGTTTTGTGTTCATCGTTCTTATTCTTCATATTAATCTAGGATTTCAATCAATCTCACTTACTTTATGTTGAAACATTAAATATAAGCTTAACTTGTGGTATACCCTAGTTAATAATCTTGCAACACTTCTATTAACTGTATATTTCCGTTGCATACATCATAGAATCAAATTAATCGATCAAACTTAATTAACCTAGTTGGTACTCACCGGACTAGTCCGCACTTGACCGGACTAGTCCGATATCTCGAGTTTTGATCTGGTTGTTAAGTGTTGCAGGTTCTGACAAATATCAAAAAGGCCTATTCACCCCCCCCTCTAGGCCACATTCAGTATCCTTCTAATTACAACACCGCGGATATCCTAAACCTAACACCACTCCCTACTCCCCCACTTCATCAAACAGTAGCTGTCACTACCACCCCCCCCCCCCCCCCCACAGCCAAGGCCCCAACGATCCCAACTGAGCCTGAGCGCCTCTCCATGAATTCTTCTTCCTTACCCATGTTTGGCCGCCTTCGATTCATCGCTGTTGAGCTGCCCTCTTGCTCTTGTCTTGCTCTTGTTAGCACTTTGCCGCTCCCCTCTCCACGTGCGAGACTTGGCGTCCAAGCATGTGTGCACCAAACCACCATGCACTGCCACCCTTGCTCATTGTCAAGCGTACCTATGGTTTCTCTGACCTAGCGAAGTACCCTGTAAGCTTCTATGTACCCATGCACACCCGCTCGACCACAGAAACCAGAGAATTTCACACACATTCATGATCTCACAAAATGCTGTTGCTACCCCTACCTCTCGTCAGCTCACGTTGCTACTCCAGTCACCTCTACAATCCTCCGACATGAGCATAGTGTTGGCCATCGCGATTAGAGCCCTGTTATGCTAGCCACATTCCCCCATCGAACACCAAGTAATGGCTCGGTCGAGGCTCTGGTGACGCACCGCTACGCATAATTGGTAATCAAAACATAAGATTATTGTTGAAGCCATATTCATTGAAGGTTCAGGAGTCTACACGTCGCTGGGTCGTTGCATTGGTGGCAAGAGTGGAGGTGACACTCATGAGATGGTTGTGAAGGAGGTGGGCTCACTTTGCAAGAATCCCATGTAGGAGACAAAGATCGGAAATGAGCTCAAAGGCGTCTGTCTCTGATTAGAAAAAACGAGATGCACCCGCATCACCAAGGATCAGAGTTGGCTCGGTTGAGGGTATAAGGAGACGATCTACTTTAAGGAATATCTTAGTTAAGTAAGTATCCGACACGCGTCTTCTTCTTTGACAAAAGGGAGACGCGCATAACTAGAGCACGACTCATATTAATAAAGAAAAGGAGACAGGCTTTCTTTAGTGACCATCTCCTTTTATCATCCAAGCAGACACGTCTCCCATACCCACTGGTCTGTTGCGTCTCCTTTCGTCATGGAACCGGGCTCGTCCTCCATTTCCTCTATAGACATACGAGAATTACAAAGGATTGTCTCATTTTTCTATTGATGTTATAAGAGCTCCCAGCTATGGCGGAACAAGTGGCTGCCAGATCTGGCCTGTTCTTGCCTTATTCTTTCCCTCTTTGGATGTGCCTTTCTAAAAATCTAGCGGTGATTAAAAAAATGGTTAGTCCTCTCCTCCTCTCTTGTTCCTTACTATTTTTTTACCTCTTTAGATCTTGACTATCAGTGGCTTCAAATTTCTTTAGTTTAGCTCTTCTTTTCTGTATGTAGATGTCGCCAGATCGAAGTCGGATGTATGGGTCGTGCCTTTGCAATGAGTGTATCAAAGGGGTAGATGCATTTATGAATTTCGCGAAGAAAGACTTATTGGACAACATTAGAGGGAATATTTGTTGTCCTTGCAAACATTGCAAGAATGAGAAGAGATATAGCACAGATGAAGTGTTGAGGTCATATTTGATCACGCATGGATTCGTAGTGGATTATAGATGTTGGAGCAAATATAGGGAGGACAGGCTTAATGAAGCAGAGATGAGAAATTTATATCTGGAGAGGGAGGTCCCTATCAGTGTCGAAGATCACAATGATAATGTGAACGAGCCAAATATGTCAGGATTCACCGATGAATACAATGAGTTTCAGATGCATAACATCGAGAAGATGGTACGCAATATCGAGAGACATGACAACGATGATCAGTACAGCAATGGTGAACTTGCAAAGTACAAGAAGATGATCAAAGACTCGAAGAAGTCATTGTATTATGGTTGTGCGGCTAAGTACACGAGACTGTTTGCGATGGTAAAACCTTTGTAGATGAAGGCGGGCAACAGATGGAGTGATTATAGTTTTAAGGAATTTTTGAAGGTCCTTAAGAACATGTTACCCCAAGGAAATGCGGTCCCTACGATGGTTTATGAGGCAAAACAAATAATCTGCCCACTGGGTTTGGAGGTGGAGAAAATCCACGCGTGCAATAATTATTGCATTCTATATCGTGGACCTAAGTACAAAAACCTTGATAAATGCCCTATTTGTGGGCTCGAGCGATTCAATCATAGGAAAGACGACGGTGATGATGAGAACTGGAATAAAAACAGAAGAAAAAAGGGGCCTAAAAGGTGTTTTAGTACTTTCATATCATTCCTCGTTTGAAGCGTTGGTTTGCAATGTAAAAGCCAAGTGGACAAAGAAAGAATTCAAAAATATGAACATAAAAATTTTGAGTTGAGTTGAAAATGAAAACTCGCATGAATAAATTTCCTATTTGAATTATAGAAAAAAATGGATTGAATTACAAACCCTAAATGAGGAGGTTCAAAAAAATCGATTTCATGTTCAAAATTAGGTCAACATGAAAATCTGTGTTCACCAATGAATTCCTCATACCTCAATTAGTCCCCATGCCAAGTTTCGTAATTTTTGAACTTCAATTTCTATTTAATTCAATGCAACCATTTAAAATATATTTGAATTCAAAATTCAAATTTGAATCGGATTAAACTTGGTCCATTCGCAAATTGGAGTTCAAAATTGAGTTCTATATATTTTATTTAGTCTACTTGCGAATTTTTAGCAATTTTGTTATAGTTTGGGCAGGGAATTAAATCAAGTGTGAATATAAGGAGGTAGGGTGCTGTGGGCTCCACATGTCAGTTTCACAAGCAAACTACCGGCTCTGTATTTATCTCGCAGGGCACCACCGAGGTGGCTGCATGTGCCACCGATGCTTCTCCCTCCAGGCTGGCCCAGGCGCAGCAGTTTACCCTAATCAACGCCAAAGATCGTGGCTTGCTTTTCCTCTCTCCTTTTCTATTTTTCGCCCCGCTCACCAGCAAAGCAGCAACTCGCCTCTTCTCTGCACGCTGCTGCATCCCACGCTGAGCTGCTTTGCTGCTGCTTGTTGTCTCACCCGAGATCTGAGTACCACGTGTGCCGCCCGTCCTTGCCTCGCGAGCAGAGTCGAGCTTCCTCCACTCTTCTTGCCCAGCGCTCTGTTCTTCGGCCACTGGCGACGTTCTTCTTTATTCTGCCGAAAACCAAGCTATTTTCCTGGGATTTGAACAATTCTATTGATGGTTTCTAACTCGCTTGCGCAGCTCCTGAACTCGCTTGCGCAGCTCCTGACCTAATTCCTGGGCAGCCCGAGCTACCACTGGAGAGAAATTCGTGTTCCCGTGACCGCCAAGCTTCGTCACCAACCTCGGCACCCCTCTGCTCGTCGTCCTCTGGACAGAGCTGACCACCTCAAGCTCATCTCTAAGAAGAGAAGCTAGGCGCCCACACCCCCTCTACGAATCCATGTAAGCCTTTTGCTACGCCCCAAACAAGTCAAATTGCTATTATAGACTTAAGTGGCTTCGACGGAACGGCACTTATATGGTGAACTTCGTTAAAATAGCTTTTTTAATATGTGCACACCGTTATAATGACATTATTATATATTTTAGATCTATTTCTTTTTTTTCTATTCTGTTTTTTTTAATTTTCTCTAATTTCAAAATGACTGATTTACCCTCGTTTGTTGATGCTTTCTCTAATTCCCACCAAGGAAGACCGAGCGCAGAGCACTGGTTGCCGTTTTGAGAAGAAAAAAATTCTCAGCTTCCAGTACTTCTGGTTCATCACGTTTTGAGTCAATTTTTTCTCTCAGCTTCGAGTGCCTTGGTTTACGTAACTACCTAGTTCACGTTTTGAGGGAAAAAAATTTCTCAACTTCCAGTGCCCTGTTCATCAAGTATTGAGTCAAAGAAAGAAAAAAATCTCAGCTTCAGCTTCGAGTGCCCTGGTTCATGTTCCAGTGACTTGATTCATGTCACAAGAAAACAAAAATCGGCAAGAAACCTATGATTTTGAGGCAGGATCAATCACGATCTGGAAGGCGGCGGAACTGGGACTCGCGCCTCGGACTGGGAGGCAGCGGGGAACCGGGACTGGGAGGCGGCAGCGGCCCCTGGCCACAAGCACAACCACAGGCCCCTGGCGTGGGGGCTCGGCGGCAGCCCTGCGCGGGGGCGCTGCGGCCACAGTCGATAGGAGACGAGCGCCGCCCCTCGATCGGTCTTCCTCGGTGATTATGAAATGAATCGGCACCTGAGAAAAGCACAAGGATAAATCAGTCATTTTGAAATTAGAGAAAAGTAAAAAACAGAATAGAAAAAAGAAATAGACCTAAAATATATGATAATGCTATTATAACGGTGTGCATATGTTGAGAATGCTATTTTAACGAAGTCCACGGTATAAATGTCGTTCTGTCGAAGCCACTTCTCTAGATGTCCATAATAACAATTGGCTCCGTCCCAAACTGTGGCCGTCGGATTTCCTAATTTCTCCTCGGCATGTTCATAAGCACATGACCTAGGTCTTAAGTTAATTCGTCCCACAGGCTTGATGATCGCTCATTCCCAACACATATTATCCTCAGGACCTCCGTGCGCATCCACTCGAATGAAAATCGTGGAAAATCATTGATCATTGGTGCCGGAATCCTATTTTCCCCTTCCGCCACCTTGTTGGCTCAGATTCATCGTCAAGATTGTTATCCCAGCGGTATTATTCGTGATTGAAGTTTAATTTCTTGATCTCCAGTACACTATGATTCTCCCGCACTGTTTATCTTTCCATTTAAGCTTTGTTTGGTCAATTCCGAGCTCGCTGACATTTCTCTGTTTCCGTCAGCCGCCGTCAACGAGTCTCCAGTGAAGTGCCGGTTTTCCCTTGCACACCAACGAGTTCGCTGCCTCCCATAGTGCAGATACGCCCACTTCGGTGAGGTTTTGTGTGGGGACTGGGATCTCGACGTCCAAGGATCTCATTGGGTGGTGCCGTGCGATGCGGCACCCAACGGCACACACGAAAAGAAATATCAAAACATATAAAATTTTCGTTTCATAAATATAATTAGATTTACAAAATAGTGTACAAGAGGTACACACGCAGCGAAACTACATACTCATATTCTCACCTATCTAAACATGAGAGAAGACGTCCATGCCCTAGAACGCTTCTCACTAGCAAATGATGATCTAACAGCGGCGTGGTCCACACGAGAATTTTCTCGACACCTCAAGGTCTCATGTACAACCTGAGCACCGAAAATAAACTAATACCTGCAAAAATTGTTAAAGCGCAAACATAAGCATAAGGCTCAGCAATACTGACCCGTCTCACTAGACATATGGAAGGCAAAGTCTAACCATAGGTATGGAATAATATAAATAAACTCGCCTACAAGTGGATCCTTATAAAAATATTTTAAGTAGCAAATGACATTCTTCAGGCACAACACATCAAAGACTCCACAATCAAACAAGAAACGCTTTACCAGTGATATGACATGTCCAAAGCACATAATGCTATTACAAGATAAGTATTTGTAAGAAACTGTAAACTTTTAATTGTGCTATCTCTAAGCCACATAAGGTTGCAAAGCAATTATAATTCAATACATCATATTCTTCTAGATTCTTCAATATTTACTACGTCACGACACAGTGAACAAGTGGTACTCTATTACCGCGAGGGACAGTGATTGCAATCAGGACACACCCGGAAAACACGACACATACGCACTTTCGGAAGCGCCAGCGAGTACTTACAGCAGTACCTACATAACACTTCAGTACTAGTCGTATATGGCCACCTTTCACCCAACACTCGAATGTCGAACCGGTCGATTTGTCACGGGTAGGAGGTCCCTGCGTGGGGCGTACTCTGACGTGCCCAGCAGCTGATTTACACCTTGCTACCCTCAACCCATGCCTATAAAACGGAATGGTATGCCTCGACAAACCAGTATCAAGCTACGTCAGTTTGCTGGAGCCCATTTCTCCAGTATGTTGCCAGTACAATTCAAGCTTGTCCAGCAGGGCTGCATACGGCGCGGGCCTTAATCGACACGGTTAGAGCCATGCAACCAAGACCACGTCTTGTCGCTTCCTACTCATCTCTGACCGGTCTCCATTTTATATTAACAACTATTCTTTATGTTTATCAAACCCTATGTAGATGAGTGTCATCTTTCTATCTCGCTAGTAGATTCTAACTACTCCACTTCTACTGATTTCCTGACAATATTAGCATGGCAGTTGCTACACGAGTATGTGAGCTATTCTAACCACTTCCTTGGTTATTTGGTCATGCAAGTGTATATCAAACACCTTAAACATAATGCACAAACATCTGAAGACGTAAGGTGAATGAAAACTGCAAAGACACTGTAAGGAACTTAAATGCAAATCGGGGTTTGCCTTGTTTGTGACTATATAGCAATGTCAGTTGTTATGGCTTGGTCTTCCTCCGGAGAATCCGCCTTGGAATCTTGAAGTTGGAACTCCTCGGCCTTCTCCTCCAACAGAAGGTTATCGTTGAACACATATCATCACGTTCCTATTGACATGATATGCATATAAGTAATTAAGGTAATCTAATAATGGACTCGACGAGTTGTATAAACCTTAGGATGGGTGGAGAAACAATGGATAAGTCAAGTGGTCAAAGTAGTGTCGAGATGTGAATTGAAAGGTGCAATGGAAGCATGTAATGCCATTATTCACTTAACACTTGGAGCTATGCCACTCGAGAAGGCTGAGACTGACTGGTGTGGACGTGTTGGACTGATTAGGGTAAGGATGACCCAGGAATCAAGGTGGGACATCGAAAGCTTGATTATGAGTGGAGTGTGTGTCGGTACCCTAAAAACCATACACCCCCTGAGGTTACAAAGATCTCAAGGGAAGGACGTCTACTCAAATTGAAGACCCTCGGAGGCCCACTTGTCAGACATAACCGGACCTGCTTCTCCAACATGGTTAACCCCTAGGTTGCCACGTGTACTGCCAGACCGGAGCTACTACCCACAAGGGTGAAGCTCCGGGCTAGGTACCGAAATGGCACCTCCGGACTTAACCCCGGACCGAGAGAAGCTCCGGACCTGACACGTGCCAGGCCACCCCGGAGCTTCCCGCTTCCCACAAGCAAGCTCCGGAGCTGCCACGTGTCCAAACGTCGGAGCTGGCCGCCTCAAACCACCGGAAGACAATGTAACGACTCCGGATCTTCAAAGGATAGCCGCGGACTTCAAGACTCAATTAATTGTCATTAATTCCATGTTAATGACACTTAATCGGATAATCTTAACACCTGTAACGGCACTGTCGGGGCCCGTTACAGGGTTATTAACAACAATTAATCGTGTATCAATACTAGTAACCGTCGGGGCCACATGTCGGGCCAGGCTAACTTGTAACGGTTTGTCCTTATACTATAAAAGGACAGACCGACGATACACGAAGGAGGCTCTCGAACGCTCTCAGGCACACACGCATTGACGTGAGCTTTCCTACATAAGCTAATACAACACCACACACCCGTGGAGTAGGGTATTACGCTCAGGCGGCCCGAACCACGTAAACCACTGTGTCTCTCGTGTCCAATCGTGATTCATCTTCTTGAGTCTCCGCGCGCCCACACCGAACTACAAACTCCTTCAACACTTTAGTAGTGTCAGGAGATCTGCCGACTCCAACAGTCGACAGTTGGCGCGCCAGGTAGGGGCGCCTGAGATTTTCAAGAATGGTGAATTCTGCGGCTGGATCATCCAATGGGCAACCTGCTGCTCAGGCTGTCGGGGGCAATCCCTCCAACATGCAGCCACCAGCAGGAGCCTCAGCACCAGCAGGAGTCACACTCCCACCACCACCATCTTCTCCGGCAAGACGTGCCGGGCAACATGATGGTGCGCCGGCGTCACATACTGCGCCGGCAAGTCGTGACAACCCAGAACACGCGCTCCATGCAGCGCGTGCTCTTCTCCAGCGACCACCACCTCCAGATGCATCACAAGATGCTATGGAGCAATGGAGGGCTGATGTTGAGCATTTGGTCGTAGCAGCGGCCGAACGCCTCAACAACGAGGGTTCTCCTCCTTCAGGGCGAGCCCCGTCGCAGCGACGGACGTTGTCTGGAAGACTTGGTCCGCATGTCTCCAACAACCGAAGACGAGCTGCGTCACAGCAAGTGACGTCGTTGCCCTTTGGGGCACGACGCACCCATACGGTATCTCGGCTTTCGACATACGACCTCCGGGCGGAGCTTGATCGCCGATACCGCCAACAGGATGGCCGTGTCCATATCGAGCGAGCTCGAGAAAGACGGGATGCTCAAGACCTTTCTACTCTGGAAGGAGTAGGAGGAGGCTGTTCCGCCCTAGCCATGCACCTGCGCATGGTTAGATGGCCACAGAAGTTCCGGCCACACTTGCCGGAAAAATTTGACGGGACTGTCAACCCCGTAGAATTTCTGCAGATATACTCCACTGCAATCTTAGCAGCTGGAGGAAACGAGGCCGTAATGGCCAACTACTTTCCAGTGGCCTTAACTGGGACCGCCAGGTCCTGGTTTATGAGCCTTCCACCCAACTCTATTGATAGTTGGGAGGAGCTGTGCCGTCAGTTCACTGCCAACTTCGGGAGTTCATACACCCGACCGGGCACTGAACTGGACCTTTTTGCGGTCGTGCAAAAAGGGGGAGAATCTTTGCGGTCATTCATCCAGAGGTTCTCTCAGGTACGTAACACAATCCCTTCTATCTCAAGCGCTTCTGTCATTGTGGCATTCAGACAGGGTGTACGAGACAAGAAGATGTTGGAGAAGCTGGCGATCAAAGAGATCACCAGCGTCACGGAGCTCTTCAGCTTGGCAGACAAATGTGCCAGAGCTGCGGAGGGCCGTGAAATGCACTCCAAACCAGCAAGAAGAAGCCGATACCTCCGGGAGTGGCAAGAAGAAAAAGAAGACCAACAGCAAGAAGAAGTCGTCGGCCGGCACATCCAACGTTGAAGCCACTGCAACTCCTGGTGGCCGGGGGCCACGCCCTGAGAAGCGACCTCGACCGTCTTCCGAAGACGGTGGCAAATCCAAAATGTGGTGCCCCATTCACAAAACGGGCAACCACAGGCTGGAAGACTGCCGGGAGGTCCAAAACCTTGCCGAGCGCTACAACCAGCGCCGGGAAGGGTCTCCTTTCCGACAGAGGGAGGGAAAACAGAAGGTTGACGAAGCTCCGGCTGAAGAGGAGTTAGGGTTTCAGGACCCCAAAAAGGTCCTGAAAGCCGTCTACACCTCCGTCGACGATGACTCCGACGTCTCCGACAACGAGCGTCGGAAAACCATGAACACCATCTTTGGTGGATCATGGGACATCACTTCTCGTCGTGTCATCAAGACTATGCGGCGGGATATGGCTGCTGTAGCTCCTACAGCTAGACCGGAGCCACATCGAAAGTGGATGGACACACCCATCACTTTTGATGCTTCGGACTGTCCTCAAAGCATGGTCGGAGCTGGCCAATTACCCTTGATGGTATCTCCCACCATCAACAACATCCAGCTCCATCATGTTATGGTGGATGGAGGTTCGGGGCTGAACCTTATAAGCTTTGAAGCTTTTACCAAACTTCAGCTTCGACCTTCGGATCTTCAGCCCTCTCGACCATTCTCCGGAGTAGGTCCGGGGGCCATTACCCCACTCGGAGCTATAATTCTCCCCGTTACCTTCGGGACACGGGAGAAGTACCGCACCGAGAAGTTGGTCTTCGACGTTGCTCAGATCAACTTACCATTCAACGCCATCTTGGGTAGACCTGCCCTATACAAATTTATGGCAGCTGCTCATTATGGATACTTGGTATTGAAGATGCCAACACCAGCAGGCGTTCTCCGGATTCGTGGAGATCGCAACGCCGGAGTAACTGCTCTGGAGGAGCTCCATGCACTCACCACTGCGCAAGAGGAGGACTCCAGACAGGGGCAAGCTCCAAAACCTCCGAGCATTCGGCAACGAGGCTCAACCTCTGCTCCCCGTGTGCAGCCAAGCGGCGACACCGACATCCCCGTCAAAGTCGTCCAAATTGGTTCCGATGTCACTCAAACCACCCGCATATCAGGTGGGATGAATGACAAATAGGAACTCGCGCTCATCACTTTCCTCCGGGCTAACGTTGACGTATTTTCTTGGCAACCGTCACAAATGCCTGGGATCCCCAGGGAAGTGATTGAGCACAATCTGAAGATTTACCCCGACGCTCGGCCTGTGCATCAGAAACCTCGGAAGCAATCTGTAGAGCGACAAAACTTCATCCGACAAGAAGTGAAGAAGTTGCTCGAAGCCGGATTTATCCGAGAAGTCTACCATCCAAAATGGCTGGCAAACCCAGTCGTTGTGCCCAAGGCCGGTGGGAAACTTCGGATGTGCATCGACTACACCACACTGAATAAGGCATGTCCAAAAGATCCATTCCCACTACCTATAATAGATCAGATAGTGGATTCCACCTCCGGGTGCGAGTTACTGTGTTTTCTAGACGCATATTCTGGATATCATCAAATCAGGATGTCTAGGGAGGATGAAGAGCATACTTCATTCATCACAGTGGATGGATTGTATTGTTACACAGCCATGCCGTTTGGTCTCAAGAATGCAGCTTCAACTTTTGTACGAGCTATGTACAAAACTTTCAAAGAACTCATCAGAGACATAGTGGAAGTGTACGTCGATGACATCATGGTCAAAGTCAAAAACAAGGAGTCCCTCTTGGACACCTTGCAGGCTGTCTTCGACAAGCTGCGGGCCACCCGCACGAAGCTAAACCCAGACAAGTGCGTCTTCGGGGTTAGTTCCGGAAAGCTTCTTGGTTTCCTGGTAAGTCACCGGGGCATAGAGGCTAATCCGGCGAAGATAAAAGCCATTGAAGACATGCGGCCACCAACCCGCATCAAAGACGTCCAAAAATTAACTGGATGTCTAGCAGCCCTCAGCCGGTTCATTTCAAGACTGGCAGAAAGAGCACTTCCCTTCTTCAAGTTACTGAGGAAGTCCGGACCATTCCAATGGTCTGAAGAAGCAGAGAAGGCATTCCAGGAGCTGAAAGAGTTCCTCACCACCCTACCAGTCCTGGTAGCTCCGAACCCTGGTGAGCCTTTGTTGCTTTACATTTCAGCTACTGACGAAGTCGTCAGTATGGTTCTGGTTGCGGAGAGACCGGAACTACCCAATACTCAGGAATCCAGACCCCTTCGGGAGGGTCCGGAGGTTCCTGAAAGCGGGTCTGGGTCCCAGCTCCCAGACTCAAACCCACAAGAAGCCACTTCAGAGGACCTGGACCCCTCTAAGAGGGTCCAGGTCATTTCTGAAGAAGCTCTGGGTTCCTCCACCCAGAACCCGGAGGTCCCCGAAGAGAGTCTGGACCCCTCCGAGAGGGTCCGGATCAATGAAGAGGAAGCTCCGGACCCCTCCGGGAGGGTCCGGACCATTCAATGCCCGGTATACTTCATCAATGAAGTGTTACATGATGCCAAGACTCGATACCTAGAGGTGCATAAACTGCTTTATGCAGTTCTTATTGCCTCAAGGAAGCTTCGACACTATTTCCAAGCTCACAAAGTCTCGGTGGTGACCTCATATCCACTTCGAGCGATCCTGCATAATCCCAATTCAACTGGGAATATTGCAAAGTGGGCAGCGGAATTGGCTGAATTCGATCTTGAATTCATTCCGAGACAAGCAATCAAGAGTCAAGCGTTGGCAGATTTCGTGGCAGAATGGACTCCCTCTCCATTAAACCCTGGGGGCCCCAGCGAGCAGAAGACGGAACCTCAAGTTCCAACCTTCACTAAGCCTCACTGGACCCTTTATTTCGACGGCTCCATGCAGAAGCAGGGAGCCGGAGCTGGAATCCTTCTCCTCGCACCAACTGGGGAGAAGGTGAAATACATGGTACACCTTGACTTCAAGGCAACCAACAACATGGCGGAGTACGAAGCACTCATCTATGGATTAAAGGTGGCACTATCATACGGTGTCAAGCAATTGCTGGTCAAAGGAGATTCACAACTTGTCATCAAGCAGGTGAAGGGTGAATGCTCCTGCAATAATCTCCAGCTGGCTGCTTACCTCCTTGAAGTCCAGAGGCTTCAGAAGGACTTCGAAGTCCTAGACCTTCACCATGTTCAGCGTGCTCACAACGCTGAAGCTGACGAACTCTCGACCAAGGCGTCAACTGGAGCTCCGGCTCCTAACGGAACCTTTGTCCGGAGGTTGTCAAAACCCACAGTTCAGCCTGCCGAACTGAATGAAGGGGGCGAGATCAGCATCCCGAAGCTGACGGTCCCGATGGCCCTGTTACCATGGCAGCCATCAAGGGTCGTAGGTGCTGCCGGAAGCTCCGAGCAACCCAGCACGCAAGACTCAAATGCTCAAGTCAGTTCCGATGCATGGATCTCGGAGATCCGAAGCTACTTGAAAGACAACATCCTTCCTGACGATGATGTATCCGCTGATCGGGTAGTCAGATTGGCTAAAAGATACACGTTGGTAGAAGGGGATCTCTACCGACGCGGTGCCAATGGCATCCTAATGCGGTGCATCACAAGGGAAGAAGGCTGCGAGCTCCTCGCAGAAATCCATGGAGGCGAGTGTGGGAACCACGCATCTTCCCGCACGCTGGTCGGAAAAGCCTTTCGGCACGGCTTCTACTGGCCTACAGCGCTCGAGGATGCCACTGAGCTGGTGAAGAAATGCAAAGCATGCCAATTTCCTGCAAAGCAAATTCACACACCTGCTCAGTCCTTACAAATGATACCTCCCACATGGCCTTTCGCTGTGTGGGGGATGGACATCTTGGGACCCTTCCCAAGAGCCGTCGGAGGTTACAAGTTCCTGTACGTCGCCATCGACAAGTTCACCAAGTGGCCGGAAGCTACTCCCGTTGTGACGATCAACAAACAATCTGCAATCAATTTTCTGCAATCCATCGTGAGCAGATTCGGAGTCCCAAATAAGATCATCACTGATAATGGGACTCAATTCACAAGCTCCGCATTTCAAGGATATTGCGAAGACCTCGACATACAAGTTTGCTACGCTTCCGTAGCTCATCCTGCCAGCAATGGACAAGCCGAGAGAGCAAACGCAGAGATCCTTAAAGGACTCAAAACACGCACTTATGAGCGCTTGAAAAAGCACGGAGCCAATTGGATCGAAGAGCTTCCGCCCACTCTATGGGCCAACAGGACTTCTCCAAGTCGGGCAACCGGAGAAACACCCTTCTTCCTGGTGTACGGAGCTGAAGCGATCCTTCCTCCGGAAATCACCTTGGGTTCCCTCCGAGTCCGGACCTTCGACGAAGCCGCGCAGGACCAGCTCCGGCGCGAAGACCTAGACCTCCTCGAGGAGGGAAGGTGCCAAGCAGCTGTTCGGAATGCCCGATACCGCCAAGCTCTACGGCGCTATCACCAGTGGCATGTACACAACCGACAGCTCGGGGAAGGCGATCTGGTGCTACGGAGAATACTATCCAGAGAAGGGCAAAACAAACTCTCCCCCGGCTGGGAAGGGCCCTTTCGAGTGATCAAAGTATCCTGTCCCGGAAGCGTTCGCTTGGCTACCGAGGATGGGACACCTCTCCCAAATCCTTGGAACATCGAGCACCTCCGTAAGTTCTACACTTAATTTCACGGAGGTGAGTATTAAGTAACTTGAAATGTATGTTATAGAGTCATTGTACAGAGTCGGGTAGTTCCTCCGGGAGAGCAGCCGGACCTTTCCCGAAAGGTTTGAAAAGCTCATGCAACACTTGACACAGTCTCCGGACTAAAAGTATGGCTAACTACCCTGGGTCAAACGAGAAACCAAACACACTTAGCCTGGTTCCGTACCCTAAGAGTGTACTTGTTTCCCCTGTACCTCGGACCTATAATGAAAGACATCTTCATGTGAAATAGACTCCACGTGCATTCATCTTTGCATAGGCTCGACATTTTTATTTTTCTCTTTCTTGTCTATAACAGAAACGTGCAATTCTTAAGAAGTTCTAGTTTGACCGGTTTACATACGATTCGAGTTGAATTGTCAGATTTTTTGGTTTTAAATATCGTCTGTGGCCAACTCGCCTGAAAGCCGCCAAGCCATTCTAGGGCCGGAGTGCGCTATCGACTTAGCCTGGTCAAGCACCCTAAGTACGCCACTCTACCTACATCCCGGCAGGCCGAAGTAAGGTGGGTCCATGGACAATTGGATCTAAAAGAAAAGACAATTCATCCAGTCGTATTAAAAATCATGTTCAACTTAAAATTTTCTTAAGAACCGTAAGCCGCGACGAAGTTATAGACAAGGAACGAATTTTACTATTTTTCTTGGCTTAAGTGTGCAGGAAAAATGAACCCTGTGTTGATGGAGAAAAACCGGAGCTAACCAAGTTCCGACTCCCACCAGGGCGTCAACCGTCGGCGTTGACTAAAAGATGGTGAGAAGACCCCGTCACTGGAGTCTGTTGCCAACAAACCAAGTGTGGCAAAGGTCATTGCCGGAGCTGCTAAGCTCCGACACCTTGGAGTATTAACTATCGACGCTCAACGTGTTGATATAGGCTATTGCCGGAGCTACTAAGCTCCAGCGATGGACAGTGCCGGAGCTTCTAAGCTCCGACAACTTCAGGGGACCTTCACTATCAAAAACTTCGGACCTAAATTCCACAAGTTCGAAGCAAATTCGTCTTCAACAAAACTCAACATCCTTTTGGTACATGTCCACAATCAAATTGTGCACATCTACCAGGGGGCCAAGTGAAGATAAAGATGTTGAAGACAAAAGAATGAAATTCGCAAAAAATTGGGGATTTCATTTCATCTGAAGACCGGAGATTACATCTGGAGACAAGGGATTACAAAATTGAGGAAGAAGAGAAGATACAAGTAAAGGCTAAAAGAGACGGTCCTAGACCCTATGGAAGAACTCGGCGACTTTCTGGGCGACCTCCGACACGCGGGCTCGGGTAGCTTCGCCTTCTCCTTCGACGGGGCCTTCAAGCACCGGGTCCAGAGGAAATCGAGAGTTCCGGCTGGTGTAGCACGTCAACACATATTCTGTGACGTTTCTAGCCAGGGATTGCCCCTCAACCTCCAGCTGGTCCGCGATGACATCGCCCACCTTGGAGAGCTTGCTGCCTGCGACGCTCAACGCTTGCAATGCGAGGTCAGGCTCCGGCTCCGGATCATCCGGGTGCACGGGGCTGAAACCCATCGGCGTCAGCGCGTCGTCGGCCTTGCCCAGGAACTCCCAAATCTGCAGAGAGTCCGCCTTCCTCAAGTTCTTCATCTCTTCCAGGGATCTCCGGGCCGCCGTCAGCTCCGAATTCTCGCGGGCGAGGCGCTCAACTTCTTTGGCGTTTTGCTGGATCTTCGCAGCAACCCGCTTCTCAAGTCTTCCGAGCTCCTCCTCCCGGAGGTGGATCTTGTTCCGGCGGTCGACCAGGTCCTTCTCCCTAGCCTCCACTTTCTTCTCCCGGGCGACAAGGGCACACTCGTATTCGTAGAGTTCCTGCCCCCGCACCCAGGTCTTCTCCTCTTCCTCGAGGCAGCGCTCTTCCAATTTCTTAGTGCGCTCCTCGAGGCCCTTGTCCGCCAGAGCTGTTTTCTCAGCGAGCTCTTCTTCCCGTCGCAAGACGTCATCCCGTAGCTCTAGGAGTTTTTGCTCCTCATCCTCGAGCCGTCTTTCCCTCCCTTCAAGTGCCTCTCGGCGCTTGATGAGTGCGGTGCTGATGGCCTCGAGCTGATCAAACCGAGCATTGGCCGCGTCGTTAGCAGCCTTAGCTTGGTCATGGAACTCCCGGGATTGAGCGTCGAGGGCGTGAGTCATGCTCTCCCTCTCGTCCAGCAGCTCACCCCAGAGCTCCAGGCGGATCTTCTCCCGCCTGATCCATTCCTTGTCATCCGCAAGCCTCGACTGCGCCAGCTTAGTCTCGAAGTGGAGCCGATTACGCCACCGCCTAAGGGTTTGGCGCTCCTCTTCAAGAGCCTTGCTGTCGTGGAAGAAGGCCAGTTGGACCTGACGTAGACTGGAGCAGGCGTTGTCGATGGACATCGACAGCGGGATGGGCTCCGGACCTGCTAGGATCTCTTCCGCTGGTTCCAGCGGGTCTTCACTTACAAAAATTGGGTCCCACTCTACGAGAGTGGAACCCCGAGCTTCCAAAGCGCTAGGGCCCTCCTCCGGGATGGCCTCAGTCGCCATCGAAGGAGGTCCCGCCACCAAGTCTTCATTTGCCCCCTCAGGCTGGGGGCCGGCGACTTCGTTCAGGCACTCTGGCTCTACCACAGGTACCATCGACGTCGTCGCCTCCACTGGCTCCGGCCGGGACACTTCTTCTGAGGGAGGCTCAAGCTCCCTCGCCTCTTCAGCCGCCGGCTCTGCGGCCGACGCTCCAACAATCACCGGCTCTGCGGCCGGAGTTTCAGAAGTAACCGGCTCAACTGCCGTAACTACTTCAACTTCCGGCTCGCATGCCGGGGCTTCAGCCACCTCCAGATCAATCGCCGGGGCTTCAGCACTGTCCGGCTCCGAAGCCGGGACTGCTACTTCCTCCGACTCAACAGCCGGAGCTTCTACTACTGCAGCACCAGGACCCGGAGCTTCCACTTCCGGGACGGGTGCTGCTGGCGCATCTTCATTCCCGTGGTCCGGCGCTACCACGGGAACTTCCGGAGACGAGTCAAGGTCCATGACCACGACAGCCGGCGCCGGAGCTGTCGCAGCCTCCGCTTGGGGCGGCAACGGGGCTGGAGCAGAAGCCCTCGCAGCCTCAGACACTGTGGCTGGGGGTGGAGCTTCACTCCCCTTCTTGGGAACGCTGCAGATGAAGAACGAAGAAATTGAGCAAACAGATGCTACAATTAAAAAGTTAATCGAGGTAAAAAAGAAAAATTACCTTGGGAGGCTCACGCACCAGCTTGCGCGGAACCTCTTTCCCGAACGATCCGGGCTGGCCACGGTCGGCGTAGGAGCTCTGGGAGGACTCCCAGGACTTGCCACAGCCGCGGGCGTTTCCCGGGTCGGAGCTCTCCCTGATCGGGAGGAACTCCTGGACCTGGAGGCCCTCACCGCTCCAGATGCCGGAGTCGCACGCCCGGAGCTAGCACCACGGGAGGGATCCACCACGGGGACAGTCGCACTCCGGGAGGACCCCACCGCCGGAACAGTAACGCTCCGGAAGGACCCCGCCACGGGGACAGTCGCCACGGCGGCGGAGGATCTTCCTTCCTGAGGAGGGGGAACCGGGGGGGAAGTGGTAGGCCCGACGGACCTTCCGTCAGCATGTTGCAGCTTTCTCTTCCGGCTCTCCGGCTCCTCCGCCAGCTCCTTGCCCTTGCGATGACCTCAGCTCTTGGCTGTGGGACAGGGGCGGAGCCGTCTCCGGACAACCCGGGGATCGCCAACCGGGTGGTTGATCTTCTCTCGATGACACCAAGGTCGTCAAGCGCGGGCATCTTCCGCCGGAGCTCCCTGCTGAACTCAACTTCCACGTTCAAAGGGAGGAAAGCCGGCGGCGGAGTCAAGTAATCTCCGTCAACGTCGATGCCGTGCTGGAATTTCTTGAGGTGAAACTCCAAGGTCTTCCCCACCATGCTGGACTTCAACCCGATCTCAACCCGGTCCTCGTCCATCACGCTGTTGAGGGCCCAGGCGAGCTTCTCCCTCCTCTTCAGCGGCGCCCACCTGTTGGACAGGAAGTTGCAGAACACCGCCTGGGGAGTCAATCCTCCCTCCACACATTGGCAGATCCTGGTCAGGACAGGGTCGAAAGCTTCCGCCAGCACCGGAACTTCACTCCATACCGACGTGTCAATGCCGGGCAGACCGTCTGGCAACTCCAACCGCTCATGCTCCTCCACCCGGACGACTACCCAATCTTTCTTCCAGTCATCCCACTTCCCGGAAGGGAATGACCGGAGGTACTTGAATGGGCACTTCTTGCGCTTCACGAAGTAGTAGAAGCCAAGATACTCATCGCTTCGGCCGGTGGTTTGGACGGTGAAGAAGGTTCGGAAGAGCTCGATGCAGGGAGGGATGCCCACCCACATCTCGCAGAAGTGGACAAAGATGGACACAAGGAGAATGGAGTGAGGGCCAAGGTGGTACAGTTGCAGACCATAGAAGTCCAGCAGCATCAAGAAGAAAGAAGAAAACGGTGGGATCAGCCCCACCATGGCGTACGAGGAAAAGTACACCATCTCGCCAGAGTGCTCCTTTTCAAAGGGGAGCTCTCCGCCGGCGCGGACCGAGCGGTTGAAGAAGTCCGAAGACCACCCCATGAGGGCCCGGACCTTCTTCAGATCGCTGTCTGTCTTCAAGCAACTCTCACGCAGACCCAACTCCATCGCAACACAGCTAGGCAAGAGAAGAGGAGCAAAGTACAAGTCGGGAATTTGAGCGCAAGAACAGATGGGAAGCGTAAAGAACTCCCGACGGTGCACTTTCCTTCTTAAGTAAGCCCTCGCAACGCTTGGATGGAAACTGCAGGAGAGTCAAGGATACTACTCAAGAATTCAACCCTGCCGATGACAAGAGGGCCCGGGACCACCCTGACGATCGAGTCGAGGTTCTTACCCAGGCGAACAGTTGTCATCACAAGGCGGGAAACCCAAAGGCGGCGAACTGACAAGGCGCGCGGAACCGATACGGTTTTCGTATCGGTAACCGGTGACCTTCAATTGCGAGAGATCCGCACGTCAAAGATCTTATCTGCCGCCTGAGGTGCGCCACGCGTCGGGATTTAACCGTAAAGCCCCGCCAACAGCACCTCCGAAGACCCTTGAAGACCCAGTTCAAGAGTCGCGAGTATGGACCCACCTCCGACGGAATGACTTCACCCCGGTGGCTTTCCCCGGAGGTAGGTCCAGGGGGCCACTGTCGGTACCCTAAAAACCATACACCCCCCGAGGTTACAAAGATCTCAAGGGAAGGACGTCTACTCAAATTGAAGACCCTCGGAGGCCCACTTGTCAGACATAACCGGACCTGCTTCTCCAACATGGTTAACCCCTAGGTTGCCACGTGTACTGCCAGACCGGAGCTACTACCCACAAGGGTGAAGCTCCGGGCTAGGTACCGAAACGGCACCTCCGGACTTAACCCCAGACCGAGAGAAGCTCCGGACCTGACACGTGCCAGGCCACCCCGGAGCTTCCCGCTTCCCACAAGCAAGCTCCGGAGCTGCCACGTGTCCAAACGTCGGAGCTGGCCGCCTCAAACCACCGGAAGACATTGTAACGACTCCGGATCTTCAAAGGATAGCCGCGGACTTCAAGACTCAATTAATTGTCATTAATTCCATGTTAATGACACTTAATCGGATAATCTTAACACCTGTAACGGCACTGTCGGGGCCCGTTACAGGGTTATTAACAACAATTAATCGTGTATCAATACTAGTAACCGCCGGGGCCACATGTCGGGCCAGGCTAACTTGTAACGGTTTGTCCTTATACTATAAAAGGACAGACCGACGATACACGAAGGAGGCTCTCGAACGCTCTCAGGCACACACGCATTGACGTGAGCTTTCCTACATAAGCTAATACAACACCACACACCCGTGGAGTAGGGTATTACGCTCAGGCGGCCCGAACCACGTAAACCACTGTGTCTCTCGTGTCCAATCGTGATTCATCTTCTTGAGTCTCCGCGCGCCCACACCGAACTACAAACTCCTTCAACACTTTAGTAGTGTCAGGAGATCTGCCGACTCCAACAGTCGACAGTGTGTAACAAAGAAGGTCGCGACTTAGAAGTTGACCAATGAAGTTATACAAACTCACTATGGTGTAAACCAAGTTAAGTGAGCAGTGTGGTCGCAGGGTTCTGACAAGGATGAATCAAAGTGAAACCCTAGCGACACTTGGGAGTGAGGTGAGATCAACATTGCTTGGACTTAAGACGTCATCACAAGCACTGCTAACCTGACGTAGTACCAAGACAATGTTCAAATCACTTTTAGGTAAACCAGTCGCTATGACTAACTTCGCAAGCATCGTTCAGGCGCTTACACAACGACACTGATGTAGTGTCTTCTGCAAGCTTGTCCAGGTGAACTTGGTAAGCTCCCGGGACTCTAACATGATGTGTTATTATGTCTTGATGATGTACCTTGTCATCTCGGCGAGATCGTCTCATCGACGTTCACATCGACCCGGACCATTCAACAGTGGTGAGCGGAATCCCGTACACATCCTCATGAGTCTCAAGGTTAGTGATGTCGACTTGATCGTCAGCAAGCGACTCGACGAACCTGTCGTCGAAGAAGCGACACACCTAGCTAAGCAATTTAGCGGACGGTTAGGAAACATCATCGACACGATCAAGAAACCCTTATCCAAGGTTCCCCTTGGTCTAGTTTTCCTTGTCGGTTGCGACGTTCTCGCATTACTCTACCACAAATCACCAACAACATTGGTTTGACATGGAAGGCATTTTATCGAGCACCTTCGCTACACCTAGGACTCGATCACCCTCCCATCGACTCAAACCTAATTTGGCTTGACAACCATTGTCCAACGAGTCGTGCTTGTGTTCCAGCATCACACACATCACAAACATCCTTCATCTTGATGCCAGGGCACGATGACGGCTCGAAACGTCACGACGACGTCATGTGGTCAATGACGTCGACACGGCTCATGGTGGAGCATCACGAGAACGCACGGACAAGCCAGCGCGATACAAAAGACAAAGAAGGTCAACTTGGGGATTTCTATAGGATTGATATTAATGCGGAACATGGAAACACGGCAGTGACTGACCTGGCGCGCGGTGACCGGGGCACGACGTTGGGGATGAAACGGGGTGTCGCCGGTAGCCATGGAGGTGGCAAGCCGCGGGGTGTCAACGGCTGGCCGGCGTCGGGGTTAGCGGTGGAGGAACACACTGTGGGGGCGCGCACGGCGACGCTGGGCTCTGGGCGGCGGCGACCAACACCGGGCAGAGCGGCGAGTGACGTGACGATCGGTGTGCCGGCGAGTAGGGGCGAGCGCGAGCGTGCGGGCGAGGCGTGACACCGGTCAGACACAACGTGCGGTTGGCATTGCCAGGCATGTGACGGTGGTTGTTTTGCGGTGAAGCATGGCGACGCGGCGGGGCTAGGGCAGCGCGGCAGAGGCGGACGAAAACGGAGGTGTGTGGCAGCGCGTCGGAGGAGCGGGGCAGAGGCGGGCGCGTCGGGGCGACCGGGCTGGGAGAGGTGGAGAGGCGAGCCGGCGGAAGAAGCAGCCATGGTGCGCAGGCAGTTGCGACCGTGAGCAAGAATGCCGACAGCCGGCGAGCAGCGGAGTTGGGCACGGCCAGGGCGAGCAGCAGAGCGCCAGTGCACGAGCTTCGCCAGGGCGCGGCACGTTGGGCGACGGCAGCGCTGGCGAGGCGCTTAGATGCGAGCGGGGAGCCGGCGGATGCTGCGGCACGGAGGTGCACGTATGCGACGCGTAAAGCGAGCAGCCACGGAGGCGAGCCGACGGCCGGCGTGGGGCGGCGCCGCGGGCGGCCAGGCCGCAGTGAGCAGGGGCCGGGAAGAGGCATGACCGGGGTGAACGGCGAGCAGGCGCGGTGCGGCGGAGGGAGGCAGAGCGGCACGTGCAAGGAGGTGAGCGTCGTGGTGGCTTGGGCCAAGTCGGAGACGGCGGTTCAGGACACTGTGGAGCAGAGCCGGGAGGATGTAACACCCTAAATTTTCGCATCATGCATTGCATATATGGTCATGCATTAAGCACTAGTAGAATGAAAGAATAAAACATATGCATATACAAATACGTATGGCAAAGGAAGAAAAGAAACCAGTAATTATAGCGTAAAACATATATTAGGGAATAAATATAATATAATAATAATATATATATATAAGAAACATATATATATAAATAAATTATATATAATAAATAAATATATATATATATAAATAATAAATATGTAAAATAAAAAAAAGTATAATAGAAAAAAAAATAAAAAAAATATATAACATTAATAATAGATAAAAGAAATAATAACTAAAATATAAGTAATAAAATATATTATAATATATATATATAAAAAAAAAGCAAGCAGCCGCCGGCCAGCGGCCGAGCCGCAGCCGGCCACGCCCGCGCGAGCGAGCGCGCCCGCCCGACACCCGCCGCCCGCGTGGCCCCCACCGCCGCACCGCCTGCCGAGCGCAGCGCGCGCTGCGCCGCCCGGCCGGGCCCCGCCTGCGCCCCCTGACGCGCCGCCCGCCTGCCAGCCCGGCCGCGTGCCCCTGCCGCGCGCAGCGCGGGCCCCGCCCCGGTCCCCTCCCCCTGCCTCGGTCTCCCCCCCGACGCGATTTTCCCTACGCGCGCGATTCCCGCCCGCACCGCGGTCTCCCACGCCGTAACGCCTCACAATTTTTTCCCGGATACGAGTCCATCCCTTTAACCGCTTCCGTTTCTACCGGTGACGCACCCTAGTGCCGCCCCTATAAATAGGACCCAGGCCTAGGCCCTTTTTCCCCACGAACCAGCAGCCGCCAGCAAGGAGGAAAAGTCGCCAGACCCAGCCGTCGTTTCCAGAGAAGAAAGGCCGCCGGGAACAGAGAAACAGAGGCGCCCAGGGAAGAAAAAAAGAGAAAAAGAAGGGGAAGAAGAGGGAGAAAAAGAGGAGGACACCACCGTTCGCCGGAGATCGTCGCCGACACCGCGCCGCCGCCGTCGTGCCGCCGAAGGACTGCTGCACCGTCTATTTCGTCTACGCCTCGCATTTATTCCGCGACCGTCACGCCGTCAGATCTACGGTAGAGTTCGTTCCCGATGCGAATTTTTGCGACCGTATTGAATCTAGTAGGCGTAAATTAAATTTAGTTGCACCATGATTTTATTTTCAGCAGCATTAATCCACCCTAAAATCCCCGTAAACCCTTATGAACACGTATGAACTAGTTGCATCTAATTAATAAATGACCGTAGTAAATTAATTATTAAATTGTGCATGCATACATGTCATTGCATGTTGATTATTTTGTGTGCATTATGTTGAATTGTACATGTTTTCTTGTATGTATGATCACGCGTAGAGGAACGTGCTCAAGAGGTCGCATACGAGGATTTCCAAACCCAAGACTTCGAAGCGCTTGAGCAACCCCATCCGCCGGAGCAAGGCAAGTGTCCTTGAAGCATATTGATCCTATTTTAAATTAAATGTTTTGTTTGCGAACTTGCATGCTTGTGTCAAATTGATGGGAACCCTATGGTAGGAAGTTTACTAGTTTTGTTTGACCACCCTTGTCACCTGGAATTATGGTAGAGAGTCGGGAAGGGTTTTTACCTTTTCGCTTCGCTTAATTAATTGGGATGGTAAACAACACTACACATTTAATTATGCATCAATGATATTCTGGTTAATGAGAACTGGTCAATACGATGGGTGATCTAAGCAAGCATGGTTATGTGGATGGGTTGGTCGTTATGGTGGTTTGCTTGCCTTAGATCTAAGGACCGGTTCATGCGAGAATATGCCAGGTCAACAGTGCCACCACAAGGCCAAGTATGGGTGCGGCGTAGCTGAATAATTAGGAGCGCTGCTAGTATTGTATGGACCATTGGATGGCGCGGGGAATGGGAGTCGAGGAGGACTGCCCTGGGATCCGCATGGCACACGAGGGGACCCGTGGGTGGGAGAATAGAGGTTCAAGCCTGCCGGTGAAACCTTAGTGGGGCCGTACATACTAGTAGTCCCTTTTGAAAGGCTATTGTGTGATCTCTTGGCCACACACCTACGGAAGTGTGAGATGGCACAATGGAGGTTTCTTAGTCATCGAAAGGTGATAAAATCACAAACATGTGGGTAAAGTGGTACAACCTCTGCAGAGTGTTAAAAACTATCATGATAGCCGTGCTCCCGGTTATGAGCGCCTGGATGACCTACATGATTAGAGTTGGAAATTGGGATTTGGGATGGTTATGGTTTGGTAAGGGTTATGGTCGGGTAATGGTTATGACATTGATTATGGTTTAAGGGTTATGATCATGGTTACGAAATTGAGTTATGGTAATTGGACATGGACAATGGTAATGTTGGTAATAATTGGATAATGTTCATACTTTGTTAATATGATGGGATTTATTTCACATAGACATAATATAATGCTTTTCAAATGTTTTACTGTACTTTTTAGCACTTAGCCATTATTATTGTCGTCATTTGAATTAGCCACATGTCATACTTTCCACACTTGCTGAGTACGACATGTACTCACCCTTGCAATCCCCCCCCCAACAGCTACTGGAGACAATTGGGAGTACCCTGAGGATCACGAGGAGTACTAGGTTGCGTACCGCCGTCAATTGCCTGTGGATTGGAGTCGTGCTGTTTAGTTTATTTTCCGCTGCAATTATTTAGAGTTATATTATTCGTGAACTATTGGATCATTGTAATAAAGTACTTATTTATTAGTTAAGACGTGGTTAAATTCTGTTTATCATTTGTGAATCATTCGTGTATGTGTGTTGAACATCCTGGGCACACATATACGTTACGCTTGGTTCATATTCGGAACCGGGTGTCACAAATTGGTATCAGAGCCGCGTTGACCGTAGGACGCAAGCCTAGGTAGAATGGACACTCTAGAGCACTTAGGAACACTCTTCTAATATGCTATTTTCGAAAATTTTTGCTGCTGTTTTGTTTCCTTTATTTTCGGCCGCAAAAAGTATTGATCGCTGCTGCGTTTTTGATAAAAATTTTCAGCAGTGAGCAATATTAAGTGCTGCTGTTTTGCTGTATAAATTTTCGCGAAAATGGTGTGTTTTGCTGCTATTATGTGTGGGTAAAATCATTGTGTTGGTTGCTGTAATTTTTCTCTTTATTTTTCGTTCTTTTGGAACCGCTGCACCGCTTTTTGTCCGCTGTTCAGCTGCTGAAATTTTCAGATTTGTTTTTCAATATTTTTCTAATGTATTCTTGTTTCTTGTAGATGGCCCGCACCAAGACAACCCCCCGTAAGTCGACCGGTGGACTCGTGCCCCCGCGTAGGTTGGCTAGTCGCTCTCCGGCCGTCGACCCCCGTCACCCGGTGGTGATCCGTTCTGACGGCAGAGCCGCAGGACAACTGCGACACCGTCTCCGTGCCCTACTCCGTGAGGCTGGCTACCGCCACCACAGTCTCTCGCTCTCCTACCACACCACTGGAGTGCAGCGCCCCGGCAGGAAGGAGTGGAGCTGCAAAATTTATATCTACTACGGTGACGAGCTGGTGAAGACCCACAGCAGCCCCGCTTGGAGGAGCTCCCGCCGATCTGCAGAGCAGGATGCTAGCTGGGAAGCAGCCACTTTCTGGAGCCACGCCCGCCGTTTCCGTCTGGAGGACACGGTTCACGCCTTCGTCCCGCAGCGTCCTAGTGGCACTGCGCGCTTCGTCTCCAGGCACGTGGAGGGACCCCTGGACCTCCCGCAGTCTCGTCAGACTGTTGGCGACGTGACCCAGCTGAGTGCCCGACTTCAGAGGGCGCAGCAGGAGATCCAGGATGGACGCGACCTCGCCCAGCGTCACGAGGCGATAATCAGGAGGTATCGTCGGATCACCGACGAGGACCCGGACGACTACGCGTCCGACACCCCGATGTGGACCCCGGACTCTCCAGACCGTCGCAACGGTCAGCGTGAGTCATCCTCTGAGGAGTCCTCTGACGAGGAACCTTCCAGTGTGGCGTCTACCGCACCACCGCCGCCTGCTGCCTCACCACCCCCGGACCCACAGGACCCCGAGGACCCCGACGACGACGAGGACCCGGATGAGTTCCCGCTCGACGACGACTAGTCTTCGACCTATGCCACGACTCAAGGATAGGCACACCCCCATTAGTAAATAAGAGCGATGTAGATATACTTGTGTGGCCTTGAGTTGTATTACTTCTTTTAGGATCTTTGTAAATTCTGTTTGGTGCTTGTTTGAGTGCTTGTGTGCTTAGTAGAGAGTTGTGGGATGCTTCGGCAATTGTCCACATCCTCTTAATATAGGTATATATTAATAAAGGATTATTTAGTGTCACATACCTTGATGCATATAATTGGGACGTTTCCTTCCAAATTCTAAATCCTTCTGCCCCTACCTTTCCTTCGCCAACAGATGGTGAGAACTCGTAACCAGAGGGATGCCAACGATGAGGAGGAGCGCAATGAAGTACCTCAGAACAACCAGGGACATGCTCATGGAGCTATCAACATTGAACAACTGTTAGCTATGCAGAACCAGCTCATGCAGCCCATGATACAGACCATGGGACAGCTGCAAGCTGGCAACAACAATCAGCCCCATATGCCTCCACCACCACCCCCGCCACATCACAACCGTTTGGGAGAGTTCATGAGGACCAGACCGCCCACCTTTGCACAAGCTACAAACCCAATGGAAGCTGACGATTGGCTGAAGTCTGTTGAGAAGAAACTTGCTATTGTCCAGTGCACTGACAGGGAGAAGGTTCTCTTTGCATCACATCAACTAGTTGGAGCAGCCGCTGACTGGTGGGAAGCTCTTTGCAACGCTCATGATAACCAGGAAACAATCACTTGGGCTGAGTTTAAACAGAGTTTCCGTTCCCACTATGTACCTGAAGGAGTTATGATACTGAGGAGACAAGACTTTGAAAATCTCAGGCAAGGAAGGATGAGTGTGAGTGAGTATCTCAATAAATTCACTCAATTATCAAGATATGCTCCAGAAGACATCAAAACTGATAGTAGGAAGCAGTATCTGTTTATGAGAGGTCTCAACAATGAAATTCAAGTCCAGTTGCTCAATACTGATTATCCAAACTTCCAAAAGCTGGTTGACAAGGCTATTGTGGTTGAGAACAAGATTCGTGAGATGGAGCAGGACAACAAGAGGAAGATGTCACATCATGGACCGCATCAAGGAAGCAATGTTCGCCCCCGCTATGCACCACCTACTGCACCACAATACAACCCCTCTGCTCCTGCATACCGCACTGCTTATCCGCCCCGCCCAAATCAGCCACCGCAGCAACGCCCTGCCATGCAAGCGCCTCGCAATCCTGTGCCACCTGCGCCGCGTCCTAACATGGCGGCAAATGCTCAAAACCAGATGCGCCCAAACTTCCCCAATGCTATGAGTGGTAAGACATGCTATGCGTGTGGAGAACCCGGACATTTTGCAAGTCAATGCCCCAAGAGAAACAATGGACCTATGAACAATGCACCAAGGCCAAATCACTCGCGACCAAATGGAGGAGCACCACAAGGCAACCGTGGACAACAGAATTTTGCTCGTGGCAATGTGAATCATATCTCTACTGAGGAAGCCCAGCAAGCTGATGACGTCGTGATTGGTATGTTTCTCGCCAACTCCAACCCCGCGACTGTTTTATTTGATTCAGGAGCATCTCATTCATTCATCTCGTCAAAGTATGTTGCCAAGTACAATTTGCCTATATCTCTTATGAAGCAAACTATGCTAGTAAGTTCTCCTGGCGGAGAGATGAGGACAAATATAGTATGTCCGAAAGTAAGCATTAAAATAAGGGGGGTAGACTTTCTCGCAAACCTCATAGTATTGGACTCCCAAGGAATAGACATAATACTTGGAATGGACTGGTTGAGCAAGTATAACGGAGTCATTCAATGCGCCGAGAGGATTGTGCAGTTGACAAGTGAACATGGTACACGCATTGAAGTTGAAGCAGCCCAACCTGCAAGAGGAAAAGCGATGCTGAATCACGTGGAAGAAGTGACATTGGAAAGCATTCCGATCGTTCGCGAGTACCCGGACGTGTTTCCAGATGAGTTGCCAGGTATGCCACCTGATCGTGACATAGAATTCGCCATTGAGTTGATACCCGGAACTGCACCTATAGCTAAGAGGCCGTATAGGATGCCTCCTAAGGAATTAGCAGAGCTCAAGAAGCAAATTCAAGAGCAGCTAGAGAAGGGTTTTATACGCCCAAGCTCATCCCCGTGGGGAGCCCCAGTGCTCTTCGTAGATAAGAAGGACGGAACCCAGAGGATGTGTGTGGACTATAGGGCTCTCAACGAAGTGACAATTAAGAAAAAGTACTCACTGCCCCGTATAGAGGATTTGTTCGACCAAATGAAGGGTGCATGTATCTTCTCCAAGATCGACTTGCGGTCAGGATACTTCCAAATGAAGATTAGACCATCAGACATACCCAAGACGGCATTTCGGACACGATATGGATCTTATGAGTACACCGTCATGTCATTTGGATTGACGAATGCGCCTGCGTACTTTATGTATCTTATGAATAAGGTCTTCATGGAATATCTGGATAAGTTCGTTGTAGTGTTCATCGATGATATTATGATCTACTCGAAGGACGAGAAGGAACATGAGGAACACTTGAGGCTTACGCTGCAGAAATTGAGGGAGCATCAATTGTATGCCAAGTTCAGTAAATGTCAATTTTGGTTACGAGAAGTTTCTTTCTTAGGCCATATTATTTCCGGAGGAGGAGTATCAGTTGACCCAGGGAAGGTGAGAGATGTGCTTAAGTGGGAACCGCCACAGAATGTCAAGGAGATTCGAAGTTTCCTTGGAATGGCTGGATATTACCGTCGATTCATAAAGGATTTCTCCAAAATAGCCAAGCCTATGACCGAATTACTCATGAAAGGAAAGGCATTCCGATGGACTCAAGCTTGTCAGGATAGCTTTGAAGAGTTGAAGAAAAGATTGACAACCGCCCCAGTGTTAGTATTACCGGACGTGAGCAAGAGTTTTGATATATACTGTGATGCATCAAGACAAGGATTAGGATGTGTGCTCATGCAAGAAGGCCAAGTGGTAGCTTATGCATCGAGGCAACTAAAGAAACATGAGTTGAATTATCCTACACACGACCTTGAACTCGCAGCCGTGGTACACGCCTTGAAGATATGGAGACACTATGTTTTTGGTCACCGATGTGAGATTTATACGGACCACAAGAGTCTCAAGTACATATTTACGCAAACGGATCTGAACCTGAGGCAACGCCGATGGTTGGAGCTCATCAAGGATTATGACGTGGGAATCAACTATCACCCAGGGAAGGCCAACGTAGTGGCCGATGCCTTGAGCCGTAAAGGAGTAAGTCATCAACTCACAGTTCAAGAACTGCCACACGATTTATGTAAGGAGTTTTAACGGTTGAACCTCGGATTCATAAATGAGATGGGAACGATGGAAGTCAACCCAACATTGGAGCAGGAAATACGGGAAGGACAGACAAAGGACAAGGAAATACAAGAAATCAAAGAAAGGACCCAAGAAGGAAAGGAATTCGGATTTGATGAGGACGAACAGGGTACCTTATGGCTTGGAAAGAGGATTGTGGTACCTAATGTTAGGCATATCCGAGAAGCAATATTGAAGGAGGCACATGACACGCCTTACTCAATTCATCCCGGCTGTACAAAGATGTACAAGGACTTAAAGACATGTTATTGGTGGGCCAGCATGAAAAAGGACATAGCCGAATATGTTGCACTTTGTGATGTGTGCCAACGAGTTAAAGCTGAACATCAAAGGCCAGCTGGATTGTTACAACCATTGAAGATCCCGGAGTGGAAGTGGGAAGAGATTGGTATGGACTTTATAGTTGGATTACCGTGAACTCAGTCTGGCTATGATTCAATATGGGTTATTGTGGATCGATTGACAAAATCAGCTCATTTCATTCCTGTCAAGACCACATATACCACCACAAAGCTAGCAGAATTGTATATGGAGCACATTGTGTGCCGACATGGAGTACCGAAGAAGATAGTCTCGGATAGAGGTTCTCAGTTTACCTCCAGATTTTGGCAGAAATTGCATGAAGCAATGGGAACAAGGCTGAACTTTAGTTCGGCGTATCACCCTCAGACAGATGGACAAACCGAGAGGACCAACCAAATTTTGGAAGACATGTTGAGAGCATGTGCTTTAAAGCATAGGAAAAGTTGGGATAAAAGTTTGCCGTATGCTGAATTCTCGTACAACAATAGTTACCAAGCAAGTTTGAAAATGTCACCCTATGAAGCATTATACGGAAGGAAATGTAGGACTCCCTTGTTTTGGAATGAAACCGGAGAGAATCAAGTGTTTGGTCCCGACGTGTTACAAGAAGCTGAAAGGCAAGTCCAGATAATACGGGAAAACTTAAAGGCTGCCCAGTCTCGACAGAAAGGTTATGCTGATAATAGGCGAAGGAGTTTGACCTTTGAAGTTGGAGATTTTGTATACCTCAAAGTGTCACCTATCAGAGGTCAACGACGATTTAACGTCAAGGGAAAACTCGCACCGCGTTACATCGGACCATTTAAGATTCTGGACAAGCGAGGAGAGGTAGCTTATCGACTTGAGCTGCCGACGTATCTCTCCGATGTACACGACGTATTTCACGTCTCTCAACTCAAGAAGTGTCTCAGGGTACCGGAAGAACAAGTGCCGATGGACGAGTTAGAACTTCAGGAGGATTTGTCCTATGTCGAGCAACCTATCAAAATTTTGGATGTGAAGGAAAGAGTCACGAGAAATAAGAGGATCCGTTGGTGCAAAGTGCAATGGAAACACCATACGGAAGCCGAAGCTACATGGGAACGTGAAGAAGACCTGAAGGCAGAATTCCCTCATCTTTTCTCCACGCTGTCGAATCTCGAGGGCGAGATTCACTTTAAAGGGGGTAGGTTTGTAACACCCTAAATTTTCGCATCATGCATTGCATATATGGTCATGCATTAAGCACTAGTAGAATGAAAGAATAAAACATATGCATATACAAATACGTATGGCAAAGGAAGAAAAGAAACCAGTAATTATAGCGTAAAACATATATTAGGGAATAAATATAAAATAATAATAATATATATATATAAGAAACATATATATATAAATAAATTATATATAATAAATAAATATATATATAAATAATAAATATGTAAAATAAAAAAAAAGTATAATAGAAAAAAAAAATAAAAAAAATATATAACATTAATAATAGATAAAAGAAATAATAAATAAAATATAAGTAATAAAATATATTATAATATATATATAAAAAAAAAGCAAGCAGCCGCCGGCCAGCGGCCGAGCCGCAGCCGGCCACGCCCGCGCGAGCGAGCGCGCCCGCCCGACACCCGCCGCCCGCGTGGCCCCCACCGCCGCACCGCCTGCCGAGCGCAGCGCGCGCTGCGCCGCCCGGCCGGGCCCCGCCTGCGCCCCCTGACGCGCCGCCCGCCTGCCAGCCCGGCCGCGTGCCCCTGCCGCGCGCAGTGCGGGCCCCGCCCCGGTCCCCTCCCCCCTGCCTCGGTCTCCCCCCCCGACGCGATTTTCCCTACGCGCGCGATTCCCGCCCGCACCGCGGTCTCCCGCGCCGTAACGCCTCACAATTTTTTCCCGAATACGAGTCCATCCCTTTAACCGCTTCCGTTTCTACCGGTGACGCACCCTAGTGCCGCCCCTATAAATAGGACCCAGGCCTAGGCCCTTTTTCCCCACGAACCAGCAGCCGCCAGCAAGGAGGAAAAGTCGCCAGACCCAGCCGCCGTTTCCAGAGAAGAAAGGCCGCCGGGAACAGAGAAACAGAGGCGCCCAGGGAAGAAAAAAAAGAGAAAAAGAAGGGGAAGAAGAGGGAGAAAATGAGGAGGACACCACCGTTCGCCGGAGATCGTCGCCGACACCGCGCCGCCGCCGTCGTGCCGCCGAAGGACTGCTGCACCGTCTATTTCGTCTACGCCTCGCATTTATTCCGCGACCGTCACGCCGTCAGATCTACGGTAGAGTTCGTTCCCGATGCGAATTTTTGCGACCGTATTGAATCTAGTAGGCGTAAATTAAATTTAGTTGCACCATGATTTTATTTTCAGCAGCATTAATCCACCCTAAAATCCCCGTAAACCCTTATGAACACGTATGAACTAGTCACATCTAATTAATAAATGACCGTAGTAAATTAATTATTAAATTGTGCATGCATACATGTCATTGCATGTTGATTATTTTGTGTGCATTATGTTGAATTGTACATGTTTTCTTGTATGTATGATCACGCGTAGAGGAACGTGCTCAAGAGGTCGCATACGAGGATTTCCAAACCCAAGACTTCGAAGCGCTTGAGCAACCCCATCCGCCGGAGCAAGGCAAGTGTCCTTGAAGCATATTGATCCTATTTTAAATTAAATGTTTTGTTTGCGAACTTGCATGCTTGTGTCAAATTGATGGGAACCCTATGGTAGGAAGTTTACTAGTTTTGTTTGACCACCCTTGTCACCTGGAATTATGGTAGAGAGTCGGGAAGGGTTTTTACCTTTTCGCTTCGCTTAATTAATTGGGATGGTAAACAACACTACACATTTAATTATGCATCAATGATATTCTGGTTAATGAGAACTGGTCAATACGATGGGTGATCTAAGCAAGCATGGTTATGTGGATGGGTTGGTCGTTATGGTGGTTTGCTTGCCTTAGATCTAAGGACCGGTTCATGCGAGAATATGCCAGGTCAACAGTGCCACCACAAGGCCAAGTATGGGTGCGGCGTAGCTGAATAATTAGGAGCGCTGCTAGTATTGTATGGACCATTGGATGGCGCGGGGAATGGGAGTCGAGGAGGACTGCCCTGGGATCCGCATGGCACACGAGGGGACCCGTGGGTGGGAGAATAGAGGTTCAAGCCTGCCGGTGAAACCTTAGTGGGGCCGTACATACTAGTAGTCCCTTTTGAAAGGCTATTGTGTGATCTCTTGGCCACACACCTACGGAAGTGTGAGATGGCACAATGGAGGTTTCTTAGTCATCGAAAGGTGATAAAATCACAAACATGTGGGTAAAGTGGTACAACCTCTGCAGAGTGTTAAAAACTATCATGATAGCCGTGCTCCCGGTTATGAGCGCCTGGATGACCTACATGATTAGAGTTGGAAATTGGGATTTGGGATGGTTATGGTTTGGTAAGGGTTATGGTCGGGTAATGGTTATGACATTGATTATGGTTTAAGGGTTATGATCATGGTTACGAAATTGAGTTATAGTAATTGGACATGGACAATGGTAATGTTGGTAATAATTGGATAATGTTCATACTTTGTTAATATGATGGGATTTATTTCACATAGACATAGTATAATGCTTTTCAAATGTTTTACTGTACTTTTCAGCACTTAGCCATTATTATTGTCGTCATTTGAATTAGCCACATGTCATACTTTCCACACTTGCTGAGTACGACATGTACTCACCCTTGCAATCCCCCCCAACAGCTACTGGAGACAATTGGGAGTACCCTGAGGATCACGAGGAGTACTAGGTTGCGTACCGCCGTCAATTGCCTGTGGATTGGAGTCGTGCTGTTTAGTTTATTTTCCGCTGCAATTATTTAGAGTTATATTATTAGTGAACTATTGGATCATTGTAATAAAGTACTTATTTATTAGTTAAGACGTGGTTAAATTCTGTTTATCATTTGTGAATCATTCGTGTATGTGTGTTGAACATCCTGGGCACACATATGCGTTACGCTTGGTTCATATTCGGAACCGGGTGTCACAGAGGATGAAGAAGCAAAATGGATTTTCTAGTACTGAGGATAGGTGTGACATGTGGGCCCCACCACTTGATATTATCCCCTTTTCCTTTTTCATTTAAATGATAAACAAACCCTTCAATTTCTGGAATTTTTCAAAGTAGCTAAATAAAATATTAAGACTCCAATGTTGAAATCAGATTTCGATTTAGAGCAATTTGATTTTTAAATAAAGTTTGAATTGGAATTTGAATCTCTCTCTTATGGCTGGAATTGAATTATTTTTTTTTCAAATACTGACGTAGAGCATCACTTACCCAATTAGCTGAACATCACTAATATATTTCTTTTATCAATTCTACAAGTGCAGTTTTGGCTTTGAGTTTTTATTTTTAATTTAAATGGTGATTGAATAAATCTTTATGTGTTGATTCAAATTCACCCAATAATTAGTTATGTAATGATATGAATTATTTTTCTTGGAACTACACTTACCAGTGTAAGGTTGGTTTAAAGTTTTAACAAGTTCCTAGTTTTAACCTCTATTAGTTACTAACATAGTTCATGTGAGATGAAAATTTTATTTAAACTTAAAAAAATTTAATATTGCATTTCCTTTTTCTTGCTCTACTCAAATGCGGGCTTTTACAATCCTTACCCCTTAAAGGAATCTCGTCCCAAGATTCTATCAGATAGAATAACAGAAACGAGTAGGGAACGATCCATAAAAGAGGGTCATTGACTAAGGAAAATGGCAATGCCCTTAAAGACTTGGGTTCTACGAAGTAGTGATTATCTTAAGGCATCTTAGGAAATTCTAAAGTTTGCTTTTGGTGATTCTAGTCTTCAGGTTGATAATCTTGACAAGATGTTCGACATGACAATATCACATCGTAAAACTCTCACGTTGTTACTGAACTCTTATTGCTGTACTCTTACACTGGCATGACAGCTTGTCCTGTCCTAGTCTTGAGTGGAAGAATCATCACTTGTTCTTTACTTCTCTAGGTCACCTTGATAGTTTGAAACTATCTTAGTATTGGTTCTTGGTTGCTTGCTTGGTTTTTGCATAGGTCCTTATAACTTCATGTGGTATTTCCCCTAACGTGAGTTAAGATGGTTTACGAGGTTAAACAACAATCATTAATCTCGTTCGATGTTTAGCCAACCATAGGATCCCTTAGCGGTAGCATAAGAGTAGCAAAGCACTCAACACTCTTATGTGATCAAAACAGCATGAATACTGAAGATATGACGACTACAAGGTTTTTGGATATATCAACATCTTCAAACAATAGAAATAGAAGATGAAGACTCTTCGCGGTGGCATATGAAGATTTACGGATTCAATATCCTCACATGCTCCCAACACATCAAAGAACTCAATCATATGGTAACTACAAGGTTATCCAGGTTACCATATACCAAGTCAAGAACTTATAGGAACTTCAAGGAATTTTACGAGGTTGATAATCAAACGGAACCTTTGCGAGTAATGAAATCATAGATGGTACAAGGTTGATCATCTAACCGGTGATCACACGATGAAGAACGGTATAATTGCAACAATCAAAGCACTTGCACCTAAACAAGTCAAGGACGGAAGTTCAAGTGTCTGTTTAGTTGCAAGAAAGGTTGAGTGATCGATTGCCCAGGTATCACTCAATGAAAAAGAGATCAACCATATAAGAAGTGAAATGAAGATGGTAAAATGATTGTAGTCATTAGACACCTTGGAATAGTCTAAATGGAAGTACATAATCTTGCTCTGAATTTTAGTATTGTCATGCATTTTATCATTCGTACTTCATTAGTAATGATGCTTCATGATGCGCCATATGTTGTATAGTGCAATGAATATGCACATGGTATGGTACAAATGGTTCATATGTATGATGCAAATGGTGCATATGTATGGTCCAAATGGTGCACATGTATGGTTCAAATGGTGCACATGTAGCGTACAATAGCTTTTATAGTTTGAGCAAGACTAAATGAATCACACACACAAAACTCAAGTTTTGTCCGATGATTTGCAAGGCTTGGATACCGTGGTCGTGAAAGACACTCGATGAGTAGCGTTACTTTCATGACTCAACCACAGTTAAAAAATTCATAACAGAACGATTGACAAGGAATATGAGAAATATACCACATTACCTCGACCTTTCGAAAGCTTGTTCATGTACTACTCAACTTGATTGTATCTTCAACTAGGTCTTAGAGGTACCAGTTGACTCGAGGAGTAACTTCAACCAGAGAAAACAACTAACTACTGTCTCTAGTGATGCTTCACTTAATCTTCGCTTCGATATGGCAGGATGAACTGATATCCTTCTTGATTACTATAGTAGAGTTGAAGTCACACTCTTCTAGAGTAACTCAACCTGGTGGTGAAGGTTGAATCCTCTTGAAGTTGTAATCTCAATTGATCGTCTTCTTGTTGACACGACTCGTTATAACCAAGGTTGATGGTTGAACACCACAATTACTTGAGTGCTCGCCTTCCCCCTTAAAGTTTCGAACCAGGATGTCGAAGCGTACTTCAAACAATCCTCATGCGACGACGATATGCAACTCAAGTAATTGCGACCTGCGTTCAACATCACAAGATGTGATGTGGCAAGTCACATAAATAAGGCACAACCATGACCATAAAAAGAATTGGGGTTGGATCGAGTTAAGCACCCGATTTCCATCAGTAAATTATTGAGTCACAACAGATGGTGGTTTCAAAGTTTCTCTAAATGAAGTCGAAGACCATTTACCTAACTAAAACAAAATGTACACACTGATTCAGTTTCGGTTGCAACCAGACCATCCTGTACGCAACTTCAGTTTTGGTTCAGCAAATGTCGAAATCAGATCTTGAGGTGAATAACAAAGTTAAACTAAACTTCAATACCTTTCCAAAAAGTATTGGTTTGCCTCTAGATCATCTCTGGTTTGCAGGTTATGCTATTTTAAAGTTAGCCGATTTTTCTGCACTTTCAGCAGAACCTGCTTAAAAAGTAGCAGTTTTGATCTAAAGTTTTTGGACCGTTTGTTCGAAATCTGTAAATATTCTTATTTACAAAGTTTTATCCAATGTAATAAGATTTCCAGAATGTATTTAGTTGTATGCATATCAGTCCTGGTTCAAAGGATATGAATTTTTGAAGTTTGCTAAAAATTCAGCATTCAGAAGAAATCGGGGGTTCAGTTCAGACTGACCACCTTGCATTCAAACTCGATTTGGGATAGGTAGATGACCGATTCAGATCTGAAGCCAATTACAAAATTTTAGCTGACTCGTGTGACCCTATTGGATGTAAGGTCTGCGAGTCATCGTTCAAATTCTGAAATACACAGATTGCTGTCCAATTTTGTTGATTCCGAACAGTTTCTGCGATTTTCCAAATTTCACCCACTTAGAAAAGGATTCTTGTCTTGAGTTGAATAGAAGACTTATAGAGGACATCCAAGTCTTTCGAAAGAGAATTTACTTGACCTCATAGAATGTTTGGTTGAGGAGATATGTAATTTTAAAGTTCGACTAAGTTCCCAGATTTTTAACTGAAATTTGACAGAACTTCCTTTGTATGTTGCTGATTTTGTCCACAATTTTCAAATAGAGAAACATTGATATTTGCAAAAACAATATGTTGCAAACTTGTTACACACATCCTCAGGATTCCATAAATGTGAATTATGAAGTCTTTTGACGATCCTACTAGAAATTACGATCCAAACAGCAACTAAATACATAATTGTCTAGATTCTGGACTGTTATGACACCTTAAACGATACTTCGATTTATACCTGGTTATTGCGAGTTTTAGCCTTATAGTTGAATAGGAAATTTGTCGGTATCCTGAGTACCGTATACCCCTTGAGATTGCAAAGATCTCAAGGAAAGGTCATCTACTTGATTTGAAGACCTTCGAAGGCCCACATGTTAGACATAACCGGACCCGCTTCCCCAATATGGTTAGTCTCAGGGTCGCCACGTGTACCATCAAACCGGAGCTACCGCCCACAAGAGGGAAGCTCCGGGCTATGTACCATAACGGCACCCCCGGACCTAACCCCAGACCGAGGGAAGCTCCAGAACTGACACGTGTCTGGTGGCACCGGACCTACTTGTTCCTCACAGCATGCTCCGGAGCTGCCACGTGTCCTACCGCTGGATCTTCAGCCTCAAACCTCCGGTAGACTCCACAACGACTCCAAATCTTCAAAGGGGAATCAAGGACTTCAAGACCTGATTAAGTGTCATTAATACTATGTTAATGACACACGATCGGACGACCCTTATTTCCAGTAACAGCGCTGTCAAAGCCCGTAACTCGGTCATTAAGGGTAATTAAGCGCATCAAATGTGTATTAATATTAGTAATCGCCGGGGCCACATGTCGGGCCAGGCCAACTTGTAACGGCCAGTCCTTGTACTATAAAAGGACAGGCCGACGATACATAGGCGGCTCTGGCTCTCTCGGCCCTGCTCGGATCTCTCAGCTCTGATCTGATCTAGTCGGATTGGCTCACACATGCTCTCAACTCACCTGAGTTGAGTTCATACATCCAATACAACACCAACACACCCCGTGGAGTAGGGTATTACGCTCAGGCAGCCCGAACCACGTAAATCCTCGTGTCTCCTGTGTCATTTTACATTTCACCTTCTTGAATCTCCGCACGCCCACACCGAACTTCAAACTTCGCAAACACTTTAGTGGTGTCGGGAGATCTGCCGGATCAAAACCACCGACAGTTGGCGCGCCAGGTAGGGGCGCCTGAGATTTCAAGAATGGTGAACACAGCTGCTGAATCATCCAATGGTCATCCCGCTGTGCAAGCTGCTGGGGGCAATCCCTCCAATATGCAGCCACCTGCAGGAACCTCAGTTCAAGTAGGAGTCACACTTCCACCACTGCCGCCTCCACCCGCAAATCAAGCTGGGCAACGCGATGGTGCACCGGCGTCAATCACTGCGTCGGCGAATCATGACAACCCGGAACACGCGCTCCATGCAGCACGTGCTCTTCTTCAGCGCCCACCACCTCCAGATGCATCCTGGGATGAAATGAAGCAGTGGAGGGCCGATGTGGAACACTTGGTTGCAGCAGCAGCTGACCGCATCAGTAACCAGGGTCCTCCTCCTTCAGGACGGGCCCCGTCACAGCGACGGACCTTGTCTGGCAGACTTGGTCCACACGTTTCCAACAACAGGAGACGTGCTGCGTCACAGCAAGTGATGTTGTTGCCCTCCGGGGCGCGACACACTCACACGGTATCAAGGCTTTCAACTCATGACCTCCGGGCGGAGCTTGATCGCCGATACCATCAACAAGACAGCCGAGTCCATATCGATCGTGCTCGTGAAAGACGAGAAGCTCAGGACATTCCTGCTCCTGAAGGAGTAGGAGGAGGATGCTCAGCCCTGGACATGCATCTACGTATGGTCAGGTGGCCACAGAAATTCCGGCCTCACCCGCTGGAGAAGTTTGACGAGATCGTTAATCCTGTCGAATTTCTTCAGATTTACTCCACTGCAATCCTGGCAGCTGGAGGAAATGAGGCCCTAATGGCCAACTATTTTCTAGTGGCTTTAACTGGGACTGCCTGGTCCTGGTTTATGAGCCTTCCACCCAACTCCATCAACAGTTGGGAGGAGTTGTGCCGGCAGTTTACCGCCAACTTCGGGAGTTCATACACCCGACCAGGCACCGAACTGGACCTTTTTGCAGTCATGCAAAAAGGGGGGAATCCCTGCAATCATTCATCCAGAGATTCTCTCAGGTACGAAACACTATCCCTTCTATCTCTAGCGCTTCTGTCATTGTGGCATTTAGACAGGGCATACGAGATAAGAACATGTTGGAGAAACTGGCGATCAAGGAGATCACCAGTGTCACGGAACTCTTTAGCTTGGCTGACAAATGTGCCAGAGCTGCGGAGGGCCGTGAAATGCACTCCAAACCAACTCCGGAGGATCACAAGAAATCCTCCAAAGGAGAAGCCACCACTTCCGGGAGTGGCAAAAAGAAGAAAAAGACAACCGGCAAGGAGAAGCCGTCGGCCGGCGCATCTAATGCTGCAGCTGCCGCAACTCCAGGTGGCCGAGGGCCACGCCCCGAGAAGCGACCTCGACCGTCTTCTGAAGACAGTGGCAAACACAAGGTGTGGTGTTCAATTCATAAGACGGACAGCCGCAATTTGGAAGACTGTCGGGAGGTCCAAAACCTTGCCGAGCGCTACAACAATCGCCGGGAAGAAGTTCCTTTCCGACAGATGGAAGGAAAACAAAAAGTTGACGAAGCTCCGGCTGAAGAGGAGTTAGGTTTTCAGGATTCTAAAAAGGTCCTGAAGGCCGTCTACACCTCCGTCGACGACGATTCTGACGTCTCTGACAACGAGCGTCGGAAGACCATGAACACCATTTTTGGTGGATCATGGGACATCAACTCCCGCCGCGTCCTCAAGACAATGCGTCGGGACAAGGCCGCTGTAGCTCCTACAGCCAAGGCAGAGCCTCGTCGGAAGTGGATGGACACAGCCATCACTTTTGATGCTTCGGACTGCCCTTGAAGCAAGGTTGGAGCAGGCCAGTTACCTTTGATGGTATCTCCTACCATCAATAACATTCAGCTCCACCATGTTATGGTAGACGGAGGTTCGGGGCTGAACCTCATAAGCTTCGAAGCTTTTACCAAGCTTCAGCTTCGACCTTTGGATCTTCATCCCTCCCGACATTTCTTCGGAGTAGGTCCGGGAGCCATTACCCCACTCGGTGCTATTACCCTCCCCGTTACCTTCGGGACCCGGGAGAAGTATCGCACTGAGAAGTTGGTCTTTGACGTTGCTCAGATCAACTTACCTTTAAATGCTATCTTGGGTAGGCCTGCCTTGTACAAATTCATGGCAGCTGCTCATTATGGCTACCTAGTGTTAAAGATGCTAACACCAGTAGGCGTTCTCCGGATCCGTGTGGGGACCAGAGTCCACACATCCGAGGGTCTCATTGGGCGGTGTCGTGCGATGCGGCACCAAACAACACACATAAAAAGGATACCAAAACATATAAAGTTTTCATTTTATAATTAGAAGAGTTTACAAAAGAGTGTACCACAGAAGTACACACACAGCGGAAAATCCATACTCATAATCTCACCTAACTAAGCAGGAGAGAAGACGTCCATGCCCTAGGACGATTCTCACTAGCAACAAGAAGGACATTCAGCAGCGGCGTGGTTCACATGAGATTTATCTCGACACCTCGAGTCTCATGTACAACCTGAACAGCAGAAATAAAACTAATACCTGCAAAAATTGTTAAAGCGCAAACGTGAGCATAAGGCTTAGTAAGACTTAACCGTCTCACTAGACATATGCAGGGTGAATACTAACATATGTAAGAGATAGCATAAATAGACTCGCCTACATGTGGGTCCTTATAATCATGTTTTAAGTAGCAAATGACATTCCCCAAGCACGGCACATCATGGGCTCCACAATCAAACAAGAAACACTTTACCGATGATATGACATGCTCAGAGCACATAATGCTATTACAGCTAAAGTATGGGGAAATTGTAAACTTTTAATTGTACTATCTCTAAATCATGCAAGGTTGCAAAGTAATTATAATTCAATACAATATGATTTTCTGGCTTCTTTAGTATTTACTACGTCACGACGCAGTGAACAAGTAGTACTCTATTACCGCGAGGGACGGTGATTGCAATCAGGACACACCCGGACAACACGACACATATGCACTTTCGGAAATGCCAGCAAGTACTTCACGCAGTACCTACGTAGCACTTCAGTACTAGTCGTATATGGTAACCTTTCGCGAGAAACTAAAATGCCGAACCGGTCGATCCGTCACGGGCAGGAGGTCCCTGGGTGGGGCGTACTCTGACGTGCCCACCAGCGGATTTACACCTTGCTGCCCTCAACCCACACCTATAAAACGGAACGATATGCCTCGACACCCAAGTGACCAAGCTACGTCAGTTTATTGGATTCCATATGTACATTATGTTGCCGGTACAAGTCAAGCTTGTCTGAAGGGGCCGCATACAGACGGGCCTTAATTGACACAGGCAGGGCTATACGACCGAGACTCAATTCTCGCCGCTTCCTATCCATTCCCTGCCCGGTCTCCATTTCATTATATTATGCCATTTTCTATCTAACCAATCCTGTGAGATATGTCCTACATCTCTCACGAGTAGATTCCAACTACTCGACTTCTACCGGATTTCCTATGCATTAGCAAAGCAGTTACTACAGGTCAAACTGTAACTCGTTCCAACCAATCCCTTGGATTTTTGTTCATGCATGTGGAGAGTCAATCATCCTATACGTAATGCACAATTCATAGACTACTCATCATAGTGATAAAGTAAAATTTTATAAACGACTTAAATGCAAACTGGGGCTTGCCTTAGTTTGCGACTCGAATAAATGTCAGTTGTTAGGGCTTGGTCTTCCTCCGGAGAACCTGCCATGGACTTCAGTAGAAACACCTTGGCCTTCTCCTCCAAGCGAAGTTTCTTGTCGATCACCTATCAACACGTTCCTATCGACATGATATGCATATAAGTAATTAAGTAATTTAAGAATAGACTCCACGGGGTTATGTAAACTCTAAAAATGAGGAGTTCGACTAGAAAGGACAGATATGCCTCTGTTGTGTGGATGAACAAAGGATGGAGTCAACGTAAGCACACATTGCAACTTGGCACTCAACACTTGATGCTATGCCACTCAAGGATGATAAAGCTAAATGGTGTGGAAGTGTTGGACTGGTAGTGTAAGGATGACCTAAGTGTCAAGGTGACATCGAAAGCTTGCGTATGAGTGGAGTGTACAAGACGAAGGTCGTGACTTAACAGTCGACCAAAGAAGTTGTTCTAACTCGTAAAGGAGTAAAGCTAGTCATAGCTGAGAAGTGTTGTCGCGGGGTTCAAGAATAGGAGGAATCAAGGTGGAACCCTAGCGATACTTGGGAGTGGAGTGAGATCGACATTGCTTGGACTCAAAGAGTCATAACAAGCCCTGTTAATCTGATGTGAGGACCAAGACAACATTGAAATGACTTTTAGGTAAAGTAGTTTCTACGGCAAGCTTCCCGAGCATCGTTCAAGTGTTTATATGACACTATTGTAGTGTCCTTTGCAAGATTGTCCAGATGAGCTCGGTGAACTCCTGGAACTCGAACATGATGTGAGACCTTGTCGTGACGGTCATGCTTTGCCATCACAAGAAGATCGGATTATTGAGGTCCACATCGACCCAGACACGTCAATGGGGTGAGCGGAATCCCGAACACCACCTTGTGAGTCTTAAGGCTAGTGATGTCGACTCGGTTGTTGATAAATGACTTGACGAACCTGTCGTCGATGAAGTAGTACACCAAGTTAACCAATCCTGTGATCGGTTAGGGAACATCCTCGACACAACCAAGGAACTCTTATCCAAGGTTCCCCTTGGTTTAGTTCTCCTTGTTGGTCGCAACGTTCTTGCATCCTCTACCTCAGGTCATCGGTGATCACCGACACACATGGTTTGACCTAGAAGGCATTTCATCGAGCACCCTGGCTGCACCCAGGACTCGACGAGTCTCGCCTCGACTAAACCCTAATTTGGCTAAACGACTATTGACCATTGTGTCATGGTTGTGTTCCAGCATCATGTACGTTACAGGCATCCTTCCTCTTGATGCCAGGGCACGATGACGGCTCGGAATGTCACGACGACGTCATGTGGTCAACGACGTCGACGCGGCTCATGGTGGAGCATCACGAGCACGCACGGACAGGCCAACGTGATACAAACGACAAAAGAGGTCAACTTAGGGATTTCTATTGGAATGATATCATGCGGAAAGTGGATGTACGACTTGACGACACATGAGTACCCTTAGCGATCACGACGATCGGACGTCGGTGATGTCAAGCAAGGTATTTCAGGGCAAGGCTCACCTTGTAGGCATTTCGCGGAACATCTTGGGTGTGTACTTGATTTCCGTCGTTTCATCACCCTTCAAAAAGCATCTTGGCACATATCTCGGTCGACTTCCACCCCACAACAGACCTGCATCCAAGACTAGCATGGAACATCAATACATCTAGTTTATTCCTTGTAAACATTTCATCAAACAGGTTGACTACAACATTGATCTGACCAAGCTTTGCATAGATTAGAGTTAACCTTGGATCAATTTTCGATGCTGGTGTGTCAACGACGTGTTCCTGCGTTTCGTTCATCACACCCATTACTCACCTTGCTTCCAGGACATAGCCACGACGCGGAACGCGGACATGGCGTCATGGTACTTGCGGTCGGCCCAGAAAGGCGCAGCCAGCGGGGACATGGCGGAAGCTTGGCATGGCCTCGGCGCACAGCAAGCGGGAACCGTTGGGGCACCGACGTGCAGCTACTTGGGCGAAGCGCGGGCAAGGCGCATGCAAGCAAACTGTGTGGCTGTGGGGCGCCGGCGGTGGGCGGCATGGAGCAACAAGCAGCAGATACGCGAGCAGCAGCGAGGGCGACGTTGTTGCATTTGGCCGGAGCAGAGATGCAGGGGTGTGGCGAGCAGACGGCTGGCGTGGGGAGATGCCGCGGCGGCTGGGAGGTGAGGCACGGGAGCGCTCAGCGCTGCGGTCGGGCAAGCGCGATGCGGCCAGCGGGGCACAACGCGGTTGCAGGTGGGCGCGCACCGGCGGCCGGCGTGGAGGTGGTGGAGCGCAGCCAGGAGCATGGGTCGGTGGCGCTAGGGCAGCTGGGCGCTCGGTCACAGCGCGGTGAAACGCGCGAGTAGGGACGCTGGACGGCGAGGTGCTGGGGCGACGCGCGGCGTTGGCAGCGCCGTGGGCGGCCGGGCACCAGGGAGGTGCGGCGACGGGGCTGCAGGCGGCGTGCAGAGGCCGGGAACGGCGCGGCCGGTGTTGGGCGCTGGAGGCGGCCGCCGGGGAGGCAGGGCGAGCGGCGTGGCGGTCGGGCGAGCAGAGCTCAAGACGTGCGACTCCGGGTGCGGGGCGCAGCAGCGCGGGGATGGCCCGGAGGCAGCCAGCGAGGGAGGCGCGCCGGCGTGAGCGGAGACAGAGGCGCGGGCGGGGTAGATAAGGACCGACGTTTCCCTCTCCGTGGCACACGCAGTGCGCCTGCGTGGAGGCAGGGGAGGAGGTGCCGACCTGACTGGTGGGGACCACCTGTGGGACCCACCTCCCTCACCCTTCTTCCAAATTTCAAATAGGGCTAACAAATGTGCTTCAAAAATATTAAATTTTGGCTCAATGACCAAATAAAATGTGGAGAATTTTATGGTGCAATCAGATTTCAAAACTGAGCAAGTTGAATTTTGAACTCAGATTTGAATTTGAATTCAAGTGGTGATACTTGACTCAAGGAAATAAATAGTAGATTAGGTTCAAAAATCATGAAACTTTGAAGTTAACCTTTTTGAACCATAAGGGACCTCAAGAAAAATTTGGAGTTGATTTGGACAAGGTTGAGCACAAAGTTTAAATTTGAAGTCGACGTTGATTAAACTCTCAGTACGTGTCCAATAAATGGATAACGTGCTTCAAAAATTCTGAAACTTTACAGAAAGTCTATTTGGAATATTAGAAGGTCATGGAAAAATTTACGGCCTGAGATTTGAATATTTTTGGATGTCCCATTTTAGGGTTGGAATAATTCCTTTTTCTTTCTCTGTATTTTGTTTTCTTTTCTCCTTTAATTTTTCATTGAAAATGTGAATACTTGGAAATTTAGGATTTTACTCCTTAAGTTCCAAATACATTAGCAACCATGTTCTATATGTAAAATTTTAACAAGTTTGTATTTTTAGTGAACATGGGTTAACTCATAGGGTTCATGTGAGTTTGGATTTCCAAGTCCATTTTTAGAATTTTTAAGTTTGCATTTGTGCGTTTTTGTTCTTCCAAAAAGCGGGCTTTTACAATCCTTCCCCCTTAAAGGAATCTCGTCCCGAGATTCTAACAAGTAGAATAACAGAAACGATGAGGGAACGATCCGTAAAAGAGGGTCATTGACTAAGGAAAATGGCAATGCCCTTAAAGACTTGGGTTCTACGAAATAGTGATTATCTTCAGGCATCTTCCAAATTTTGTTTCATGTGATTCCAGTCTTTAGGTTGATAACCTTGACAGGAGGCTCGACATGACAATATCACATCGTAAAACTTGGATCTTAAAAAGTTATGTTGAGGTGTTGAGGTCTTCTTCTTTCCGTCAAAATGAAGTAACTTTCTTTATTGAGGAGGTACTTAGAGTTCTATGATAGTTAAGCGTCCTTAATTCTGGATGTTTCTCTTATGAAGACTTTTCTGCTTTGGTTTTCTAGCCGAAGCAATGCCATCAGGCAGTACAAGTCAAAGAGTTCCAAAGTTTGGTAATCAATAATAACCTCGCGAATAGAAAGATTTTAAGGTTCTAGCGAGGTCGAGAAGTCCATAGGAAGCTCCTCGCAACTAGAAACAATCAGTTTCCAGGACTCAAGTTGATTTGAGTTTCAACGAGTCAAGGACAAAGGCTCAACTGTGTTTTGGTCACAAGGTGTTACATGGTTTCCCTTGTGCCACTTAAGATAATGAAACAAGTCGAAGGCGTTGCGAATGATAAAGTTGATCACAACTCAAAATTGTGAGACACAACGTAGGTATTTGAATGGGGTCATATATTCTTGCTCAATACTCATTGGCAATTACGTTTCATGATGCATCACAAGTGGAATAATGTTATGCATTAATGATGCAATGTTGGCCAGCTAGAAATGTAGACGGTATGATGCATTCATTATTATGCTTTGAGCAAAAATAGGTAAGACAATCCAAACACAGTCAGAAGTATCCCAAATACAAGAGGATTGAATAAACTTGGTCATGAAAGGCGCTAGACAAGACTTGCTACTTTCATATCTCGACCAAGTTCGATGGTTTCAAGGTAAAAGTATTAGCAAGGAATGGTGAGGTTCATCTTAAGGCAACGGAGTGTACAAAATGGAACAAAGTGATTGAACTTCTTGTTGATCGGAAGTTCCCTAAAGCTTGTTAATCACAACTTACAGGTAGTTGTGGTTCCTTAACAAAGGGTTAGGTTTTTCATCACGTAGGATTCCTAAGGTAGTATGTCTAACCTTTAAAAGGTGCGGTAGGGTTGCCTTCAGAAGTTGCAAAGAGAGTAACCTTTGAAGACTAAGGTTCTCATCACTTTCGTAGGTTACACTAAGTGGTTGACAAGGTACTGTGCTAGGCACGACCTTGGTTAGTGATCCACGTTCTTGCTAAAGAATTTCCAGCTCATACTACTCACCTATGGCTTCTCGTCTCAGAGACTGAAACAAAGGAGTGGTTTAGCGTGAAGAATCAACTGACTTCTTTAACTCAATGATCGAGTTCCACAAGAAACGGGGTTCGAGGTGATCCATTACTTAAGCTTCTCATTGACTCCATGAGTCAATGCTGTACTCGGTCCTACTTACTTGAGCATTGCTTCCAGCACGTTGGTTCGGTGTCGATGTACCTTGGTATGACACCTAGGTGAACGTAACACTTCGATTACTAGATGAACTCCTTCCCCCTTAAAATTGTAGCTAGGTGAGCAAGAAACTTACTCCAAGCAATCTTTATGGGGAGGGTTGTCCAACTAAGGGAAGTGTCATACTTGCTCAATGCATAAATAAAGTGTGAGGTCCAAGGTTGCATAGTTAAAATACTAGCATGTGCATCCGAGTAAAAGGGATTTGCCTTAGTGTAATACTCAATTCTAATGGCAAATATTGTTGGGTCGCAACACCTGGGATGTTATGAAACTCCTCGAGTTGAACTCGAGAACCAAATCCATAATCACCCTAAAGGGTCATCAACCGATTAAATCCTGGTGGAGGATGAACAGCTTGGACGCAACTTCGATTTTGACCAAGTAAATGGCAAAATAAGATCTTGAGGTGAACATCAAAGTTAAAGTACACTTCAATACCTTTCCAAAAAGTATTTTTTTGTCTCTATATCATCTCTGGTTTGCAAGTTATGCAATTTTTAAAGTTAACAGAATTTTCTGCACTTTCAGCAGAACCTGCTTAAAAAGTACCAGTTTTGATCTACAGTTTCCAGACTGTTCCATTAGAAACCTGGAAATATTCTTATTAACAAAGTTGTATCCAAGGTAATAATCTTTCCAGAATGTACTTACTTGTCTTCATATCAGTCCTGGTTTAAGAGGTATGCATTTTTAAAGTTCGCTGAAATTTCAGCATTCAGACATTTATATTCAGTTCAGATTGACCACATTGTGTTCAAACTTGATTTGGAAAAAGTAGACGACAGATTCAGGTCTGGAGCCCATTACAAAAATTGTATCTGACTCACTAACCTTTCCAACGGTTACTCGCGCGACACCATTGGATGCAAAATCTGCTAGTTATGGGTCAAATTCAGAGGTGTACAGATTGCTGTCCAGTTTGGGTATGCCTGGACAGTCTCTGCGATTATCCAAAATTTCACACACTTAAGAAAATATTTTGGTCTTGAGCTGAATAGATAACTTGTAGAGGACTTCCAAAAATTTCTAAGGAGTACTTACTTTTCCTCGTAGCACTTCTGGTTGAGAAGATATGGCATTTGCAAGTTGACAGTTTTTCTGAAAATTTGGACAGCATCTCCTTTGTTTAAGGCTGATTTTGTCCACAATTTTCAGATATACAAACATCAATATTTGCAATAGTAATACATAGAAAACTTGTTTCATACATTCTCAGGATCCCAGAAATGTAAAATACGAAGCCATTCGATAAGTCTACTAGGAATTATAATCGAAACAGTAACTGAATAGGTAATGGTCTACATTCTGAACTGTTTCGACACCTTAAACGATACTTCAATTTAGACTTGGTCATTGCGAGTTTTAGCCTTTGTGTTGAATATGAAGTTGATAGAGGACTCTTTAAGCTTTCCATACATGTATAAACATGCATAGCTTGCATTTCTAGTTTACGAGTTATGGCCGTTTAAAGTTCAGAATTTTTCTGACTGTTTCAGATAGCACCTATATACATGTACTATCTTCAACTCCAGTTTTTAATTAGTTTAAACTGAATTTGAGGTAACATTGAATAACAAAGTTGTAGAATATCTCTTCCCCTTTCCAAAAATGTATCATGATGGAATAGAAGAGCTTTCTACAAGGAAATATGACAAAAGGTCAGATACTGTCTTGTACAGTTTCAGAACAGCAGCTGCAGTGGTTATGGTGCATTTTCATCACCATACAAAAGTCTTTTGGCTTGGAGGTCAATAGAAAACATAAAGAAGACTTCAAAAGCTTTCCAAAAAGTATTCAATTGCATTCATAGCCCTTCAGGTTGAAGATATATGAAATTTCAAAGTCAGGTCAATTCTGTTCGAAAAGAGAACTCACCGGCTTTGAAACACAAGAATTTGGAAACAAACTCAAATTTTGAAACTTAGCTCAAAACTCAAGTCCGATAGAACTTGATTCAAAACTAATCATTTTCTTTGGAACCAAATGAAATCTTAAAAGAGACTCGACGACCTTCTTATCCATAGGATATCACTATGGATCTTCATGCTTAACCAAAATCTTACTCCGGCGAAGTCGAGCTAAACTCTCGCCAAGATCAAAGGACTTTGGTTCACCTACTCTTGAAGAGAAACATTTTACCTTGTCCATAAGATATCAGCAACTGATACTTGTACTTAATATGAATATGAAGCCATTTCTTTCGTGGGGGATGATCAAAGTATCAAGTGGGATACTGACGGTACTACGTGTCTTACCAAAGGAAAAGTCTAACCCGGTATACCCGGATACGTCTATAGGTGGTTGTAATACCGATCAATCGCAAACGTATGCTACATGGGTCGCTAACGGAATTAGTGTACCTGCAGAAGACAAACAGTCCCCTTTCACACCTTCACACCTCAAGGGCGGCACGGGGAAACACGACAGGCAGTCACAATAATACATATGAAAGTAAATGCATACGACTCTGGTGTGAGTCGCCCTCGAGCAAAGTCATGTCTCGAGGTACATGGCTGTAAATACGTCTGTATAGCAAAGACTACCGCACGAACCGGCTTATACACGCTCGGGCATACGTGTTTCGCATGATCCCATAGAACATGAATAGTTCTAGAGATACACACTATCGGGTTATACACCACCCGATGGGGGCTCCCACTAATTTTGTGTCACGCTGGGGTACCGTGTGTCATATGTTCTCAGAAACATGGAAAGTTTCAGAGACTCATATTAACTTTTCGTGCTAAGCCACGGAAATTTCACATACCATATCTCGTATGCAGAGTTTACCGAGATTGATCCGCTCTCGGCGGCGTACCTTACCTCTTACCTTGGAGACGGAGCGTCGTTACAGAATAATATAACAAGTTAGTTCACCACCTTTATAACTTATACTAGTAATAGTCCTTAATGGGCATATACCTAATCCTCACTCGACTACTTCGGAGTTTTTGAAAATAGGCTCTTTTCGGGTGTGCTTATTCCCAATGAAGCTCTGATACCATGTCTGTGGGGATCGGAGTCCACACATCCGAGGGTCTCATTGGGCGGTGTTGTGCGATGCGGCACCTAACATCACACACAAAAAGAATAGCAAAACATATAAAGTTTTCATTTTATAATAAGAAGAGTTTAAAAAAGAGTGTACCACAGAAGTACACACACAGAGGAAAATCCATACTCATAATCTCACCTAACTAAGCAGGAGAGAAGACGTCCATGCCCTAGGACGATTCTCACTAGCAACAAGAAGAACATTCAGCAGCGGAGTGGTTCACATGAGATTTATCTCGACACCTCGAGTCTCATGTACAACCTGAACAGTAGAAATAAAACTAATACCTGCAAAAATCGTTAAAGCGCAAACGTGAGCATAAGGCTCAGCAAGACTTAACCGTCTCACTAGACATATGCAGGGTGAATACTAACATAGGTAAGGGATAGCATAAATAGACTCGCCTACAAGTGGGTCCTTATAATCATGTTTTAAGTAGAAAATGACATTCCCCAAGCACGGCACATCATGGGCTCCATAATCAAACAAGAAACGCTTTACCGATGATATGACATGCTCATAGCACATAATGCTATTACAGCTAAAGTATGGGGAAATTGTAAACTTTTAATTGTACTATCTCTAAATCATGCAAGGTTGCAAAGTAATTATAATTCAATAAAATATGATTTTATGGATTCTTTAGTATTTACTACGTCACGACGCAGTGAACAAGTGGTACTCTATTACCGTGAGGGACGGTGATTGCAATCAGGACACACCCAGACAACATGACACATACGCACTTTCGGAAATGCCAGCGAGTACTTCGCGCAGTACCCACGTAGCACTTCAGTACTAGTCGTATATGGCAACCTTTCGCGAGACACTCAAATTCCGAACCGGTCGATCCGTCACGGGCAGGAGGTCCCTGCATGGGGTGTACTCTAACGTGCCCACTAGCGGATTTACACCTTGCTGCCCTCAACCCACACCTATAAAACGGAAAGGTATGCCTCGACACCCAAGTGACCAAGCTACATCAGTTTATTGGATTCCATATGTCCATTATGTTGCCGGTACAAGTCAAGCTTGTCCGAAGGGGCCGCATACAGACGGGCCTTAATCAACACAGGCAGGGCTATGCGACCGAGACTCAATTCTCGCCACTTCCTATCCATTCCCTGCCTGGTCTCCATTTCATTATATTATGCCATTTTCTATCTAACCAATCCTGTGAGATATGTCCTACATCTCTCGCGAGTAGATTCCAACTACTCGACGTCTACCGGATTTCCTATGCATTAGCAAAGTAGTTACTACAGGTCAAACTGTAACTCGTTCCAACCAATCCCTTGGATTTTTGGTCATGCATGTGGAGTGTCAATCATCCTATACGTAATGCACAATTCGTAGACTACTCATCATAGTGATAAAGTAAAATTTTATAAATGACTTAAATGCAAACCGGGGCTTGCCTTAGTTTGCGACTCAAATAAATGTCAGTTGTTAGGGCTTGGTCTTCATCCGGAGAACCTGCCGTGGACTTCAGTGGAAACACCTTGGCCTTCTCCTCCAAGCGAAGTTTCTTGTCGATCACCTATCAGCACGTTCCTATCGACATGATATGCATATAAGTAATTAAGTAATTTAAGAATAAACTCCACAGGGTTGTGTAAACTCTATGAATGAGGAGTTCGACTAGGAAGGACAGATATGCCTTTGTTGTGTGGATGAACAAAGGATGGAGTCAAGTGGTCATAGTAGTATCGAGATGTGAATTGAAAGGTGCAACGTAAGCACACATTGCAACTTGGCACTCAACACTCGATGCTATGCCACTCAAGGATGATAAAGTTGAATGGTGTGGAAGTGTTGGACTGGTAGTGTAAGGATGACCTAAGTGTCAAGGTGACATCGAAAGCTTGCATATGAGTGGAGTGTACAAGACGAAGGTCGTGACTTAACAGTCGACCAAAGAAGTTGTTCTAACTCGTAAAGGAGTAAAGCTAGTCATAACTGAGAAGTGTTGTCGCGGGGTTCAAGAATAGGAGGAATCAAGGTGGAACCCTAGCGATACTTGGGAGTGGAGTGAGATCGACATTGCTTGGACTCAAAGAGTCATAACAAGCCCTGCTAATCTGATGTGAGGACCAAGACAACATTTAAATGACTTTTAGGTAAAGTAGTTTCTACGGCAAGCTTCTCGAGCACCGTTCAAGTGCTTATATGACACTATTGCAGTGTCCTTTGCAAGATTGTCCAGATGAGCTCGGTGAACTCCTGGAACTCGAACACGATGGAGACCTTGTCATGATGGTCATTCTTTGCCATCACAAGAAGATCGGATTAGTGAGGTCCACATCGACCTGGACTCCTCAACGGGGAGAGCAGAATCCCGAACACCACCTTGTGAGTCTTAAGGCTAGTGATGTCGACTCAGTTGTTTATAAATGACTTGACAAACCTGTCATCGATGAAGTAGTACACCAAGTTAACCAATCCTGTGATCGGTTAGGGAACATCCTCGACACAACCAAGGAACTCTTATCCATGGTTCCCCTTGGTTTAGTTCTCCTTGTTGGTCGCAACGTTCTTGCATCCTCTACCCCAGGTGATCGGTGATCACCGAAACACCTGGTTTGACCTAGAAGGCATTTCATCGAGCACCCTGGCTACACCCAGGACTCGACGAGTCTCGCCTCGACTAAACCCTAATTTGGCTAAACGACTGTCGACCATTGTGTCGTGGTTATGTTCCAGCATCATGTACGTTACATGCATCCTTCCTCTCGATTCCAGGGCACGATGACGACTCGAAATGTCACGACAACATCATGTGGTCAACGACGTCGATGCGGCTCATGGTGGAGCATCATGAGCACGCACAGACAGGCCAACGTGATACAAACGACAAAAGAGGTCAACTTAGGGATTTCTATTGGAATGATATCATGCGTAAAGTGGACGTACGACTTGACGACACATGAGTACCCTTAGCGATCACGACGATCGTACGTCGGTGACGTCAAGCAAGGTATTTCAGGGCAAGGCTCACCTTGTAGGCATTTCGCCGAACATCTTGGATGTTTACTTGATTTCCGTCGTTTCATCACCCTTCAAAAAGCATCTTGGCACATATCTCGGTCGACTTCCACCCAACAACAGACCTGCATCCAAGACTAGCATGGAACGTCAATACATCTAGTTTCTTCCTTGTAAACATTTCATCGAATAGGTTGACTACAACATTGATCCGACCAAGCTTTGCACAGATCAGAGCTAACCTTGGATCAATTTTCAATGCTGGTGTGTCAACGACGTGTTCCTGCGTTTTGTTCATCACACCCATTACTTGCCTTGCTTCCAGGACATATCCACGGTGCGGAACGCGGACATGGTGTCATGGTGCTTGCGGTCGGCCCAGAAAGGCGCAGCTAGCAGGGACATGGCAGAAGCTTGGGCATGGCCTCGGCACACAGCAAGCGGGAACCGTTGGGGCTCCGACATGCAGCTGCTTGGGCGAAGCGCGGGCAAGGCACGTGCAGGCAAACTGTGTGGCCGCGGGGTGCCGACGGGGGCGGCATGGAGCAACAAGCACCCAATATGCGAGCAGCAGCGAGGGTGACGTTGCTGCGTTTGGCCGGAGCAGAGATGTAGAGGTGTGGCGAGCAGACGGCCGGCGTGGGGAGATGCCGCGGCGGCCGGGGGGTGGGGCACGGGAGCGCTCGGCGCTGCGGTCGGGCAAGCGTGATGCGGCCAGTGGGGCACGACGCGGTTGCAGGCGGGGGCGCACCGGCGGCTGGCGTGGAGGTGGTGGAGCACAGCCAGGAGCAAGGGTCGGTGGCGCTAGGGCAGCCGGGCGCTCGGTCACGGCGCGGTGAAACGCAGGAGCAGGGACGCTAGCCGGCGAGGTGCTGGGGCGACGCGCGGCGTTGGCGGCGCCGTGGGCGGCTGGGCACCAGGGAGGTGCGGCGACGGAGCTGCGGGCGACGTGCAGAGGCCGGGAACGGCGCGACCGGTGTTGGGCGCTGGAGGCGGCCGCCGGGGAGGCAGGGCGAGCGGCGTGGCGGTCGGGCGAGCAGCGCGCTGGGCATGCGACTCCGGGTGCGGGGCGCAGCAGCGCGGGGACGGCCCGGAGGCATCCAGCGAGGGAAGCGCGCCGGCGTGAGCGGAGACAGAGGCGCGGGCGGGGTAGATAAGGACCGACGTTTCCCTCTCCGTGGCACATGCAGCGCGCCTGCGTGGAGGCAGGGGAGGAGGTGCCGACCTGACTGGTGGGGACCACCTGTGGGACCCACCTCCCTCACTCTTCTTCCAAATTTCAAATAGGGCTAACAAATGTGCTTCAAAAATATTAAATTTTGGCCCAATGACCAAAGAAAATGTGGAGAATTTTATGGTGAAATCCGATTTCAAAATTGAGCAAGTTGAATTTTGAACTCAGGTTTGAATTTGTATTCAAGTGGTGATACTTGACTCAAGGAAATAAATAGTAGATTAGGTTCAAAAATCCTGAAACTTTGAAGTTAACCTTTTTGAACCATAAGGGACCTCAAGAAAAATTTGGAGTTGATTTGGACAAGGTTGAGCACAAAGTTTAAATTTGAAGTCGACATTGATTAAACTCTCAGTACGTGTCCAATAAATGGAAAACTTGCTTCAAAAATTTTGAAACTTTACCGAGAGTCTATTTGGAATATTAGAAGGTCATGGAAAAATTTACGGCCTGAGATTTGAATATTTTTGGATGTCCCATTTTAGGGTTGGAATAATTCCTTTTTCTTTCTCTCTATTTTGTTTTCTTTTCTCCTTTAATTTTTCATTGAAAATGTGAATACTTGGAAATTAAGGATTTTACCCCTTAAGTTCCAAATACATTAGCAACCATGTCCTATATGTAAAATTTTAACAAGTTCCTATTTTTAGTGAACATGGGTTAACTCATAGGGTTCATGTGGGTTTGGATTTCCAAGTCCATTTTTAGAATTTTTAAGTTCGCATTTGTGCGTTTTTGTTCTTCTGAAAAGCGGGCTTTTACAATCCGCGAAGATCGCACCGCCTGAGTAACCGCTCTGGAAGAACTTCATGCGCTTACTACGGCGCAAGAGGAGGATTTCAGACAGGAGCAAGCTCCAAAACCCCCGAGCATTCGTCAGCGAGGCTCGACTTCTGCACCTCGTGTGCAACCAAGCGGCGACACCGACATTCCCGTCAAAGTCGTCCAAATCGGTTCTGATGCTGCTCAGACCACCCGTATATCGGGGGGACTGAATGACAAATAGGAACTCGCGCTCATCGCTTTGCTCCGGGCTAATGTCGACGTGTTTGCCTGGCAACCGTCACAAATGCTTGGGATCCCCAGGGAAGTGATTGAGCACAATCTGAAGATCTACCCTGACGCCTGGCCTGTGCATCAGAAGCCTCGGAAGCAATCTGTGGAGCGACAGAACTTCATTCGACAAGAAGTGAAGAAGTTGCTCGAAGCTGGATTCATCCGAGAAGTCTTCCATCCAAAATGGCTGGCAAACCCAGTGGTTGTGCCCAAGGCCGGCGGGAAGCTTCAGATGTGTATTGACTACACAACACTAAATAAGGTATGTCCAAAAGATCCATTCCCACTACCTAGAATAGATTAGATAGTGGATTCCACCTCCGGGTGTGAATTAATGTGTTTCCTAGACGCATATTCTGGGTATCATCAAATCAGAATGTCTAGGGAAGATGAAGAGCATACCTCTTTCATCACAGTAGATGGATTGTACTATTATACAACCATGCCATTTGGTCTCAAGAATGCAGCTTCAACCTTTGTACGAGCTATGTACAAAACTTTTGAAGAACTCATTAGAGACATAGTGGAAGTGTATGTCGATGACATCGTGGTCAAGGTCAAGAACAAGGAGTCACTCCTTGACACCTTACAGGCTGTCTTCGACAAGCTGTGGGTCACTCGCACAAAGCTAAACCCAGACAAGTGTGTCTTTGGGGTTAGCTCCGGAAAACTTCTTGGTTTCCTGGTAAGTCACCGGGCATAGAGGTTAATCCAGCGAAGATCAAAGCCTTTGAAGACATGCGGCCACCAGCCCGCATCAAGGATGTCCAAACGCTGACTGGATGTCTAGCAGCCCTCAGCCGGTTCATTTCAAGACTGGCGGAACGGGCACTTCCCTTCTTCAAGTTATTGAGGAAGTCTGGACCATTCCAATGGTCTGAAGAAGAAGAAAAGGCGTTCCAGGAGCTAAAAAAGTTCCTCACCAACCTACCAACTCTGGTAGCTCCGAACCCTGGTGAGCCTTTGCTGCTTTACATTTCAACAACTGACAAAGTCGTCAGTATGGTCCTGGTTGCGGAGACATCAGAACTATCCCATGCTCAGGAATCTAGACCCCTCCGGGAGGGTCCGGAGGTTCCTGAAAGCGAGTCTAGGTCACAGTTACCAGACTTGAGTCCACAAGAAGTTACTTCAGAAGACCCAGACCCCTCCGGGAGGGTCCAGGTCACTTCTGAAGAAGCTCCGGGTCCCTCCAGCAAGGACCTGGAGGTCCCCGAAGATGGTCCGGATCCCTCCGGGAGGATCCGAGTCAAAGAAGAGGAAGCTCCGGGCCCCTTCGGGAGGGTCCGGACCATCCAGCACCCAGTGTACTTCATCAGTGAAGTACTTCATGACGCTAAGACTCGATACCTAGAGGTGCATAAGCTGCTCTATGCAGTTCTTATCACCTCCAGGAAGCTTCGCCATTACTTCCAAGCTCACAAGATTTCAGTGGTGACTTCTTACCCACTTCGAGCAATCCTGCATAATCCCAATTCAACTGGGAATATTGCAAAGTGGGCAGCGGAATTGGCCGAATTCGATCTCGAATTCATTCCAAGACAAGCAATCAAGAGTCAAGCATTGGTGGATTTCGTGGCGGAATGGACTCCCTCTCCATCAAACCCTGGGGGCCCCAGTGAGCAAAAGCCGGAACACAAGGCTCCGGTCTTCACCGAGCCTCACTGGACCCTCTACTTCAACGGCTCCATGCAAAAGCAGGGGGCCGGAGCTGGAATCCTTCTCCTCACACCAACAGGGGAGAAGGTAAAATACATGGTACACCTTGACTTCAAGGCGACCAACAACATGGCGGAGTACGAAGCACTCATCTACGGACTAAAGGTGGCACTGTAATATGGTGTCAAGCAGCTGCTGGTCAAGGGAGATTCACAGCTCATCATTAAACAAGTGAAGGGTGAATGCTCCTGCAACAATATCCAGCTAGCTGCTTACCTCGTTGAAGTCCAGAGGCTTCAGAAGGACTTCGAAGTCCTAGACCTCCACCACGTCCAGCGTGTCCACAATGCTGAAGCCGACGAACTCTCGACAAATGCGTCAACCGGAGCTCCAGCTCCTGACGGAACTTCTGTCTGGAGGTTGTCAAAACCCACAGCTCAGCCTGCCGAACTGAGCGAAGGGGGCGAGATCAGCATCTCGAAGCTGACGGTCCCGATGGCCCTATTACCATGGCAGCCATCAAGGGTCGTAGGTTCTGCTGAAAGTTCCGAGCAACCCAGCACGCATGACTCTAATGCTCAAGTTAGCTCCAATGCATGGATCTCGAAGATCCGGAGCTACTTGAAAGAAAATATCCTTCTTGACGATGATGTATCCGCTGACCGGATAGTCATATTGGCTAAAAGATACACGTTGGTAGAAGGGGATCTCTACCGGCGTGGTGCCAACGGCGTCCTAATGCGGTGCATCACAAGGGAAGAAGGCTGCGAGCTCCTCGCAGAAATCCATGGAGACGAGTGTGGGAACCACATGTCTTCCTACACGTTGGTCGGTAAAGCCTTCCGGCGTGGCTTCTACTGGCCTACAACCCTCCAGGATGCAACTGAGCTGGTGAAGAAATGCAAAGCATGCCAATTTCATGCAAAGCAAGTTCACACACTGGCTCAGCCTCTACAAATGATACCTCCTACATGGCCCTTCACTGTGTGGGGGATGGACATCTTGGGACCTTTCCCAAGAGCCGTCGGAGGTTACAAGTTCCTGTATGTCGCCATTGACAAGTTCACCAAGTGGCCGGAAGCAACTCCAGTTGTGATAATAAAAAAGCAATCTGCTATCAACTTTTTGCAGTCCATTGTATGCAGATTTGGAGTCCCAAACAAAATCATTACCGATAACGGGACCCAATTCACAAGCTCTGCATTTCAAGGATATTGCGAAGACCTCGTAATTCAAGTTTGCTACGCCTCGGTAGCACACCCGGCAAGCAATGGCCAGGCCGAGAGAGCAAATGCTGAAATCTTGAAAGGACTCAAAACGCGCACCTATGAGCGCTTGAAAAAACACAGAGCCAATTGGATTGAAGAGCTTCAACCCACTCTATGGGCCAACAGGACAACTCCAAACCGGTCAACTGTTGAGACACCCTTCTTCCTGGTGTACAGAGCTGAAGCAATCCTTCCCCCGGAAATCACCTTGGGGTCACTCCGGGTCCGGACCTTCGACGAAGCCACGCAGGACCAGCTCCGTCGTGAAGACCTAGACCTCCTTGAGGAGGCAAGGTGCCAAGCAGCTATTCGGAATGCCCGATATCGCCAAGCCCTTCGGCGCTATCATCAGCGGCATGTACACAACTGACAGCTTGAGAAAGGCGATTTGGTGCTACGGAGAATACAATCCAGAAAAGGGATAAACAAACTCTCCCCCAACTGGGAAGGACCCTTCCGAGTGATTAAAGTATCCCGTCCTAGAAGCGTATTCCAAATCCTTGGAATATTGACCACCTCCGTAAGTTCTACACTTAATATCACGGAGGTGAGTCTGTAGTAACTTGAGGTGTATGTTATAGAGTCATTGTACAAAGTCGGGTAGTTCCCCCGGGAGAACATCCGGACCTTTCCCGGAAGGTCCGCAAAGTTCATGCAACACTTGTCACAGTCTCAGGACTAAAAGTGTGGCTAGCTACTCTGGGTCAAACGAGAAATTAAACACACTTAGCCTGGTTCCGTACCCTAAGAGTGTACTTGTTTCCCATGTACCCTGAACCTATAATGAAAGACATCTTCATGTGAAACAGACTCCATGTGCATTTATTTTGTACAGGCTCAACATTTTTTATTTTTCTCTTTCTTGTCTATAACAAAGTTGTGCAATTCTTATGAAATTTTAGTTCGACCAGTTCATGTACAATTCGAGCTATATTGTCAATTCTTTTGGATTCAAATATTGTTTATGGCCCACTCGCCTGAATGCCGCCAAGCCAACTTAGGGCTGGAGTGTGCTATCGACTTAGCCTGGTCAAGCACCCTAAGTACACCACTCTACCTATACCCCGACAGGCCGAAGTAAGGCGGGTCCAAGTACAATTGGATCTGGAAGAAAGAAGGCAATGCATTTGGTTGTATTCAAAATCGTGTTTGACCTAAAACTTTCTTGAGAATCGTAAGCCGCGATGAAGTTATAGGCAAGGAGCGAATTTTACTATTTTTCTTGGCTTCAGTGTGCAGGAAAAATAAAAAATCCACGTTAATGGAGAAAAGCCGGAGCTAACGAAGCTCTGACTCCCCCTAGGTAGCTTGTGATCGATGTTAAAAATTGAAAACGAGCATTACCGGAGCAACCAAGCTCCGGCAAAGCTAGAGGGGGGGGCAGCCGTTGATGCAAAATAAAAGATGGTGAGAAGACCCCACAAGCGGAGTCTGCTGTCGACAAGCTATGCGTTCGCAAAAGGTCACTGCCGGAGCTGCTAAGCCCCGACACCCCGGAGGGCTAACTATTGATGCTCTACGCGTTGATAGGGACTATTACCGGAGCTACTGAGCTCCGACGGTAGTCAATGCCGGAGCTTCTGAGCTCCAACAACCTCAGGGGGCCTTCACTATCGAAGACTTCGGACCTACACTCTACAAGTTCGAAGCAAACGAGTCTTCAACAAAATACAATATCCTCTTGGTACATGTTCACAATCAAATTGTGTACATCTACCAGGGGGCCAAGTGAAGACAGAAGTGTTGAAGACAAAAAATGAAATTCATTAACAAACTGTGGATTTCATTCATTTGCAGACAAGGGATTACAAAATTGGGGAAGAAAAAAGAGAGAATACAAGTGGGAGCTACAGAGATGGTCCTAGACCTTATGGAAGAACTGGGCGACCTTCTGAGCAACCTCCGACACGTTGGCTTGGGTGGCTTCACCTTCTCCTTCAACAGGACCTTCAAGCACCGGGTCCAGAGGAAATTGGGGATCCCGGCTGGTGTAGCACGTTAGCACATACTCTGCGACGTTCTTCACCAGGGACTGCCCCTCAACCTCCAACTGGTCCGCGATGACGTCACCCACCTTGGAGAGTTTGCCACCCGCCGAGCTCAATGCTTGCAACGCCAGGTCCGGCTCCGGCTCCGGATCATCCAGACGCACGGGACTGAAGCCCATTGGTCTCAGCGCGTCGTTGGCTTTGCTTAGGAACTCCCAAACCTGTAGGGAGTCCGCAGTCCTCAAGCCCTTCAGTTCCTCCAAGGATCTTTTGGCCGCCGCCAGTTCAGAATTCTCACGAGCAAGGCGTTCAACCTCTTTGGCATTTTGCTGAATCTTTTCAGCAACCTGCTTCTCGAGTTTCCCGAGCTCCTCCTCCCAGAGGTGGATCTTGTTCCGGCGGTCGACCAGGTCCTTCTCCCGGCCCCTAACTTTCTTCTCCCTGGCAGCGATGGCACACTCTTGCTTGTAGAGTTCCTGCCCTCGCACCAGTCCTTCTCCTCCTCCTCAACGCAACGCTCCTCCAATTTCTTGGTGCGCTCCTCGAGGCCCTTGTCAGCCAGAGCCACCTTTTTGGCGAGCTCCTCCTCCCTCTTCATGACATCATCCCGCAGCTCTAGGAGTTTTTTCTCTTCGTCTTCGAGCCTCTTCTCCCTTTCCTCAAGTGCCTCCCGGCGCTTGATGAGAGTAGTGTTAATGGCTTTAAGCCTTTCTTGGCGATCATCAACCGCACTATTAGCTGCCTTGGTCTGCTTGTAAATGGCCTGGGATTGAGCGTCGAGGGCACGAGTCAAGTTCTCCCTATCATCCAATAATTTGCCCCAGTATTCCAGGCAGAACTTCTCATGTTTGATCCACTCCTTGTCGTCTGCCAGCCTCGACTGCGCCAGCTTGGTCACGAAGTAGAGCCGGTTACGCCACCGCCTAAGGGTTTGGCGCTCCTCTTCAAGAGCGTTGCTGTCGTGGTAGAACGCCAGCTAGACTTGACGTAGACTGGAGCAAGCATTGTCAATGTACAACGATAGGGGAATAGGGTTCGGACCTGCTGGGTCTCCTCTGCTGGTTCCAGCGGGTTCTTGCTTACAAAAATTGGGTCCCACTCCACAAGAGTGGTCCCCTGAGCCTCCACGGCACTAGGGCCGTCCTCTGGGATAGCCTCAGTCGCCACCGAGGAGGGTCCCGCAGAAGAAGTTTTGACTTCCGGAAGTGGTTCCGAAGGCCCTGCTGCCAGGTCTTCATTTGCCCCCTCAGGCAGGGGGCCAGCGACTTCAATAGGACACCCTGGCTCATCAGCAGGCACCTCCGCCGTCATCACTTCAGGAGCAGAGGCTACTTTCGGCTTCGGCCTGGGCTCCTCCTCCGCTGGTGGCTCAGGCGTTGGCACCTCGACCATCATAGGTTTGAGTGTTGATGCCTCCATAATGAGCGGCTCGGGCGCCGGAATGTCAAGAACAACCGGCCCTGAGGCCGGAGCTTCAACCTCAACCGGCTAAGGCGCCAGAAGGTCTTCAACCGCAACCGGCCCTGCAGCTGGAGCTTCAGTGGCAACCGGCTCTGAGGCCGGAGCTTCGGAGGTAGCCGGCTCAACCGCCCGGACTTCCTCAACATCCGACTCACTCGCCGGGACTTCAATAACCTCCGGCTCCACCGCCGGGGCTTCGACAATTTCCGGCTCTGGGGCCGGAATCACTGCTTCCTCCGGCTCAACGGCCGAAGCTTCCAACATCTCAGCATCAAGACCCGGGGCTTCAACCTCCGGGGCAGGTGCCGCTGGCGCATCTTCTCTCCCGTGCTCCGGCGCTACCACGGGAGTCTCGCGGGAAGAGTCGAGGTCCATGACCACGAGAGCTGGCGCCGAAGCTGCTGCAGCTTCAGCCACCACTTGGGGCGGCACCAGGACAGGAGCTGAAGCCTCTGCCCTCACAGCTTCAGCTATTGTGGCTGAGGGTGGAGCCTCACTCCTCTTCTTGGGGACGTTGCAGATGATGGATGAAAAAACTTAAAAAACAGTTACTACAACAAAAGAACTGTCTGAGCTCCGGAAGGCCCCCCGGAACTTGTTGCAGCCGCGTGCATTTCCTTAGTCGAGGCCCCCTCGACCGGGAAGGACCTCCGGACCCAGAGGCCTCAACTGGCCCTGGTGCTGGAGTCACATGCCCGGAGCTAGCACCCCGGGAAGACGCTGCTGCAGGTACAGTCACCGCAGTTGTAGAAGACCTCCCCCTCCGGGGAGAAGGAGCTACTGTAGAGGATGCAGGCCTGACGGACCTTCCGTCGGCATTCTTCAGTTTCCTCTTCCGGCTTGAGGGTTCATCCGCCGACTCCTTGCCCTTGCTGACGACTTCGGTCCTTGGATTCGGGGCAAGGTCGGAGCCACCTTCAGAAGCCCCAGGGATCACCACCCTGGAATTCGATCTTCTCTCGACGACACCAAGGTCGTCAAGCACCGACATCGTCCGCCGGAGCTCCCTGCTGAACTCTACTTCCACGTTCAGAGGGAGGAAAGCTGGTGGCGGGGTCAAGTCATCACCCGCGACGTCGATGCCGTGCTGGAACTTCTTGAGATGAAACTCCAAGGCCACCCCCTCCATGTTTGACTTCAGCCCGGTCTCGACCCGGTCGTCGTCCATCACACTATTGAGGGACCAAGCGAGTTTTTCTCTCCTCTTCAACGGTGCCCACCCGTTGACCAGGAAATTGAAAAATACCGCCTGAGGAGTTAATCCTCCCTCCACACAATGGCGGATCCTGGTTAGAGCAGGGTTGAAGGCATCTGACAGCACCGGAGCTTCACTCCAGACTGCAGTGTCGATGTTGGGGAGGCCTTCAGGCAGCTCCAGCTTCTCGTGCTCCTCCACCCGGATGACTATCCAGTCTTTCTTCCAATCGTCCCACTTTCCAGAGGGAAACGACTGGAGGTACTTGAATGGGCACTTCTTGCGCTTCACAAAGTAGTAGAAGCCAAGGTACTCATCACCCCTCCCGGTGGTATGGACGATGAAGAAGGTCCGGAAAAGCTCAATGCAGGGGGGAATGCCACCCCACATTTCAGAGAAGTGGATGAAGACAGACACTAGAAGAATGGAGTGGGGGCTAAGGTGATACAGCTGCAGACCATAGAAGTCTAGCAGCATCAAGAAAAAGGAGGAAAAAGGTGGGATCAACCCCACCATGGCGTACACGGAGAAGTACACCATCTCGCCGGTGTGCTCCTTCTCGAACGGGAGCTCCCCACTAGCGCGAACCAGTTGGTTGAAGAAGTCCGAGGACCACCCCATGAGGGCCCGGACCTTCTTCAGGTCACCTTCGATCTTCAAGCGGCTCTTGCGAAGACCCAAATCCATCGCAGCACAGCGAGGAAAGGGAGGAAAAGCAAGCGCAAGTTTGGGAGTTCGAGCACAAGTTCAGATGAGAGACGTAAAAAGCCCCAGACGGTGTGCGCTTTCCTTCTTAAGTAAGCCCCTGCAACGCTAGGATAGAAACCGCAGGGAAACTGAAGATACTATTCAAAAATTTCACCCTGCCGATGACAAGAGGGCCCGGGACCACCCCGACGATCAAGTCGAGGTTCTTACCCAGGCGAACGGTTGTCATCATGAAAGGCGGGAAGCCCGAAGGCGGTGACCTGACAAGGCGCGCCGAACCAATACGATTTCCGTATCAGGAACCGGCGACCTTCAATTGCGTAAGATCTGCCCGCCAAAGATCTCATTTGCCGCACCCGGGATATGCCACGCGGCGAGGATTTAGGATTTAACTCCAAAACTATCGCTAACGGTACATCTGGAGACCTTTGAAGACTAGGCTCAAAAGTCGAAGGATGGACCCACCTCCGGCAGAATGACTTCACCCAAGGGGTCTTCCCCAAAGGTGGGCCCAGGGGGCCACTTTCGGTATCCTGGGTACCGTATACCCCTTGAGATTGCAAATATCTCAAGGAAAGGTCGTCTACTTGATTTGAAGACCTTCGGAGGCCCACATATCAGACATAACTGGACCCGCTTCCCCAATATGGATAGTCTCAGGGTCGCCATGTGCATCAAACCGGAGCTACCGCCACAAGGGGGAAGCTCCGGGCTATGTACCATAATGGCACCCCCAGACCTAACCCCAGACTGAGGGAAGCTCCGGAACTGACACGTGTCTGGTGGCACCGGACCTATCTGTTCCTCACAGCATGCTCCGGAGCTGCCACGTGTCCTACCGTCGGATATTGAGCCTCAAACCTCCGGTAGACTCCACAACGGCTCTGAATCTTCAAAGGGGAATCAAGGACTTCAAGACCCGATTAAGTGTCATTAATACTATGTTAATGACACACGATCGGACGACCCTTATTACCAGTAACGGCGCTGTCAAAGCCCGCAACTCGGTCATTAAGGGTAATTAAGCGCATCAAATGTGTATTAATATTAGTAACCGCCGGGGCCACATGTCGGGCCAGGCCAACTTGTAACGGCCTGTCCTTGTACTATAAAAGGACAGGCCGATGATACATAGGCGGCTCTGGCTCTCTTGGCCTTGATCGGATCTCTCAGCTCTGATCTGATCTGGTCGAATTGGCTCAAACACGCTCTCAACTCACCTGAGTTGAGTTCATACATCCAATACAACACCAACACACCTCGTGGAGTAGGGTATTATGCTCAGGCGGCCCGAACCACGTAAATCCTCGTGTCTCCTATGTCATTTTATATTTCACCTTCTTGAATCTCCGCGTGCCCACACCAAACTTCAAACTCCGCAAATACTTTAGTGGTGTCGGAAGATCTGCCGGATCAAAACCACCGACAAAATTGATAGTGAACTCTTTAATCTTTCCAGACATGTATAGATATGCATAGGTTGCTTTTCTAATTTAAGAGTTATGGCTGTTAAAGTTCAGAAATTTTCTGGCTGTGTCAGATAGCACTGTACACAGGTACTAACTTCAACTCCAGTTTCTAATTAGTTCTAAACCGAATTTGAGGTAACAGTGAATAGAAAAGTTGTAGAAGCTCTTCCCCTTTCCATAAATGTATCACAATAGACTAGAAGAGATTTCTACTGATAATTAAGGCAAAAATTCAGATGCTTGTTCATACAGTTTTGGAACAGCAATTGATTTAGTTAGAAAAGATTTTCATCACCTTACAACGGTCTATTAGCTTGGAGGTCAATAGAAAACTTATAGAATACTTCAATAGCTTTCCAAAAAGTATTCATTTGCCTCCATAACCCTTCAGGTTGAAGATATATGATTTTTTTTTAAAGTTGGACACCGCTACAAGATTTCAGAAGTGAATTTGACAAAATTTACTTCATTTGTGGCTACTTTGATCCCTGATTTTCAAACAGATAACATCAAAACTTGACAGCAAGTTACATTACACACTTGTTATACATGTCATAAGGTTTTCGGAAATGTATTACACGAAGCTATTCGACGATTCTACCAAGAGTTATGGTCGAAATTGTGACTGTATGCAGAACTGTCCGCTAGGTGTTCAGATTCGATAAAGTTTGGAACTTCGAGTTTTTCGTCGAGTTCCATGAGAATTCTGACCTGGAGTTCAATAGAAAAGTGGTAGTGGACTCTCTACACTTTCCAACCACATAAGGTAGTCCTGTAGAAAAGAAATCTACCTGGAGTTATGATCAAAATGTAGAAGGTCCAGATCTGACAAGTTCAGTCCAGCTTCTCCAAGGTTCGATTACTAAAAATTGGAATAGGTTATCGACGGTGTCAACTGTCGAGATGAACAGAAAGTATTTAGAAGACCTTCTAATCCTTTTGACCATAGAGCATACACCTCTATTGGTTCAACAGACTAAGAGAATGGCTTTTCAAAGTCAGGTCAAATTTTGTTGGAAAACATAACTCACCGGCTTCGAAACCCATGAATTGGAAACAAACTCAAACTTTTAAACTGAGTTCCAAAACCAGAGCTTGATCACTAGAACTTGCTTTACACCCTGATCCTTGCCTAGAAGCTGAATTGGAACTTTGTGAAAATACTTAACAACCTACTCATCCATAGCATGTCACTATGGTTCTTGATGCTTAACCAAAGTCTCAACCCAGCGAAGTCGAGCTAAACTCTCGCCAGAAACAAAGAACTTTGGTTCACCTACTCTTGAAGAGACACATTTTACATTGTCCATAAGATACCAGCAACTGATACTTGGACTAAATATGAATATGAAGCCATTTGTTTCGTGGCGGATGGTCAAAGTATCAAATGTGATACTAACGGTACTACGTTCCTTACCAAAAGAAAAGTCTAACCTGGTATATCCAAATATGTCTATAGGTGGCTCTAGTACCGTTCACTCGCAAACATGTTCTACACGGGTCGCTACCGTAGTTAGTGTAGCTGCAGAAGACAAACAATCCCCTTTCACACCTTCACACCTCAAGGGCGGCACGGGGAAACACGACAAGCAGTCACAATAATATATATGAAGTAAATGCATATGACCATGGTGTGAGTCGCCCTCGAGCGAAGTCATATCTCGAGGTACGTGGTTGTACTATGTCTGTACAGCAAAGACTATGGTACGAACTGGCTTGTACATGCTCGGGCAAACGTGTTTTGCATGTTTCCATAGAACATGAATAGTTCTAGAGAAACATACTATCGGGTTATCTACCACACTATGGGGTCTCCCACTGATTTTGTGTCATGCTAGGGTACCATGTGTCATATGTTCCCAGAAACATGAATAGTTTCAGAGACTCATATTGACTTTCCGTGCTAAGCAACGGAAATATCACATACCATACCTCGTATGCAGAGCTTACCGAGATTGATCCGCTCTCAGTGGCGTACCTTACCTCTTACCTTGAAGACGGAACATTGTTGCAGAATACGATAACAAGTAAGTTAGTTCATTACCTTTATAACTTATACTAGTAATAGTCCTTAATGGGCATATAGCTAATCCTCACTCGACTACTTTGGAGTTTTCATAAATAGACTCTTTTCAAGCGTGCTATAGCCAACGAAGCTCTGATACCATGTCTGTGGGGACCGGGGTCTCGACGTCCAAGGATCTCATTGAGTGGTCTCGTGCAATGCGGCACCTAATAGCACACACGAAAATAAATACCAAAACATACAAAGTTTTCATTTCATAAATATAATTAGAGTTTACAAAATAGTGTACAACAGAGGTACACACGCATCAGAACTACATACTCATATTCTCACCTATCTAAGCATGAGAAAAGACGTCCATGCCCTAGGATGCTTCTCACGAGCAACATGATGATCATCCAGCAGCAGCGTGGTCCACACGAGATTCTTCTCTACACCTCGAGGTCTCATGTACAACCTGAGCAGCAGAAATAAACTAATACCTGCAAAAATCGTAAAGCGCAAACGTGAGCATAAGGCTCAGCAAGACTGACCCGTCTCACAACCATAGGTAAGGAATAGTATAAATAGACTCGCCTACAAGTGAATCCTTATAATCATATTTTAAATAGAAAATGACATTCTTCAGGCACGACAGATCATAGACTCCACAATCAAACAAGAAGTGCTTCTGATGATATGACATGCCCAAAGCACATAATGCTATTACAGGATAATTATTTGGAAACTATAAACTTTTAATTGTACTATCCCTAATCCACACAAGGTTGAAAAGCAATTATAATTCAATACATCATATTCTTCTAGCTTCTTCAGTATTTACTACGTCACGACACAGTGAACAAGTGTTACTCTATTACCGTGAGGGACGGTGATTGCAATCAGGACACACCCGGACAACATGACACATACGCACTTTCGGAAGTGCCAACGAGTACCTACAGCAGTACCTACACAACACTTCAGTACTAGTTGTATATGGCCACCTTTCACCCAACACTCGAATGTCGAACCGGTCGATCTATCACGGGCAGGAGGTCCTTGCGTGGGGCGTACTCTGATGTGCCCACCAGCTGATTTACACCTTGCTACCCTCAACCCACGCCTATAAAACGGAATGCTATGCCTCGAAAAACTAGTATCAAGCTATGTTAGTTTGATGGAGCCCATTTCTCCAGTATGTCACCGGTACAATTCAAGCTTGTCCAGCAGGGCCGCATACAGCGCGAGCCTTAATCGACACAGTCATAGCCATGCAACCAAGACCACGTCTTGTTGCTTCCTACTCATCTCTGGCTGGTCTCCATTTCATATTAACAACTATTCTTTATATTTACCAGACCCAGTGCAGATGAGTGTCATCTTTCTATCTCGCGAGTAGATTCCAACTACTCGACTTCTACAGGTTTCTGACAATATTAGCATGACAGTTCCTACACGAGTCTGTGAGCTATTCTAACCACTCCCTGGGTTATTTGGTCATGCAAGTGGATGTCAAACACCTTAAACGTAATGCACAAACATCTGAAGACGTAAGGTGAACGAAAACTGCAAAGACACTGAAAGGAACTTAAATACAAACTGGGGTTTGCCTTGTTTGTGACTCTATAGCAATGACAGTTGTTATGGCTTGGTCTTCCTCCGGAGAATCCACCTTGGAATCTTGAAGTTCGAACTCCTCGGCCTTCTCCTCCAATAGAAGGTTCTTGTTGATCACATATCATCAAGTTCCTATCGACATGATATGCACATAAATAATTAAGGTAATCTAATAATGGACTCGACGAGTTGTATAAACCTTAAGAATAAGAGGCTTGACTAGGAAGATTAGATATGTCTCGGATGGGTGGGGAAACAATGGATAAGTCAATTGGTCATAGTAGTGTCGAGATGTGAATTGAAAGGTGCAATGGAAGCATGTAATGCCATTATTCACTTAACACTTGGAGCTATGCCACTCGAGAAGGCTGAGACTGACTGGTGTGGACATGTTGGACTGATTAGGGTAAGAATGACCCAAGAATCAAGGTGGGACATCGAAAGCTTGAGTATGAGTGGAGTGTGTAACAAAGAAGGTTGCGACTTAGAAGTCGACCAATGATGTTATACAAACTCACTAAGGTGTAAACCTAGTTAAGTGAGCAGTGTGGTCGTAGGGTTCTGATAAGGATGAATCAAAGTAAAACCCTAGCGACACTTGGGAGTGAGGTGAGATCTTCATTGCTTGGACTTAAGACGTCATCACAAGCACGGCTAACCTCACATAGTACCAAGACAATGTTCAAATAACTTTTAGGTAAACCAGTCGCTACATCTAACTTCGCAAGCATCGTTCAGGCGCTTACACGACGACACTGATGTAGTGTCTTCTGCAAGTTTGTCCAGGTGAACATGGTATGCTCCCTGGACTCGAACATGATGCGTTATTATGTTGTGACGACGTACCTTGTCATCTCGGGGAGATCGTCTCATCGATGTTCACATCAACCCAGACTCGTCAACAGTGCTGAGCGAAATCTTGTACACCACCTCATGAGTCTCAACGTTAGTGATGTTGACTCGATCGTCGGCAAGCGACTCGACGAACCTGTCGTCGAAGAAGCGGCACACCTAGTTAAGCAATTTTGCGGACGGTTAGGAAACATCGTCGGCACGATCAAGAAACTCTTATCCAAGGTTCCCCTTGGTCTAGTTTTCCTTGTCTATTGCGACGTTCTTGCATTACTCTACCACAGATCACCAACAACCTTGGTTTTACCTGGAAGGCATTTTATCGAGCACCTTCGCTACACCTAGGACTCGATCACCCTCCCATCGACTAAAACCTAATTTGGCTTGACAACCATTGTCTGACGAGTCAAGCTTGTCTTCCAGCATCACACACATCACAGGAATCCTTCAGCTCGATGCCAGGGCACGATGATTGCTCCGAACGTCACAACGACGTCATGTCGTCAATGAAGTCAATGCGGCTCATGGTGGAGCATCACGAGCACGCACGGACAAGCCAACGCGATACAAAAGACAAAGAAGCTCAACTTGGGGATTTCTATAGGAATGATATTAATGCGGAACATGGACGCACGTCAGTGACTGACCTAGCGTGCGGTGACCAGAGCTCGATGTTGGGGATGAAACAGAGTGTTGCAGAGAGCCATGGAGGCAGCAAGCCGCGGGGCAGCAACGGCTGGCCGGCTTTGGGGTTGGCGGTGGAGGAACACGCTGTGGAGGCGCGCACGACGACGCGAGGCTCTGGGCGGCGGCGACCAACGCCGGGTGGAGCGGCGAGCGATGTGACATTCGGTGTGTCAGTGAGCAGCGGCGAACGTGAGAGCGTGGGCGAGGCACAACGCCGGTCAAGGTCAGTGCGCGGTGGGCATTGCCAGGCGTGTGACGGCGACTGTGTTGCGTTGAAGGACGACGATGCGGCGGGGCTGGGGAGGCGCGGTTGCGTGACATGGCAGAGGCAGCCGGAAATGGAGGCGCGTGGCGGCGCGTCGGAGGAGCGGGGCAGAGGCGGGCGCGTCAGGGCGACTGGGCCGGGAGAGGAGAGGTGAGCCAGCGGAAGAAGTGGCCATGGCGCGCAGGCAGCTGCGACCATGAGCGAGAAGGCCGACGGCCGGCGAGCAGCCGAGTCGAGCGCGGCCAGGGCGAGCAGCAGAGCGCCAGTGAACGAGCTTGGCCAGGGCACGACACGGTGGGCGACGGCAGCGCTGGCGAGGCACTCAGACGCGAGCGGAGAGCCGACGGATGCTGCGGCACGGAGGGTCGCGTGCGCGACGCGTCAAGGCAAGCAGGCGCGGGGGCCCAGAAACCCGTGAGGATGCCCTATACGTAGCCAACAATGGAAACAACAATGGCTATCGTCCATGAGGTCAAGGGTGGGGCCAACCACGCCAATTCTTTCAAGGAGGGTACAACAACAATGGCAACAATGGAAATTAACCCAACTTGAGAGAACATGCCATTGGCCAGCAGAAGATCAATGAGGCTATATCAAAGAAGTTGTCGACCAATGACAAGACCCTAGAGAGCCTAAATGCCAAGATGGAAGGACTATCCTCAGCCTTCAAGAATCAATTGAGTTTGAACGAGATGTTGGAAACTCAATTGGCTCAATTGGTAGCTGTTGTTCCTCCACTGGAGAATGGCAAGATGTCAGGATAGCCCGAACCCCATGTGGAAAATGTCAACATGATTTCTCTACAAGGAGGCAACTGGTAGAGGGACCCAGGATGTCCTACAGTCTCATGCTAAATTGGAGCACACCACTTTGACAAGGCCCTGGAGCAAGTGTGAGTGTGATGCCCAAGGTGGTTTTCGACCAGCTGAACTTCACGGAAGTCACTCCAACACCAATGCAGCTCCAACTGGCTGATTCCTCAGTCCGTTATCCGGTGGGTATTGCTAAAGATGTCCCGGTGAAAATCCGGAACTGCTTTGTACCTGTGGATTTTGTGGTGCTCGACATGGAGGTCGAGAAGGATAAGCCTCTCATCCTTCAGCGTCCATTCCTAAGCACCGCGAAGGCTCGCATAGATGTGGGAGCTGGGGAAATCCACTTCCATATCAACGGCAAGGAGGATAAGTTCAAATTTCGCTTAAAGTTGGAGCAATGCTCTATGATCCGTATCAAGTATGGGCCGAATGTTAAGCACATCCAAGAGGTCGAAATTATACCTCCAAAGGTGGACCCACTAATGGTATTTATGAGGAATTTAATCTATGCGGTAAACCTGTCTTATCGTTCATGACGACACCCCAAGAAGACGGAGAAGTTCGGGCATCCTCAAAGGCCCAAGTCCACCAAGCCGCCAGAGAAGGAACAGCAGAAGAAGCAAGACAAGCCGTCTGAACCCATCCCTCCGGGCCCGGATGTCAAGAAATGAAGAAGGAGGAATGTCCATCTCATCAGACGGTGGTGAGACCTAGCCAATAGGTTAAATTGGTAGTTATCCTTTTCTTTGTTTTTCTTTTCTCTTTATTTTGTTTTCCCCATTTAGTTTTGTTTCCCCCCACTGCATATTTGGTTTTCCTAGTAAGTTGAGAATCTTATATTCTCAACTATCCTTTTTATTTCTTTATTTTCACAAAAAAATTGTTGGGTTTTGAAAAAGGAGTTTTTTGTTCGGAAAACAATTTTCCTGAGCTGCAAAAGTGGTCTTTCACCAACGTGCTAATTTTATAGCCGTTGGGTAGCCACCTGCCAAAAGGAGGAATAGGGGGGCCCACCTGTAAGGTCGTTCGACCCCCTTGTTCGGCCGACTAGGGGAAAGAACCATCTTGGCTCTCTCTCCTCAAACGGCTACATTTGGTTCCATAGTGAGCGTTGGGGATTGCACACAATATATATGGTGGCCGTGAGGAGCTCTTCTCCTCGCACTTCACCTCATTTCATAACTCCGCAAAGTCACTCTTGCTCACATTGTTTTCTTGCTCTTCATTGAAACACTTGCTCAAAATCCAACTCAAAAAGATTTGCTTTTGTTTGCATTTGCAATTTGCTCTCAAGTTCTTCAAGGGAAAAATTCGTCGGGGTTTTGCTTTTGCTAACATCACCTCTTCCATGTTTTTTCCTTGTTGTGTTCTTGTTTGTTGTTGCCATGAAAGGAATGAAGAGGCTGTTTGGAAAGAGGAAGGAGGCTACAAGCTCAAGCCATGGTGGAGACTTGAGTGCATGCCCCTCTTCCGTTGCTACACCAAGTTTACGGGGGAGTGTAGTAGAGGACACTCCCATGGGTAAGAAGAGGTGTGAGGACCAGGGTCCCGGCAAACCAGGAATCACATTGGATGGTGTCGTGCGATGTGACACTAAATAGCATAACACAGAAAAGAATAAAGAACTCATAACATAAGTGAGTAACTTATATTAATCTCAGAGTTTTATACAAAATAGTTTGCATCAGTAGAAGTCTTCATATTACTCTGTTGAGTCTACACTACAGCTGTAGCGGTCGTATCCAACCTGCGAATACTCCACTCTAGCATCACAGAAGCAAGCAGCGGCGTCCAGGGCTTCCATTGGCTGTATACCCCGACAAGGGCAAAGCCTAAGAACCCGTTATAGCTATATACATGCAAAACTCGTATAAATGCAACCATGAGCACAAGGCTCAGCAAGACTTAACCGTCTCACCTAGAACACAAAACACTACATGCTGGGAACGTAAGACTTGAATTTAAACAACAGTAAGTAAATGTTCACTATCAGTAGATCCTTGCTTCAGTTTTATAATAGCAAGTGAAGTGCTTAGGATCATAACTTTAGTTCTTCTATCAACTACTTCAACCAAGATGCTTAACCATACAACAGGTTCCACCAAGTTCCAGTTGTTACTACATCACAGCGCAGTGAACAAGTATGCTTGCTTCCGCGAGCGACGGTGATTCGAATCAAGATACACTCAGCTTGCACGTCATGTACACCCCTCTATAAGAGGTGTACGACCTCTCCCAATAACGTTGTACACAACCACCTTTCACATGACACCCAAATATTGAGCCGGTCCTACCGTCCCGGAAGCAAGACTCACATGACGACCTATGCCGCAGTGGCCTCTGCTCTCCTAATGACGTGCGTGGTGTCTAGGACGGTGGGGTATGCCTCAACACCCAGGTTAACATGCTACATCAGTTTGTTGGGTCCACTAGAGCCAGTATGCATCCGATACATATTCAAACTTGTCCAGCAAGGCCGCATACGATATGGTCCTCAATCGACACAGGCAGGAACTATGCTCACATAACCACGTTCTTTAGCGTCCTAATATTCCTGCCCGGTCTCAGATTAATATTTTCATCTCATTTCCTTTCCTCAACCCAATTCCATCCATAATCCTCAACTCACTTTTATCCAATTCCTCAACTTTAATATAGTAGTTGAAATCATATTAATTCCTATTCTAATCAGACTTCAGGGATTCAGGGGTCATGCATGTGGAGTATCATACATCCCTAGACTTAATGCACAATTACCATTGTAGTGATTATAAAAGTAAAACATATTAACAATTTAAATGCAAATCGGGACTTGTTTTAGGTTGCGACCAAGTAAATATCAATAGTTAGGTGCTTGATCTTCTGACTGAAGCTTCTCGTTGTTTTTTTTTCTCTCCTTGTTGTTACTGTTGCTTGGGTAAGTCTTTTGCTTGTGTGTTGCTTGTGAAAATTTTGCTTGCAGCAGGGTCCACGCTAGTCCTCCTCCTCCTAGTCATGCTTCTCGTCGGTCTCCATCTCGGACTCTATCAATATGAACATGCATACACAATGAAATGTAATTTAGCACTCAACACACAAGTATTCTAACATACTAAACAAATGGACAAGCACTAATGTGGAGCTCAAATAATGCCTCTGCTGGTTTCTTAGAAAAACAATGGGAAGATTTAACTTAATGCAAGTTGATTTATGCAAAAAGGCATTTGGTTGCATTCCTATGAGTATAAGGACACAAGAGGGGGTTACTAATATTTCAATGGGAGGTTAAAATAAGTCTCTGATAGTATCTGAAGTTAAATTTGGGAAGGACAGATTTAACAAAGTTGATCCATAGAAATGGTTCTATAGACTTAAGTAAAATTTTGATATATAGACGCTATAACAGATTCATATCGATTGTAAGGTCTGGTCTAATGGAGCTCATAAAATTATAGTAACTCAAAGAGATGACATGTGTTTTTCCAGAAAAAGTTCAGATTTTTAGGTGAAGTATCTTGGGCACAATAATTCTCTAAGTATTTTCCCTTCTTTAAGTTTCCAAGTACAATTATTAGCTTTGCAATAGTTAACAGTTGGTTATTCATGTAGGGATGTTTCTAAGGAACTCAACACAATTTGTTTCATATTTTTCTATTCATTCTACAGGGGTATAGGAATTTTACAAGTTTGAATCAATTTCTGAAATTGTTTCTGCACTTTTAATGAACCTAGGACAAAGTACATAATTAAAACACCTTAATCATTTTTTCCGGATCTGAGCTTTTTACTGTATTTTATGATCAATATAAGGAATTATGTGGCAAAAATTCAGATGTTTCGAGACAAATGGCCCTGGTATTAATTCCTCAAAGATTTGGATAAAAGGAATTAATTGGACAATTGCAGAGAGTTTCATGCTAAATAGTTTGTACTACTGTAAAGTACAAGTAAATAGGAGTCCTGGGAATTTTATTTGACATTTTTAGGATTTGTCTACTATTTATTATGGTTTTTATAAGTTGTGTACCTTATCTGCATTTTTCTTTTACTAGAAACTTGAGTACTGTGGCTGACAGTGGGTCCACATGACAGGTGCTTCTTCAACCTCTGGTCAGGTTCGAATGGGCGCCAGGTCAGTGGGAGTACGCGGCCGTTTCCGTGTAAAAACTTGATGAAAGATATAAATTCTTGTTGGGAAAGGACCTAGGGATCCTGAAACACGTGTGGGGCAACATGGTGCTGTACGGAGGTGACTGGAATGCCGCCGGCGACGGCGGCAGCGGCGGTAGGTCCGGCGGCGACATGGGCATGGTGCAGAAATGGACGAATAAGCTCGGTTTTTAATCCCACAGCACCCTTACTCCATGGACAACTCAAATGGGGCTCTAATTGCAAAGATTTGGACTTTAGCATGCTGTTTACGGGTGACCAAGGCATGTGAGTTCAATTAAAGGAGGGGACGTGAAAATTAGTGGATGCTTGACCTTGGAATGTGTTCGGTTGAACGGGAGAAGGCCCGAGGTGGCCGGGTGACCGTCGAAGCGCCGCGGCGGCCCGAGGACAGTGGAACGCCATGGCCACTTGAGGAGGGACCAGGAGGCAGCTTCTGTGCGCCATGGCAGCTTGAGAAGAGGTTGCTGCAGCTCTTGGCGAGCTCAATCGAGCGATATCACGACGAGGACAGTCCGTCGACGATGATGCCCAAAGTGGTCGATGGCAGAACAGGGGCGAGCGGCCAAACGCGTCCTCACCTGACGCTGCACACGGAGGTTTGGAAGAAGACCAGCGCAGATCCGTGAACCTTGGTCGGGTAGAGAAACAGCTGGTACACAGCACGGGGGTAGGGTGAAGGCGACGGCCATGGTGAAACACCGAACTGCAGCACAGGAAAGCGCAAGAGAGAGACTAGGGTGAGAGAGGGTGCAGGAACGGGCGAGAGGGTGCAGGATCATGACGTCGGGTGGGGCTGCAGTAGCAGCAAAGCGATGAGCGGCGCGGTAGAGCGGGTGCTGGGTGTGTGTGGAAGCAAGGACCTGAACAGAGACGAACCAACATGGCAGCAGCGGTTGCTTTCGGTGAAAGAATGAACACGCAAGAAGAGGATCAGGGCAAGCAGCGTGAGCTGGAGATGGCCGAGCGGCGCGCGGCGCGCTCATGTTGTACAGGGGAGGCGGTAATTGGCTTCAGTCTCTTCCAGGTGGGTCCCATCTTCTCTTCTTTGCTTTTTTTTTTGTAAATTCATTTTGAGCTGGTAATTGATATCTGAAAATAGTAGAATTTTGTGAGGGTGCTAAACAACTTATGGAGAATCTAATTGGGGAAGAAGTCCTGAGAATTGACACATTTAAGTTTGAAATTCAAATTTGAACTTGAATTGCTATCTTTATGTTACATTGGAATAAAGGAGTATACCGATCTCATATACAGTGAATCTTGGTAGCCCATCTAACCCTAATCATGAGACGTTCACTGATGTATTCAGATTTGAGTGTTGATTACTGAGTCTGAAGTTTAAAATTCAATTTGAATTACTAGCTCTATGTAAGGATTTGCACTAAATTCCAATGAGGAACATGCTGAATTCTCTTCAACGATTAATTGTGAACTGCGATGAGAGTAATTTGAATAGCAATAGGAGTGATCCCATGATTTAATTTTCTACCATCATTTTAATTTAATGCTTTATGTCATTGGTTGAGACTTAGTTAATTGAAATATTTAAATTACTTCTCTTACCTTCACTTGATTTGAATGTGATTTAGAATCTGTGACTATGCATTGTAGTTGACTTTTGACTAAAGTTTATATTTGAACTTGGCTTTGATTTTTAATGCGATAATTCGGAATTTCTCACTTCTGTACTTACTTAAGTTCCACTGAAGCCATATTGCAGGCGGTTTCAAACGTATTATCTCACGCGGTTTCCAAAACCGTCTGAAACGAAGAGCCTTTGATAATCTGCAATTTCACAAGCGGAGAAGTGAAACCGCCTATGATAATGGTATTATCACAGACGGTTCTTTACTTACGCTAGCCGCCTGTGAAGACATATTATCACATGCGTGTCGTGCAGTATATATAACCGCCTGTGATAATTATGTTATCACAGACGGATCTTTACCTATGACAAACCGCCTGTGGAGACAGTTTATCACACCCGGTTTATACCATAACAATAACCGCCTGTGATAATTAGGTTATAACAGATGATTCTTTACCTATATCTAGCCGCCTGTGATAATGATATTTCACAGGCAGGTCTAGTCGTAGGTAAATAACCGCATGTGGTAAGGTATACCATATGTAGTACTACCTCCTGTTATTTCTAATTTCAAGGTAAATTCAATATAATCACAGAAGTCAACAATATAATCATAGAAGTAAATTATATAATCACAGAAGTCATCTCACAGAAGTCAATTTCACTAAAACAATATACATATGTACAAGTTACATATACAAGTCATGTCATAGTTTACAAGTTTTACTAAAAACTATTTCTAGTGGCATACTCGCAAAGTTTCGACACATCAGCTATTGCACCATTCTCATCAAAGAACTCCCCACTTTTCTGCAAAATTTTGCGACGCACGAATTGACACAGTTCAACATCAATCTTGTCGTCTTCTCCACCAGGCATACTTCTACAAATCAGCCATTCTTTGTTCACATTCTTCGTGTGCTGCAATGAAACAATGAACAAGGTTTAAAATGTCTTGATTTGAATAATCTCAAAGTATAGATCAAAGTTAGAGTATATAAGAATTTATTTGGTATTTTTGGAGCAGTTGTACTATGAGCAATTGAATTTTGAAGTTGGAATCAAAATCTAAAAATAATGAAACTCGAAAGTAATAAAATAAGATATCGACATTATAGATAACTTACATCCTCACGATTTGCTCTATATTTGCTGGCGGTCCAATGATGCTTGCATACATAATACACGCATAAGACACTCCCAGCAGGCTGCTTCAGACAAGGATAATATGTTTTAATGTCCAATGCATTCTTATTAGGAGGTCTCTGACCGCCAAGCCGTTCTGCGTAAAACCGCCAAGCGCTGTAATAAAAGAAATGTCATATAAAACTTGTCAACACATTCTAAATGTGTGTAAATTAAAAGTATCAAATAAACGTACAATTTCAAAATGGAAATGAAATCTTTGTAACGATCTGGTGGGTAATTGGCTGAGTCCAAGACCGTTGCCAAATCCTGTGTTGGCTTGATGAAGATCATTATGTAGTGATTACTGCACACACATGTGTTAACAATTAGCAATCATTTCTATTTCGATGTCATGTGTCAAACTTACTCGAAGTGGTACGGAGCCTTTACGAGGTCCTTGCCGTCTCTGACAAAGTTAAGCATTGCATGTCCTATGTAAGCTGCAACTTCTGTCCTTCTATCCTTCTTAAGTTTTGCGATTGATTTTTCAAATTTTTTTTTCATGTTCTTGAACTGTACTGAGTCTCGATCCGCCTTGACGTCGAATAGTGTCTTTGCAATCCGTGTAGGGTCAAGGTACCTGTCTTGCGTTTCATTTTTTCATTATCCATGTATTGCATCCTATTGAAGAAGTCCAAAATTGTTATAATATCATGAAATGTGTATGCGTGTAGTAAGAAAAGCAAATGCAAAATATTAGAGGCACTTACAAGCACCAGACGAGTAGCAGGTTGATTTCGAGCATGCCCCGATAGAAAAGGGTATGCAACTCTTCAAATAAAATGACTCGTTTATCTACACCAGTGCTCTAGAATGCATCTTTTGGAACACAAAATGTGACGCAGGAAAGATCATATTTTATGCTGGCAGTGATGTACCACTCGTGCATTCTTTTGAGCGGGGCACGTTGTTTTCTAAATTGTACGGATGTCATGAACGACTTCCCATTCTCAAATTCAGGAGGAACATCCTCAAGCTTGTATATTGGAACTCCTAGTTTAACTAAAGCCGTCTGCCGATTATACATGACACTGTATTCTTCCCACTCCTCGATATCTTCTAATGCTGGCTCATGAGAAGAACAAGATGCACTCGATTTTCTAATATTTTCCTTCATATTTTCCAAATACTTTGACACTTTTGATGAAGGTTTCTTAATTTCGTATGAGCTAACTTTGATATGCACTGATGATCGAGGAGTAGTCGTGGAAGTTGGACATTGGCTTGTTGTTGAACCTGTTGTTCAACTGATTGCTCTTTACTCCCAGCAGCTGGCTCTAGTACTACTTCAAACTGTTGCTGAACTGGTTGCTCTTTACTAGCAACAGCTTGCTCTAGTACTGCTTGAAGCTGTTGTCCAACTTGTTGCTCTTGGTTATCTTTACTAGCAAGGTTAATATCATCCTTGCTGAGACATAGGGCGAGTGGATCTTCCTGTACTGGGAGTGGATCTTCCTGGACTTTCGCCTTAGAAGACGGGGTTGCAGTATTTTGAGATGCGACAAGGCTAGAAATTGGCTCATCATCCAACACGATATCGCGTCGTTGCCAAATGATTAATTGGTTGACAACCTGCCCCAGTGTCGCGATCTCCCTATGTGTGATGTGGTCTATTTCATAATCTTCATAATCATTATCAGTGATCTAAAGAACTTGTACCACAACATAATACAATGGATGTGGATTGCCATTGAAGTCACAATCAGGCTTTGCCATAGCCGTGGCAACCTGTTTGGTTTTGTTCCCTTCTCTGCTGATCGGGACAAGAAGACGACAAGATCTGTCCTTAGCAATATCATCGACAACGAACTGATGGGTTGACCCTGAGCCTGACACAGAACCTACACTGCTAGGGTAGGCAGTTGGAGATACCAATTGCTCCTTTGGCACGGGAACCATCGCTGTACTCGGTGCCACTAATTGTCCTGATTTTTAAAGTTGTTCCATTATTTCTTGCACATTTTCCCTGATCTTTTGAGCAATCGTTTCATCAAGTGTTTTCTTGAACTTCTCACGTCTTCTATATGTCTCTTTATCTTTCGGGAAACCATCTAGACAAGACATTTGAGAAGAGATTGCTCGAACCCGTCCACTATGTTCAGGGTTTCCTAGGATAGCGGTAAGTTGGTCATTCTCCCTCTTCGGCTTGAAGAGACCCTTCTATTGCTTTTCAATTACTTCCTTCATTTTTTCTCTACTTCATTCACAGAGTCGGGCTTTTCAAGTTTGCCCTCGTTGGTCAAACCTGACTGAGCAAAGACCCACTGCTGAGTTCTCTCATCGCAGCCTTCTAACGGGTGAGGATTGTCCTTACTGGTAATTTCGTCTAATATCTTATTCCATTTCTGGACTTTGGGGGCATATCGGACCGACCCAAGCGATGATGGTATTTGTTCTTTTTGGCAAGCTCTGACCTAGTTGCACTTAGGGCTTTAGCATCAGGTTTGGTCTTTTGACGAACAAATTCTTGCCACTGAGCTTGTGTGATTTTTCCCATCTTCCCCGGGCTAGGAACCTTATCGACCTTAACATAAGCATTCATTTCACTCTTCCAGCCACGGAACTTCTTGCCGCAAGAGACCAATGTTTCTTTCTTTACATCTTCTTCTGTGCCTTTCAAGAACTTGAATTGTTTCTTTATCCTTTTTTTCAACTCATTCTTGGTCTCCTAAGGTAATTTTCTCCAATTCTCGGTTGTGATCGGCACGAGCTCTCTAACATGAAAACCGCATGCATTTCGATACTTAGTAACTAAATCCAGTGGTTCATGGGAAGCCCACTTGGACCGACCCTTGTTATGTACATGATGTGGTCCAATGGACCCTTATTGGGACCTCATTGCCCTCGTTTCCGCTTGAGTGAACCTGAGGATTCATCCATTGGAGAACCTTCTACGGTTTTAGGAGTCGAAGTCACCTCGTTGTCTCTGCGATTAATCTAGGTAGAAAAGAATTATCAGACTTGGTATACTTGACAACCAACATTAACTTGAACTGCTAAAGTTAAGATTCGTGATCCATACCTCGTCGGCAGGATCATATTACGGGTCGAGATCATCTGAAGTCTTTTAAATTTTTATATTCGGAAAAGGATCCGATGGACTATGAAAGGAGCCTTAACTACTGGAGTCAGTAAACTTCATATTGTCTTCTTTATTGTTATTACCAGCACCAGTCTTCTTAGGGCTTTCCATGCTAGAACTAATAAGACAAAAAATATATTGACTGACATATTAACTCTACATGAAGTGTTGCATGAAGAAAAATATGGAAGCATTCTAGGGTTTGATAAGGCATTCTAGGGTTTAAGGCGGCTGACCAAGGTGATTGACCGAGTTCCATTCGAGGGTTTGAGGCGAATGACCAAGGCATTAGCTAGGCATGTGTATTGCTTGTATCAAAAGCCGACAAGAACAATTATATCAGCAATTAAACATTAACAATTCACAATTCGTAATGTTTTCAAGTCGCCTAGTCAACCCTATTCGCCTACCCACTGACTTGGTCGACTAGGACGACTAATCGATCCTAGTCGACCCTAATCGGTCCACTAATCGTCCAAGCCATTTTTTCTTCTTAATCATCTCATGATCACAACATAGCAGTCGACAACATTGCATATATCACACGCACACAAATAAACCACAAATTTAGAATTACAGGTTTTAATAGTGCATAAAAGAATTGGTAAGTTTTTTTTTAAATGTATACAAGTCTATTGAGCAATGATGCAGTTAAACTTGCAAGGAACACATCTTCCACTAGAGGTTCAAGTTCACATTAAACTAGCACTATGCAGCAAAAATCGACATTGGAAAACAACAAGAGTCTAACAATGCCTACCCACAACACCACCGAAAATAACATCTTACAAACCCGTTCCCACGAGGGGTGATAATCTTCATCACAAGGAGTACTATGGTCTCGCAGAACTATCAACCACTTGTTCGTGTCAAACAATTTATGAAGTCATGGCCGAAACACGAGTACAAAGTGAGATATTCGACTTGCTATAGCATTACATCTAGCATGTGGTTAGAATGGATGGTGCTTCGGATAAAAAGAACAAGATACATTCCTTAATTGACCAAGAGGGACTACAATCCAAATCGCCTCTCATTACACAAGTTCATCTTCTTTCAAATTTTATCCCATATCTAAGTATATTATGCCCTAAGCTCGTTAACAGTGGTGGCCTTGCCACAAAATTCAACTTTTACTGGTATAAGCATGGCTAAGCTTGACACTTCGCAAAATAAAAACTAACCCAGACCTTCGTGGGACGGATAGGGTTCAAAAACTTGAGGAAATCTATGCACTTAGGGCAACATAGTTCATCTCCTTGAGGCAATTGACCAAGGCACCTAGGGTTCAAAAACTTTGATTAAGGAAATCTATGCAAGGAACCATTTGACTCGGCCGGCGGCGAGGGTGAGGTGGGAGGCGGCACAGGGACGAAGGAGGGAAGGTCGAAGCTCAGCGGCAACAGTGAGGGCAAAGCTCGGCGTACCTGGAAGTGGCGACGGCAACGCACGATGGTGACGGCGAAGCTCGGCGTACCTAGAAGTGGCGACGGTGAAGCTCGGCAGCAGGAGTGGCGAAGACTTGGCAGCAAACGAAATTTTGGCAGCCTGACGGTGTCTAAGTGATTTCGCCAGTGTTAGATTTTTCCAACGCACCCGAGGGATATATATAGACGCCTATCTTCGCAGGCGTTTATAAGAACCAACTGCCTGAGAAGATGATTATCTCAGGCGGTTGGCTCTTAATAACCGCATGAGAAGATTAACTTATCCCAGGCGGTTGGTAAGTAATAACCACCTGAGATAAGTTTTTTCCCAGACGGTTATTCAGTACCAACCGTCTGAGAAGAACTTTATGTAAGCTTAATTAATATTCTTGATTAAATGTGGGGTCTTTCAAAAGCCCAAATTCCACTTTCCTGTAATATGATCGAGTATTAAAGGTTACCATTAAATTTCACTTCATTAAGCCTTTGAAATTAGTCAGAACATAAAAAACATATAACAATTGCTATTTGTCATTTTCCTATCTTGATGAATATAATGATTTTTTCATTTATTTTTTCAATGGACCTTTTTAGTCATCATACCAACCTCTATAAACTTTTCAGATTTTTTAAATTTTTTGAATCAATGTGTTTTCAAAATTTGATGAATGCCTCATATGTATATCAGCATTTGGTTAGAATGATGGATAATTTGAATTTTGACATGTTGGAATTCTTTCAAAAAGTTAACAAAATTCATACATGTATAAATAATACAAATATGTTCATACAAACCAATTTCAGTGAAGGATCCCTTTTTTTAGGAGATACACAAATGTGAATATTGTCACATTGAACCATATGTATTGTCTTCTATGTGAGCAAGTAAAGGTTTAAGTAAAATGGAGACATTGTAGAATGCGGCAACGGAGCTTTTATATGATGAATTAAATGGTTGTGGTAAAGTGTTTACTATATTGTGTGCAGTTCTAGAACTACTAAAGTTGAAGTCACACACGGATGGTCCGATTGTAGTTTCTCTGATCTTTTGAATCTTATGGCAGAAATTCTTCCAAATCTAAAAAAACTGCCGAGAAGCACTTATAAAGCGAAGAAACTTCTTTGCCCGATGGCACTAGGTGTGACGAAAATACACGCTTGTTTGAATCTTTGTATTTTGTATCGCAAAGAGCATGAGCTCGCAACTAGATGCCCCATCTGTGGTGTCAGTAGATATAAGAAGGACTACAATCACCAGTATGTTACCAATATGAAAAAGTCTCAGAAGAATAAGAAGTTTATTGTTGGTCCTGAAGGTGATGATAACGATACTTCTGGGGATGTAGACGGGAAGAATAAGAGAAAAATTCATGCCTTGGTGATGTGGTACCTTCCGGTAATTGATCGGTTGAAGCATTTGTTCTCAAAGCCTAGGGAGGCTGAACTTATGAGTTGGCATTCCGAACAGCACAAGAAGAACGAAAAACATATTCGACACCCTGGTGATGCAACAGAGTGGAAAATTTTTGATATTCAGTATCCAGAATTTGCAAAGGAAATCAGAAATGTAAGGTTTGCCTTGGGTACAGGCGGAATGAATTCGTTTGGTGAAAAAAGAAGCATACACAGCACATGGCCCGTGGTCTTAACGATGTACAACCTACCGACGTTGTTGTGTCACAAAAGGAAATATATCTTTTTATCTATTCTTATCCAAGGTCCGAAACAACCCGAAATCAAAATTGATATGTTCTTGGATCCTTTAATGGAAGATATGGCAAAATTGTGGAATGATGGGGTACGTACATGGGATGAGTACAAGCGGGAGTATTTCACGCTAAGAGCAATGATATTCGTTACCGTACATGATTATCCCAGACTGTTTACGTTATCGGGACCAATGAAAGGAAAGAAAGATTGTGTAAGGTGCGTGGATAGAAAGAACTGGATTCTATACCTCACGTCATCTAGAAAGACGGTGTACATGAGACACCGACAGTTCTTGGCAGATACACACAAGTATAGGAAGATGAAAGAACAATGTGATAACAAAATCGAAAAAGATACTGCACCAAAACCTTACAGTGGAAAACTTGTGTTCAAAACGGTCAGGAACATTCATATTGCTTTTGGTAAGGGCAAAAAATGTAAAGGAATAAAGAGAAAGAAAAGTACATCTTCGGGTGATACAACTGACATGGCTTTCAAGAAACAATCAATTTTTTTCAGATATCTTCCGTATTGGAAGAATCTGGAATTTCGCCATAGTATTGATTTGATGCACATTACAAAGAATGTATTTGACAACATCATTGGGACCTTGCTAGACAAGCCGAGGAAAACAAAGGACATATTAAATTCATGTATGGACCTAGTAAGTGTTGATTTGAGACCAGAGCTTCATCCAGTGGAAAAGGCAAACGGGAAGCATTACCTACCTCCAGCCAGCTACAACTTGACACTAGAAGAGAAAAAAACAATTTGCGACTACTTGCGTGGGATCAAAGTGCCCACGAGTTTCTCATCCAATATCCGCAAACTAGTCTTGATGAAAGACTTGTCTTTATTCGGCTATAGTTATCATGAATGTCACATGATGATGACGGTGTTCCTTGCCATTACAATAAGAGTCATCAAACCCGAGCATATAAAAGTTGTCATCACACGTTTGTGTTACTTCTTCAATGCAGTATCACAAAAGGTGATAGCACGTGAAGATTTAGACTATCTGAAAACATACATCGTCGAGACTATGCGCAAGCTTGAGATGTGTTTCCCACCATCCTTTTTTGATATGCAAGTACACCTAATCATGTATCTTCTTGACCAGATAAAAGCATTGGGGCCACTATAATTACATCATATGTTTTCGTTGGAGAGATATTTAGGAGTATTAAAAGGTTATGTGTGGAACCGTGCTCACCCAGAGGGTTCAATTATGGAAGGATACACCACTGAAGAAGTGATTTTGGGTTGCACTGATTACATCAAAGATGGGAAACCGATAGGTGTTCCTATACCAATACATGAGGGTAGACTACGTGGGAGAGGAAAAGTGGGTAAGAAAACTTTTATCATTCAAGATTACAAGAATTTACACCGTGCACATTTTGGTGTACTACAACAGCTCGCAATTGCTGATTCGTACATCGAGGAACACCAAATTGAGCTTTGCTAAAAAAACCAAGACCGCACAGAGGACTGGATCATGAAAGAGCACAAAAGATGTTTTATTGAATGGTTAATGGACAAAAATATACCATACGGAAACTCTATAGAAGAGGCAACAGTGAAGAAATTAGCTTCTGCCCATCTGCTTTGGTGACATCATGGCAAGCATATGACATCATTTGTTACAAATTTTACAATAAAGAAAAAGACAGTAAGAGTGTTGCACAAAATAGTGGTGTTCGTATTGAGGCTTATGATTCACAAGGGCAGAAGACCACATACTTTGGGTTCATAGAGGAAATATGGGAACACGATTATGGCGAAAGAATGGTAATTCCCGTGTTTAAGTGCCAATGTGTCAAACGTCCTGATGGTGTGAAAGTGGACAATTACGGGCTGACACTAGTAGACTTGAATAAAGTAGGTTATAAAGATGACCTGTGGGTTCTCGCCCATAGTGTTGCACAAGTTTTTTATGTACAAGATCTAGAAACTGAGAAGATGCACGTAGTTGTTTCTATATAGCAAAATATTGTTAGAGTTGAGAATGTGAGAGATAATGAAGAGGAATATAATCAGTATGAAGAGATGTATCTTTTCATCGAACCAGAAAACATCAAGCGCGTAGACAGAAGCATTAAAAAGGATTTGAAACCCTATATGCGAGAAGATGTCAATGATGGTAAAAATGTATGATATATATTGTATATATTTGTATCCTTTGAAATCAACTTAGAACAATGCTCTATTTTAGCTTTAGATAGCATGTTTTGAACATTATTAAATTTAGCTTCTGTAGAGAAGACTAATTTTGACAAGTGCTCCTTTTCGACTTTTTGACTATCATATTTATCACTTTCACTTGTTGCATAAGTTATCAAATTGTATGTGTTATATAAATTTCTTCTGACCTATGATGATCGGACTTGCCTTCCAACAACTTTGTTCCAAACAACATCTAGAAGCACAACTCTTGAAGCTCCTGTCAAGCTAATCCATTCACAACAAGCTCTTGTAGATGCAAGTAACACCCAAGACTCATCATTTGGATTGTTAAAAGCTTCAATTGAAGTCTGATGATACTTCTCATCCATTTGAGGGCTTGTTTGGATAGGGGTGGATCCATTTCAATATAAGTGGATTGAGGTAGATTGGGGATAAAATTAGTTCATTCTTCACTCCAATCCACTTCAATCCAATTAGATTGAGTACACCCAAATAACCCTAAAAGATTTCTTTCTCTTCTCTCCATTTTAAAAACTTACGAAGATGCTACTTTATTAGTTCTAATTGCTGTATGTATTGACTACAAGTCAGTACAATCTCTCTTAGTGCTTCACACAAGCGACGAAGCGAACAACTTCAATCACAAATCTCGTTTTTACCATTTTCATAGGAATTTGACCTTAATCTTTCAAGCATAGATTTTCAATAAGTGAAGCTTCCTCACCAGACATGTTAATGGCAGTTACAAGTGAAGGGTGTGCCGAAGCTAACTAAATCTCAACGGGACTGAAGGCAAAAAAGATGTTGCATATGAGTGACAATGTCCAGGTTAGACAACATGAAGCTACGATGGAAACCTTCAACAACATGAAAAGTGATGCCAAGGTTATGCTTGCATCAACCAAGGCATGTTGTGAGGGCATAACACTTCTTGGAGCATCACGGTTATGCTTGCCCCAACAAGTGTTATACCCTCACAAGATGCCTTGGTTGATGCAAGCATAACCTTAACATCACTTTTCATGTTGTTGAAGGTTGCCATCATAGCTTCACGCTGTCTAACCTGGACATTGCCACTCATATGCAGGATCTCTTTATCTTAAGTCCAATTCAGATTTTGTTTGCGTCGGCACATCCTTCGCTTATAACCGCCATTAACATGTGTGATAAGGAAGCTTCACTTCTTGATAAATCTATGCTTGAAAGATTAAGGTGAAATCCCTATGAAAGGGTAAAAACAATATTTGGGATTGAAGTTGTTCGCTTCCTCGCTTGTGTGAAGCACTAAGAGGGTAGATACTAATTTTTAGTCAATATATTTAGGCATTAAAACTAAGAAAATAACATCTTCCTAAGTTTTCAAATGGACAGGCGGGAAAGAAATCCTTCAAATGGATGGGAAAATCCTTCCAAGGATAGTCAGGCTTCAATTGAGGCTTTCAACAATCCAAATGATGAGTCACGGGTGCTACTTGCATCTACAAGAGCTTGCTGTGTAGGGATTAGCTTGACAGGAGCTTATCAGCATCACAGGCGGTTCTTAATTAACAAGCAGCTTGTGAAAACAATGACTTTCCCAGACGGTTCGTCAATAAAAACTGCTTGTGATGATTGAACCAGTACGTACGGTTCTTAAACAATGACTGCTCGTGAAAATCATGTATTTACCAAGGTGTTGGTTAATTCAGAACCGCGTGTGAAGTTTGTTACATTATAGGCAGTTCTTAATTAATAACCGTCTGAGAAAACTATGTATTTACCCAGGCAGTTGTTTTTTAAAATCCGACTGTGATGTTCTGTCATTACAGGCGGTTATTGTATCATTCGTCATCACATTCGTATTTTTTACGGACCACCTGTGTTTGAAAAATCGAGGCGCCTATGCAAAAGCTTTCTGTAGTAGTGTTCAACCATACTAGCCAACTTCCAAAATATGTTCAAGGTTTAAAATTTTCCTGTATTGGACATCACTTATTCACTAACATAATTTAGATAAGTTTAATTTTTCAATTCAACTAAGGAATATTAAGTTCATATTTTCCACATTTTTGTTCTTCTCAAATGTGGGATTTTACAAGAGCAACCCTCACCAACTTCTTCACGATGATGACCTCGACATCCAAAGTGAAGTTAAAGATCAAGCACACAAGATCCTCCAAGACCGTGAGTTTTCTCATACGAAAGCTTATGATCCAGTTTTGATCTCCAAAATAGGTATGGATTCCAAATTCTTTTCCATTTGGCGTGCATTAGGATGGGAAAATTTTGCTCACACAGAGGAGAAAGGTTCACGCCTTCTCCCCGTACAGTTCCTTTGCACACTCAAAATAGGATTTGATGGTATTACTTTTAGATTATTTCAAAAAGAATACAACATCCTATGGAAAGAATTAAGTGAAATCCTAGGCTTCCATAGACGTTGTTTGTTAGATTTAGACGCTTTGTCTAAGTTTAACAAACAATGTTTTTGGCAATATTTAACTGGTGAGGTCAGATGTAGTGCCCCTAGGAATAGCCACTTGCACAACCCTACTTTACGCTTCATGCATAGATGGGTGGCTATGACTATGTTCCCTAGAGGAGATGTAAGGATATTGCGTGGTGATGAGCTGAAAATTTTATTTTCCATGATTAAAAAGATAAAAGTTGCTCCAACTATTGCCATGATGACACAATGGTTAGATTACATTCCAAGGGTAGGGCCAATTGAATGCACTTCATTGATTACCCATATTGCTACTAGGGTAGGGGCACTAGAATATTCTTCATTTGAGTATATTGAAAATAAAAGAGAATTAATTGATGCAGATTATTTAGTGCAAAGACATACCCTTAAGCAAGATCAAGATGGCTCTTTGATATTTTATTATCTCGACTTTGTCAAAGAAATTCGGTTACCTAACCCGGATTATCATTTGTACAAATGCCGGAGGCTAACCATTGACCTTCCTCCCATCGAGGAAGCTGGACGAAGTAATGTCTCTGGTAGGGTAACCAGAAGCCGTACAAGGAGAGCTGCTATGCCTCCGACAACCTCCACGGTCCATGAGTACGAAGAGGGAGAGAACCCAACGGGTGATGCACCCGGACGGACTCAACCTGCATTGTATGAGACTGAAGGTCTGTCTTGGCATGGATGGCCAAGTGCCACATGGGAGCCACCCCTATCCACTTCAAGCTCTAGCAGCTTGCCTCCAGCATCCATGAGAAGATGTCGTTCCTCTTTGGCTAGAAGTCATTATGACTATAGCCAAGGAATGACGGATCTCACTAGATGTATGGATGAGCTTAAAGTGAGAACCGGTGACATCTACAACACTCTCCAAGGGCATGTCCAAGGTACCCGAGACTGGCAACAACACATGGACGCTCAATTCATCAACCTCAACTCCACACTAAAACAACAACAAGACGATCTCACGGCATACTTTCGTCATCATGGGTTCAACCGTCGACATAGAGGGGAGTAAAGAACAAGCTTGGGGGAGGACCCCCACTTGAGGTAAATTGTATCAACCCATTTGCATATTTATTTTCCATTAGACCATCATTCACCTTACATATAAAATAATAATAATAAATTTTAGGATATATTTATTTTTCAATAAAATAAATGATGTGCGGTAAGAATGGTTTGGAATTCACATAGATGAAAAGATGAATAGTTTCTCTGTTTGAATTTTCCTAAGTCCCTAGTTTACAACTTACTACTCTCCAACATATTGCTCACATTAGCTAAAATTCTTTTTGCCTTGATTTTGAAATTGTGGGTAGCAAAAGCTTAATCCATTCTAAGTTGTTGTGAAATATGATATATTGATAGAGCTGTTATTCCTAGTTTGAAAGTGAAACTTATATTTCCAAAGAAATTCTAAAAGATTTAAGTTACTATCATTTGATTGGAAATACCTACCAAAGCCATATGATACATCTCATTGATAGACCTTATGCATATGCTATTTGTCTTCACATTGAGCTTTGTCAAATTAGTATAGACCTATGCGAGATTTCATTCATTACTTTTTTAATTCAAGACTTCACTTGCACATACTATACTTCTATAATAGAACAAAGAAAATTCCAGCATACCACCATTCCACAATAAAAAGAGAAACTCCATATCATTCATGCGTGGTACTCTCTCCAAAGTTCATTTCACAAAAACAAAGTAGAAGACATTGCTGCAAGAAAAAGAAAAAGAAAAAGAAAAAGAAAAAGAAAATGCATGCTTACATAATAAGCATGAGAAAAAAGTAGCCATGTTTCATCCCTGCAAAATAAGAGAGTCCACTCAAAAAGGAGTCATCTCAATATCCACATCCAGTCCATTCCATCACACATGCACAAGTCTTGAATCAAAATTTTTTGAATTGATTTCTCCTAAGGCTTACTCTTTTGACTTAGCAATATTATGTGTTGCAAATATGCCTACTATATTCCATACTAAGCTCCACATACAAGCCTTATGTAGAGGGAGGATGAATTTAGGAAAAATGCCTTGATGCGGATTTATTTCAATACATACAAAGGAGAGACTTGAGAGAATCAGATTGAGATACTTAAAATCTGAATTGAACTCTTCGGAATTTGAGTGGAACTTGACTTCTAGGGTATGTGTGCTCCATTTTCTGTTCTATCTTTCAACCACCCATGAATAGGAGATGGCATAAGCCCCATAATGACATGAGATGTTTGAAGTATCGTGCCAGTTTTTGCAATACTAGGAAGAGTATTTTGTTTTGCACATGGTACTTTTGAAAAATAGAACATAGTAGCAACTCTTGATCATTAACCTAAAGTCTTGACTTTGCTCGAGACGATCAAAGGATAAGCTTGGGGGAGTTTGTTGACAGCTGTTACATACCAATTTCACCCATCAATATAACTCAATTATGTGAAGGAATTATCATTTCTTGCACACATCACCTTTCCATTTAACCTATTTCCATTTGTCCTTGGAGAAAGTAGTGCATGCAGGGATTCTATGCAAAATTGAAGTGAAACAAGGGGATGGATCCGATAAAATATCATTCCAACCAATCAGGCAACGCCACATGGCACCAAATGGATCAAATGGCCCACAAACAGAAGTATCCGAGGCCATCCAATGGTGTAGCACCCATAGCATGGAATGGGACCCCACCTGTCAGTCACCTAGAGGAAGAACTGGCCGTTTCGAGCCAGGACCAGGTCAGCCGACCCCCCTAGTCGACCGACTAGTTCCTAGCGCCAAACGCGGTCAAATGACATGTGTTGGCTCCTCCAGACTTGAAGAGGTCAGAGGTGACTGATTTTTGCACTTTTGGTGGCGGGAACCGACCCTTGTCCAAGCTATAAATAGGACCGCTCACCCTCACTTCAACACACACCACTTGAGTATCATCCATTGTATCCACTACTCTCCATAGGTTTAGAGGAGTATAGGCTATAGAGAGGAGAGTCTCTAGTCCAAAGTCCAAGTAGGAGAGGTGTAGAAGGAGTATCTTCCCTATTTCCAATTAGGAAAGGTACGTCTCTCATATTCCTATTTGTATTTATGACTTTATTCATAATAAAGATGATATCTTTAGTCTTCTATTGTTCATATACTTGGATGAAGCGTTTCTTGTTTTATTGTGGATTCCATGTATATAGTAGGAGTAGTATTTATGATTGTCCTATACCATTCTTATTACATCATCATAAACACTATAAACCTCCACTATAGTCTAATTAGCAATGATATGATTATGTTAACATGAATTACTTATGTTATGATAACATTGGTTCAGCGATGATTTAGTTCATTGCCTTAGGATGGCTTGTGCCTAGGCTCTTAAGGTAATTACTTAATATGCTAGCATGGTGCTAGTATAGAGAGTAGCGTTGAATGTCTCGCATGCCCATGGATTGAAGAGGTAGGCGATATGTGGTGACAGCCCTATCTGTCCTTTGTAATCCTCCACGTTCAGCTATGCTAGAGACTCTTGGCGGGAGTCGCCTAGTGTTGCTAGGGGTAAACCTGTGCCCGGTGTGTTAATCCACTTAGCATGAAAATTCATAATTAATATAATCATTAGTAACTAACTTAGGCTATGTATACGTACATTAGAAGCATTGTAAGAGTCTCTACCTAGTTCTTAGCCTAGTCGCTCTTTACCCATATTATCCCCTTAGGATAGAATGCTCTTATGTGTGTCACATTACCTCAATTACCCTTTATCCATCCTTGCTAGAACCCTACCTAGGCCAACCTAACCTTTCCACTTGATGATTTTTTTACTTCTATCTAACCTTCCTTTGGGAAAATATAAATGACACCCTTTGGGAATACTCTTTAAAGGGGAAATGCTACATCGATAGTTTTCGTGCGCTTGTGGATTTACATGTATAATATAAAACCTACCAACAAGCATTTATGGCACCCTTTCTAGGGATGAATTGTTAGTAATGCGTAGGAAATATCAACGGTAAGTTGATAATATGGGTAGTGTGACACACACCTAAGCAGTCTATTCTAAAAGGGTAAATAGGTCCTACTGAAGATTAGACTAAGAGTTGGTGAGTTGCTCCTACAATGCTTCTAGTATACATATACATAGCCTAAGTTAGGTACTAATGAGCATGTCAATGGTTAATCCTTATGCTAAGCTGTTCAACACATCAGGCACGGGTTTACCCCTAGCATTACTAGGACGATTCCTACCAAGAGCATGTAGCATAGCTGAACGTGAAGGATTACAAAGGACAGGTAGGGATGTCAGCACCAACCGCCTACCTCTTCAATCCGTGGGTCTACGAGACATTCAACGCTACTTAACTATCCTAGCACCATGCTAACGTACTAAGCAAATACCTTAGGAGCCGCGGAAGAAGCCATCTTAAAGCAATGAACTAAACCATTGTTGAAACCAATGTTGATACATAGCATATTTATTCATATTAACACGATCATTTCATAACTACATAGACTATAATGGGGGTTTATAGTGTTTATGATAAAAATATATTAACATTATAGCATGATCATAAAGACTATTCGTACCACATACATAGAATCCATAATCAAACAAGAAACGTTTCATCCAAGCATATGTATAAGGGAAGAATAAAGATAATATCTTTATTATGCATAAAGTCACAAATACAAGAAGGATTTCATGAGCCATACCTTTTCAATTTTGATATTGGGAAGAGAGACTCCCTCTACTCCTTTTACAATTTGGACTTGGGACTAGAGACTCTCCTCTCTACAGCCTAACTCCTCTAAGCACTAAGAAATGTAGTGTAAACAATAGAATGATGCTCAAGTAATGTGTGTGAGAAGTGAGATGCATGGGGTCATATTTATAGCTAGAGATACGTCAGTTCCCCACACATTAGAGTGCAAATCAGTCCTCGTCGTTATTAGGACACCACAGAGAGTCAACACATGGAAGAAGACCGAGTTTGGTGGAGCTACTAGGTCGATTGAGCCACAAGGTCGGCTGACCTAGTCTTGGCTCCAAATGGCCTGTGCTTTCTTCGGGTGGCTTCTAGGTGGGTCCTCTTGACTAATGTAGGTGATACACTATTGGATCTCATCAGATACGTCTGTTTGTGGGCCATCTGATCCATGTGGTGCCACATGTCGTCGCCTGATTGGCTATGATGATACTTTTTAGGATTGCTCTCCGTACTTTGCCTCAATTCCTGTGTAAAAAGTCTACGTGCTCTACTTTTCCAAGGATAAGTGAAAATAGGTCAAGTAGAAAGGTGATATGTGCAAGAAATGACATATCCTTCACATAATTGAGTTATATTGATGGGTGAAATTGGTATATAACAGCTGTCAACAAACTCCCCCACGCTTATCCTTTACTCGCCTTGAGGCAAAGTCAAAAATTTAGGTTGATGATCAGGAGTTCCTACTATGTCCTAACCTTTCAAAAGTACTGAGTGCACAATAAAATACTCTACCTTGCATTGCAAAAATTGGCTAAGGTACTTTACCCTTTACGGGGCTTATCCTTTTTTTTCATATTCATGGGTAGTTGAAAGATAGAACAATAGACAGAGCAAGCATATCCTAGTTATCAAGTTCCACTTAAATTTCTAAGAGTTTCAATTCAGATTTTAAGTACCTCAATTTGATTCTCTCAATAACTCCTTTTGGTGTAGTGGAAATATATCGTCACCCAGACATTTGCCTATACTAATACTACCACTAAATAAGGCTGATATGTGAAGCTTGATGGGAATGAGAGTAGGAATATTTGCAACACATAATATTGGTAAGTCAAAACAGTAAGCCTTAGGAGAAATCAATTCAAACTTTTGAATCAAGACTTGTGCACGTGTGATGTAATTGGAAGTGGATGTGGAAATCTCATGCTTATGGAGTAAGCATGCATTTTATCTCTTCCTTTTTTCACACGCTTATGATGTAAGCATGCATTTTTTTCATTTTCTTTTTTCTTGTAGCTATGTCTTCTACTCCTTTTTATGCAATAAACTTGAAGAGAGTACTAAACATGAAAGACATGGAGTTTCTCTTTTTATTGTGGAATGATGATATGATAGAATTTTGCTAACTTCTAGTATAGAAGTTTTAGCATGTGCAAGTGAAGTCTTGAATTCAAAAGAAATGAATTAATTCTAACATAGGACTATACTAGTTTGACTAGGATCAATGTGAAAGCAAATAGCATATGCATAAGGTTTATCAATGTAAAACATCATATGACTTTGGTTGGTGTTTCCAATCAAATGAGGGGAACTTAAATCTTTTTAGAATTTCCCCGGAAACCTATTTTTACTTTCAAACTAGGAATGGCAGCCCTTTTACTATTTCAAATCTCATAACAACCTAGAAATTGGATTAAGCTTTTGCTACACATAATTTCTAAATAAAGGCAAAGTTAATTCTAGCCAATAGAAGCAATATTTGGAGAGTAGCAAGTTGCATACTAAGGACTTACGATAAATAAAATAGATCAACTATTCATCATTTCATCTATGTAAAATCTAAGTCATTCTTACCGCACATATTTATTTGATTAAGCAAAAGCAAATCTAAGTTACTATTTATATTTTAATTTTTTTTAGATGCAAGGTGGATGAATGGATGAAACATAAATGCAATGGATGTGATACAAGTTACCTCAAGTAGGGGTCCTCCCCAAGCTTATTGTTGATCAAGGTCCACGATAGGGGTTGAATCCCGAACAACGGAGGTAGGCCATGAGGTTGGCCTATCCTTGTTGCACTGTGGCTTTGACAATTTAGGATTGAGTGTTGATGTTGTGCTGCCTCCCACGGGTTCCATGAGTGTGGTTGAAGAGAGTGTTGTTGATGTCGCTCATCCGCACCTCAAGGTCTCTCATGTGTTGGGCGTACTTTGTTATTCAATGGACAAGGTAACCTTTAGCTACAAAGGAATGATGTGCACTCAACATGCGTTAAGTGTGTTCCGTCATTCTTTGGCTAAGGTGTAACATTCCTTCTTGCCACAAAGGAATAACTTGTACCCATCATGCATTGGGTGTGATCCATCATTCCTTGTCTAAGGTAATGATAACCTTTAGCCACAAAAGAGTGACATGTACCCAACATGTGTTGAGTATGATTCGTTGTTCCTTGGCTAAGATACAACATACCTATAACCACAAAGGGATGACGTGCACTCAACATGGGCTGAGTGTAATCCATTGTTCTGGACTAAGGTATAAAGTACCATTTAGACACATAGGAACAACTTGCACCCAATATACATTGGGTGTGATCTTGTCATTCCCGGGTTAAGTTTCTTCATACCTTCTAGCCACAAAGGAATAACTTACACCCAATGATGGTGGCAACTCCCTTGAGCTTGAATGAGTGCTTAGAATAATTGAGAGCATAATGCTCTCACATATTCATAGCAGCCCATAGGTTGCTAATGGTGGGTTCCAATTTCAAATCTCCGACCTCATTTAGTTATATATGATTGACCTCCGGACTTCGATAGGTAGCAACCATCCTCATTTATTCCTTGCCAAGAGATGTTGAAATCAAATCCTCTAGGGACTCTAACAATCGGCTCCTTGAATGCCTGCATAATAATATTACTCCCGCAAACTTCATCTTTTTGATAGAGAGGGATGGTTAGCTCCCGATACTTGTACAAATGAATTTTTTGGTTAGGTAACCGAATTTTCATTTTTTCATACGGGCAAGAACAAAATCAAAGATGCATTGGTTCCAATTTCAAGTGTATCCATGAGCAATGTATTATTCATTGAAAGAGTAGGGTTTTATATATAAATCAATTTGCACATTTTCTAAAGCTCCTACTCATACCAATGCAAGTGATATAAATACACTATATGGGTCCCTTCATCTTTTCAATTTCTAACCATCATAGCTTTTACACAAGAGTAAATGCTATCATTTAGATCATGGCAAACAAGGTTCTCAATTTTATTCCCACATTTCTAGGAATTTCAAATTTAGTTATTCCACATAAACATGCAATTCAAAATAAGATTAGAGATATCACTTATTTTCCTAGGAGTTTGAAATCTACTGACACCATATATGCACGAAGCACAAATCAAAATCATGGTCATCACTACGCCTAAGTTGCTACATGCCAATTCACCCATTAAGTTATGCACAAAAGTTTTATTTTCAAAACCTAGGCAAAAATGAATGAGTCTAAAAACAATGCTTAAGGGATTCTATGTACTTGTTTTAGCTTTTTCCAAGTAAGGTGGTATTTCCTTTTCGAGATCCAAAAGACAATACCGACACTTGTTCTTGTGAGGATATATGAGAATTGAATGATGAGGAAGTGACAACCTTCCTCATAAATGCAAGCAAGGATATTCAATGTTAACGCAAACGAAACAATGAAAAATGCTAAACTCATACCTCATTTGAAGGCATTTTGTGATGAACACTACTACAAAATGCATTTTCACAGGCGTCTGCTTATTTTTTTTACAGACGGTTTATTAAAAGTTACGCCTGTGATGTCATATGAGTTAATAACCATCTGCGATAATAGAATATCACAGGCGGTCCGTAACAAACAACCGCCTATGAAAATGTATTGATTTTCACAGACGGTCCGTAACAAAAACCGTCTGTGATAATAGTCATTATCACAGGCGGCCCGTAACAAACAACCGTCTATGAAAATATAATGATTTTCACAGGCGGTCCGTACCAAAAAAACCGCCTGTGATAATGATGGCTCATGATTGGTCCGCTGCTTCATCCCACGGATCGCTCTTGGACTTTATATCTCTGCCTTCCGCTACTTATCGATCCAATGACTCACAGGGAGTCATCTCTAATCTATGTGTCTATAACAACAGCAGCACCGACACCTCACGTCCTTATCCCCAATCTCTCCCTCTCACCATCCATCTCTCCAATCTGACCTCTCTTTCCTTCCTCCCCAACCTCGCTCTACCGCAGCTCCGCCTCATCGCTGAAGCGTCGGCAGCCCGCTTCCGCCTCCTTGCCATCCTCGCTGTCACGGAGGTCGCGCTGCTCGCGCTCCTCGTCGTCGCGGCAGTCGTACTCCTCGATCGTCGTGGCAGCCGTGCTGCTCATGCTCATCGCCATCGTGGCAACCATGCTCCTCGTCCGCCACGGGTGTCTCGCTCGATGCCGAGGGTCGCAGATCTAACCTTCAGTCATAGATCCAGCCACAATCGTTATTTTTGTTGTAGCATGGAAGTCGAGCTAGCACGAAGGTGGTGCTACCGAGCGCTGCGGGGAGGTGTTGAAGAGCGGCTGCAACAGCAACATCTCTGTCTTCATGGTGTTGAGCTGCTGCACGTGGTGCTGCACGTGATGGTTGTGATGGATTGTAATTTCTGCGATGTGTTGCGTTGTAATTTCTGTTATGTTTTTTTATTGCATCTCTGCAATGTAATTTTGTCTAAATCTTTTAGTCTTCTGTAGATCAAACTGTGTTAGTGCAAAGTTTGTCTAAACGTTATCATTTCTTGCCTTCTGATTACGGCAAGTCACGAACACAATGCACACGGAACATTCTAAAAATTGTATATGATAATGTATTATCACAGGTGGTTGGCAATAAAAAACAGTATGTGAAAATGCATTTTCACAGGCGGTCCGTAATAAAAAACCGTCTGTGAAAATGCATTTTCATAGGCGGTCAGCAATAAAAACCGTCTGTAAAAATGCATTTGTACAGGCGGATTTTGTCCCCGCCTGTGCTAATCGATCATTTTCACAGGCTCTTTGTTACAGGCGGTTTTTAAAACCGTATGTGATAATATATTTAGAGCCGCCTGCGATGAAGACTTTTGTAGTAGTGGAAGGCCTTTGTGTGAGAAACTCATAGCCTTGGATTTTGGTGTAGACTTGATGTTTCACATCAAAAGCCAAGTTGAGGTTGGATTTGGCGATGGATTTGGTTGACGCTTCTTCTTGCTCCTCCATTGTGTCATCATCTTAAACATTTCTATAACTCAAACTCAAAATGAGATTGAAGGAGAGACGTGTTTACAAATCCTCCCAATGGTGGCCTGAGCTTGATGTGGCCTCCACTTTCTTGTCAAACCACCTCTTTACAATTTTTGTCCTGCTACAATTCAATAAAGAACAAACAAAACGACTCAAAAATGGGTTATGTTAGCCAAAAGAAAATTGAACCCCATTATCAAATTGTCCTGGCCAACTTGAAACAACTTGTGAGCCCAATGAGGCATAAATCAAATCTTTTTGGTTGAATTAGAAAAATAAATTTAAGTTGGCATGCCCAAAGTTCATATCTAATTAAATTTCTTCCCTAATTCAAATTTATAGTTTTATGATTGGTGGAAATTTTACCTTCCAACATGCAAGTTTGAAAATTTAAACATGCCGAATGCAAATGATGAGAAATTCAAATATGCAATTGGGAAACAAATATGAGATAACTACCAATTAACCTATTGGCAAGGACTCACCGATTTTTGAAGTCTGGTGAGTGGGACTTACCTCTGTCCTGTTTATTGCGATGCTTTGTTGTCCAATCCCGAAGTTGAAGATGTGGACATCTTCTCCTGCTTGACATGCAAAAATTACTTTGGTTGTCATTCAGACATGTGGGCCACATGGTGGCCCTAGCCTCTTTGTCGCCTTGATGAAGACTTATTGATGTTGCGGTGGCTTTTCCCTGTTGAAGATATTCTCTTATAAGCATGGTGAGGCTTGACCATTTTTTTAGTGGTGCCACTTCGACCTTCTTGATATTCCTTGGAGTTAACCCATACTTTGATCATAGATCAAGGATTCCTTAGGTATGGTGACATGTGGACTCCATAATCAAACAAGAAACACTTCATCCACATTGTCACTAGCCCAAGGTTGTATGGGCGTGTTCAAAGTGTAGGATCCCAAAAAGTAATTGTAGGATAGTTTGGATCTTGAATGCTCTTTCAATTTCTTGTCCTTGGCCAAGAGCTTCATTTGAATGTTGTCTTGATTTCTACTTGGCCATGGACAAAATACTTCAAGGTAGGCTAGTTTAACTTGAAACCCTTGAAATCGCCATAGCGTCCTTGATTACAAGGGTGATGTTGATTCCACCCTTGACCTACTTGTGAATGGTAGCCATTGGAGTTGTTTGAAAGGAAGAATCCCCATGGGTATTAGGGAAATAATTCACCAAGTGTCCCATGTTGACATGGATTTTCAGAAATCATGTGAATATCCATGGCTTGAATCATCCAAACACTTCTCCTCTGGCTCGATCTTTATGTTACTTCAATGGTAGGTGTAGTTCCATAACTAACATGTCCACCTGGTTAAGTGGTGTGCATGCCAAGCTAAGGGAACTAGAACATTCTTCAATCCACCTATTGAGTGGAGACCATCTTCTCATCCATGAGGAATGAGAATAGGGCTCCTTTAGCTTCGACATGAATGTAGTCATGGATTGGTGGAGCCAAACCATGACATGAGTGTTGGATGAAGAGCCAACTATCCACCCCATGATGGAGGCAAACCAAGAATAACCCTTGGAGCCTCCCCCAAGCTTGGGAATGGATGTATTTAGCTCCTGCTGGAAGCAAAAATGCTTCTGCGAAAGGCAATGGTGTTGCCTAGCAAACATTTGTTGAGGTACGACTTGAATCATCTTGCAATTGAGCACTAGTGTTCTTGTTGGCCATCCTATAAAATGGGTTAGCCAACACTACCCTGTTTTCACATAAAAGGAGAAAACAAGCAAGAGTAATCCCGTCTAATAACTATTAGTACGTATAGCTTATTCACAAGTGATAGCTATCCTTTACTTCCTTTGCCTTCCCAGGCAGCGGCGCCAGAAATGCTTGTTGGTATTTCTTAACATCACAGATCATCTCTAGTATGAGATGAGGTCCGCAAGCACAAGGAAGATACCGTTGTAGCATTTCACCCATGAGTATTCCTAAGGCTATGGTATTTATCCCAAAGGAAGGCGATGGAGTAAAGTACACACTACTCCTATGATCAAGCTATGGGATACTAATCAGTTATCATGACACGGGTAAGTTGATAATATGGCTAATGTGACACACAACTAAGCAAGCTATTCTAAAAGGATAAATAGGTCCTAGTGAAGATTAAACTAAGAGTTGGTAAGTTGCTTCGATAATGCTTCTAGTATAATATATATAGTCTAAGTTAGGTACTAATAAATATGTCAATGGTGAATCCTTATGCTAAGTTGTTCAACACATCGGACACGAGTTTACCCCTAGCAATAATAGGACGACTCCCACCAAGAGCCTATGGCATAGCCAAAAATAGGAGGATTACAAAGGACAGGTAGGGCTATCACCACCTACTACCTACCTCTTCAATCTGTGGTTCTACGAGACATTCAATGCTACTTAACTATACTAGCACCATGCTAGCATACTAATCAAATACCTTAGGAGTCATTGCACAAGCCATCCTAAAGCAATGAACTGAATCATCATTGAAACCAATGTTGATACATAGCATATTTAGTCATATTAACATGATCATATCATAACTACATAGACTAAAGTGGGGGTTTATAGTGTTTATGATGATAATATATTAACATTAAGGCATGATCGTAAACTACCACATTCATGGAATCCACAATCAAATAAGAAACGCTTCATCCAAGCATATGTATAATTGAAGACTAAAGATAATATCTTTATTATACATAAAGTCACAAATACAAGAAGGAATACATGAGCCATACCTTTCAAAATTTAGTATTGAGAAGAGAGACACCCTCTACTCATTTCTCAATATGGACTTGGAACTAGAGACTCTCCTCTCTACACCATACCTCCTCTAAGGACTAAGAAAAGTAGTGTATACAATAGAATGATGCTCAAGTGGTGTGTGTGAGAAGTGAGGAGTATGGGTGTCCTATTTATAGCTAGAGATACATCGGTTCCCATCACATTTAACGTGCAATTCAGTCCTCATTGTTATCAGGACACCACAGGGAGTCGACACGTAGAAGAAGACCGAGTTTGGAGGAGCTACCAGGTCAGCCGAGCCACCAGGTCGGTCGACCTGGTCTTGGCTCCGAATAGCTTGTGCTTTCTCGGGGTGGTTTCCAGGTGGGTCCTCTTGACTGATGTGGGTGATATACCGTTGGATCTCCTTGGATACGTCTGTTTGTGGGCCATTTGATACATGTTATGCCATGTGTCATTGCCTAATTGGCTGGGATGGTACTTTTCAGGACTGCTCCCCATACTTTGCCTCAATTCCTGTATAAAAAGTCTGCATGCACTACTTTTCCAAGGAGAAGTAAAAATAGGTCAAGTAGAAATATGATGTGTGCAATACATGACATATCCTTCACATAATTGAGTTATATTGACAGGTGAAATTTGTATATAATAGCCGTCAACAACCTTGAAGCCAGGGCAACATTTTTTTTAAAAAAAATACCTTCCTTATAGATGACGGTTTCTGGTACATGGCCGTCGTTAATAAGCCATAATAAATGACAACGACCAACCACACCATCATTAATAAGCCATAATAAAAGACGATGGTGTGCCTGGCCGTCGTCTATAAGCCCCACTTATAGACAATGGCCTACCTCCGGCCGTCGCCAATTAGCCCCACTTGCTGCCACGTGGCGTGGTGGGCTAATTGACAACGGGCTCATCTTGCTGTCATCAATTATTTTATTAAATACAGCTTCCATCATCAATAATATTATAGATGACAAATAATAGGAGACGAGCAGAAACCGTCATCAATAAGCTATTACCGTCGTTGATAACTTATTAACGACGGTAAGGTTCATATTGGCGACGGTTTCTGATCGTCGTTTATTGTCGGGTTTTCATAAGTGTCAGATCACTAGACCAAACATACACTTCACACATACACCGGATCCACGTAGACTAATGACATATACATCCATAGACAAATATTATAGGGCCACCCACATAGTTAACACAGAAGCACACAGCTTTTAAAAATATTGGGAGGTCCCTACGACATCATTAGACCTATCATTGCCCAAGTAACTAATGGAAAATTCATAATTAAATTTTGCCGCCATACATCCATATAACTCTTCCTCAAATTGGAAACTATTCATATGAACTGCAAATTTATTAATTTCTTCATCAATAATCATCCAAAAATATCAATTCTTTGTCTTAGAGTTTTATTTGGACTGTATGCAGATAATTTTGATGATTGCTACTTAGTATTCATGGCTACATACTGTAGAAATCGAGGAGTTTGAAGAAGCGTTGAAAGACAATGATTATTTTGAGGAAGATATCAATGAACGGTGTGAAGGTACGCCCATTTTTGCACTTATGTTTTACAGATGCACCTATGAAGCCTATTTTAAATACATGCATGAATGCTTGACTATTTCAATGCTTGTGATTGTTACAGCTCATTAATTTATGGTACAAACATTTATGTCAATTACTTAATATAGATAACGACTACTTAATATTAATGTCAGATACATGCTATCAATGGTAGTGCACTACACAGGTGTGCAACAGACTTACGTCGGACTAAGCCATCGTAACAAAAGCATAAACCGATGTAATTAGCAAACTTACGACGGTTTTTTCTTAATTACGATGGTTACTGGCTACCAACAATATTGCCTATTGTAGCGACAGGTGTGCTTCTTGTTGCAAAAATGGAGAGATCGCTACAAAGAGATTGCTCATCTGTATTGTGCCGCATTGCCGAAGTATTGACATTGTGTTCCTTTCCAAAGTAAACACTTCAGCAGTATCCTACTTTCTTAAAAGTAAATGCTTCGGCGATGGACCCTTCAACCATTACCCCGTTACAAACTATTGGTTTCATATATCTTAGTGCTCTTTCAATATGATTACATCCAACTATATTGCAGAGGACCACCCACTTTCGCTGCAAATGGAAGATGGATAAGGAGATATTGCATTGGATTGAAGAACCTTGGAGGAAAATATTTTTCCATCTTACATAATTGTACAGGTATCTCCATCTCCAACTTACTCATCATCTCTGTCTTGGTTTCTTTAGCACAGAGTTGTCTATAGAAGTGGCTAAGCTTGAATAACACCTTCCACACCGCATCACCAAAATAGCCCCGAAACATAACAGGTAGAAGTCTTTCCATGATTATGCGATAATCATGACTCTTCGACCCAATGAGCTTTCCCGTTTTCACATTCACAGCTCGTCTCAGACTAGCTGCGTAACCATATGGGAATTTTGAAGTTCGCAACCATTCTAGGACTTCTTTCTTTTCTTTAAGTCGAAGACAAAAAGTAGCACGTGGTTTACCACCACTTGTGTAGAGCTCAAGCATTAGACGGTTACAAAGCTCAGCCAGATCCTTTCGAGCCTTTATATTGTCTTACGTTTTGCCCGTCATGTCCATGCATGTGCTTATGATACATTTGCCCATGTTATGCTCTTAATTCATGACATCAATATTGTGCATTAGTATCAACGACTTCACAAATGGGAGCTCCCATAGTCCACATATATGAGTCCAATTGTGATCCTCTCCATAACCAAGAAAATATCCAGGACGACCATCATCCGACACCAATTTGTCTAACATATCAAATATTTCTGACCCGTTAAGATGTTTCAGTGGTCTTTAGTGACAAGAGTGTCCTTTCTAAAGGCATTCCTCTGTTGCCTAGACATGTGATCCGGAGGCAGCCAATGTCTATGGCAATTGAAGTAGCTTATATTGCCTCCATGTGTAAGTTGAAAGCAATCCGTTTCTGAAGCACATATCGGACACGTCAAACAACTATTAGTTTTTCATCCAGAAATCATTTCGTATGCCGATAAATCATGGATGGACCACAAATAAGCAGCTCGAAGCTACTTCTTCTAACAGTCGTACGCTTCAACTCCTGTCCATAATATTTTCAATTCTTTGATCAACGGTTTTAACATCACATTAAGACATGGACCATGATGATCCGACCCAGGTACAATAAGGCTAAGGAACATAAACCAATACTTCATACAAAGAGTTGATGGTAGGTTGTATGGAATGAGAAAGATAGGCCAACAAGAGTATGATGTGAGGTTTGTACTGAACGGTGAGAATCCATCTGTGGCCAACCCGATGCGAACATTTCTCGCTTCATGGCCGAAAGCTGGATCGAACTGGTCCAGCGCCTTCCATGCCTCATTGTCGGATGGGTGCGTCATGACTCCATTGTTCTGATGTATGCCTTCTTTGTGCCATCTCATGTGTTTGGTAGTTTTTTTTTTTGAAAGGAAAAACCTCTTCAACCGATGTCTCACGAGTAAGTAATGAAGCTGCTTACGTGCAACTTTTGTCATCACATTATCACCATCGTTATTCACAACTTCGACAAACCTCGATTCACCACATTTCAAACATTTGTTCCCTTTGGCATGCTCTTTCGAAAAAAACATGTAGTTGTCTGGACACACATCAATCTTCTCATATTTCATACCGATACCGAAAAGCAATTTCTTCACTTGATACATATCTTTCACTGCAAGGATTCCAGTTTATTGCAACAAAAAAATTCGTCGCAATAGGTTGTTTTTCATTGCAATAGGTCGCTGTTGCGACGAAAAAAGGTGTGGCGATAGTTTTTATGAATCGTCGTAATAATTCCCGTGGCGATAGGTTATTGCGACACCTTGTAATCCGTGGCGAATATTATGGTATTACAATGATTTCTCATCAGTGGCAAATAGAACGCTATTGCAACGTTTTCATGTATTGCGACGATTTAACGTATCACAACGAATAGTACGGTATTGCAACGGGTTCACGATCGTGGCAAATAGTACCGTATTGCAACGATTTTATATTCATGGCAAATAGTATGCTCTTACAACAATTTAGTGTATTGCGACGATTTAACATATTACAACAAATAGCATGGTATTGCAACGATTTCAGATTCGTGGTAATTGTATGTGGTTGCAATGATTTCACAGGTGTGGCAATAGTATGATATTGTAACGATATCATATTCGTGGCAAATAGTATGTTATTGCAACGGTTTAGCGTATTGCGACGATTTAACGTATTGCAACGAATAGTGTTGTATTGCAACGATTTCGAGTTCATGGTAATAGTATGTGATTGCAACGATTTTCACATTCATGGTAATTGTATGTGGTTGCAACGATTTCACAGCCGTGGCAATAGTACGCTATTGTAACGATATCACATTCGTGGCAAATAGTATGTTATTGCAACGGTTTAGCGTATTGCGTCGATTTGACGTATTGCAACGAATAGCATTATATTGCAACGATTTCGAGTTCATGGTAATCGTATGTGATTGCAACGATTTTCACATTCGTGACAAATACTATAATATTGCAATGATTTTCACAGTTGTGGCAAATAGTACCATATTGCAACGAGTTATGGTGTTGCGACGATTTACATATTGCAACGAATATCACAGTATTGCAACGATGTCACAGCCATGGCAAATAGTATGGTACTGCAACGGTTTAACGTCTGTGGCAAATAATATGTTATTGCAACGAGTCAACAAACGTGGCGAATAGTACCATATTGCAATTATTTCAGATCCATGGGAACTAGTCTGATACTGCAACGATTTCACATCCGTAGCGAATAGTTTGGTATTACAACGAGTCCACAAACGTGGCGAATAGTACCATATTGCAACGATTTTAGATCCATGGGAACTAGTATGGTACTGCAACGATTTCGCATCCGTGATGAATAGTTTGGTATTGCAACAATTTATTATATGTGGCAATAGTGTTTTAATGCAACATTTTCTGCGTGGTGGCAATAGCAGTCTAGTGCAATGTTTTTTTAGTCGTTGCCAAATGTTTATACTGCAACGTTTTGTAATTCCTGGCAATAGCTTCCTATTGCAACAATTTATCACTCATGACAAGAAATTCGTAATGCCGCGTTTATAATTAGCAGCCGTAGAACCCGAATTCACCAGGTTTGAGAATTAGTGGCAGCAGAATCACGAGTTTAACAATAAACATCCATCAATTGATATTACAACACACATAACAACACTCAAGGATTACTAAAGCGACGTGTTTGCATGCTAAGAGTTTTCCTAAGCCGACCGAGACTAATTGTTGGAGCAGGTGGCTTTTGGCAGTTCCTTTGGTGGACATTTTGTGGAGTGGTCTCCATCATCATTTTGTGCATTTCAGCCATTGAGGCACGCATGTCCTGCATTTCCTTAGCTGTCTATTCACGATCAGCTGCTATCTGACCTTGTAAGTTCTGGACTTGAATGTTGAACTCTTCATTCTTCTAGTTTATGCAGTCCATTTGGGTGTTTAAGCTATCATTTCTTCCTTCCAACTCCTGCACTATTTGATTGAGGCCTGCATTTCTATCTTCTAAGTTTCGAACTTGGTCATTGAGGTGTTTAGACATCTGGATACACATACGTTCACGTTCGGGACCAGTTGGGTTAGCCATATAACCACACCCCCGAACCTGTGATCCTGCACAACCGATTGAGGATCTATAACAACGATGGAAGATGTGGTTTGTCTCCTCATTTGGAATTGGGCCTCCCTTCTCATCTTCCATGTCTTCCACTTGGGCACGTGCCTGGATCTATATATGAAAAGAAAAGTCACAGGTACAACTTCTGCCAGCTTGTTTGCCCAGTTACCGTTCTCCAACAAATGGCTTGCCTCCCACAATTGTATGTCATCGAGTTCTTCTCTGGTCTCTTGGTCTCGCTACATAAAATACATGTAAACTCCAACATGTCAGTATACATATTGTTTGCAGTGCAAAGTAAAAGCATGATTTATTTTTCATAGCTTCCCGTAACTAAGTTGGGCGTAGGATTTGGAGCTAAGCAAGTGACTCGCCTTTTGTCTACTTTGATTTTGAGAATTGGTCCTACTTATTGACTGCAATAATTTTAAGAATTAATTCCACGAATGAAAGTAAATGAAATATTTTTTGTATGATGCGAAGCTATTAAAAAGTTAGCTGACCTTGAATCGCTCAGACCCAAAATATTCTACTAGGTGCAACCACTCGGGCGCTATTACGTCAGCAGGCTTGTTTCATATATGTTTTTCATCGGTAGAATAACTCTTATAGGTGGCATGCAAAGTCGAGCGCCACCCCTTGTAGCGCTCACCAGCAATTTTCAAAAATTTTCTTGCGCTCTCTGGTGTGTCCTCCATGTCCCAGAAATCATGTACATTGTATAACAAGTTGCTGCAAATGTACAGGATGGAGATTGCAAGAAAAAAATACTTGTGTGGGGGTGTGCACTAACCAGAATGTCTCATACTATATCTCTCTTAGTACTATGGCCAACCTCTGCCCACTTTCTTGCACCGCTGAGGGATGCATGTATTTTTGTAAACATAACCACATCATCGACAAAGTATCACTGATTAATACCAACCGCAACACCCAACCTAGCGGAGAACTGAATTGGTAGCTTCACATGCTCCATTCTATTAACTTGGGATGCATAGTGTATTCTGGCAACCTTAAGTCCTTTAGCCACACTTCTTCCTAGCTTCCTTCCTTCTGTTACATTGATTCAAACAGTAAATGATTAAAGCAAATTACCGCCTGAACAAGTTTAATATCATGTACAAATAGTGTGAAAAGAAGAAAAGTCCGATGTTCATACCATCTTCAGGACGAGTGCGGCAAATACAAGCGCAGGATGACCTCGTCGTCCCAACACCATTTTGTTTTGTAGTACTCCCTCCTAGTTTATATTAATTGTCATATCAGACCAACAAATGAATTAAAAATGAACTACTAGTTAGGATTGTCTGAACGACAACTATTTTGATGGAGGGGGGGGTACATTGTTGACTTCTTTGTTGCTGTTCATACCCTAAAATGAGCCATGAGGTACACATGTTAGTGGCAGTATGCACTCGTAGTACTACAGAGGATTTTCAGTCCATGAGCGAAGTAGGAAAGACTGTGAGGGGACATGCAGCTCGCAACGCTAGACTAGACAAAGATAGGGTTCGCCGGTTCGGTCTGACTGACATGAGCCGGAGCGCGTCTCGAAGAGAATTATTAGTTGCAGGGCAAGTAATGAACGCCAGCGGTAGCAGGTGGCGATTGCAAGACAGATAAGGCAGGCAGCTTGCGGGATTGAAATCCTCCGTAGTACTACACATGCATTAGCTGCCACTAACATGTGGGCCCATGAGACATCGGGTCCACTTGTCAGTGGCGGCTACTGCAGGTGCAGTACACATAGTGCTAGCTTGCGACGCTCAACAAAGCGAGGGTTCGGTCTCGCCGAAACTCTCAAGGAGGATTGGTGGCAGGGCGAGTAATGATCAGGGATTTGCGGGCGGCGGGGTAATCATGGCACGCGAAGGATGGGACGTGGCGATGGGCGAGGAAGACGCGTCGGGGAGGACACTAAAGTGACCAGCAGCTGGGTGTGGGCGCCGGTGTCGGCCGGAGTGGCCGGCGGCGAGAGAGCACAGCGTAGAGGCATACAAAAATCACGCCATCACACAGGCTGATGATCTATTAACTATAAAGACTAGGTACTAAGAAAGTAGAATCGCAAGGCATGTTAAAACAATTAGTAGAGCCTAGGAAAGAATGCAAATGACTATGATACACCCATCATCAATACATCTAAAGGATAGAACGTAGTCTCTCAAAATGCTCCAAATTCAATGCCAAAGGAGTAAAAAACTAACACGCTCTGCTAAAACAAATGGCACAGTAGAGAGGCAGGTAGTAATGTGATGTGATATGAGTAGTAGAAGCTACCGATAGAGTTGGAGTGGGTCATCTTTTAAGATCCAAAAGTAAAGTTACGCCGGGGCGGAAGGAGTATTTCTGGTTTGTATATCTATACCTGCTGTTGGTTTATGCATCATAGTACCAGGGAGTGAAGAACCTTAGGGTTCCTGAACATCATGTGCACGTACCATGCAAAGGATTTAATGTTGTCTAAATTTGTTTAATTTTGATAGTAAACACATATATAGTTATACCAGGTGCTTGTTGGCAACCATGAATGCTTGTAGATGACATCACGGGTTGATGTCTTGTTCCTAATGTAAAGAGCATTGTAAGTAGTCATTCCAAATAACAGTGATAACGTCAGGTTACATGACCGACGTAGATTTTGGATCAGACGGTGTGCTTTCTATAAACTGCAGTGTTTGTTACGAACGGAGGAATTAGAAAAGAAAGAATAGAAAAATGTACGATCCGAGAAAGCCACATGAAAGGAAAAAGTGTAAAAACCATGGGAACTAAAAATCTTAGGAATACAAATTTGTAAAACGAGAATGAGAGTACAACATTTGGAGTGGTTGATCAGATAACCCGTGCGTCATTTACTTCTAAGTCCAGAAATTACATACTACTACCTCTAGTTTTTAGTATTTGTCGTTACCGGCCAAGAATTGAACTAGAAATACACTACCGTAATAAGCTGTCGGAGCGACATTTATTTAGGGATAAATGTAGTATATGCTATATATATATATATATATATATATATATATAAAAATTCGTGAAACAGAAGACCACATTTCTTCTTTGTTAATTTATTTAATCTTTGTATATCAGGATGGATCGTGTATAACTTAACTAGCCCAAAACTGCATGGATCGTGTAGAACCAAGCCAATATAGCTCTATAAAAAAGACAACATGGATCGTGTAGTTTACCTAGCACAAAACTGGAGTCCGGGATGCGATGTCGTAGGGAGGTGTCGGCGACAAAGAGGTTCAGTAGAGCCCGTCAAAGTTGGTCGCCCGGCGTTGTACCCAGGAGTCAACACCACCAAGAGCTTCGATGCGTCACTGCGAGATCCATAGGCAGCGGCAGCGGTGTGTTGGGAACGGAGGCCAGTTTTTCCGTTTATACTCATCGTGGCTGAAATAGGGTTACAATAATAGGCGGGACCAAAATTGGAGGCGCAGGTAGTGAAAATCGAATTGTCCAAATCTCAAATGTGGCGCGCCAAGTAGAACGAAAAAAATTTCGCGGGAGTGGAGAATTTGACGCAAGCCGTGCCCTCGTGCACGCATGCAATCGTGATTAATTACATGTCATGTCGCGTTGATTCCTGCAAATGGTGCATGTAGCTAGAGGGGTAGACTTCGTCTTAGGACAACTTGCTCGATTCTTAATTCATCTTTGTTGACATGCATGGAGATCAAAATCTAAAAGCAGCCATCTGCTAGCTAGTGGGACATTCCAAAAAATATGAAAAAAAATATGAATCGCCAAATGTATATGTGCTAATGCAAACGATATGCAAATACAGAACACCCAAGTCCACAAAAAGACGATGGCAAACAATCATCATTCTGTAACATTAAGCACAATAAAATGATAACATGTAGTATATACTACTACTAAAAATACATTTTCCCATGCGTCGACTACAAATGAAAAAATTGAGTGAAAGAACACAAAAGAGGAGAAACGCAGCCTTAACCACGATCTCAATGGAGTTTCAACCAAGAGTCATCGATTGTCGCAACACAACGAACTCTTGGCTAGACATTGAACAACAGTTATCTCGCCCCTTTTTCAGAAAAGAGTTGTTTTTCGATACTGCATAGACGCATTGTTCATGAACAGAGAAGACATTTTTCATTAATATAAAAACAAGACATATATTACAAACAAGAACTATGAAAGCACATAAAAAACAAGAAAAAGATAAACTACAAATACTACTCTACTCAGAGTCAGAGGAGATCTCCTCCACCTCCTTCTCCGCCGCCGCTGCCTCCTCCTCCACCGCTCCTGCCGCCGCCTCCTCTGCCGCTACCACCGCTGCCTCCTTCGCTGTCGCTGCTGCAGCCGCCTCCTCCGACAATTGAGTCCGAAGCTTCCGGCCGACGGTCCGCAAAAGATGCTGGCGGCCCTCCACCCCAGGCACCTGCCCGATCGTCTCGTAGAGGACATTGAGACGACCGGCCACAAACCCTAACCCGAAGCAGTAGTGGCCGGCGGTGTCCATGCTGGTGCAGACGGGAAGTTTCCCAAGACCCAGACGGTCACACAAGCGAGATGTATCAGAAAATACATCTCGCGCCAATTTGTCAACCTTTTTTGCACGCCCGGCGGTGGCGGAAAGGTGCTCAGTGGTCTCCTTCAGGCGCCGATTGAGTTCATCGAAGCGATTTTCTATGAGGTGGACAGTCTCCTGAACCCAAACGGGATGAGGAGGTGCGGGCGCCGCGGGCAAAGAAGGGGGCAGAGGAGGTGCAGGCGCCACCTCCAGTTCCATTGGCATTGGCTACAACGGAAACGGAGAAGAAGGAGGTTCAGAGGATGTCAATGGCCTGGAGCGCTTCGGTGCGGCGACGGAGGTGCGGAGAAAGAGCGAGAGGTGGTGGGCAATGATGCGGCGGTGAAGAAAAGATGTTTGGAGGCTACGATCGATGGAGACGCAAGAGGACAGGTGTGCCTTTATAGCGGGTCCTCGTCTAAGCGGATTGCTGTGCAACCTGGACTCCTATGCAAGCGAGCAATCCACGAATCTCAGTCATTGGACGGACATCCAAGGGTGGCTGACATCTTACACATAAATCTTTCCACCTGTCTATGTAAAAGGAAGGATCTATGTGTAAAATGTCAGCCACCCTTGGATGTCCATCGAAAGGCTGAGATTCGCGGATTACATGCTTGCACAGGAATTTAGATTGCATATCAGTCATTGCTATCTAAGCGCGCAAGTGGAGATGATCAGACGCTTCAAAAACTGCGCTTTCGAATTAATCCAAACCGCAGTTGCCTTCCTCTAAGTTGTCGCAACGGCTCGACGCGTCCCATCTCCGCTTCACAGGCAGTTTTTTTATTTTGACACGCAAAGGGTCCAGGGTATGCAGTGGCCCATCTGGCATACTTTGTAGGTCCGTCTAGCGGTGTTTCAGTTTTTTAGTTCCAGTTTTTAAGTTTGACACGCAAAGGGCCCACCGGCCCAAGGTATATGCAATGTTCAAGTTTTTTCAGTTTGTCACGCAAATGACCTCGATCATGTTTCATGACGTTACGTGTTTTTTTTAGATCATATATATATATATATATATATATATATATATATATATATATATATATATATAGTTTGGCTCGTTGATCATATGTTTGGGGCGTAGGGTAGCATGCATGGACAACTATAACATGCATGTGAGAGAAACATCGTTGATCATGTTGCGGGTGTAGCAAGCATGCATGGACAAGTAACAGATGCACTTGAAAACCTCACGACGATCATGTTTGATGACAACATTATTATTTGTTTTCTCTGTTTTTTGTTGAAACATTGTCATATATAGTTTGAGGCTCGTTGATCATGTTTGGGGCGTGACACACACACACACACACAGATATATATATATATATATATATATATATATATATATATATATATATATATATATATATATATATATATATATATAGTTTGGCTCATTGATCATATGTTTGGGGCGTAGGGTAGCATGCATGGACAACTATAACATGCATGTCGATGATCATATATACTCCCCCCGTCTCCATGAACTTGTCTCTTTGTAGTTCATTTTTTAACTACAAAGTTGCATCAGAAGAGCTTGTTTATTTGCTCATGGACAAGGAAAATTATTTGTACGTAGTATAAAAAGTATAAGTTGGTCGGCGTTGCCGTTCGTACGCGAAGGATGCAGCCAAGTAGTTGCTCTTGCGGGTGTATGCTAATTACATGGGTGTTTGGTCGGGTCATGTGGTTAGTCCCCATGATGCACCCTAAACCCGGTGTTGAGGCCGTGTGTTTGTCATTTGTGCGTACACTCTAGTGACATGTGACAAAGTGCTCAGTCATCAATTGCGTTTGGTTTGACATCGAAGTTGGATTGGAGATATAGGATCACATCCATTTCTTTATGTCTTGGATGATCCAAATTAACGTTTGGTTGGATGGACTGGACGATCCAATTTTTTGTTGGTAGGTTGGATGAAACTTGATTGGATTATTGAATCATCTAAGTTGATAATTTCATAATATTAATTGTTTATATACTAATTATCATATTAATAGCAAATATTAATGTTAACATCATAATTGTAATTATTAATCAACAATAAACAAGTTAATTATCACTAATTACATTACTAAGAAGCATAATTAGATAAGTTGGATGGACTCACATCCAACCAAATATCCTGGACCATCTCATCCAGCATCTGCGAGGAATATTTTATATTCCTCAAACCTGGATCACCCGTCTGACCGCGAAACAAATAACACATGATTGGACCATCCAAGTCAATTCAGTCCAAGACAAGCAACCAAACACGGATCTTTTAGGCCGCGTCATACGTGCTCGTGTGCATGATGATGGATCGTGCACGCCGAGCGCCGAGTTATTCGGATCACTGAGCAAATTCCGTACATGGAGTTCGTGTGCCCGTGTGCGCTTCAAGATTCGGTGCGTTCGCGTACGTGGCAATCATCAGGGCAGGGTGGCACAGTCACGGGAACCGTGCAGTGTGCCCTTGGCTGTAAGATTTGGAGCGTGAACATACGTGACAACCATCTGGGCAGGGTCGCACAGAGATGGCTGTGCGAAAGGGCTGCAGAGAATTTGATTTCCGCACCAAGGGGTTAAGAGATAAGACCATCTGATTCGCAGGCCGCAGTCCTGTAATGGTGTTTGGGAACACGGTATTTTTGGAGTTTTAGAGCAATACCGTGGTATTTGAGATTACTATGGTATTTTTTTACAGAATGGTGTTTCTCAACCAAACAGTCCTATGTATTGCAGAATCGTGGTATTACAAAACTGTGTTATTGAAATACTTTTGTATTGCCATGTCATTTTAAAAACTGTGGTTTCCAAAACATTAGTATTGAAAAATTGTGCTCCCAAACATAGCCTAAGATTTACCGTGAACCACTGCGGATGGTCTTAAAGGCAGGCCGGCTTTGGGCCTAGGCGGGAGGGGCTACTGCCTAGGGCTAGGCCGGTGGGTGGGGGTGGTGTGGCGGGCACGATGACAGCTGGTAAAGAGAAAAGAAATAAAATTAATTAGTGTGTAGCTTTTTATTTTCGTAATTTTTTGAAATATAATTCTACTACGTACGTCCTACTAATGTGTTTAATACTCCCTCCTTATCTTTTTAATTGTCATTCAAACAGCAAGTTCTAGTTCATATATAGTTCAATGCTTTGTCCAAAACGTCAAATAAAAGAATAAGGAGGGAGTATTTATTAGATACAGAATAATATTACTAATGTGTAAATTCTCCATATGCGATGTTTTTCGATAAAAGGAGGAGTTTTTCGTTAGTGCATGTACTGTAGGACACATTGTTCATGAACATAAAATCAAAGACATTTTTCATTAACATAAAAACAACACATATATTACAAACTAGAAAAAAACACATAGAAAACAAGATAAAAAACTACTACTAATCCTACTCTACTAGGAGGAGGACTTGTCCACCTCCGCCCCTGCTGTCTCCACACCCGCCGATGGCGCCTCCGCCTCTGCATCTGCCTCTGGCACCTCCACCTCCGCCGCAACAGTCGGCGGAGCATCCTCCAACACCAGATCGAACTTCTTCCGGCTGACGGTGTTCACGAGTTGCTCGCGAAACTCCACCCTAGCCTCCTCACCAATTGTCTCGTAGAGGCAGTCGAGACGAGCGGCAACAAAGCCTAACCCAAAGATGTAGTAGCCAGCGGAGTCCATGCTGGTGTGGTGGGGAAGGATACCAAGTCCCAATTGGCGACGGGAGTGAGATGTATTGTTAAATACACCATGTGACATTTTGTCGAGCGCTTTTGCTTGCACGTCGGCGGCGAACAGGCTGCCGGTGACCTCCTTAAGCTTGCTCTCGAGTTTGTCGATGCTTTCCTCGATGAGACGGACAATCTCATCATAGTCGGATAGAATAGGTGCGGGCACCGCGGGCGGAGACGGGAGTGGAGGAGGTGCGGGCACTGCCTCCAGTTCCACCAGCCTTGGCAGCGACGGAAATGGAGAAGGAGGTTCGGAGGACATCGATGACCTGAAGCGCTTTGGTGCGGGGCTACCCATTTGTGAGGTGACGGAGGTGTGAACAAAGAGAGAGAGGTGGTCGACGGTGGTGCGACAGCGAAGCAAGAGGAGAAGTTTGGAGGCTAAAATCGATCAAGAGGTGCGGCGGAGAAGAAGAGGACGGTGTGCCTTTATAGCGGGTTGTCATCTAAGCGCGTGAGTGGAGATGATCGGACGCTTCAAAAATTGTGTTTTTGAATCAACGGTCAGAGTTACTCCAAACCGCGGTTCGCCTCCTCTCGGTTATCGCAACAGCTCAACACGTCCCATCGGCCAGTTTTTTCATTTGACACACAAAGTGCCCAGGATATGCAATGGCCCACCTGGCATACTTTGTTGGTCCATCGCGGTGTTGTTAACACTTCGTGCGAATGATTTCAACAAGGTGTGGATATTGACGTGAACACGTGTGGCAATCGACCCAAAGTCCAGATATTTTTTTAAGGATCTGACCGTTGCCGACCGAGAGTCCATATCGAACTGATATTTGTCGTGATCATGGATGATGGTGGATATGAATGTAATGCATGTGAAAGAGACTCGCGATCAAGCATGCTTGGTCATGTGTTGAGGATTTTTGTGCCCCCTTGTTGAGGAACAGATTAATTGGATGACATTGAGGATCGGATGTGGTGTACGTGTTTTCACAAGTGGGTTCATTTGTTCCTAAAATCAGAACAAGTAGCGGCTAGCGCCTACGCCTGTCGTTTCTTCAAAAGACGAGTACAACGATACATAATGGCAACATGCGATCGATTAATTTGATGAACCACGTACGTACGTAGTGAGAGATGTGTGCTTATTAGACGATGGTAGTACACATTCTATCCTCGTACAGTCAAGGGAACATCCTTGTGTCAAATTTGTTATCTCTATTGATGACAGGATAATATTCTTCATTAGTATGGTAGATAAACTGCAATATAGGTTGAGAGCATACACACATGCATAGTAGAGAATATGATAAATATAGAAATATATATACATGGTAGGAAATATTATTCTATTCTTGGAATACATGTTTGGGACGTAGCAAGCATATGTACGTCTAACATCCATGTGAAAGACCTCGATCATGTTCGCTGGCGTTACGTGTTCTTTTTTTTTGTTGAGAGATCGTCATGTTTGAGGCTCGTTGATCATGTTTTGGGTGTAGCATGCATGGACAACTAACATGCATGTGAAAGACCTCGATGCGTGTGAAATAACATGCATGTTTTAAAAGCAAGATATAGTGTTTCCTCAAGAAAAAATAATTTTATGAGAGATTGGGCGCACAAGCACAAAAGCTAGAACTTGAGCGATGCACCTACGAATTCCATATGTCGGGATCATCAATGGCAGCGAATCTGCAAACTCAGTGGCAAGGTCAGTAGTCGCTGGAGAGCAGCTTGCGGCTGACCTCGAAGGAGACGAAGGCATTGATGCACGCATAGCTGATCTGCACGTTGGAGAGATTGTACGCGTCCCAGTTGCTTGTCCTCACCCCGTAAGGCTTCTCCATGTCGGCGCCCATCATAGTGCTCGCGATGTCCTTCAGCCCCACGCGGCGGAGGCTCGAGCGATCCATCTCCTCCGTCGCAAGCTCGGCCAGGTCCACTGTTTTGGCCACCTTCAGCTGCCAGTCCTTCCAAAGTCTGTCGGCTTCACCCTCCACACACACGCCGACGAAGCGGTAGTCGGAATCGCCGAGGAAATCTTCCAGCTTGTCGGGGAAGTAGTAAGAGTGGATGAACTAGAAGATGAGGCAGCGGCGGCCGACACAGAGCTGCAGAACAGCGACGAGGTTCTGGTTGGCGGAGTAGCTGGGGCGCCACTCGATGTTGAGCCCGACGACGAGCTTGTGAAGGCACCGACGATGGACTGAGAGGACCTCGTCGAGCCAGTCCTCCACGGCCTGGCCGGAGGATGTCACAGTGGTGGTGATCATGTCTTCCTCGAACGTCACGTTGTACACCTGAGTCCCCGTCATTGGGTCTCTCTCCTTGCCGTCCCTACGGTTGTCATCTGCGGCGGCGTAGCACAACTTTTCTCTTGTGCAAAACCTTCGTCTAGACCTTTAGTTTGTATTTTAATTGGAAACGGGTCTGAATATATAACTGATGCAATTACGATATGAGCGGAGGAGTTTACGAATTTGACGGGCCCGAGCCCGAAGCAAAGAGAGTAATGAATATTTTTGAATCTGATATACTCTTTCTAATTTTTAATTCTTATCGTTATGACCACAAGTTGCATTGTCTCAACCTAACACCACATACAACAACAACATTATTTCCCAGGGGCCCACCCACGGGGTATGCCAGGTGGGCCACGTGATACACTGGCTTCAGTCACCAGAGAGTAGGTAGTCACCAGAGAGTAGGTAGTTTGAATGCATGCTGGACAGATCAGCGGAATCGGGAAATGGCCAATGAAGATGGATGTCAGCAGTGTCACGGTTCATGTATCGAAACGTGCGCCATCCTTTTTATTCTTCCCCTTTTTCTTATAAGTTCGTATTATTTTCCACCAATCTTCTATCCCTCCTTTATTTGAAGTTGTACGGTTGGATCAGGATACGTGGCCGGTGTGAGGCGAGAGCCGTGTGTGCAACACAAGGCGGAACGTCGTGGAGAGACGTTGCTCCCCTTGTTTAATTTGATGATGTTGAGGATCACATTTGGCGTACGTGTTTTCACAAGTGTGTTCATTTGTTCCTAAAAGCGGCTAGCGCCTACGGCTGTCGTTTCTTCGAAAGGAGGAGTACAACATGGTTGGAAATTATATTGTATTGTACTGTGCAAGGCATGGGATTATATTGTACAGTACGGCCACACTGATACACCAAGTTGTAAAGATCAACAACAAAAGACTCAACCCAACACACTAGTGAAAGTAAAACTCCCGATACATTTTATGACACACTTTTGAAAGTAAAATACCCGATATATTTTATTATTATAGAAGTCTATAACTAAGACTCAATCCAAATCGGGCAAAAATTACAATGACCCTGACTTCTAGTTTGTTTTTCAAGCAATCCGAATCAAGTCTTTTTTGTCTTCACCCTTTTGCAGTGACGCCCACGAGCATTTAATTTGGGCTAAAGTTGATACGTACTCTAGAAACTATTGTTGCATTTTTTGTGATTTACTACGTGCTTTGCTGTTTGATTGCTCATTATGTTGGATCTGTGTTGGGTTTGAACATAGAGAGTGGGCGTCTCCTTGCTGGTCTTGTCACCTAAACTAGGTGGTAGTCACTTTCTAGATCTCCAGCTTAGTAGAGTTGGAAGTGTGGAAATATATTCCATTCTAAAAGATAAAAGAGATAAATAGTCCACTAGTTTATCGTTAGAACAACAACATTAGAACTATTTTTGCGCACCAATGAACAAAAAAATAAAGTTCATTACCTTAAGACGATACATTACAAACAAGAAAAAAGAAAAACACAAACTACAAACAAGAAAAGAAAAAAAATACAACTAAGAACAAGAAAAAAACTACTCCTCCACCTCGCTCCACCTACTTCTCCTTCTCCTTCTCCTCCTCCTCCTCCTTGGGATCCTGGATGGGCGGGGGCGCCTCCCGCGGCAGAGACAGGAAGCCCAGTTTCCTGGACATCGCCGCCACCAAGTTGTCGCAGCCGGCGACGCTGAGCTCGTCTGCCACCGTCTCCCAGAGGACGTCGAAGCGACCGACCAAGTGCGTCATGCCGAAGACGTAGTGGCCCGTGGTCCCCATTGCAGCATACTCTGGAAGGGGACCAAGCCCAAGGCGACACATGGATCGCGATGTATTGTCAAATACATCGCGCGCCATCTTTCGGAGAGCCCACTCCTTGTCCGGGGGGGGGGGGGGAGTCCGGTCGGGGACACTTCCCCTTGGCGTCCTTCGGCGGGCTTGGTGGCGGTGTTTTCTTGTCAGTCATGGTGTTCTTGGTGCGGTATTGGGAAGAGACGAAAGAGTGGCTGTGCAGAGAAGATGATGGCGTGCCCGGGTGATCTGATAGCGTAGTAGCAGCCTGGCTGTTCGTCTCTCGACGCGCGTAGTAGTGGGGATGGGATGCGGAGCGGTTCCAATTGAATTCAAAGATGCGCATGCGCTTTTCGCGTTTAAGGCGCCTCAGTGACTGGCGCGCACGTATGCTCGGTGCGCCCGGTCGCATCAGCAGCGTGTACAAATGGCTACAACTTCAAGGACCAAACCTTAGAGCATCTCTAACCCATTAGCTATATGATGTGCTATCCTATTATTTAGCTAATCTAGAGCAAAAATCATCTCGGTGTGCTACTAGTAGCAAATGCTATCCGGTTTGCTATTCCCGATTTCTGGTACATTATCGTCATTCCGTTGCAAAATATTCGTTGAAAATTAGCTGTTGGAAATACATCCGTTGAAAAATAGTCATTAGAAATATAACCATTGAAAAATAGCTGTTATAAATACAACCATTACAATATAGCCATTGCAACAATGTTATTTGAATTTAAAAATAATTATTATATACTAATAAAATATGAAAAAAATTAATATAGCACATCATATAGCAAACGGGTTGGAGATGCTCATGGAATGAGATGCTAAATGTGGGTAGCATATTTGTCATTTGAAAGAATAGCAAACCAAAAATAATAAAGGGGTTTGAGATGCTCTTATGCAGCAAACAGCAACGTATAATACTTCCGCCCCAACTGAACTCTATTTCTGTTTTGGTCGAACTTACCTTTGACCATTGATTTATATGGAATTTACTAACTTCAATAACATGTAGTACTAGATTGTATATTATGGAAATATTTTCATGGTGAATCTAAAAGTACAATTCTTGCATTGTTAAAACAGACCAAAATTGCGTAAATCATTGATCAAAAATAGATTTGACCAAACCTAAGACTTCCCTTTGAAAAAGTTTTATATTTTACATTATTTTTACATATGTAATATGCACATAGGATATATCACCTGATAGTTTTGCAAAAAACATGAAGGAGAAATATGTAAATCCCATATGCTACTACGTAAATTAGGGATGGGCAAAAAAAAAACGAGACCGAAAAACCGAAATCGAAAAAACCGAGATCGGAACCGAAAAGATCGAAATATCGGGTATCTGGTACTTTTCATGTAGCAAATATAAATAACCGAAAAATAAATGTCGGGTTCGGATACCACTCTCGGGTAACTAAAATAACCGAATAGTCGGTCCATCAAAAAATAAGTTAAATTATGCGTGGTAAACTATGAACAATTCAAATTTAGATATTTTATTTTCAAGTTGTGATGTGTGAAGTCGTTGAATTTAAACGTATATTTTTGATTTTTCATTTGTCAATTTATAATAGATTACCTCATGGGATTAAATTTATCAATCATATTAAATTTATGCAAACATGACATAGATATAATGTATAATTCGGATATATCGGGTAGGATCGAAGACCGAACCGGAATTTTGGTACCCAAAATGTTTGCGTACCTAATGTTGTTACAACAATTCGGGTAGTGATTTCAAGAAACCAAATTTTGAAAAAGATCGAAATACCCGAACCGAAATATCGGGTAGACCGAATGCACACTCCTAACATAAATCCACCCGAATTAATTAGCTAGTTTGAGGATGAATGAAGTTGAGCTTGCGAGCTTGATGGCACCGTCATTGTTTTGAGCAGCAATTAGTTTATGGCATCATCAAATCTGAAGTAATTTTTCTAGATCATTTGGGGCCGAAAAATTAGTTAACACGCTATATATGAGGAGAAAGATTAGGATATGATACCTATTGCTTGCGTTGAATAACCCTGTGCCGTGGACAACATATCCGACACTTCATTCTGGTCACCAGGATCATTCTGCCCCAAGTCATCTCGGGCAGCAGGCGGAGGACCTTGATCATCAGGATAAGGACTAGGCAAGAAATCATTGGTCAAAGGTAAGTTTGACCAAAGCAAAAAATGGAGTTGAGTTGGGACGGAGGGAGGAGTACTTTTTATAGACCGCTTTGCAGGCCCCGCTGCGGGTGATCTCCTGCCTGCTGGCAACTCCAGCGGCTAAAGTAGTGTACAACTGCACTTTAGAAGCCATAACCCCAGTTTGCATCAAAGGAAACTCACGGGACAGTTTAAAGGAATGGAATCTTCCGGAAGGGAAAAACTTTCATACAAGTTTCACAAGTAGCATTCTAAACGGTGCACTTTAGAAGCCATAACCATCACTGCGCGCGTCTCATCGTCTTCTCCGCGCGTACTAATAAAGACACACCATCCTCTTCTCCGCAATGCACACAGGCCATCCTCTTCCCCGCGCGTACTCTTCCTCTTCGTCTCCGTCGCGCACGCCCTCATTGGTTCCCTTCGAAGCCCATGGATTTCCCCTTGCCACACGATATTGTGGTCCTGATCGCGGGGTGGGTCGCCACAACCTCCCCGTAGCCCATGGACGACCTCTCCAGTCTGCGCGCCACCTGCAAGGCCATGCACGCGGCATGCCGGGATCGCGCCGTGGGCAGGCGCGTGGCGCTGGAGCGGGAGCACATCTGGAATCTTAATTGGAGCTACGACCGCCTCGTGGAGCGCCTGGCAATCATCGGCAACCCTCATGCATGCTATGTCATCGGGTTCGACCTCGTCTTCCTGCACAGTCGCGTGCAGCCGGGCACCCAGTTCCTTGCCCGGGCGGCCGCAAACGGCCACATGGTGGTGGCCTACGTCCTCGCCATGCTCCGCTATGACACCAACCGTGGGGCCCGTGATGCCTTTGAGTATATCTAGCAGGTCGAAGGTGAGGCCCACGTTTGCTACAACGCGACCGGGTTCGTCGCGATGATGTGGACCAACAAGGAGTGCTGCCAGTGTCGGCATGAAGCCATGAATAGTATCGATGGTGTTGTCTAGAGGTTCCTGGGCAGGCCTCGTCCGGAAGTGCCGCCGGTGGCGGTGCCCAACATTGATGATGACGCTTGGGGCTGCTCAATAGGGGGGAACGAGGGAACTGCCCGCTGCGGCAGGCCTACGTGGGAGGAGTGGGGTGTTTTCTATACTGAGAACTGTAGGATTGAGCACAAGCATGACCTGTTCTGCCATCAGGCGTTGTACTCTATGGGTTATATTCCCTCCATTCCGATTTGGATGCGCCCATAGTTCTCCCAACGCCAATTAAAAGAGAACAAAGGGAGTATATAAAATAGAGTCGTAGTATATGTGTTTCCCCTATGCCCGCTCGTCTCTGATGAATGTTGCAGTTGATGTCTTTCCCCTATGCGCGCTCGTCTTTTGTTTAGCCTCGTTTGCATCAAAGGAAACTCACATGACAATTTTAAGAAATTGATTCTTCCAGAAATAAATACATTCAATCATACAGTAGTTTGGAACAAAGGAAATCAGTGTTCCCTTCTCTCTGTTCATTGTCTCCACTTTTCATTCCAGTCGTCGCTAATCGGCAAAACTAGCTGTTACATAATCTCCAATAAACACAAAATAAACTAATCGGCACATCTAGTCCACAACATTTCCCTTGAAGCAGTGGTAATAACTTTTGGCCGCGTATAGGAGTAGTGGTAATTATTACATCGCGTATAGGGGCATAGGGCTAGTGGTACATTGGAGTTCTACCTATCTTTTTCTAACATTTTTCTCGTCCTTTATTTTCTTTTCTCTCTGTTGATTGTCTCGAATTTTCTTTCCAGTCATCGCTACCTGTTAGCACTGCATACTAATACTTTACAAACCGCTTTGCAGGCCTTGCTGCGGGCGATCTCCTGGCACCTCCAGCGGCTAAAGTATCGTACATGCAACTTTACAAGCCACCGGCAGTGTGGAGGGTTGTTCATTAACAGAGAATACAGATAGAACAGATAGTTCACTAAACAGCAGAAAGAAAACAAAATAACAGATGGAACAGACGAATAACATTGAGTTCATTATCATAAAACATTACAGCCTCGTACCTATATTACTTGTCGTTAGTACAAGTTTTTGAGTTCATATTTGAACTAGAAAATTTGTCCTAATTATTAACAACAATTAATATGAGAAGGAGGAAGTACAAACCATGAAAACCAGCATCACGAAACAAGAAAAAATAAAACATCACAAAAACAAGAAGAGAAAAACATCACGACTAGATTAATCAGTGTCAAAAGATTTCCTGTTTTAGTGGGGTTGAACTATAATGTAATCAGATGTTTGGTGCAATCGTGCAATCAACCATCTTCAATTTTTGGATCGATCTACATTACGGTCGTTGAATCTTTTTATTCAACCCCCTCCACCAGGTGGAGGGGTGGTGGTGGTAGTTGAAGGTGTTAAATGAGAATATGTAATAACCGTAGGATGTATAGATTCAACGGATGAAAATCTTTGAGCCTAGGGAATAAAATATAAAACAAAGCTACGCGACTGGCCAGGTACACGTACAGTCCGGGCCAGTGTGCCGGTGCACCTTAACCCCTGTCGTGCGTTGTGCCCAGTGGTTGTTGGGAAGACCCTTGTAGGCAGACCAGGATCGCCTGACGTAGTGAATTTTACTGCATTCGATTTTCAGGAGTCTTTTTAAATATGGCATTTTTTGATTAATTATTGTGGTTGATCTATGCGACACTTCATGCTCTAGGCAAAAAAGAAACAAGATTGTACTTCATGCTGATGCAAATAAGAGGCAATGAAAATAAAAACTCTTGAGTTCTTGTCAAGTTTACAAAATGAAAGCATCGGAACCCTCCCTAATGTCCTCAATAGTAAAATGGTGGATGCAGTCTTTACTGCACGCATGCAGTAAAATGTCGCTATGTCAGGCGATCTTGGTCCAGGCAGGTATGCTCCGATTCCTATCCTCCAACTCCATCTGGGCTTCCGATGACGCAGGCGGTTCACCACCAGACTGTAGAAAGGATAAGCACGCACACATGTAACAGTCATTGTTGACTGCGTTGGTCTCACGTCATTGTTTGACTGCGTTGGCCTACGTTCAGTCATTAATGCTAGCTTTTGAATCTGTGTAGTGCGAAAGGGTTTAGTTTTGGTTTCGCACTACACTAGCTACCCTATATAATGTGTATCTGTGTTCCTTGATGAATACACAACAAACATTCTCTATACAGAATAGTCTCGAGACAGTAATCTTTCCATGCATGCTTCCGCTTTATTCTGCCGGAGGTTCGATGGAAACTAGTACACGGCTGGCCGGGTACACGTACGGTACGGGTTTGCCGGTGTACTATAACACCGCGTCATCAGTCCCCGGTGGTTGTTGGGAAGAGCCTTACGGGTATGCTCTAATTCCTGTCTTCCTACTCCATCTCTAGGTTTCCGATGATGCAGGCGGTTCACCACCAGACAAACCAACAAAGCCTCGGTGTTGAGCGGCGTGCAAGTTTTTTGATGAAAAACCAACAAAGCCCCGCAGTTAATTTTTCAACAAAAAACTTGCATGCCGCCCGCTTGCCTCCTCCCATTTGTACTCCCATGCGTACTCCCGCTGACGTGTCATCATCTTATTTGTTGTGAAGGTATGGTAGTTAAACTAAGCATTAATAAAGGGACCAATAACATTTTGACACATTAGTGGGATGACACATGGGAGGACAGAAGGAGAGGCCCCCACAGTCTGTTTTTCATCAAGAAACTTGCATGCCTCCCATCATCGAGGCTTTGCTAGTTTGTCTGGTGGTGAACCGCATGCGCCATCAGAAACCTAGATGGAGTTGGAGGACAGAAATCAGAACATACCTACAGGGGTCTTCCAACCACCACTTGGGACGCACGACGGGGGTTAAGGTACACCGGCACACCCGGACCGTAGATATGTGCCGGTGAATATGGAACTCAACAGTCTCATAGTTATGGATAGAAAAAAGGAAGAAGAAAAAGGATGGCGCGCGTTTCAATCTATGAACCGTGAGACCGCTGACTTCCATTTTAATTGGCCAGTTCCTGATTCCGCTGAGTCATTGTTGTTGAACGTGGTGTTTGGTTGAGATAATGCAACTTGTGGTCATAACGATAAGAATTAAAAAGAGGAGTATATCAGATTCAAAAATCTTCATTACGCCAGGTCGTATGATGGTCGGACACTCTCCAATCCACTTAGATTGAAGTGGAACCACTCCTACCCAACCGAGGAAAAAAATTATGGATATGGTATGCATATCCAAGGTTGTGCATACCGTTCCACATTTGTGACATGTGTCCACATGAACGGACGGATGAAGTAGTTGCATGACTGTGACATGTGTGCACATGAACGAACGAGGTCGTATGATGGCCGGACACGACAGGGGTAACACCAGGATTAATTCCAGGAATCATATCCTCGTCACTTGCAATCTATGCACCACCTAGGCCCAGGTTGTGCACTGGTCACCTGATATATTCCCTACGTCTGCCCCCGCGCGCGGTGTCCGTAACGAATTCGGACGAGCAGTTTTGACAAGCTGTGAATGATTTGTCCCACCTCAAAAAGTTGAGCTCGTTTCAACGAGAATATAAGGCAACACGCACTATTGTAGTCAGACTTCTGATTGAAAAAATTATGTCGTACAAGACTTCTGCACGCCCCGTTCGATATCATCCGCTCGCCCTATCGTCGCCCGATCGAAGTCGAAAGGAATGTGTAGGAGGCATGCACGGGGCAGATGTTTTTTGGATAAAGCCCTGGGCCCTTTTCCTTGTCAAATTAAAAAACTACCATGCAAACCGCAATTTTTTATAAGCATAACTTTTCCCGGCATACGCTGGGCCCTTCGCGTGTCAAATTAAAAATTTCTCCATTTATCGAAAAACATCTCCTTTAACGACGCACAGGAGAGCAAGTGCATACCGTTCTCAGATGGTGCCACACGTACTTCCTTCTCGTGTCTTCAATCGCCGTTCCCTGATCGTGGCACCATCTATATACCACTGGCCCCAATGTAACACTGCCCCAATGCCCCTATGCACGGTGTAATTATTACCACTACTCCTATACCCGGTGTCCGTAACGAATTCGTGCGAGCAATTTTTATAAGCTTTGAACGATTTGTCCCACCTCGGAAAGTTAGAGCTCATTGCAATGAGAATATAAGGCAACGCGCGCTATTGTAGTCAGACATTCGATTAAAAAAAGATGTCGTAGAAGACTCTTGCATGCTTCGTTCGATTTCGACCTACACGAGCTCCGTTTGACATCGTCCTCTCGCCCGGATAAAATCAAATGGGATGTGTATGAGGCATGTACTAGGCCATTTCCGTGTCAAATTAAAAAATTGCCAATGAAGCCGATGGGACACGTCGAGATGTTACGATAACCGAGAGGGATGCAAACCGCGATTTTTTATAAGAATAATTTTTCCCCACATACGCTGGGCCCTTTGCGTGTCAAATTAAAAATGTCTCCTTTTATCGAAAAACATCTCCTTTAACAACGCATCGGAGAGCAAGTGCATACCGTTCTCAGATGGTGCCACACGTACTTCCTTTTTGTGTCTTCAATCGCCGTTCCCTGATCGTGGCACCATCTATATACCACTGGCCCCAACGTAACATTGGCCCAATGCCCCTATGTGCGGTGTAATCATTACCACTACTCCTATACCCGGTGTCTGTAACGAATTCGTGCGAGTGATTTTGACAAGCTGTGAATGATTTGTCCCACCTCGGAAAGTTGAGCTCGTTGCAAGGAGAATATAAGGCAATGCGCGCGATTGTCGTTACACATCCGATTGAAAAAAAGATGTCGTACAAGACTCAACCACGTTCCTTTCAACATCGTCCGCTCGCCCGTCCGAAGTCGAATGGGACGTGATTGAGGCGTGTACTGGCGAATGTTTTTTTTATATAAGCTTTGGGTCCTTTCAGTGTCAAAATGAAAAACTGGCAGTGAAACCGATGGGACACATCGAGCCGTTGCGATAACCGAGAGGGATGCAAACAGCGGTTTTTTATAAGCATAATTTTTCCCAGCATACGCTGGGCCCTTTCCATGTCAAATTAAAAATTTCACCTTCTATCGAGAAACATCTCCTTTAATGACGCCAAATTTTCCCCTTTGATCAGAATACCACCCCCATTGCTACATTAACTTATTTAGATTACAAATTGCTAGAGCCAGAGATGCGCGCCCGTACATGGGCTCGAGTGTCATGGGGACGAACACCAAGTGTCCAAGCGCAGTTTGGGCCCAGGAATACAAAGTGACCTAGCGCAGTTTCAGCCCACAAATAACAAGCGGCCCAGCTCAGTGTTGGGCCTACTCTGATAGCTTCACGTACGCTTTGTCCTGGCTGCCTCCCCGCCGGACCCTTCAATCCACAACGGCCCCTCTTTTGATTGCACGCCACGCTCTTGGAGAAGCATCCGCCAGCCGCCACACTCTTGGAGAAGCATCCGCTGGCCGCCACACTCTTGGAGGAGCATCTGCCGGCCGCCACACTCTTGGAAGAGAATCCGCCGTCCACCAGCGTGGAGGAGCATCCGCCGGCCACTGCACGTGGAGGAGCAACAATGCTAGGTACAATTGCTCACATTATGTTATTGTAGTTCAATCCTCTTACGGATACGCTGATTGAATTGTAGGAAGCGATGTCAGAAGATAAGACATTGATGCGAAAGGACAGGCATATAAAGGAGTGGCAGGATGGAAAGAAGTCATTATTAAATTTAGCATCCCAGGGCACTCGTGAAGAAGAAACTAAACCTTGTCCTTGCACGAAATGTCATAATATTTGCCATGGGACACGCAAGGAAGTTCATCTTCACTTGCTTTGTAATGGGATGTCATTTGATTATACTTGTTGGGTACACCATGGAGAAAAACAAGTTGATAAAAATATTGCAGAGCAATCAGCAAATAATGAGGAGATAATTTCTGATGATGCTGCTATGGAAAATATGCTGTCCAGTCTTCATAGAGGCACTGATCATGGTGGTACTTCAGCAGATGTTGATGATCCAGAAAATGCTATAAACCAGCAGGAGCCAACTGGGTGTGCGAAAGCATTCTATGACTTATTAAATGATGCCAAAAAGGAGTTGTATCCAGGTTGTGAGAAGGTGACCCAATTATCCTTCATTGTCAGGTTGTACCAGATAAAGTGTTTAACTGGTTTGAGCAAAAAAGCATGTGAGTTGATCCTTGAACTATTCTCATATGTGCTTCCAGAGGGCCATTGCATTCCAAATACACTTGATAAAGTTCAGAAGGTTGTTCGTGACCTTGGGCTGAGCTACAAAAAGATCGATGCATGTGTCAATGACTGTGTGTTATTCCGGGAGGACTATTCTCTGCTGGATCGATGCCCAAAATGTGGTCAATTGAGATGGAAAAAATAGTACTGGTGGGGATGCAAGAGAGGCTTTACCTTGTGGAAAATCCAAGAAGCTTGTAGCACGTAAGATTCTACGATACTTCCCTATTATTCCCCGTTTTCAACGGCAGAATCAACGGCATCAAACATGCGTTGACACAAAGAAGAACGTATTGATGATGGAATATTATGCCATCCTGCAAATTTGAAAGCATGGAAGCATTTTGATAGCATTCACCCAAATTTCTCATCTGATCCTCGCAACATAAGACATGGGCTAGCATCTGATGGTTTCAATACTTTTGGAGTAATGAATGTTTCTTACCGTACATGGCCTGTGATTCTAATCCCTTATAATCTGCCACCTTGGTTGTGTATGAAGCAGCCTTATTGGTTGATGTCAATGATATTTCCTGGGCCAAAGTCACCTGGAAACATTGATGTGTATCTGCAGCCTTTGATTGATGAGCTACTGAAATTATGGTCTGATGGTGTTGAAACATACGACAGTTCAAAGAAAGAGACATTTCTCATGCGAGCTTCTATATTGTGGACAATAAATGATTTTCCAGCATATGCAATGCTATGTGGATGGAGCACGAAAGGTAGGCTAGCATGTCCATACTGCCATGTAAACACTGATGCCTTGTGGTTGAAACATGGACGAAAGTATTGCTACATGGGTCATCGTCATTTCCTACCTCAGGATCACCGATGGCGTCGGGACAAAGCTTCTTTCAACAACAAAATAGAGAATAGAGAGGCTCCAACATCACTCTCTGGTCACAAAGTACTCCAATAATACGAGACTTTTGATCATGTGAGTTTTGGACAGACGAATAATAAGAGAAAGCGCATTGAGGAAGATAGATGGCATAGTTGGAGGAAGAAAAATATATTTTTCAGCTCCTGTATTGGAAGACATTGCTAATAAGGCATAACTTGGATGTCATGCACATTGAGAAAAACATTTGTGATAGCATATTGGGGCCATTGCTTAATATGATGGTAAAACAAAAGATAGTCTACAAGCTCGTTTTGATATGCAGGAAATGGATATACGAACAAAGCAACATCCGGTGGGTATGAAAGGGAAGTATGATTGTCCATCAGCATCATATACTTTGCAAAAAGATCAGAAGACCACCTTGTGCAAGTTTTTGGCAGATGTGAAGATGCCCGATGGTTATGCCTCAAACATCAAGAGAAGTGTGGACATAACAGCACGTAAGGTATCAGGTCTAAAAACTCATGACTGCCATATTATATTTCAGAAGCTCCTTCCTGTTGCAATACATCACATATTACCTGAAAAGGTTGTTGAACCTTTAATTGAGTTTAGCAGATTCTTTTCTGGAATTTGTTCTAAAGAATTGGCAGAACCAGATTTGGATAAGATGATTGAACAATTTCCTGAAACAATTTGTAAGCTTGAGATGTTGCTTCCTCTCGCTTTCTTTGATATCATGGTACATCTTCCAATCCATCTTGGCGAAGAAGCTCGCTTGGGTGGACCTGTTTCTTACAAATGGATGTATCCAATTGAGAGGTACCTTGGTACATTGAAGCGGTATGTACGTAACAGAGCTTACCCGGAGGGTTCTATAGCTGAGGGATATATTATGGAAGAGTGTATGACTTTTTGTAGTCAGTTTTTGGATAACATTAGCACCAAGCTTAATAGGCCAAAACGTCATGAAGCTGCAGCTAGGAATGAACCTTCTCTCGAGTCTAATATATTTACATAAGTTGACAATTCTAAAAAAGGGTTTAAATGGGGCATACTTACTATGGTGGAACTACATAACATCAGGCATTATATTATTTCTAATGTTGAAGAGGTCGCTCCATGGATCAAGTATGTATAACTCAGATGTTCTATACTATATTGGATCATGCTTATTGTAGATGACTAATTTAATTTTGTACCCCTTTCAGTGAGCATTTTGAAGAGCTAAAAAAGACTCATTCTCGTGATGTTGAAAAATGCCATAGAGATGAGTTTCTTTATTGGTTTCAGAAACGAGTAAGTACATGCAAGTTTTTACTTTGATGAAATATTGAAGAAATATCTGTTTTGAAGTTGGTTTATCGATGACCCCTTTTATACTAATTAATGTGTACAGATTACAACATTACACAAAGAAGGCAAAGCAATCAATTATTTGTATGCATTATCTAGAGGACCTGATCGTCGGGCACAATTTTTTGGTCGATCATTCATAAATGGCTTCTTCTATCGAACAGCAGAGGCGGAAAAATATTTACGGATGCAAAACAGTGGTGTTGTTGTTCGGGAAGGTGATCATGAGTAGTATGGAGTAATCAAGAAAATGATTTCTGTTGATTTTGAAAAATATCAAGAGGTTCTGTTATTTTAATGTGAATGGTTTGATCGGCCTCGTTCCGGTCAGAGCCAAAGTAGAGGCTACAAAATGGATCGATAGAATATGATAGATGTTGACACTACTATTTCTCAATTTAAGTATGAGCCTTACATTCTAGCCACCCAAGCAGAACAAGTTTTTTACGTTAGAAGTGTGAAGCAACCTAAATGGGCTACAGTTGTTAAAATGAAGGCATGAAACCTTTTTTCCATGCCCTCTAGAGACAGTAAAAATAATGTCACTGAGACGATGGAGGTTGAGACATTTGATGATCGAGGACTTACTGATATAAATGAGGATATGACCGCATGGGATAGGAATGACATTGAGGGAGCAACCGGTGATTCTTCCGCTCTTTCAAATGAAGATGATGACGATGATGATGATACATATATCAATGATGGTATTGCACCTCCAATATTGGTGGAGGACAGCTAGATGATGATTTTTATATATAAGTATTGTGTAAGCTAGCTGTACGTGAACTACTTGATTTTCTTTTTTCAAAAGATAGAAGCCGCTATTCTATTTAGCAGCAAGCTTAGAAGCAAGCCACGAACTGGTAAATCGTGGCAAAAGTTCATAATGCAATGTTTGTGTTCCGTGGCGATAGATCTTAACGCCACCAATCGATATTTTGTGGGAACAGATCCTAATACAATGATAGTGATTCGTGGCGATAGATCCTATTGCCACGAACTTGTGAATTGTGGCATAAGTTCCTAATGCAATGTTTGTGTTTCATGGTGATGGATCCTAATGCCACGAACTGGTGAATCATGGTAAAAGTTCATAATGCAACGATTATGTTCCATGACGAGAGATCTTAACACCACCACCCGGTATTTCATGGCAACATATCCTAATACAATGATAGTGTTGCATGGCGACAGATCCTATCGCCACGAATTTGTGAATCGTGGCATAAGTTCCTAAAGCGACGTTTGTGTTTCGTGGCGATAGATCGTAACGCCACGAACTAGTGAATCATGGCAAAAGTTCTTAATGCAACGATTGTGTTCCGTGGCGATAGACCCTAACGCCATGAACCGGTATTTCGTGGCAATACATCCTAATGCAACGATTGTGTTTTGTGGAGATAGATCCTAACTCCACGAACCGATATTTCGTGGCAACAAATCCTAATGCAACAATTGTGTTTCGTGGCGATAGATCCTATCACCATGAACTGGTGATGCGTGGCAAAAGTTCCTAATGCAATGATTGTGTTCTGTGGCGATAGATGCTAACGCCACGAATTAGTGAATCCTGGCAACAGATCCTAATGCAACGACCGTGTTCCGTGGCAATAGATGCTAACACCACGAACAATTTAATCGTAGCAACAGATCTTAATGCAACGATTGGGTTCTGCGACGATGGATGCTAATGCCACAAACTAGTGAATCGTGGCAAAAAATTATAATGCAATGATCGGGTTCCATAGCCATAGATGCTAATGCCACAAACTAGTGAATCGTGGCAACATATCCTAATGCAACGATCGGGTTCCGTGGTGATAGATGCTAATGCCACGAACTAGTGAATCGTGGCAACAGATTCGTGGCGGTAGATCCTAATGCCACGAACTAGTGAATCGTGGCAACAAATCCTAATGCAACGATCATGTTCCGTGGCGATAGATGCTAATGCCACAAACTAGTGAATCTTGGCAACAGATTTGTGGTGATAAATCCTAATGCCACGAACTAGTGAATCGTGGCAACAGATCCTAATGCAACGATCGGGTTCCGTGGCGATAGATGCTAATGCCACGAACTAGTGAATCATGGCAATAGATTCGTGGCGATAGATCCTAATGCCACGAACTAGTGAATCGTGGCAACAAATCCTAATGTAACGATCATGTTCCATGGTGATAGATGCTAATGCCACGAACTAGTGAATCGTGGAAAAATACCAAGCTTACAGCAATGATTTAGTATTCGTTGCAGTACAATCGTTGCATCAGGGCGGAATCCTTGTAGTGTTTAGGCACTTTATGGGGCTGTGGAAGGACATCTCTTAACAATTTGATGGGGTCGTTGTAGAAGTTATTAGAAAAGAAGTACTTAGACTTAATTTCCATAAGTCTAGTCACGAATGTGAGGATTGTCAATTCAGTGTGTCCATGTAGCGGCTCTTCTGAAGCTTTGAGAAGCTCAAAGAACGCTTCAACCTCCATGTTAGGAGGATCCTCCGAGGCTCTGATTGTACAGCTTCCAACATCTCATCCATCATATCAAGCCCCGTGTCATCATCATTGTCCTCTTCCACTTCTTGTACAGCTTGAGAAGTTGCCTCGCCTTGGAAGGTCCACACTCATAATGTGAGCTTTAACCGTTTCGACAAAAGTGTATTGAAAGTTCCATTTTGTCCAAAAACTTCGTGTTCCAACATTTCGTACATGGGCACTGCACCTTATCAATATTTTACAATGAAAAAGCTTGATCTACAAAAGCATCTGTCTTAGCGAACCACTCATCTGAATGACTATCAGATCTGCTCTTCCAACCAGTATACATCCAACTGCCGTCTTCACCCATGTTTGAATCTGCAGTATAAAGCCAGAGAAATTATGGTTACTTTATACTTTGTTTAATGTCACAACCCTACATCTATTGGAAAGGATAGGTCCTAAGCCCACCGAAGAGTGACCAATCGGGCGTGCTTATGATGAGACGCGTGGTTTGGATGCGGACGAAATTTCGGTAGCATAACCTCTCTGTTTTCCAACTGTATGTCCAAATATGGTGCAACAGAGAACATCAGGGTTATGCCATTGAGATCTCGTCCGGTTCCAGACCCGTGTCTCGTCACAAGCCACGCCCCCTCGGTAACTCTCAGGCTGTCCAAAAAAAGGGACAATTCCGAACCAACACGCCTCACACGTGTAACGCATGTGAGATGGACCTGTTCAAAACAGGTAACGGATATTGTACAGGTTACATGAATCTTTCCTTTTGGAGTCTTTTACGAGAGAGAGGAGGAAAGAACCGTCGAGCGTCTTTACAAATTAGCCGTCATACTTTATGCTCCGTCGGGTCTCGCTGTCCACGCGTGGGAGCTTGCCGTGCTCATCACCGCTTTTAGACTCTGTGATCGTCTATACGCATAACTGCCTACTGAATGGGTCGTGTCGAGCCATAAATGGGCTATGCCAGGCTGAGCCAGCCCGAAGCCCGTATATTTGCATATCGATATTAAACACTCAATCAATCAAAATAATAATTAAACAATAATAATTTAAACAACTAAACCCATATCAATTAAACCTAAACAAACATCTAAACAATTATCAATTCATTTAAATAAAGAGCCATAATCAACACGATTAAATAAATATTTAAACATACATGTGAACCTAACCTAAACAATTAAGCATAATTAAACCTAATAAAAAATTATTAAATAAAAAATTATTCACTAAACAATTATGCATAATTTAAATAATTAAACCCAACTAAGCATAATCTAAATTATTAAGCATAATGTAAACAATTAAACCCAATTAAGGATAAACTAAACAATTATCCACTAAAGCATTGGTAATTAAAAAGAAAAAAATGGCTAAGCTCGGTTGCCTCCATGACCGCCAATGGAGGCTGACGTGTGGGTGCCGGCGTCCGGCCATGGGGGCCGTGAGCCGCAGGGGGGGTGGTGGCTTACCATGAGGGTGGAGGCGGCTTGGCGGGCAGTCCACGGCAAGGCAGGCGGCACAGCGCACGTCGGCGACTAGGCGCAGCGGGGGGCGCGGTGCACAGCGGTGGCTTGGCGCAACCCATTGCGGCAGCTAGGAACGGCGGTGGTGGATCGAGCATGTAGGGAGGTGGCGGCTCGGGCGCGAGGAGGAAGACGCGCACGTGGAATGGGCCACACACGAGGCCCATGGGGTGTAAGGTTATGTCGGCCAAGTAACTCACGACGGCCAAAGCCTAGGCCTTCGTACTTAAGACATTAAATACCGTCGGTTAGGGTACTTACGACGGCCTAGGGTTCGGCTGTCATAAGTTATTCATTAAGTTCTCACTATTACACTACTTACAACGACCGTGGGCCCATGAACATCGTAAGTTACCTAACGTACGACGACTAGCCTAGGCCATCGTAAGTAACGTAAACTGTCACGGCTGACTCTCGTAAGTTATTTCAGCTGTTGTAATGTGTCGAGTTTTCTGTAGTGGTGGCATCATATAGGTGTCAGTTACTTGATATTTACTTTATATATTTGTATATGTATGTATGTAATTAGTCTACGTGTAGACTATAGAGTGATGGAACGAACCCCGTTGCTACTAGAATGCTTAGGAGTCCTCGTGATGTTCACATTGCTACACCCTACAATCATGATATATGAAAATAAGTGAATGTATATTGTGGTGTGAGTACTTAAAGTGGGATGTGTGATTATAATCTGGTGCTGGGTGAAGTGGGTTACCCTGATTGGGTTGAGGCCAGATACGGTGAAAGTTATATATTGTGCTTCAATATAGTCAAGAATTATGGTTGTTGAATTTGATAGTACATAATGTCCTGTTAAGGTGTAACATAATCTAGACACTGATCCATGGAGAGATAGGTATTCAGTTTAAGGTTGAGGGAACTTTAAGTTTTTAGTTCTAAGTGAGAAATTGATCTGTAGATATTAAGGTGGGGAGTTATTTGAAGGAAAATTCTGATTAATACAAATGGAGTATCAAGGGGCACATATAGCCTCTAGGGCTGATACATGGGCTAGGTCAAGAAAAATACACACAGCTAGAGCCTAATAAAGTCTAACCACCCTCCCTGAGTCTCAACATCTATCCATGATAGATTTTGAGACTGGATTGGAGCTCCTATAACACGGACGAAGGAAGACCGTTGGTGAAGATGTCAGTGAACTGGGAAGTCGTCAGAATATGCAGAATCCGAGCATCACTGATGACAATGCGGTCATGAACAAAGTGGAGCTCGATCTCCACATGCTTCGTATGCTGGTGCTAGAAAGGGTTGGTGGTGAGATAGACCACTCTGATGTTGTAGATGACTATCTCGTACGTGGAGGGTCGGTGGAAAATAATACATATTTTAGGGTACCCTGGAGGATCTGCTTCTTAGCGGTGAGATGCGGCTCCTGTAGATATCCGACCTCGTGGAGGTGAGGTACTGGAGGGAACCTCTACAAGGCTCCTCTAGATAGCGGGGTCGCTGACAGGAGAATTATCAGCTGAGGAGACCTTGACCTGTATATCCACCGAGGTGGTGCATGACTTGCAATCAGATATAGCAGCCCGCTCAAGGCTCTCATCACCATACTAGCGCTGCTGAAGGAACATGTCATTGAGCTAGTGCTCAACTGCAATGCCTAAGCAGTGGTGGAGCTGACCTAGATCTTTCATAGCAAACACCCATTACAAGTCTGATATGGTGCACTATAGGGGGCAGACTAGACGCTCTTAGAATATGTCATCAACGTACTGAAGATGGTACTCAGTGTCATAATCATGACGGTATATGAAGACGGAAGTGTCCGACTTGGCCTAGACAAAGTCTAGCGAGACCAAGAAGATGGCAAACTGACTTTACCAATCTCGGAATGCCTTGTCGGTATTTTGATTGCTGACGAGTATCGAATGTACCACGCATTCCCCTCGAGGCGGCCTAGCAACTAGAATGAAGGATGTATACTTGCTCAAGCAAGGTGCCCTACGTCCAGTTCGAGTATCTCTTCTTCTCATTATCAATCGCAGAGGAATACATGTATGTGGAGAGGCTCTAGTGCTCTACTGGAGGGGATAAACTCCCTCTTTTTGGTTGTCTTCTTCGTTGCTGTCTGGGTGTTTTTTTCCCTTTTTTCTATTGCTTGTCTTTAGCCCCCCTTTATAAGAAGGAGTAGACCTTCTACGTCCTACCTAGTTCCCGCCCTTCTCATATGGGAGGCGAGTTCTTACATACTCGTTCCTATCTACCCACTCCTCGGGGTGGGGTCGAACTGTCACGCCTGTCAGCGCCGTGTCTGCCCCCTCGTCACCTCAAGCGCCTTGTGAGCACCCCAGTGCCCAGGCTAGCAAGATGTCCACAGCAAGATGGGATAGGGCGTGCAGGGAGTTGGCAGCAGCATCGGCATGATGTCCCACGCGTAGGCCCGATGGGCACAATCCTGGCCCCATTGGACTGTAAAAGCCCTAAACTAAAAATTGCAAAGTTCTGATGAGAGATATTGAAATTTGGATGGCAAAAAATAAATTGGAAAATGAGAAATCAAACCAATTTAAACCATAATTGAAATAATTCAAAAATTCAAATTTATCCCCTGTTCAAACTTGGACAAAATAAAATTTTGAGTTCACAAATAGCTTCTAAATATTCCAATAGCACCCCTGCAAATTTTCATAATATTTGGAGCACTATTTCTATTTAACTCAATGGGTCCATTGAATTCCATTCAAATTCAAATTTGAATTTCAATTGAAACTTGATCAATTCAAAGTTTTGATTTCAGAATCAAATCCCAGATATTTAGTTGATCCTATCCACAAATTTTCATGATTTTTGGACATCATTTGGTAGGATAATTGAAGTACCAGAGAGATAGACTTGAGGGGGAGAAGTGGGACCCACTCATCAGTGACCCAGTCCCGTGAGTGCAATGTTTTCTGACTCTCCGCCGATCGATGCTCGGTGAGGCCAACACCTCACCATCGGCAAGCAGCTGCGTGGCCCCTCTGGTGTCTATATCTCTCCCTCCTCGTCCTTATCTTCCCTTCCTAACCCATGTGATAAACACCAGTGCTCCTTTGCTCTGTTTCGCGCCGCCGTCGAGCTCAGCATCGCCTCATCATTGCTCAGCTTTGCCGGCCAATCGAAGCCAGCTTTCGCCATGATCCTAGTAGCAAAAGGTGGTGCAACTTTTTGCTCTTCCTTTCCATCCCCTTGCTTGCTTGATTCACTGCTTATCGGCGTGGTAATTTGTAGCTTCGACGCCGCCATTAGGGTGAAGCTTGACAACCGTCTTTGCCTCCCCGTCACGCCGATCGATGCCATAGACCCTCTCTCTAGCTGCTCCTAGAAGCAAATAGGATCGCCAAGACACGACCCTTCTCACGGTACAAACCGTTCTTCGTTTCATTCCATATCGAGCAAATGATGCAAGTTTTTCTTTCGGCCATTGCCCATGAACTAGCTAGCTTCCCCGTTTATTCGCTTTCTACGTACAAGCATCCTTGAATCCATTCATGGATATTTATCCATACCTCCTGGCGCACACCTCTGTCAGGAAGCAATGGGAGTAATCAAGTAGAGGCCGAGCTATTTGAGTTTTCCCCACCACCATGGAAAAAGCGACGGTCCACCGTTGAAGTCGACCTTGCCGACCATTTCTGTCCTACTGCACCTCCAAATCATCTTCCTCATGCTCCCAAGAACCTTTCCCTCCTTTTTCCGTGGTGTTTGAGCCATTTCCGTGCGATTTTGACCATCGCCAAAACCCTAGCTCCGCCGCCACCGTCGTACGCTCACCTTCGGTCGCCGCCGTCGCAATTGGACCTCACCAGAGGGTTGTGCATTCGATTATAGGGCTAGGCGGCCACGGTAGAGCAGGTGCCTTCAAGTCCTGAGGAGGAGGAAGATCCTGAGATACTCGAGTACACCGATGATGATGCATCATAGTAGGATGGGGCAGCACTACTGCCATCACAGGGCAACAGATAGTTAGTGGTTGCTCGTGTTTATTTTGTAGCCATGTTTGTGTCATATTATAAATAGTAGTGGGTGTGTATGAGATGGCAAGATGTGTATGACATCTCATGAAGACCAAGTATAGTTGAGATGCACTTGCGTAGTGGGAGTCCGTCATTTTGGAAATCACTATTGTAAACTTGGTCATGAGATAATATATCTTGTATAAAGTTTGTACTTTATCGATATATGTGAATGTTATGCAATAATCATATTGTTAATACTCGCACTACTATGGTATAAAATGAATGAAGAAAATGAACATGTTGCTGATTTAAATCATGTGAATGCAGAATGGTGCGTACACATTCGACGCCCGAGATGGGAGGCTTGAGCCGGGGTCGTGAAGATGAATCTCCGACCCGGGAGCAAACCGCGACACCGCAGAAAAAAGTTCCACCACCACCACCACCTGAACCTTCGAGCACTCTTGCAGAGATTCTGGCTGCAGTACTCGGCTCGCGCGACGAGCAAACCGAGTTATTTCGGATATTGGTGCAGAATTGATCCCGTCAAGGGGACGACAAGACAATGGGCCACGCCATCCCCAACAGAGTTTTTTTTCGGATTTCTTGGCAACACATCCACAGGTCTTCACGAAGGCCGAGGAGCCTCTGGAGGAGGACAACTTTATCCGCACCCTCGAGGCAAAGTTCAGTTTGCTACGATGCACCGAACAGCAGAAGGCGCTATTTGCAGTGCAACAGCTTCAAGGTTCCGCCAGTGCTTGGTGGGTGAACTATATCGCCTCACTGCCGGCTGATCATGCGGTCACCTAGACCGAATTCCAGGATGCGTTCCGCGCCTACCATATACCTCCCGATATAATGAAGAGGAAGCTTCAGGAGTTTCTGGAGCTGAAGCAAGGTGGGAGGAGTGCCCATGAATACTCCCGCGCTTTCAACCATCTAGCGCAGTATGTGCTAGTATGTTGGGACAGAGGACAAAAAGCGAGATATTTTCTTCCGGGGTTTTAACCCCAAGATGAAAGTCCAACTCGCACAAATGCAACTGCGGCACCTTCAACGACATCGTCAATGCCGCGATTGTACAAGAGGACGCTCAGCGCGAGCTTGTTTCTGATAACAAGAAACGGAGCGCACTGTCAAGCAGCAGCGGGGGTGGTCCACAGAAATACCACGTGGTGTATCGCTCACCATCCGGTCAACAATGGCAGCCACCGGCGCGACCGCAGCCATTCCGTGGTCATTCTTTCAACGCGCCGTGTTTCAACCACCATTTCCACAGCAGCAGCAGCAGCAGCAGCAAAGGATGGTCCCGCGTGCGTATCCACCTCCACCATGTGCACCGGGATTTCATCCTCAGTTTGGCAGGAACCCGACACAATACACGTGCTATACGTGTGGCCGTTTCGGGCATTTTGCGAAGGACTGCCCCGAACAGCAGCAATGCAGCGTGCAAGCGTCATATAAGGGTGCAGCTCAACCCCGCAACCAGCCCAAGAAACCAGCACCAAAAACCGGCAACGTCCACCACATAGCCATCGAAGACGTGCCGGAAGGCGAACCCGTCCTCGCGGGTACGTTTTCTCTACTCCAAAATCCCGTAGTCATACTTTTTGACTCCGGTGCCACCCATAATTTTATTAGCCAATCATATGTTGTCAAGCATCAATTACCTATCACTCCCACAGAAAGTCCATATTTGATTTGCTCTCTAGGTGGGAAAATAGCAGCGGATATGAAAGTCCATAAAGCACAACTTAAGATGGGTGAGAATATCTATCCGACTTCTCAAATTATATTAGAGGGTTAAAAGCTTGATGTCATCTTAGGTATGTCGTGGCTGCACCGTCATGGTGCTGTTCTCTACATTGTTCCACATGTGGTCCATTTGAACTCTCCACTATATGAACCACACGCTCTCATTCTAGACCGCCTTATCCAAGCAATTCCAGCCACATACAACACATAAGCCACAAAGCTTAAGGATATTCGTGTGATCCGTGAGTATCCGGACGTGTTTCCCAACGACCTTCCGGGTATGCCACCGGATAGGGACATCGTGTTCAAAATTGAACTTATTCCAGGAACCACACCTATTTCTCGAAGACCGTATAAAATGGCACCAAATGAGTTGGCGGAATTAAAGGAGCATTTGAAGGACCTGCTGGACAAAGGTCTCATATGCCCAGTTTCATCACCTTGGGGCTGCTTCACATTATTTGTGAAGAAGAAGGACAAGACGTTACATCTATGTGTAGACTATCGTCTGATCAATGCCGTGACGATCAAGAACAAGTATCCACTACCGCACATCGACATCTTATTCAATCAATTAGTGGGTTCTAAAGTATTCTCAAAGATGGATATTCGGCTCGGGTATCATCAAATCAAAATCCGACCGGTGGATATACCGAAGATGGCATTCTCGACGAGATACAGGCTCTATGAATATCCCATCATGTCGTTCGGACTTACCAATGCGCCGGCATACTTCATGTATTTGATGAATTCAGTGTTCATGCCTGAGTTGGACAAGTTTGTCATGATATTCATCAACGACATTTTGTTTTATTCAAAATAAGAGGAAGAACATGCCAAACACTTGCATATCGTGCTCCAACGATTGTGAGATCACAAGCTTCAAGTGTGAATTTTGGATCAGCCAAGTACCATTTTTTGGTCACATTATTTCAGTGGAGGGTATCGTTATGGATCCAAGCAAAATTGTGCAAGTGCTGAAATGGAAGTCTCCAACGTCCGTACACGAAGTTTGCAGCTTCCTCGGGTTAACAGGATATTATCGGAGGTTCATTCCGAACATCTCAAAGATTGCTAAACCGATGACGGAGCTTCTGAAAAAGAGGACCAAATATATTTGGAGCAAGGCATGTGAGGATGTGTTCCAAGCATTGGTGAAACATCTCACAACAACCCCAATGTTAGATCAGCTGGATACGACCAAATCTTTCGACGTGTATTATGATGTGTCTGGCATTGGTCTCGGCTGCGTGTTAATGCAAGAAGGCCGTGTGATCGCGTATGGATCATGGCAGCTCCGAAATCATGAGCAGCATTATCCAACTCATGACCTTGAGCTCGCTGCCGTGGTACTTGCTTTGAAATTGTGGAGGCATTATTTACTCAGAAATCTAGTACACCTCTACACGGATCACAAGAGCCTGAAATATATCTTCACTTAGAAGGAGCTGAATATGCAGCAGTGAAGATGGTTAGAACTGATTAAAGACAATGAGATTGAAACTCATTACCATCCCGGCAAGGCAAATGTAGTTGCCGATGCGCTGAGCCGCAAGTCTCACATCAATAATCTGTCCATCACTCCGATGGAAGAGGACGAGCCGAGTTTATACTTGGTTCCATATGGAGCGTTATATAATCTCGCTCTCATCCCTACCATATGAGAGGAGATTATGGAAGCTCAAAAGAAAGACGTGGGTACGTTGCACATTCGGAGAAGAATGAAGAATGGGGAAATGAAGTGCTTTCTAAGTGATGAACATGGTACCCTGTGGTTCAAGGACCGTATCGTGGTACCCCGTGACATGACACTTCGGAAGAAAATCTTGGATGAAGATCACTTATCCAAGTACTCCATTCATCCAGGCAACAACAAGATGTACAAAGATTTGAAAACCAGAATTTGGTGGACACGGATGAAAAGAGAAATTGCAAAGTACGTATCGGAGTGTGAGACGTGTCGGCGGGTGAAATCTGACCATATGAGAAAAGCTGGACAGCTGCAACCATTAAAAATCCTGGCGTGGAAATTGGAGGATATTAGTATGGATTTTATTGTCGGATTGCCTCTCACCTTCTACAAGCATGATTCGATTTGGCTAATAGTCGATCGACTAACCAAATCAGCTCATTTTATTCCGGTACATACAAAGTACACCGCCAAGAAATATGCGGAGTTATATATTGCAAGAATCATGTGCTTGAACGGAGTTCCCCGGATGATTATTTCAGATTGTGGTGCGCTATTTGTTGCTCGTTTTTGGTAGCAGCAGCACGCGTCAATGGGGACAAAACTGATCCGAAGCTCCCCATATCACCCGCAGACTGATGGTCAAACTGAACGGGTGAATCAAGTTTTGGAAGATATGCTACGCGCTTGTGCCATCCACCACGGTAAAAATTGGGATCATCATTTACCGTTGACGGAGTTCTCATATAACAATGGCTATCAAGCTAGCATCAAGATGGCGCCGTATGAAGCTCTCTAAGGCCGGAAATGTTGCACACCACTCAATTGGTGTGAATCCGGCGAGCGGGTTATATACGGAATTGATCTTGTAAATGAAGCCGAAGAACGAGTGTGAGTGATCTAAGCCAATCTGAAGGCTGCTCAATCTCATCAGAAAAGCTATGCAGATAAAAGACGTCGACCTCTCCACTTCGACATCAGAGACAACGTTTATGTTTGTGTCTCTTCGATGAAAGGGATTCATCGTTCTCCAGAGTGAAAGGAAAACTTGCTCCACGATTCATCAGACCATTCACCATCATTGAAAAGTGCGGACCCGTGGCCTATCGTTTGGAGTTACCGGTGTCACATCTAGAAGTTCATAATGTATTCTGCATTTCTCAGCTGCGGAAATGTCTTAAATCCTCAGCTGAAATCTGCACTGAAGACATTGAGGATCTCCAACCGGATCTCACTTATTCTTAGTAACAAATCTAGATTATCGATGAAAAGACTTGCACCACTAGAAACTGGACTTTGTACTTCTACAAAGTCTTTTGGAGCAACCATACACTGAGGGATCGACATGGGTAAGCAAGGACTATCTTTAATCAAACTATCCGGAGTTATTATCATCGCATATTCGATAATCTTTTACCTCTGTCTCTTTTATTTGTAATCTCGGGACGAGATTCTTTTAATGGGGGAGGAATGTAAAAGCCCTAAATTAAAAATTGCAAAGTTCATATGGGAGATATCAAAATTTGGATGGGAAAGAAATTAAATTAGAAAATGAGAAATCAAACCAAATTAAACCTTAATTGAAGGAATTCAAAAATTCAAATTTAGCGCCTATTCAAGCTTGGCCAAAATAAAATTTTGAGTTCACAAATAGCTTGCAAATATTCCAAACAGCACCCCTGAACATTTTCATAATATTTGGAACACTATTTCTATTTAACTCAATGGGTCCATTGAATTCCATTCAAATTCAAATTTGAATTTCAATTGAAACTTGATCAATTCAAAGTTTTGATTTGAGAATCAAATCCCATATATTTAGTTGATCCTATCCACAAATTTTCTTTATTTTGGGACATCATTTGGTAGGATAATTGAAGTACCAAAGAGATAGACTTGAGGGGGAGAAGTGGGACCCACTGGTCAGTGACCCAGTCCCATGAGTGCCCTGTTTTCTGACTCCCCGCTGATCGACACTCGGTGAGGACAACACCTCACCGTCAGCAAGCAGCTGCATGGCCCCTCTGGCGTCTATATCACTCCGTCCTCGTCCGTATCTTCCCTTCCTAACCCATGTGATAAACACCAGCGCTCCTTTGCTATGTTTCACACCGCCGTCGAGCTTAGCACCGCCTCATCGTCGCTCAGCTTTGCTGGCCAACCAAAGCCAGCTTTCGCTATGCTCCCAACAGCAAAAGGTGGTGCAACTTTGTGCTCTTCCTTTCCATCCCCTTGCTTGCTTGATTCACTGCTTATCGGCGTGGTAATTTGTAGCTTCGTCGCCGCCATTAGGGTGAAGCCTGATGACCGTCTTTGCCTCCCCGTCACGCCGACGCCACAGACCATCTCTTGAGCTGCTCCCAGAAGCAAATAGGATTGCCAAGACATGACCCTTCTCACGGTACAAACCGTTCTTCGGTTCATTCCTTATTGAGCAAATGATGCGAGTTTTTCTTTCGGCCGTTGCCCATGAACTAGCTAGCTTCCCCATTTAATTCGCTTTCTATGTACAAGCATCCTTTAATCCGTTCATGGATATTTATCCATACCTCCTAGCGCACACCTCTGCCAAGAAGCAACGGGAATAATCGAGTAGAGGCCGAGCTATTTGTGTTTTCTTCACCGCCATGGAAAAAGCAACGGTCCACTGTCGAAGTCGACCTTGCCGACCATTTCCCTCCTACTGCACTTCCAAATCATCTTCCTCATGCTCCCAGGAACCCTCCCCACCTTTTCCTGAGGTGTTTGAGCCATTTCTGCTCGATTTCGACCATCGTCGAAACCCTTTCTCTGCCGCCACCGTCGTACGCTCAACTCCGGTCGTCACCGTCGTGATTGGACCTCACCATAGGGTTGTGTGTCCAATTTTGGGGCTAGGCGGCCACGGTAGAGCCGAGTGGAGGTCGACGCAGCAAAGACCGGCTTGCGCCGCCACGGCTCCGGCAGGGAGCGCCACCTGCATCGCGAGGAAGTCGAAGGTCCGTGGGCCCTGCCTGTCAGCGACGTTTTCCACCGCGCGATCAGCTGCAGCACCGGATCGTGTGTGGCTACGTGGGTTAACCACGTGGCCCTCGATGTGGCCCGGATACGATTGGCCCATTTAAATTAAGTGGGGCCGGCTGCATTATTTAAACATTCCAATTGGAAAATATTTCAATCAAACTTCAAAAATCCGTTACTCCTAGTATATTCGCTCAAAAATATCCAAATAAATTATGGAAGACTCATATTGTTCTCAACTTTGCAGTGGTGCAATTTTTTGAACATGAAACTCCCAGAATTTTCATAAGTAATTCGTTTGAGCTAACTGCTTGGGAAATTAATTACTCCTGTTCTGTTAATTGGAAAATTCCCAATTTTGTTCAGAACACTCTTAAAAATACACTTCATATCCAGTTAAAATTTCAAGTTCATTGGACTACATTTACTGGACCAAACAGTGTTCAAATCAGCTATGTCAATTGAAAAATGGAAAATGTCCAGAAACCCTTTCAACATTTTTCCCAAACTTGCAAAATCAGTTTCTCCTTGTAGACAGCTCAGAAAAATGTGAAACAAATTTTCCTAGAACCAGAAGAACCTCCTCTACCAAGATCATTCTCTGTTAACCAAAATTCAGAGAAGCATTTTAGTTGTTGTAATTTTAGAGACAACAAGCTTCCTTGAACATCTCCAATTTTTGGTCCAGATCTTCCTCATAGAACGTAGTGTCCACTGTAAAAATCCCAAAGCCAATTAAAATAATTTACATACCTGATCAATGTTTATAAGATCTTTTCTATAGTTTCAATATAACTCATGTACTTTATATACTGCATATCATATAGTGACCGAGATCGAGGAGGACCCGAAGTCCATGGAGACTCTACTTCTAGAAACTAACTATCCCTCTGACTCGTAGCCAGGAAAGCCCCGGTTTGCATTTAAGTGCTATTTCAAATTTTCTATTTGTATCACTTATGTCTAGTATGAGTTTTGTGCATTAGTGCTAAGGTGCTTGTTACTCCACTTGCATGACCGACAAATCCCATGGAATATTGGGTAGGTTTACAGCCCAAAGAGTAGAAAATACCATGCTTATGTTCGTAGGAATCCGATAGAAGTCGAGTAGTTGGAATCTCTCGCGAGATAGGATATTATCACACGGGAAAGATTTGGTCGAAGAATGGTTTATGAATATGAAATTGAGACTGAGCAGTGGGTAGGATGCAGCAAGACATAGTCTCATGTGCGTAGCCCTGCTTGTGTCGATTGAGGACCGATCAGTGTGCGGCCCTGTTGGACAAGTTTGAACAGTACCAGATGCATACTAGGCATATGGAACCTAGGAAACCAATGTAACTTGATAACTTGGATGTCGAGGCATAGCCCATTGTCATTAGGGGTGGGCTGAGGGTAGTAAGGTGTAAATTTGCCGGCGGGCACAGAAATGCTCCGTGCGGGAACCTTATGCCTGCGATGGTGGGACCGGTTCAGTGTTTGAGTTTTCTTGTGAAAGATGGCCGCGTATGACGTGGTGAGGAGCACGACACGCTCCTTAGGCACGGGATATGAGGACATCACAACAGCGGAGACGCACATAGAAATGAAAGGACCAATCACAAGAGCACAAGCACAGTTAATAAATTAGTAGGTGAACTCGCTCCTAACTTCTTTTGCATGTGAGTTTGAGAATAGATTGCTATGTGATGATTTAATTGTTATTAGGAATAATGGAGAAGATCAGCAAGTGAAGGAAAGAGGCCTTGGGAGCATGAAGAACCAGCTGGGACGTCCACAAGTTGATGGAAGCAGTTTACAAATCGGACTCGAGTTCAACTCAGAGTCTAGGAGCAGTCCACCTTAAAATGGACGCCCAAGAGGCATAAGGACTCTGTTTTTGACGTTCTACATATGCACGGAAAGAGGAGAAGATAAAATTTTCAATGGTTCTGGTCTCACCTCAAAATTCCTCCAGAGTCATTGGTAATCGTCGAAACAATTCGAGTCCAGATTTTTGTTCGGTGCTGCGCCACCGAATCGGGCATTTGGGCCTTGTATCCCGTAAGAGTCCATTAGGGACATGTCTAATCGTTTTTTGGCCGAACCCTAGCATTTAAGTACTGCAGCCGCCAGTCATATTTCGTGGGTTTTGCTTAGATCAATAATATCACAATTTATGTTATGTACCCCAACTTCGCGAGTTCAGATCGTGTCTGCGATGTTCTTGCTCGTGTTCTCGGTTGCACTTGCAGGGATTAGCCTTCTTGGCGAGGTCAAGCATGTGCAGCAAGGTTGATAACCAACAGATCCATGGTGTAGTGATTGCATGGGTACTCGAACCGCTTGAGTGCCGTGAATCATCAACATCGAGTTCTCCACCCCAATCGACTTACCTTTCGGAAGATCGGGCCTAAACCAACTCATCAATTGGTATCAAATTTCCAGGTTGCCCGTGAGGTATCTTTTTTTTCATTCCATTAGATCGATTTTGTTTCGTACCTAGAGTCCACAGAAAATCCACAAAAAAATTTAGATTGTTTTTACCACTTCCTGGACTATAGTGTCTGCAGTTTCGTTTTTTAGTTTGCATTGTTGAGTTTGCATTCGTGTGGTCGAGTCTTGTTGCTGGTTTAGCTTTGTGTTTTGGATCCTAGTTATCGTGTTTCGTCCTTGTTTTCTTGCTGTTTTGAATGTAGGCCTAAAGGGGGGGGGGGTGAATAGGCCTTTTGAATTTTTGTCGGATCCTGCAACACTCAACAACAAGTTCAATACCAGAGAAATCGTACTAGTCCGGTAAAGTGCGGACTAGTCCGGTGTTCACGGACTAAGTTGATCAAGATTAATCAATTAGGTTGATTCTTCAATGTGTACAGCGGAATTATAGAATCAAACAACAGTTTAACAGTTGTATATTGGATTGTTCACAATTAAGGCTTGTGTTCTACAATTTATTGTAAATTGAACAATGTGTATGAAACCCTAGAGTAAGTAGATCAATTTGAGTGATGAACACAAAAGGACAAGACACACGATTTATCCCGTGGTTCGGCTACCACGAAGGCAACCTACATCCACGTTGAGGAGCCCACAAAAGGACCGGGTCTTCTCCAACTCTACCCTCGTCGGATCGCCACGAAGGCCAACCCTCTTCCACTAATCACAAAGGGGTGAATAACCAAATTCAAGGGGCGTTCTCACACGTTGAGAGCTCCCTTAGATTACAAATCACAATGCCACCAAAAACACACTCAAAAATTACAATTGAAACGCAGGAGTGTGTTAGAGATTCAAACCAAGAGCTCAATGATGTGTGCCAAGTGTCTCTCCAATGATCTAGAAGTGATCCTCAAAGGATTGATCGATTTTGCACTTAATTTCGTGGAGAGAGGTGGTTTCTGAGTCTCTTGGGAGGTGTGACGGCGCTAGGGTTCGAGAGATTGTAAAAGTGGGCCGTGCACCTCTATTTATATGGGGTTTCTAAAAGTGACCGTTAGGGTTCAGAAAGACCGAACTAGTCCGTGGTGGTCACCGGACTAGTCCGGTGTGATGTGTGTAGCAAACCCTAAGTGTCCCAAAATATCGGACTAGTCTGGTCGAAAACGGACTTGTCCAATTTCACTAATGGAAATCTTCGGACTTGTCCGATAGCCATCGGACTTGTCCGGACATATGAAACCCTAAGTGTGTTGGATGACAAGTCCACACTTGAAGGACTTGTCCGATTTAGATCAGTGGGTATTTCGGACTAGTCCGTGTAACCATCGGACTTATCCGAAGTGGATCAGAATGAATATCGGGCTAGTCCGGTTAACAACGGACTTGTTCGATTTTGTGTGACTTGTGAAGTGTGTTGAGGACTAGTCCACCCTGGGGAGGACTAGTCCGACTCAAGTCAGAAAGATATCGGACTAGTCCGACAGATATCGGACTTGTCCAATCTGGTCCAGAAAGGATATCGGACTGGTCCGGTTGATATCGGACTAGTCCAGTCCTGTGTAACTTTGTGCAATATGTGTGTGTGCTTAAATATGATTGAGCTCTTGGGTGTGTTTCCTTAACACACTCCATACACAATAATCTACTATTTCTTTTCCTTGAGCTCAAGTTCACTTTGCTCCTCATTATCCCTTCTTTTTGGTATTTTGCTCATTTTTCATTATTGGCCTGCATTCATCTCAACAAAGAGGTTAGGATCCCAATTGCTTGTCATAAATCATCCAAAACCCACAAGGGATTCCTAGATGCACTTTCAATCTCCCCCTTTTTGGTGATTGATGACAACCAATTGAGATTTCACAAAATATGACAAAAAGAGATGAGATTTTCATTAAGTATGCACATATGACTCAAGAATACATCAAGCAGTAAGAGAAATATCCATATGTGCATTCTTTATGGTGGGATGCATAACTAAGTGCATTGAAATATTGAGAATGACATAATTTACATTGATGAATCAATACAAAGTGCATATGTCATTTCAGGAGCAAAATTGCAGATTTCAACACATATTTGCAAATTAATTAAGCATTTCAACACAGAACCATAGTTAACATGTAAACAGCGTTAAGGCATTACAATCACAAAGAAAGATAAAGAGAACTCTCTCCTCGCACCCTACCACAGCTAAAGCTAAGACTCCCCCTCAATCTCTCCCCCTTTGGCATCAAGACACCAAAAAGAGAGAGAGGAGGGTTCTAAGATCTTCACTCTTCACTGTCGTTCCTCTCGTCATCGTCTTCATCTTCTTCGCTTTCCGCTTGATGAGGAGGAGAGGGAGGAGGTACGGAGTCGCTCGAGCCCCCAATGCCAAAGTAGGCAAGCTCGGAGGGGTTCAGAGGCCCAAGCTCGATGAAGTCCGGGTCGAACTCTTCAGAAATCACTGGGGATCCAATGGGGTCGATCTCCAGCTTCTGGCAGATTTGCTTCATATTATCCTTTATATACTTCATGTCCTCCTTTCTTCTCTTGTTGAGCTTGTGGACCTTCACTTCGGTCTTTTTGCAGGAGGAGAATTGGCGGTCCGGTACATGAGGATCCCACTAGCTGATCCACTCTGAGGGGCTTCCCCAGAGGTTGGGACAGCCCTAGCATCGCTTCTTGATCTTGCCGGTGCCTCGGGACTGGAGGCCGGCGAGGGAGCAGCCTGGACACTCACTGGTTTAGGCTTCTGAGGCCTCAAAGGAGTGTGCTCCACATCCTTCACGAACTCAATACCTGTGACTTTCTCAATCATATACATGAGGTAGGGAGCATAGCCACAAGACCTGTTAGGCGTACAGGATATGTTGACCATATCGTTCCAAATGTATTTCGCCACATCAAATGGGTGGTCCTTGCTTATGACTCTCATTAGGGTTCGGAGGTAACCCTGCATGCTCCCAGCATCTTCATCTTTAGGAGCAATAGTCTTCCTCAACACTCTGTTGAGGACCACAAAAAATGGTTTCATGTACTTTGTAGAGGGAGGGACATACTTTGAGTTCGGGTCATATAGGAATTTCATCCTACCTTCTCCATGACACCTATGTTGTGGATGATCAGCCTGTCATGTCCAGAGGTGTCCAGATGGAGCAGATTAGCAAAGTCCTCTTGAGTGATACTATACTTAGATCCGTGTGTCATCCAAGTAACACTCTCTTCATCCTCACTTGAGAAGTGGCAAGTTGCAAAGAACTGTGCAATCACTTCATCATTCCAGTTATGCCTGAAGTCAAAGAGATCCTTCAGGCCATGCCTCTCAACTGCTGCAATGACTTCATCAAAAGTTGAGCACTTCTTCTTCTCAAGGTGTGCCCAGTCAATCCACTGACTGCGCACCACGGGGGTCTTCATCGGTAGATACACCGATTTGTAGAAGTCTACATGGAAGTTGCATCAAAACCTTCCATCGACAGCTTGCTTTGGCCTGCCATACCAGTCAATGCTTCTGAACTTGGCTGCAGAATCACTGCCCTTGCTGTTGAACTTCTCCTCGGTAGGGTCCCGGATCCCTTCCCTGGGAGCATGGAGCTTCAAGGGCCTGACTGGCCCTGTTTCTATCCCCTTGCCCTTGCCCTTGGCTTGGCGGGCACTTGCCGAGCTAGGGCCACCACCAGCCTTAGAGGCTGGCACCTTGGAGGCTGGCTTCTTTGCTAGCACTTTCCTCTGAACCTGAGGAGGGGAAGGAGCAGGCTCGGAGGGTCTTTCTTGGCGCTTCTTGCCAAGACCCGTCGAGGACCGAGGTGCCACCTCGTGGTCCAACTCGGCCTCAAAATCGGAGATTTCGTTGTTTGAGCTTGACATGATCTGAGAATGATTTTAAAAGAGTGATGGTAAGTGATACAAGGCATAGATATGAAAAGATAGCAATGAATTGCATTAAGGAATTGAAAAATTAGGTTTTCAGTTCAGAAACATCAGACTTGTCCGGTGCACAGGCATGGACTAGTCCGGAGGACCGGACTTGTCCATGCATGGACCGGACTAGTCCGGTGTTCATCCTCAAAAACCTAACAGATTGATCAAGGGATGATTCCTAATGCAAATCTAGTCTAGCATACACGTAGTACATCAAATAAGCATGTATCTAGTGAAGGATGCTAGGCTATACGATCAACAATGGAGAAAAACAAGATTTCTAGGGTTTTGAAGAAAGTTACCGAAGAAATCGATTGAAGCTTGAAGGTTTGGGGGTTGGAGGCCGGACAAGTCCGCTAGCTTCAATCCCCAAGAGGTCAAGCTTGATCTCCGCCCAAATGTGGACTTTTTCGACGGAGGGAGCAGAGAATCGCCTTGGTAGCTCGAGCGCAAGAGAGAGGAAGGCGTGAGCAAATGTCGGGATGAGAAGATTAGGGTTTGGTGGCGGCTAGGGTTATGGACACGAACAATCGGACAAGTCCGGACATGATCGGACTAGTTTGAAGTCATCCAGAGAGTTATATCGGACTAGTCCGTGGTCTATCGGACTAGTCCGTTCTAACCGGCACTCTGCGGACTAGTCTGCAAGAGCGGACTAGTCCGGGTAACCACGGACTAGTCCGTGGTCACCAGGAGAAAATGCATAGCCCATTCATATATATTTGAAGGTTCACTAATAGAGAATTCGAGGGGCAAAACAAATCAATTAATCTTGATGAATTTGACCAGTAAGCATACAACAATCACACAATGATCATAATTCATCAAGATCTAATAATTGACATAGTTTTTCGAGAAAAAATGGAGAGGGATGATTTTCACAATTCAGTCAAAATTTTGAAGAGTTCATGCAGGTATGCAACTTCTCAAGCCACATTCCGAGAATCCAGGATATTTAGTTCATTTTGGAGTTCGCAAAAACGCTTCTCATCAAGTTGCTTGGTGAATATGTCGACTAATTGTTTTTGGGTGTTGACATGTGAGATGGTAATGTCTCCTTTCATGGAATGGTCTCTCACGAAATGGTGTCTTATGTCTATGTGTTTAGTTCTAGAGTGCTCAACTGGATTGTGGGCTATTTTAATGGCACTCTCATTGTCACAAAGGAGAGGAATACGGTTCAAATTGTAACCGTAATCCCTTAGAGTTTGTCGCATCCAAAGGAGTTGTGCACAACAACTCTCGGCTGCAACATACTCCGCTTCGGCTGTGGATAAAGCAATGGAATTTTGTTTCTTGGATGACCAAGAAACTAAGGATCTCCCTAGGAATTGGCATGTGCCGGAGGTGCTTTTTCTATCTACTTTGCACCCGGCATAATCTGCATCGGAGTACCCAATGAGATTGAATTTTGAGCCTTTTGGGTACCAAAGACCAAGGTTGGGTGTATGAACTAAATATCTCAAAATTCTTTTTACGGCTATCAAGTGACATTCCTTAGGGTTGGCTTGAAATCGTGCACACAAACATACACTCAACATAATATCTGGCCTAGATGCACATAAGTAAAGTAGAGATCCAATCATGGAGCGATATACCTTTTGATCGACGCTAGGTCCATGTTCATTGAGATCCAGGTGGCCATTTGTTGCCATGGGGGTCTTTATGGGCTTTGCCTTGTCCATGCCAAACTTCTTGAGTATGTCCTGCGTGTACTTGGTTTGGCTTATGAACATTCCTTCCCTTTGTTGCCGCACTTGGAATCCCAAAAAGTATTTTAATTCTCCCATCATTGACATTTCAAACCTGTCTGTCATGATTTTGCTAAATTCCTCACAAAAAGATTGATTAGTTGATCCAAAAATTATATCGTCAACATAAATTTGACAAATAAAAAGATCATTATCTAAGTTCTTTGTAAATAATGTATAATCTACTTTGCCAATTTGAAAACCATTCTCAATTAAGAAATCTCTAAGACACTCATACCAAGCTCTAGGAGCTTGTTTGAGGCCGTAGAGAGCCTTACGCAATTTATATACGTGGTCGGGGAACTCTTCGTCTTCAAATCCGGGTGGTTGCTCTACGTACACCTCTTCCTTGATCGGTCTGTTGAGGAAGGTGCTTTTCACGTCCATTTGATACAGCTTGAAATCATGGTGAGTAGCATATGCAAATAATATTCTAATAGATTCAAGCCTAGCTACTAGAGCAAAAGTCTCATCAAAATCCAAACCTTCGACTTGTGAGTACCCTTTGGCCACAAGTCGCGCCTTGTTTCTTGTTACCACTCCGTGTTCGTCATGTTTGTTGTGGAAGACCCACTTGGTGCCCACTATGTTTGCATTGGGTCTTGCCACAAGTTCCCACACCTCGTTCCTCTTGAAGTTGTTCAATTCTTCTTGCATTGCCACCTCCCAGTCCGGATCCTTCAATGCATCCTCAATCCTGCGTGGTTCCAAAAAGGAGACAAACGAGTAATGCTCACAAAAGTTAGCTATCTGATATCTAGTGGTTACTCCCTTTTGGATGTCACCGATGATGTTGTCGATTGGGTGATCCCTTTGAATGCATTGGTGTACTCTTGGGTGGGGCACTTGGGGAGTTGTGTCTTCATGATCGTTTTCTTCTCCCCCTGAGTGGTTGCCCTCGTTGACTTGTTGATCATCTTCATGCCCTCGTGCTTGTGTTGAAGCTCCCCCTTGATTGTTGGTCTCCTCTTGTGGTTCATTTTCCTCATTATGTGTGAAGGTGACTCTTGTGGTCGAACTTCACCTAGAGCCATTCTTTTCAATGCTAGACAAGGAGCTTCTTCTTTACCTAATTCACATGAATCAACTTGCTCCTTTTGGGAGCCGTTAGTCTCATTGAACACTACGTCATGTGCTACTTCAACAAGTCCGTAGGCCTTGTTGAAAACACTAAGCGTAGGTGTTCGAATCTTAACCGAGCAAGAAACCTTCATCGGACTTCGAAGCGAACTTTGAATTTCTGGGCTTCTTGTTCAGGATATAACATGGAGAACCGAAAACTCGAAAGTAAGAAATGTTTGGTTTGTTACCGGTGAGTAGCTCATAGGGAGTTTTCTTGAGTAGTCGATGAAGATAAAGCTGATTTGCGGCGTGGCAAGCGGTGTTAATCGCTTCCGCCCAAAATCGATTCGAAGTCTTGTATTCATCGAGCATTGTTCTTGCCATCTCTATGAGTGTTCGGTTCTTCCTTTCGGCAACTCCATTTTGTTGTGGTGAATATGGCGCTGAAAATTCGTGCTTGATGCCCTCTTCATCAAGGTACTCCTCCACTTGTATGTTCTTGAACTCCGTGCCATTGTCGCTTCAAATACTCTTGATTGACAATGAAAACTCGTTTTGAGCTCGCTTGAAGAATTTCTTGAGTGTTCCTTGTGTTTCTGACTTATCATGCAAAAAGAAAACCCAAGTGAAGCAAGAAAAATCATCAATGATAACCAAACCGTAGTTGTTATCGCCGATGCTTATGTAAGCAACTGGACCAAACAAGTCCATGTGAAGTAGTTCGAGCGGTCTTGTTGTAGTCATGATGTTCTTTGCGGGATGATGTGCTCCAACTTTCTTCCTGGCTTGGCACGCGCTACAAGGCTTGTCTTTCTCAAAAACAACATCTTTCAAACCTCGGATGTGATCGCCCTTGAGGAGTTTTTGAAGATTCCTCATACCAACATGCGCTAGCCGTCTATGCCACAACCAACCCATGTTGGTTTTTGCAATCAAGCATGTGTCGAGTTCGGCTTTATCCTTGTTGAAGTCAACAAGGTAAAGCTTTCCCTTCAACACACCCTTGAATGCAACAGAACCATCACTCCTCCTTGAGACGGTCACACCCTCGTTAGTGAACAAGCAATTATAATCTTTGTCACATAGTTGAGATATGGACAGCAGGTTATAATCTAAATATTCAACATGTAAAACATGATAAAGCGTGTGTTTAGAGAATATTGCAATTTTACCGGTACCGAGCACCTTTCCTTGACTATTATCTCCGAAGTAGATGCCTTTGTTTGGGTCCTCGTTTTCTTCATATTCTACGAACATCCTCCTTTCTCCGGTCATGTGGTTGGTGCATCCACTGTCTAGCACCCATTTGGATCCACCAGAGCAATAGGCCTACAAAAATAAATTATGCTTTGGTTTTAGTTACCCAAGCTTGCTTGGGTCCTTGGAGGTTAGTTACAATACATTTGGGCACCCACACATGGGATTTTCTGTTACCATGGCATGGCCCAACATAATAAGCATAAACCTTACCAAGATTATTTCTCATTAATACATAAGAGGCATCAAAAGTTTTAAATAGAAGCTACTATTGTTTATGAATCGGACGAGTCTGGGTGGCCGGACTTGTCCAGATGACCGGACTTCTCCAGACACCAACCGGACTAGTCCGGTATTCATGCGAGTTCAGTTTCTTATTCTTCAACTTATCAGTTTGAGAGGATCTTCCCTTCACAAAGGAGATCCTTCCCCTGTTATTCTTATGACTTCCAGCATATTGCTTTACATCATAAGAGTAACCAATGCCATATTTGACATTTGGAGGTCTTTGGACCAAGTATGCACTACGTGCATAGTTGATCTTCTCCTTGTCAAATATTCCACACTGGGTAGGATTTTTATCCTTTGTGGTGGTTGACTTCTGCTTCAAACTGGTGTTGATTTTACTACATGTGCACATATGAACAAGATCAGTTTTAGTATGTTAAGAAGGTGAACTTGAAGAGGAGGAAGGTTCACTTAGCTTGAGTGACTCAACTTGCACTTCAAGGATTTTGTTAACCTTGATCAGGTCAGCAAGTTGGTCCTTGATTGCAACATTTGAGTCGGTTAACTCCAAGCAAGTTTTCTTGATTGAAGCTAGCTCAAGCTCTAGTGAACTGTTTTTCTCCTTTTCAAGCTCTAGGAGTTTGTCAAGTTTGACATACTTCTCCTTTTGGGAGATAATCATGTCCTCTTGACGATCAATTAACCTCTCCTTCTCAACAAGTTGGTCAAGTAAAAATCTCATTTTAGCAGTAGTTTTCCTATCTAGTCCATTTAACATGTCCTCATCATCACTATCTAGTTCATCATCACTAGAGTAGGAATGCATGGAAGGGGTTTTGATGTTCACCTTGCGTTTACCTTCCTTTGCCATGAGACAAGTGCCATTTCCCTTCTTTGCACCGAGTGTGGGGAAGAGTGTGGATTTCTTGGATGTGCTTTCTATGGCTATGCTAGCCATCTCTTCTTCATCGGATGATGAGGACTCATCGTTTGAGTCCCACTCCTTCCCAATGTGTGCTTGTTCAGCTTGTTTCTTAGTCTTGAAGAATTTCTTAGGTTGAGGCTTGGTTTCTTTAGTTTTCTTCTTGTTGTCCTCATACGGGCAATTGACTATAAAGTGGTTATACTCACCACAATTATAGCACGCCCGCCTCATCTTTGGCTTCGTCCTTTCCTTGTACTTTCCTTCACTTGATTTTGTTCCTTGTCTCTTCTTCATTATTCTCTTGAACTTTTTCATGAACAAAATCATATCCTCTTCATATAGCTCACTACTCTCGTCATCACTATCCTCCTCTAGTTGTGCTTCTCTTACTTCTTTGTATAGAGGCTTGAGAGTAGATTTTAGGGCAACTCCATTCTTCTTGACCGAGGTGAGGTCGGCAATTTCTTTGACATGCTTGGCTTGTTTCTCCATCATTTCAAAGTTGATAATTTTACCAAGCAATTCATCCGGAGTCATCCTTTTGTAACCGGGGCTTTCTCTGATCATTGAGCATAGTGTGACATTGCGAGGCATAAAAGCTCTAAGGATGAGCTTTACCACCTCGTGGTCATTCCACTTCTTGCTCCCATATGATCGAACCTTGTTGACAAGTGTCTTCAATCGATTGTACATGTCCTGGGGTGACTCGTCTTCCTCAATTGCGAATCTTCCTAGTTCCCCTTCGATCATTTCAATTTTTGCCTCACGCACATGCCGGTCACCTTCATGTGCTGTTTGTAGTGTGTCCCATATCTCCTTAGCAATTTCGAGTCCATCCACCTTGGTGAACTCGTCTCGACTGAGAGAGGAGGTGATTACGGCTGCGACTTGAGTGTTTCTATGGATGGCCTTCTCTTGACTTGGGGTGAGCTCTTTGTCGTCATCCGGAATATCTATCCCTGTACATACAACATGCCATAAACTTGGGTTGAGGGAAATCAAATGTATCTTCATATTCTGCCTCCACATGGAGTAATCACTCCCGTCGAAGTGTGGGGCTTTTCCAAGTGGGATAGATAAGTAGTGATTGTTATTGGAATTTAGACGATCATAATTAAAAGGATATCAGGAGTAGTCGGTGTGACTACTCCCCTTCTTCTTCTCTTCAACTTTCGCTTTCCCTTTTGAAAGTGTCTTCTTTCTGAGGAGCGCCTTTAGCTCCAGTCTCTCCTCATCATCGTCCTCGAAGTCTTGAATGGCTTCGAGGTACTTCTCCAGTTTTTGGGTCTTGTCGTTGTTGACTTCCTCTTGGTTGTTGATTTTGTGGACGTCCTTCATGTCCGACATGATCTCTTCAAGTGGTTAAACTCTTTCTTGAAGAACCTGCTCTAATACCAATTGAATGTAGGCCTAGAGGGGGGGTGAATAGGCCTTTTGAATTTGTGTCGGATCCTGCAACAGTCAACAACAAGTTCAATAACAGAGAAATCGGACTAGTCCGGTAATGTGCGGACTAGTCCGGTGTTCACGGACTAAGTTGATCAAGATTAATCAATTAGGTTGATTCTTCAATGTGTGCAGCAGAATTATAGAATCAAACAACAGTTTAACAGTTGTATATTGGATTGTATCACAATTAAGGCTTGTGTTCTACAATTTATTGTAAATTGAACAATGTGTATCAAACCCTAGAGTAAGTAGATCAATTTGAGTGATGAACACAAAAGGACAAGACACACGATTTATCCTGTGGTTCGGCTACCACGAAGGCAACCTACATCCACGTTGAGGAGCCCACAAAAGGACCGGGTCTTCTCCAACCCTACCCTCGTCGGATCGCCATGAAGGCCAACCCTCTTCCACTAATCACAAAGGGGTGAATAACCAAATTCAAGGGGCGTTCTCACACGTTGAGAGCTCCCTTAGATTACAAATCACAATGCCACCAAAAACACACTCAGAAATTACAATTGAAATGCAGGAGTGTGTTAGAGATTCAAACCAAGAGCTCAATGATGTGTGCCAAGTGTCTCTCCAATGATCTAGAAGTGATCCTCAAAGGATTGATCGATTTTGCACTTAATTTCGTGGAGAGATGGTTTCTGAGTCTCTTGGGAGGTGTGACGGCGCTAGGGTTCAAAAGATTGTAAAAGTGGGTCGTGCACCTCTATTTATATGGGGTTTTTAAAAGTGACCGTTAGGGTTCAGAAAGATCGGACTAGTCCGATGTGCTGTGTGTAGCAAACCCTAAGTGTCCCAAAATATCGGACTAGTCCGGTCGAAAATGGACTTGTCCGATTTCACTACTGGAAATCTTCGGACTAGTCCAATAGCCATCGGACTTGTCCGGACATATGAAACCCTAAGTGTGTTGGATGACAAGTCCACACTTGGAGGACTTGTCCGATTTCGATTAGTGGGTATTTCGGACTAGTCCGTGTAACCATCGGACTTGTCCGAAGTGGATCAGAATGAATATCGGACTAGTCCGGTTAACAACGGACTTGTCCGATTTTGTGTGACTTGTGAAGTGTGTTGAGAACTAGTCCGCCCTGGGGAGGACTAGTCCGACTCAAGTCAGAAAGATATCGGACTAGTCCGACAGATATCGGACTTGTCCGATCTGGTCCAGAAAGGATATCGGACTGGTCCGGTTGATATCAGACTAGTCTGGTCCTGTGTAACTTTGTGCAATATGTGTGTGTGCTTAAATATGATTGAGCTCTTGGGTGTGTTTCCTTAACACACTCCATACACAATAATCTACTATTTCTTTTCCTTGAGCTCAAGTTCACTTTGCTCCTCATTATCCCTTCTTTTTGGTATTTTGCTCATTTTTCATTATTGGCCTGCATTCATCTCAACAAAGAGGTTAGGATCTCAATTGCTTGTCATAAATCATCCAAAACCCACATGGGAGTCCTAGATGCACTTTCATGTTCGACACCTATCTGACAATAACTAAATAACAAACTGATCCACCACGTTCATCGGTTTGCCCTAGCTAGCCGCCTTGCGTGAAATCTCGCATCGCCAGCCCTAGATTAGGTGACAAATCTTTGTTCCACTCATACTTGAATCATCACACACCACCCCAATAGTTGCTGTGCAAATATCCGATCGTTTTCATATCCGATTGCAAGTTTTGTTCTCAAACCGAGTTGGAATTAACATCCAAAAATCGCAACTCGGACAACCTACCTTAAAACAGTCATAACTTTCGCATACAAACTCGAAATTGGGCGATTTTTTTTCAAATTCATCTACGCAAAATTTTGCATCTGATTTTCCGCAGCATAGCCGCATTCAGCGAAATTAGATTGCCCAAATTACCCTCGGAAGATAGGCTATCCGGCCTCCGATGTTTCAACACGAATTTTAAAGAATCTTCTTGATTTTCTATAGGCCGCATATTATATCCAATTGAGCTGCAAATATGTGTGCTTCCTATCTTTGTGCTCCTAAGTAAAGAAAAAGTATCAAAAATATTGTAAAAAAGAAAAAAAAAGTGAAGAACACGCATATTAAAGCAATTGGCCTATACCACTTAGTGATGTTTGCCTTGTTACTTCCTTATGTTGTACTAGGCCCTATAGCACCTGGTTGACCAGTAACAGTTTCCTACATTGAATGCTTATTCAGCTTTGTTTACTGTCAATGATTTTTTGCTTATTAGCCACCATATTGTGCCATCCAAGCTCCACCTTTCTCTTGAGGATAACAGGTACCTTTGCAATCACCCAACGCTTCATTAGTTTATCTCACTGTCCACACCACCTGCTGTGTCGGTAAGAACACTTGTAAGAGTGTGGTAAGATGCTTGAGCGAGAGAGATTGTTTTCTTCCACCTTTCACATTATCATTGTAGTTGATAGGGACAAAAAAATTTTGTTCTCTTTTGTTTCCTACTAACAATGGCAGGAGAATACAATGATGATGAATGTGTTCAACATGCTGAGTTACGTGATATGATGAAGACCATGACAGATATGTTCGCCAAATACAACGCATCAACGGAGGAGTCATTGGCAAACTTGACTCGCCAACTTGATGACCTTCCTCTACGGATGAATACTTTTGAGGCTCGGTTGCCTCTCGCTGGAAGACATGAAGACAATCCTTATGATGATATGGATGATCACAACAATCAGCAAAGCCTGCCACTTTATCGTCGAGGTATGGGAGGTAATAATCATAACCGTTATAATCGTCCTCCTGATGATCCTTTTGCTAAAGTGAAATTTACTATACCCTCTTTTTCTGGTGCTTATGATGTTGAGGCTCATCTTGATTGGGAGATGACATTAGAGCAAAAATTTAATGCCCATCTTGTTCCTGAACAACATAGAGTTCGTCAAGCCACAAGTGTGTTTAAGGACTTTGCTATCATATGGTGGAATGAACTTGTTAAAACTAGAACTGATCCTCCAACATGGGATAGATTAAAGGAAGCTATGCGTGTTCGATTTGTTCCTCCATCTTTTCAGTGGGACCTTTGCAAAAAATTGCAGCGCCTAGACCAAGGTAACATGTCCATAGAGGAGTACTATCAAGAGTTACAAAAGGGTATGCTGCGTTGTGGGGTAGTAGAAGACATGGATGATAAAATAGCTCGTTTTTATGGGGGGTTGAGGCGTGAAATTGAGGACATTGTTGATTACAAGGAATATGATACTATTAACAGATTGTTTCAGCTTGCTATGTTGGCAGAAAAAGAATTGCAGGGCCGACAAAACAGCAACGGCGCACAAGGAGCAACTTCACGCCATGTTCCACGCCCATACCATCCAAAACAACACCATCTTCGACCCCCTGTGCAGTGACTACACCATCTAATGGCGGCCAACAAACTATACCTGCTGCTCCACCTTCTCGCGTGCCGGAGGGAAGCAAGGCGACATCATTCAAGCCTACATCGTCCACTCCTTCTACGGGTCGTTGTTCCGACATTAAGTGTCACCGCTGCCAGGGACCTGGTCATATGATGAGAGATTGCCCAAGCAAACGAACATACATATCACGCGATGATGGCAGGTATAATAGTACTTCGGATATTGAAGATGAATATTCTCTCGCTACTGACTTTACAGATTCAAATGACGAACACACTGAAGAAGAGGTACTTGGTACAACGGCGATGGAGAACTATAGGATCATCATTGTGCAGCGTGCCTTGAGCTCCAAAGTAGAGACCGACAACAAGCTACAACGACACAACCTCTTCCACATGTTTCTCGTCATCAAGGACTGTCGTGTACACACTATAATTGATGGAGGTAGCTGCAATAACTTGGTGAACACGGACGTCGTCGAGAAACTTGGTTTAACAACAAGAGCACACCCTCATCCATTCCACATTCAATGGTTCAACAACAGCGGTAAGGATCGGGTAACACAAACATCGAGAATACATTTTTCAATTGGTTCTTATCATGATTTTGCTGATTTTGATGTCGTTCCTATGGATGCTTGTTCTCTTTTATTGGGTCATCCTTGGGAATTTGATACAGATGCTATTCATCATGGTAGAAATAATAAATATACTCTCATGCATAAGGGAAAGAAAATCACTTTGCTCCCCATGACTCCTGCTGAAATTGTGCATTTTGAGAAGAGTAAAATTCGTGATGGCAAAGCAACAAATCTAGAATCTGAAAAACAACAAGTCATTAAGTTAAAATCACCATCGTTGCTCACAACTAAATCTGACCTTGTTGATTTATTCGATGCTAAGGGGATGTGCTATGCATTAGTATGCAAAGAAGCCATGTTTTCACTTCATGAATTGTCTATTACATTGCCCCCTGCTGTTGCTAACCTTTTGCAGGAGTTTGAGGATGTGTTTTCCTCCGAGATACCCCCTGGTTTAGCACCGATGAGAGGCATTGAACACAAGATCGATTTGATTCTAGGAGCAAGTTTGCCAAATCGTGCAGCATACAGGGCAAATCCAGATAAAACTAAGGAAATTCAGCGACAAGTCCAAGATCTTTTGGACCGCAGGTACATTAGTGAAAGCCTTAGCCCTTGTTCCGTTCCTGTGCTTTTGGTTCCTAAGAAAGATGGTAGTTGGCGCATGTGTGTTGATTGTCTAGCAATTAATAACATCACCATTCGATAACGTTATCCTATTCCTCGCTTATATGACATGCTTGATGAATTGAGTGGTGCTATCATCTTCACAAAAATTGACTTGCGTAGTGGTTATAACCAAATTAGAATGGCACTAGGAGATGAATGGAAAACTGCATTTAAAACCAAGTTTGGACTTTATGAGTGGTTAGTCATGCCTTTTGGTTTAACTAATGCACCCAACACCTTTATGCGTTTAATGAACGAGGTTTTACGTGCTTTCATTGGACAATTTGTGGTGGTTCACTTCGATGATATCCTCATTTACAACAAGTAATATGATGAACATCTTGATCATTTACGTGCTGTTTTTACTATTTTGAGATATGCACGTTTGTTTGGTAACCTCAAAAAGTGTGTCTTTTGCACCAATCGAGTCTCGTTTCTTGGCTATTTCGTTTCCTCGCAGGGAACTGAGATGGATGAGGCCAAAAATTGAAGCAATCACTAGCTGACCAGTTCCAACAACCGTCATGTAGGTTCGTAGTTTTCTTGGTCTTGCAGTTTTTTATTGGCGTTTTGTGCAGGATTTCAGCACCATTGCAGCAACTCTACATGAGCTAACGAAGAAGGGAGTGCTGTTTCAATGGGGCGAACAGCAGCAACAAGCTTTTGATACTCTCAAATCGAAGCTTACACAAGCACCATTGCTACAACTTCCTGATTTTGACAAGACCTTTGAGCTAGAATGCGATGTAAGTGGCATTAGTATTGGAGGCATTGTCATACAAGGAGGTAAACCTGTTGCTTTGTTTAGCAAAAAACTCCATGGTCCTTCTCTGAATTATTCCACTTATGATAAGGAATTGTATGCCTTAGTGTGAGTATTACAAACTTGGCAACATTATCTTTGGTCTAAGGAGTTTGTCATACATTCCGATCATGAATCATTAAAGTATCTTAAGTGTCAAACCAATCTGAATAAACACATTCTAAATGGATTGAGTTCATAGAGTCATTTCCATACATCATTAAGCATAAGAAAGGGAAGGAAAATGTCATTGTCGATGCATTATCTATGTGTTATACCATGTTGTCCCAACTTGATCATAAAATCTTTGGTTTGGAAACAATAAAAGCATTATATCCTACTGATTTGGACTTTAAAGATGCTTTTGAAAATTTTAGTGAAGGAAGAACTTGGAATAAATATGTGCTGCGAAAGGGTCTCCTCTATCGTGCTAACAAGCTATGCGTTCCAGCTAGCTCCGTTCGTCTATTACTTTTGCAGGAAGCACATGGAGAAGGTTTAACAGGACATTTTGGAGTAAAGAAACTAAAGATTTGTTGTCCACACACTTCTTTTGTCCAAAGATGAGGTGTGATGTCGAGCGCTATGTGTAATGATGCACTACTTGCAATAAAGCTAAGTCTCGCCTTAACCCACATGGTCTTTATATGCCTCTTCCTGTTCCTAGTGTACCTTGGGAGGATATTTTTATGGACTTTGTTTTGGGATTGCCTAGGACTAAGAGGGGGAGGGATAGTATTTTTATAGTTGTTGATCATTTCTCTAAAATGGCACACTTTATACCTTGTCATAAGAATGATAATGCCTCACACATTGCTGATTTATTTATGACAGAAATTGTTCGTTTACATGGTGTGCCAAATACCATTATTTCTGATTGTGATGCAAAAATTTTAAGTCATTTTTGAATAACCTTGTGGTATAAATTGGGAACCAAGTTGCTGTTTTCAACTACATGTCACCCAAAAACGGATGGACAAACCGAGGTAGTTAATCGTACTTTATCCACTATATTGCGGGTTGTCTTGAAAACAAATTTAAAGTTGTGGGAGGAGTGTTTACCACATATAGAATTTGCTTACAACAGATCCGTTCACTCGACGACAAAGGTAAGTCCATTCAAGGCAGTGTATGGTTTCAATCCCCGTGCTCCTATTGATTTACTACCTTTGCCTCCTTCCTAAACTATAAATTTGGATGCTACACACCGATCTGAATTCATTCTTAAGATGCATGAAACTACAAATAAAAATATTGAAATGATGAATGAGAAGTATAGGATTGCATGTAGTAAAGGTAGAAAAGAAGTAAAACTTGAACCGGGTGATTTAGTGTGGTTACATTTGAGAAAAGAGTGATTTCCCAACTCAAGAAAATCTAAACTTATGCCACGAGTTGCTGGTCCTTTTAAGATTGTTAAAAAGATTAATGATAATGTATATAAGCTTGAATTGCCTCCCCATTCTGGGGTTAGTCCTACATTTAACATTTTAGATTTGCAACTGTACTTGGGAGAAGAAGATGAACATGAGTCGAGGACAACTCCAATTCAAGTGGGGGAGGATGATGAGGACATCACAACAGCGGAGACGCACATTGAAATTCAAGGACCAATGACAAGAGCACGAGCACGGTTAATAAATCAACAAGTAAACTCACTCCTAACTTCTTTGGCATGTGAGTTTGAGAATAGATTGCTATGTGATGATTTAGTTGTTATTAGGAATAATGGAGAAGATCAACAAGTGAAGGAAAGAGGCCTTGGGAGCGTGGAGAGCCAGCTGGGACGTCCACAAGTTGATGGAAGCAGTATACAACTCGGACTCGAGTTCAACTCGGAGTCCAGGAGCAGTCCACCTTAAAACAGACGACCAGGAGCCATACGGACTCCGTTTTCGACGTTCTACATATGCATGGAAAGAGGAGAAGATAAAATTTCCCATGGTTCTGGTCCTAACTCTAAATTCCTCCGTATCATTGGGAATCGTCGAAACAAGTCGAGTCCAGATTTCTGTCCGGTGCTGCGCCACCGAATGGGGCCTTTGGGTCTTGTATCCCATAAGAGTCCATTAGGGACGCATCTAATCGTGTTTTGGCCGAACCCTAGCCTTTAAGTACTTCAGCCGCCGGTAAGATTTAGTGGGTTTTTCTTAGATCAATAATATTGCCGTTCTATGGTTTGTGAGATCCCAACTTCGCGATTTCAAGTAGTGTCTTCGACGTTCTTGCTCGTGTTCTCGGTTGCACTTGTAGGGATTAGCCTTCTTGGCGAGGTCAAGCGTGTGCTGCACGGTTGATAACCAATAGAGCTGTGGTGTAGTGATTGCAGGGGTACTTCGACTGCTCGAGTTCCGCGGATCATCAACATCGAGTTCTCGACCCCAATCGACTTACCTTTCGGAAGATCGGGCCTAAACCTACTCATCAACGGGTGTATGTGATGTGTTATTCAGGTGTGTCCTGATTGCAATCACTGTCCCTCACGGTTATTTGAGTACCGCTTGTTCACTGTGCTGTGATGTAGTAAATACTAAAAAATTAAGGAGAATACAATGTATTGAAATATAATTGCTTTGCAACTATGATTGCTATAGACTAGGCTCACTAAAGTTACTGTTATTAAACATTTAAGCTGTTGCTATTAACTTGTAAAATGATGATCAATTTATATGCGAGTCATTTACTGCTATATCCATCCCTATGTTAAGTATCCCTGCATGTACAGTTCCATGATTAGGTGAGACGGTTAAGTCTTGGTCAGCCTTCGTGATCACGGTTACTATATTAAGTTGTTTGCAGGTGAGACGTATGAGGAAGGGCCCGAGGATGAGGCGATTCCCCCGTCGGGGTATACCGCCGAGTGGGAGCCCTGCACGCCGCCGTAAACTTGTGTGTGGCTAGTGTGCAGCGTTCGCGGGCTGGACGACTATACTTTTGCATAGCTAGGCTGAGAGTTTAGCTATGAATATTACTTTTGCTGTATATTAAGTATTGTAAAAGACTTTTTCTGTTTATATAAATAAAGCTTTGTATTTTGTCGTATTCTTTTTGTGTGTGATGTTGGGTGCCGCATCGCACGGCACCACCCTCTGTGATTCCTTGATTGTGTGGACTCGGTCCTCACATCGACAGGGCTCGGCCAAATGGGCTCGAGGGGGGCGGGGAGGGAGGGGAGGTGTGTCTCCATTGATGAGGCTACATCCCGCTAGACACCTGCCAATCCGGGGACTGACCAAAGCGGGTGCGGGCTTCAGACACCCATGTATCCAGACCCTCATATCTCTGGCCGAGCGGCTTGCTCGGTTGGAGGCTGATGCGCACCAATCTCACGGTCATGAGCATCGAACGGGCACTCTGTGCTGGAGGAGCTCTTCCGAGGTGATGGGAAGACTCAGGAAGCTTGCCTTAGCGACCAAGCTCCCAAGCCCGCTTGAGCTGTCTTTGGTGTGAACCAAGTGAAACTAGATTGCCCCCGGCTGTGAGAGCAAACGGAACCCAATGGTCGGTTTCAACAGGCAATTGATGTTGGGGCTTGATGCTCGAGTTTCATAGGATCCAGTTTGGCATATAAACACAAATCCAAAACCTTCTGGGGGTTTGGGCGGCATGAGGCCGACCCTCCATGGGGTTGCCGTTGAACCACAAACCAAGGAGTCGGATACAGAGCGTCGAAGGTATCCACTACCTCCAAAAGTGTCCCATGTTGAACCACCTCACGATTGTCCACCCCATGCCTTGGTTAGCTCCGAGCGGTCCTGTCAACTGTTGGAGTCGGCAGATCTCCTGACACTACTAAAGTGTTGAAGGAGTTTGTAGTTCGGTGTGGGCGCGCGGAGACTCAAGAAGATGAATCACGATTGGACACGAGAGACACAGTGGTTTACGTGGTTCGGGCCGCCTGAGCGTAATACCCTACTCCACGGGTGTGTGGTGTTGTATTAGCTTATGTAGGAAAGCTCACGTCAATGCGTGTGTGCCTAAGAGCGTTCGAGAGCCTCCTTCGTGTATCGTCGGTCTGTCCTTTTATAGTACAAGGACAAACCGTTACAAGTTAGCCTGGCCCGACATGTGGCCCCGGCGGTTACTAGTATTGATACACGATTAATTGTTGTTAATAACCCTGTAACGGGCCCCGACAGTGCCGTTACAGGTGTTAAGATTATCCGATTAAGTGTCATTAACATGGAAATAATGACAATTAATTGAGTCTTGAAGTCCGCGGCTATCCTTTGAAGATCCGGAGTCGTTACAATGTCTTCCGGTGGTTTGAGGCGGCCAGCTCCGACGTTTGGACACGTGGCAGCTCCGGAGCTTGCTTGTGGGAAGCGGGAAGCTCCGGGGTGGCCTGGCACGTGTCAGGTACGGAGCTTCTCTCGGTCTGGGGTTAAGTCCGGAGGTGCCGTTTCGGTACCTAGCCCGGAGCTTCACCCTTGTGGGTAGTAGCTCCGGTCTGGCAGTACACGTGGCAACCTAGGGGTTAACCATGTTGGAGAAGCAGGTCCGGTTATGTCTGACAAGTGGGCCTCTGAGGGTCTTCAATTTGAGTAGACGTCCTTCCCTTGAGATCTTTGTAACCTCCGGGGGTGTATGGTTTTTAGGGTACCGACAGTGGCCCCCTGGACCTACCTTCGGGGAAAGCCACCGGGGTGAAGTCATTCCGTCGGAGGTGGGTCCATACTCGTGACTCTTGAAATGGGTCTTCAAGGGTCTTCGGAGGTGCCGTTGGCGGGGCTTTATGGTTAAATCCCAACGCGTGGCGCACCTCAGGCGGCAGATAAGATCTTTGACGTGCGGATCTCTTGCAATTGAAGGTCGCCGATTCCCGATACGAAAACCGTATCGGTTCCGCGCGCCTTGTCAGTTCGCCGCCTTTGGGTTTCCCGCCTCGTGATGACAACTGTTCGCCTGGGTAAGAACCTCGACTTGATCGTCAGGGTGGTCCCGGGCCCTCTTGTCATCGGCAGGGTTGAATTCTTGAGTAGTATCCTTGACTCTCCTGCAGTTTCCATCCAAGCGTTGCGAGGGCTTACTTAAGAAGGAAAGCGCACCGTCGGGAGTTCTTTACGCTTCCCATCTGTTCTTGCGCTCAAATTCCCGACTTGTACTTTCCTCCTCTTCTCTTGCCTAGCTGTGCTGCGATGGAGTTGGGTCTGCGTTAGAGTCGCTTGAAGATGGACAGCGATCTGAAGAAGGTCCGGGCCCTCATGGGGTGGTCTTCGGACTTCTTCAACCGCTCGGTCCGCGCCGGCGGAGATCTCCCCTTTGAAAAGGAGCACTCTGGCGAGATGGTGTACTTTTCCTCGTACGCCACGGTTGGGCTGATCACACCGTTTTCTTCTTTCTTCTTGATGCTGCTGGACTTCTATGGTCTGCAGCTGTACCACCTTGGCCCTCACTCCATTCTCCTTGTGTCCATCTTTGTCCACTTCTGCGAGATGTGGGTGGGCATCCCTCCCTGCATCGAGCTCTTCCGAACCTTCTTCACCATCCAAACCACCGGCTGAAGCGATGAGTATCTTGGCTTCTACTACTTCGTGAAGCGCAAGAAGTGCCCATTCAAGTACCTCCGGTCATTCCCTTCCGGGAAGTGGGATGACTGGAAGAAAGATTGGGTAGTTGTCCGGGTGGAGGAGCATGAGCGGTTGGAGTTGCCAGACGGTCTGCCCGGCATTGACACGTCGGTATGGAGTGAAGTTCCGGTGCTGGCGGAAGCTTTCGACCCTGTCCTGACCAGGATCCGCCAATGTGTGGAGGGAGGATTGACTCCCCAGGCGGTGTTCTGCAACTTCCTGTCCAACAGGTGGGCGCCGCTGAAGAGGAGGGAGAAGCTCGCCTGGGCCCTCAACAGCGTGATGGACGAGGACCGGGTTGAGACCGGGTTGAAGTCCAGCATGGTGGGGAAGACCTTGGAGTTTCACCTCAAGAAATTCCAGCACGGCATCGACGTTGACGGAGATTACTTGACTCCGCCGCCGGCTTTCCTCCCTTTGAACGTGGAAGTTGAGTTAAGCAGGGAGCTTCGGCGGAAGATGCCCGCGCTTGACGACCTTGGTGTCATCGAGAGAAGATCAACCACCCGGTTGGCGATCCCCGGGTTGTCCGGAGACGGCTCCGCCCCTGTCCCACAGCCAAGAGCTGAGGTCATCGGCAAGGGCAAGGAGCTGGCGGAGGAGCCGGAGAGCCGGAAGAGAAAGCTGCGACATGCTGACGGAAGGTCCGTCGGGCCTGCCACTCCCCCCCCCCCCCGGTTCCCCCTCCTCAGGAAGGAAGATCCTCCGCCGCCGTGGCGACTGTCCCCGTGGTGGGGTCCTTCCGGAGCGTTACTGTTCCGGCGGTGGGGTCCTCCCGGAGTGCGACTGTCCCCGTGGTGGATCCCTCCCGTGGTGCTAGCTCCGGGCGTGCGACTCTGGCATCTGGAGCGGTGAGGGCCTCCAGGTCCAGGAGTTCCTCCCGATCAGGGAGAGCTCCGACCCGGGAAACGCCCGCGGCTGTGGCAAGTCCTGGGAGTCCTCCCAGAGCTCCTACGCCGACCGTGGCCAGCCCGGATCGTCCGGGAAAGAGGTTCCGCGCAAGCTGGTGCGTGAGCCTCCCAAGGTAATTTTTCTTTTTTACCTCGATTAACTTTTTAATTGTAGCATCTGTTTGCTCAATTTCTTCGTTCTTCATCTGCAGCGTTCCCAAGAAGGGGAGTGAAGCTCCACCCCCAGCCACAGTGTCTGAGGCTGCGAGGGCTTCTGCTCCAGCCCCGTTGCCGCCCCAAGCGGAGGCTGCGACAGCTCCGGCGCCGGCTGTCGTGGTCATGGACCTTGACTCGTCTCCGGAAGTTCCCGTGGTAGCGCCGGACCACGGGAATGAAGATGCGCCAGCGGCACCCGTCTCGGAAGTGGAAGCTCCGGGTCCTGGTGCTGCAGTAGTAGAAGCTCCGGCTGTTGAGTCGGAGGAAGTAGCAGTCCCGGCTTCGGAGCCGGACAGTGCTGAAGCCCCGGCATGCGAGCCGGAAGTTGAAGTAGTTACGGCAGTTGAGCCGGTTACTTCTGAAACTCTGGCCGCAGAGCCGGTGATTGTTGGAGCGCCGGCCGCAGAGCCGGCGGCTGAAGAGGCGAGGGAGCTTGAGCCTCCCTCAGAAGAAGTGTCCCGGCCGGAGCCAGTGGAGGCGACGACGTCGATGGTACCTGTGGCAGAGCCAGAGTGCCTGAACGAAGTCGCCGGCCCCCAGCCTGAGGGGGCAAATGAAGACTTGGTGGCGGGACCTCCTTCGATGGCGACTGAGGCCATCCCGGAGGAGGGCCCTAGCACTTTGGAAGCTCGGGGTTCCACTCTCGTAGAGTGGGACCCAATTTTTGTAAGTGAAGACCCGCTGGAACCAGCGGAAGAGATCCCAGCAGGTCCGGAGCCCATCCCGCTGTCGATGTCCATCGACAACGCCTGCTCCAGTCTACGTCAGGTCCAACTGGCCTTCTTCCACGACAGCAAGGCTCTTGAAGAGGAGCGCCAAACCCTTAGGCGGTGGCGTAATCGGCTCCACTTCGAGACTAAGCTGGCGCAGTCAGGCTTGCGGATGACAAGGAATGGATCAGGCGGGAGAAGATCCGCCTGGAGCTCTGGGGTGAGCTGCTGGACGAGAGGGAGAGCATGACTCACGCCCTCGACGCTCAATCCCGGGAGTTCCATGACCAAGCTAAGGCTGCTAACGACGCGGCCAATGCTCGGTTTGATCAGCTCGAGGCCATCAGCACCGCACTCATCAAGCGCCGAGAGGCACTTGAAGGGAGGGAAAGACGGCTCGAGGATGAGGAGCAAAAACTCCTAGAGCTACGGGATGACGTCTTGCGACGGGAAGAAGAGCTCGCTGAGAAAACAGCTCTGGCGGACAAGGGCCTCGAGGAGCGCACTAAGAAATTGGAAGAGCGCTGCCTCGAGGAAGAGGAGAAGACCTGGGTGCGGGGGCAGGAAATCTACGAATACGAGTGTGCCCTTGTCGCCCGGGAGAAGAAAGTGGAGGCTAGGGAGAAGGACCTGGTCGACCGCCGGAACAAGATCCACCTCCGGGAGGAGGAGCTCGGAAGACTTGAGAAGCGGGTTGCTGCGAAGATCCAGCAAAATGCCAAAGAAGTTGAGCGCCTCGCCCGCGAGAATTCGGAGCTGACGGCGGCCCGGAGATCCCTGGAAGAGATGAAGAACTTGAGGAAGGCGGACTCCCTGCAGATTTGGGAGTTCCTGGGCAAGGCCGACGACGCGCTGACGTCGATGGGTTTCAGCCCCGTGCACCCGGATGATCCGGAGCCGGAGCCTGACCTCGCGTTGCAAGCGTTGAGCGCCGCAGGCAGCAAGCTCTCCAAGGTGGGCGATGTCATCGCGGACCAGCTGGAGGTCGAGGGGCAATCCCTGGCTAGGAACGTCACAGAATATGTGTTGATGTGCTACACCAGCCGGAACTCTCAATTTCCTCTGGACCCGGTGCTTGAAGGCCCCGTCGAAGGAGAAGGCGAAGCTACCCGAGCCCGCGTGTCGGAGGTCGCCCAGAAAGTCGCCGAGTTCTTCCATAGGGTCTAGGACCGTCTCTTTTAGCCTTTACTTGTATCTTCTCTTCTTCCTCAATTTTGTAATCCCTTGTCTCCAGATGTAATCTCCAGTCTTCAGATGAAATGAAATCCCAAATTTTTTGCGAATTTCATTCTTTTGTCTTCAACATCTTTATCTTCACTTGGCCCCCTGGTAGATGTGCACAATTTGATTGTGGACATGTACCAAAAGGATGTTGAGTTTTGTTGAAGACGAATTTGCTTCGAACTTGTGGAATTTAGGTCCGAAGTTTTTGATAGTGAAGGTCAACTGAAGTTGTCGGAGCTTAGAAGCTCCGGCACTGTCCATCGCTGGAGCTTAGTAGCTCCGGCAATAGCCTCTATCAACACGTTGAGCGTCGATAGTTAATACTCCAAGGTGTCGGAGCTTAGCAGCTCTGGCAATGACCTTTGCCACACTTGGTTTGTTGGCAACAGACTCCAGTGATGGGGTCTTCTCACCATCTTTTAGTCAACGCCGACGGTTGACGCCCTGGTGGGAGTCGGAACTTGGTTAGCTCCGGTTTTTCTCCATCAACGCAGGGTTCATTTTTCCTGCACACTTAAGCCAAGAAAAATAGTAAAATTCGTTCCTTGTCTATAACTTCGTCGCGGCTTACGGTTCTTAAGAAAATTTTAAGTTGAACACGATTTTTAATACGACTGGATGAATTGTCTTTTCTTTTAGATCCAATTGTCCATGGACCCACCTTACTTCGGCCTGCTGGGATGTAGGTAGAGTGGCGTACTTAGGGTGCTTGACCAGGCTAAGTCGATAGCGCACTCCGGCCCTAGAATGGCTTGGCGGCTTTCAGGCGAGTTGGCCACAGACGATATTTAAATTTAAAAAATCTGACAATTCAACTCGAATCGTATGTAAACCGGTCAAACTAGAACTTCTTAAGAATTGCACGTTTCTGTTATAGACAAGAAAGAGAAAAATAAAAATGTCGAGCCTATGCAAAGATGAATGCACGTGGAGTCTATTTCACATGAAGATGTCTTTCATTATAGGTCCGGGGTACAGGGGAAACAAGTACACTCTTAGGGTACGGAACCAGGCTAAGTGTGTTTGGTTTCTCGTTTGACCCAGGGTAGTTAGCCACACTTTTAGTCCGGAGACTGTGTCAAGTGTTGCATGAGCTTTTCAAACCTTTCGGGAAAGGTCCGGCTGCTCTCCCGGAGGAACTACCCGACTCTGTACAATGACTCTATAACATACATTTCAAGTTACTTAAGACTCACCTCCGTGAAATTAAGTGTAGAACTTACGGAGGTGCTCGATGTTCCAAGGATTTGGGAGAGGTGTCCCATCCTCGGTAGCCAAGCGAACGCTTCCGGGACGGGATACTTTGATCACTCGAAAGGGCCCTTCCCAGCCGGGGGAGAGTTTGTTTTGCCCTTCTCTGGATAGTATTCTCCGTAGCACCAGATCGCCTTCCTCGAGCTGTCGGTTGTGTACATGCCGCTGGTGATAGCGCCGTAGAGCTTGGCGGTATCGGGCATTCCGAACAGCGGCTTGGCACCTTCCCTCCTCGAGGAGGTCTAGGTCTTCGCGCCGGAGCTGGTCCTGCGCGGCTTCGTCGAAGGTCCGGACTCGGAGGGAAGCCAAGGTGATTTCCGGAGGAAGGATCGCTTCAGCTCCGTACACCAGGAAGAAGGGTGTTTCTCCGGTTGCCCGACTTGGAGAAGTCTTGTTGGCCCATAGAGTGGGCGGAAGCTCTTCGATCCAATTGGCTCCGTGCTTTTTCAAGCGCTCATAAGTGCGTGTTTTGAGTCCTTTAAGGATCTCTGCGTTTGCTCTCTCGGCTTGTCCATTGCTGGCAGGATGAGCTACGGAAGCGTAGCAAACTTGTATGCCGAGGTCTTCGCAATATCCTTGAAATGCGAAGCTTGTGAATTGAGTCCCATTATCAGTGATGATCTTATTTGGGACTCCGAATCTGCTCACGATGGATTGCAGAAAATTGATTGCAGATTGTTTGTTGATCGTCACAACGGGAGTAGCTTCCGGCCACTTGGTGAACTTGTCGATGGCGACGTACAGGAACTTGTAACCTCCAACAGCTCTTGGGAAGGGTCCCAAGATGTCCATCCCCCACACAGCGAAAAGCCATGTGGGAGGTATCATTTGTAAGGACTGAGCAGGTGTGTGAATTTGCTTTGCATGAAATTGGCATGCTTTGCATTTCTTCACCAGCTCAGTGGCATCCTAGAGCGCTGTAGGCCAGTAGAAGCCATGCCGAAAGGCTTTTCCGACCAGCGTGCGGGAAGATGCGTGGTTCCCACACTCGCCTCCATGGATTTCTGCGAGGAGCTCGCAGCCTTCTTCCCTTGCGATGCACCGCATTAGGATGCCGTTGGCACCGCGCCGGTAGAGATCCCCTTCTACCAACATGTATCTTTTAGCCAATCTGACTACCCGATCAGCGGATACATCATCGTCAGGAAGGATGTTGTCTTTCAAGTAGTTCCGGATCTCCGAGATCCATGCATCGGAACTGACTTGAGCATTTGAGTCTTGCGTGCTGGGTTGCTCGGAGCTTCCGGCAGCACCTACGACCCTTGATGGCTGCCATGGTAACAGGGCCATCGGGACCGTCAGCTTCGGGATGCTGATCTCGCCCCCTTCGTTCAGTTTGGCAGGCTGAACTGTGGGTTTTGACAACCTCCGGACAAAGGTTCCGTCAGGAGCCGGAGCTCCAGTTGACGCGTTGGTCGAGAGTTCATCAGCTTCAGCGTTGTGAGCACGCTGAACATTGTGAAGGTCTAGGACTTCGAAGTCCTTCTGAAGCCTCTGGACTTCAAGGAGGTAAGCAGCCAGCTGGAGATTATTGCAGGAGCATTCACCCTTCACCTGCTTGATGACAAGTTGTGAATCTCCTTTGACCAGCAATTGCTTGACACCGTATGATAGTGCCACCTTTAATCCATAGATGAGTGCTTCGTACTCCGCCATGTTGTTGGTTGCCTTGAAGTCAAGGTGTACCATGTATTTCACCTTATCCCCAGTTGGTGCGAGGAGAAGGATTCCAGCTCCGGCTCCCTGCTTCTGCATGGAGCCGTCGAAATAAAGGGTCCAGTGAGGCTTAGTGAAGGTTGGAACTTGAGGTTCCGTCTTCTGCTCGCTGGGGCCCCCAGAGTTTAATGGAGAGGGAGTCCATTCTGCCACGAAATCTGCCAATGCTTGACTCTTGATTGCTTGTCTCGGAATGAATTCAAGATCGAATTCAGCCAATTCCGCTGCCCACTTTGCAATATTCCCAGTTGAATTGGGATTATGCAGGATCGCTCGAAGTGGATATGAGGTCACCACCGAGACTTTGTGAGCTTGGAAATAGTGTCGAAGCTTCCTTGAGGCAATAAGAACTGCATAAAGCAGTTTATGCACCTCTAGGTATCGAGTCTTGGCATCATGTAACACTTCACTGATGAAGTATACCGGTCGTTGAATGATCCGGACCCTCCCGGAGGGGTCCGGAGCTTCCTCTTCATTGATCCGGACCCTCTCGGAGGGGTCCAGACTCTCTTCGGGGACCTCCGGGTTCTGGGTGGAGGAACCCGGAGCTTCTTCAGAAATGACCTGGACCCTCTTAGAGGGGTCCGGGTCCTCTGAAGTGGCTTCTTGTGGGTTTGAGTCTGGGAGCTGGGACCCAGACCCGCTTTCAGGAACCTCCGGACCCTCCCGAAGGGGTCTGGATTCCTGAGTATTGGGTAGTTCTGGTCTCTCCGCAACCAGAACCATACTGACGACTTCGTCAGTAGCTGAAATGTAAAGCAACAAAGGCTCACCAGGGTTCGGAGCTACCAGGACTGGTAGGGTGGTGAGGAACTCTTTCAGCTCCTGGAATGCCTTCTCTGCTTCTTCAGACCATTGGAATGGTCCGGACTTCCTCAATAACTTGAAGAAGGGAAGTGCTCTTTCTGCCAGTCTTGAAATGAACCGGCTGAGGGCTGCTAGACATCCAGTTAATTTTTGGACGTCTTTGATGCGGGTTGGTGGCCGCATGTCTTCAATGGCTTTTATCTTCGCCGGATTAGCCTCTATGCCCCGGTGACTTACCAGGAAACCAAGAAGCTTTCTGGAACTAACCCCGAAGACGCACTTGTCTGGGTTTAGCTTCGTGCGGGTGGCCCGCAGCTTGTCGAAGACAGCCTGCAAGGTGTCCAAGAGGGACTCCTTGTTTTTGACTTTGACCACGATGTCATCGACGTACACTTCCACTATGTCTCTGATGAGTTCTTCGAAAGTTTTGTACATAGCTCGTACAAAAGTTGAAGCTGCATTCTTGAGACCAAACGGCATGGCTGTGTAACAATACAATCCATCCACTGTGATGAATGAAGTATGCTCTTCATCCTCCCTAGACATCCTGATTTGATGATATCCAGAATATGCGTCTAGAAAACACAGTAACTCGCACCCGGAGGTGGAATCCACTATCTGATCTATTCTAGGTAGTGGGAATGGATCTTTTGGACATGCCTTATTCAGTGTGGTGTAGTCGATGCACATCCGAAGTTTCCCGCCGGCCTTGGGCACAACGACTGGGTTTGCCAGCCATTTTGGATGGTAGACTTCTCGGATAAATCCGTCTTCGAGCAACTTCTTCACTTCTTGTCGGATGAAGTTTTGTCGCTCTACAGATTGCTTCCGAGGTTTCTGATGCACAGGCCGAGCGTCGGGGTAAATCTTCAGATTGTGCTCAATCACTTCCCTGGGGATCCCAGGCATTTGTGACGGTTGCCAAGCAAATACGTCAACGTTAGCCCGGAGGAAAGTGATGAGCGCGAGTTCCTATTTTTCATTCAACCCACCCGATATGCGGGTGGTTTGAGTGACATCGGAACCAATTTGGACGACTTTGACGGGGATGTCGGTGTCGCCGCTTGGCTGCACACGGGGAGCAGAGGTTGAGCCTCGTTGCCGAATGCTCAGAGGTTTTGGAGCTTGCCCCTGTCTGGAGTCCTCCTCTTGCGCAGTGGTGAGTGCATGGAGCTCCTCCAGAGCAGTTACTCTGGCGGTGCGATCTCCACGAATCTGGAGAACGCCTGCTGGTGTTGGCATCTTCAATACCAAGTATCCATAATGAGCAGCTGCCATAAATTTGTATAGGGCAGGTCTACCCAAGATGGCGTTGAATGGTAAGTTGATCTGAGCAACGTCGAAGACCAACTTCTCGGTGCGGTACTTCTCCCGTGTCCCGAAGGTAACGGGGAGAATTATAGCTCCGAGTGGGGTAATGGCCCCCGGACCTACTCCGGAGAATGGTCGAGAGGGCTGAACATCCGAAGGTCGAAGATGAAGTTTGGTAAAAGCTTCAAAGCTTATAAGGTTCAACCCCGAACCTCCATCCACCATAACATGATGGAGCTGGATGTTGTTGATGGTGGGAGATACCATCAAGGGTAATTGGCCAGCTCCGACCATGCTTTGAGGACAGTCCGAAGCATCAAAAGTGATGGGTGTGTCCATCCACTTTTGATGTGGCTCCGGTCTAGCTGTAGGAGCTACAGCAGCCATATCCCGTCGCATAGTCTTGATGACACGACGAGAAGTGATGTCCCATGATCCACCAAAGATGGTGTTCATGGTTTTCCGACGCTCGTTGTCGGAGATGTCGGAGTCATCGTCGACGGAGGTGTAGACGGCTTTCAGGACCTTTTTGGGGTCCTGAAACCCTAACTCCTCTTCAGCCGGAGATTCGTCAACCTTCTGTTTTCCCTCCCTCTGTCGGAAAGGAGACCCTTCCCGGCGCTTGTTGTAGCGCTCGGCAAGGTTTTGGACCTCCCGGCAGTCTTCCAGCCTGTGGCTGCCCGTTTTGTGAATGGGGCACCACATTTTGGATTTGCCGCCGTCTTCGGAAGACGGTCGAGGTCGCTTCTCAGGGCGTGGCCCCCGGCCACCAGGAGTTGCAGTGGCTGCAACGTTGGATGTGCCGGCCGACGGCTTCTTCTTGCCATTGGTCTTCTTTTTCTTCTTGCCACTCCCGGAGGTAGCGGCTTCTTCTTTGGAGGATTTTTTATGATCCTCCAAGGCTGGTTTGGAGTGCATTTCACGGCCCTCCGCAGCTCTGGCACATTTGTCTGCCAAGCTGAAGAGCTCCGTGACGCTGGTGATCTCTTTGATCGCCAACTTCTCCAACATCTTCTTGTCTCGTACACCCTGTCTGAATGCCACAATAACAGAAGCGCTTGAGATAGAAGGGATTGTGTTGCGTACCTGAGAGAACCTCTGGATGAATGACCGCAAAGATTCTCCCCCTTTTTGCACGACCGCAAAAAGGTCCAGTTCAGTGCCCGGTCGGGTGTATGAACTCCCGAAGTTGGCAGTGAACTGACGGCACAGCTCCTCCCAACTGTCAATAGAGTTGGGTGGAAGGCTCATAAACCAGGACCTGGCGGTCCCAGTTAAGGCCACTGGAAAGTAGTTGGCCATTACGGCCTCGTTTCCTCCAGCTGCTAAGATTGCAGTGGAGTATATCTGCATAAATTCTACGGGGTTGACGGTCCCGTCAAATTTTTCCGGCAAGTGTGGCCAGAACTTCTGTGGCCATCTAACCATGCGCAGGTGCATGGCTAGGGCGGAACAGCCTCCTCCTACTCCTTCCAGAGTAGAAAGGTCTTGAGCATCCCGTCTTTCTCGAGCTCGCTCGATATGGACACGGCCATCCTGTTGGCGGTATCGGCGATCAAGCTCCGCCCGGAGGTCGTGTGTCGAAAGCCGAGATACCGTATGGGTGCGTCGTGCCCCAGAGGGCAACGACGTCACTTGCTGTGACGCAGCTCGTCTTCGGTTGTTGGAGACATGTGGACCAAGTCTTCCAGACAACGTCCATCGCTGCGACGGGGCTCGCCCTGAAGGAGGAGAACCCTGGTTGTTGAGGCGTTCGGCCGCTGCTGCGACCAAATGCTCAACATCAGCCCTCCATTGCTCCATAGCATCTTGTGATGCATCTGGAGGTGGTGGTCGCTGGAGAAGAGCACGCGATGCATGGAGCGCGTGTTCTGGGTTGTCACGACTTGCCGGCGCAGTATGTGACGCCGGCGCACCATCATGTTGCCCGGCACGTCTTGCCGGAGAAGATGGTGGTGGTGGGAGTGTGACTCCTGCTGGTGCTGAGGCTCCTGCTGGTGGCTGCATGTTGGAGGGATTGCCCCCCACAGCCTGAGCAGCAGGTTGCCCGTTGGATGATCCAGCCGCAGAATTCACCATTCTTGAAAATCTCAGGCGCCCCTTCCTGGCGCGCCAACTGTCGACTGTTGGAGTCGGCAGATCTCCTGACACTACTAAAGTGTTGAAGGAGTTTGTAGTTCGGTGTGGGCGCGCGGAGACTCGAGAAGATGAATCACGATTGGACACGAGAGACACAGTGGTTGACGTGGTTCGGGCCGCCTGAGCGTAATACCCTACTCCACGGGTGTGTGGTGTTGTATTAGCTTATGTAGGAAAGCTCACGTCAATGCGTGTGTGCCTGAGAGCGTTCGAGAGCCTCCTTCGTGTATCGTTGGTCTGTCCTTTTATAGTACAAGGACAAACCATTACAAGTTAGCCTGGCCCGACATGTGGCCCCGGCGGTTACTAGTATTGATACACGATTAATTGTTGTTAATAACCCTGTAACGGGCCCCGACAGTGCCGTTACAGGTGTTAAGATTATCCGATTAAGTGTCATTAACATGGAATTAATGACAATTAATTGAGTCTTGAAGTCCGCGGCTATCCTTTGAAGATCCGGAGTCGTTACAATGTCTTCCGGTGGTTTGAGGCGGCCAGCTCCGACGTTTGGACACGTGGCAGCTCCGGAGCTTGCTTGTGGGAAGCGGGAAGCTCCGGGGTGGCCTGGCACGTGTCAGATCCGGATCTTCTCTCGGTCTGGGGTTAAGTCCGGAGGTGCCGTTTCGGTACCTAGCCCGGAGCTTCACCATTGTGGGTAGTAGCTCCGGTCTGGCAGTACACGTGGCAACCTAGGGGTTAACCATGTTGGAGAAGCAGGTCCGGTTATGTCTGACAAGTGGGCCTCCGAGGGTCTTCAATTTGAGTAGACATCCTTCCCTTGAGATCTTTGTAACCTCAAGGGGTGTATGGTTTTTAGGGTACCGACAGGTCCCATATCCCCGGGGGGGGGGGGGGGAGGCAACCTTCAAACCCAAAGGTTCCATGAGTCGTGCACGTAACATGACTCAACAATTTCTCTTGACTTGATGGAGTAATGTCAGGTTCAGTGGTGGCGCCACGTCATTCCTCGTTCACGAGCCGCTCCTGATTCAGGGGGAAGGTTGCCGTCACGAATAGGAGTGAGCCATTACGGCTCCGCAGGGACAGACGCCGCGAATGATTGTTTGGTCGACTCTCGCCCCTTCCACGAGCTGTCCATGGATCAGAGAGGTTGGATGCCACAATGGATTATCATGACCCATTTTAGGGACATTTATGGTTCGAGCGTCGTGGATGATGCCTTCGCTGCGTCCCAATATGCCTGTTCATGGCCTGTCAAGGATGGGTGTTGCGAGCGTAGAACCACGCCATGTATCCTCAATGAGCTGTCCATGGCTCGAAGGGGAAGGGCCCAGGTACTCGACCTCGCTAGTTGGGCTCTCGAGCTCGTGTGAGCTCTCCGTTTGGGGGAAATCCGAGTGAAACCTGGTTGCTCAAAAAACCCAACTCCCGATTTTGATAAGTAATTGAGATCAAGGCTCAGTACCTGTGTTTCATGAAATCTCGCTCGATGCATTCACATGGATCTTGAGCCTTTCGGGGGTCTTGGCGGCTCGATGCCGACCCTTCAGGGGGTTACTGCTGAATCACCGAGCTGGGACTCTAACACAACGTGTCAGAGATGTCGAATGTATCTGCTACCTTAGATCGTTCCCTTTATGGCACCGTCCCTTCTCCTGTTCGTTCTGGCTGTCTTGAAACCTCAATGGGCTGACCTTCGAACTCGGGACTTAGTAGGACCTCGTGCTTTGGTCAGGGGCCCCATCTTCTTGTTCTGACCCAATAGGGTGAGGTTGCAGAGAGGAAGCGGCTCCCCTTGGGTCCTTGATCATGAGGCACCACCTGCAGGGCGTGGCGCGTCCCTCTAAGCGAGCGGGAGCCACTATAGTAAATGAATAAAGGCTGTCGGGGCTATAGCTATTGGTTAGCTATAGTAGCCAACATTTATACCTTATGTACGCTGGTGAACCGATGGCTAAAGCCGCCGCTCTTAACTCAACGTATTTAAATTTTATCACAGTCAGTACCGATGCCTTTAATGCTTATGGCTGTCTGTTGAGCCGTGTCGATGCATTTAAACTTAGAGCTGTCAACCGCGTTGCCCAACACATTTATCTCACGTTATGAGCGTCGGCCGTAGGAACTGATAGCTATTAAAACATATGACCGTCGGTCTGGAGCAGGCACCAATGGCTTTAGCTCCGTATGACCATCGGCTTAAGGCAAGGACCGATGGCTATATTGCTATTCTACGCCAATTTAGTGACTTATGACCATCAACTTGGCACCTGCATCAATATATTTAGTCCATATGACCGTCGGCCAAAAGCAAGGACCAAAGGTTATAAAGCTGTTTTTTTAAACCGAGCCACTTTTCCTGCCTCCTCAGTCAGGGAGCCTCTGTGACTCCCGGTACAGAGAATGAACCAAGTGTGACACATATGTGTGTCCAGAATGTTTAACATACATACACGAGTGCATCACAAACGATATTCAGATTATAACCATGTCTCGAATAATAATAATAGTACCTTATGACCATATCGAAATAGTCTTGAATACAAGTTCTAATAATATTGCAGCGGAAAAACTAAGCACTAGTAGACTCTATCTCCACAGGCAATTTGACGGTAGCACGCACACCTAGTACTCCTCATAGTCCTTCGAATACTCCAAATTATCTCCTGTTACTGAATTAATGTGGGAATAGCAAGAGTGATCACATGTCGTACTCAACAAGTGTGGGAACATATGACATGTAGCTTTAACAAGGTCGATAATAAATGGCTAATAGCAGAAAAGTACATTGTAATTGCAAAAACTGGAAAATGTGACTTATGATTACTATCTGAGGTCAAATCCCATAATAATCCAAATACCAACAATACCATATCAAATTCCATCAATGCGACATACTTAACCATAATAATCCATAATTATCCATAACCATCAACATCCAACTCACCATAACCAAACTCAAGTCCCAACTCCAATTCCATATCCAATTCCAACAATTATTCAATATTCAAGTCCATAACTCTAATCATGTGAGGGTCCATGTGGCTCATAAAAAGGAGCACGGCTAATGATAGTTTTACACTCTGAAGAGGTTGTACCATTTTATCCACAAGTTTGTGATTTCATCCCGTGTTACCAGGTGAACAAAATAAACCTCCTTGATGCCATGACCCGTCGGTCACATTACACACTTCTGACGGTATTCGGCCAAGAGAGCACAAAACAACCTTTATAAAGGGACTACCAGCATGTGTGAATCCACTTAGGTTTCACCGGAGGTGATGTCTTACAACTGAGCACATCCATCCAAGAGACCCCTCTTGTGCCGTTTGGATCCCAGGGTAGTCCCGCAACCACTGCAAATCCAACCGAATCAAATTCCCTGAGCTTTTCATATGATCCGAACAATGCTTACAATACACCTAATTAATTGGCAAAACCGCAGCCATACTTGCCCTGTGGTGGCACTGTTATCCTGGGTGGTCACTCTACGAACCTATCCTTAGATGTAAAGCAAACAAAACCACCAAATCACTTCAACCCATTCCACATGACCGGCTTGCCTAGATCCATAGGTTCCATGTTACTAAGGGGCCACTATTATGAATTTACATAGTTCATATGTTCAATAGTTCATAATTAACTCATTTGATTATTCCCCATCCTGATTAAGTAAAGCGAGCAAAAGTGTAAAATACCCTTCCTGACTCTCTACATTACTTCCCGAGCGACAAGGATGGATATACAAGTCTAGTAAACACTTATTCATGTGTTTCCTATTAATTTGACACAAACATACAATTTTGCAAACAACATTTAAAACAGGATCAAAATATTTAAGAACACTTGCCTTATATCCCGCACTTCGATGCTAAATCGAATCAAAGTCTTGCACATGAAGATCCTCGAATATTGTCTTCTCAATTGTAACCTCTTGAGTGTACCCGTCTACTCAGAATCAAGCACATTCAATCAATACAATGAACACATATTAATCAATATACACTGATGTGGATGCATGTAAAATTATAAGTGTAACACATGCTATTAATTCACTATTGTTGTTTACTAATTAGGTTCAACTAGTTCTCAAGTGCTTATGTGAGTTTTAGATCAATTATAGTGGCTTTTGTGAAGTTTCAAGGTTGCTAAAATTTCAAATAATAGACTAGTCTACTGTTGGGCTGGACTAGTCCGCACCGCACCAGACTAGTGCGCTCAGGACCGGATTAGTTTGTGGTGGTACATCAAGGTACGATGAAATAGGTTTGGACATGATTTGTTCGAACGGTGGGATAAATTTTGACGTAAAATCTGAACCGTAAAACCTACCGGTTGCGTGCTAATCTTGACAGTCGTGGACGGCGACATGATATGTGTATACGGCGTGTAGGGTTCCGTTTGTGAAGAGGACGGCGGCTGATATAGACGAAGAACGCAGCGATGAGACGTCGACGAAGAAGACGATGGCGACGTAGCAATCTCCTGTGAAGAACGATAATATCACAACAATCTCCAACGAAAATGATAACTTCTCCCTTTTTTCTTCCTCTTCCTTCCTTCTCTTTCTTTTTCTCCTGGCGGCTGGGCTCTTCTCTCGTCGGTTAGCAGCGGCTAGGTTTTTTTTCTCTGTACGGTGGCTGACGTTGGAAAAAAGGGCAGGGCGGCTGGGGTTCTTTTACGGGGCAGGGGACTTACGGGAGGGGCACCGCTGCCCTTTTTATAAGCGTGCGGCCAGGACTACGGGACTTAGTCCCGCTCGGCCACGATGGCCAGGCACGCTCGGACTCGGTTCCTGGCCTGGTCGCCAGGCTGAGTTGACCTCTTTTTTTTCTTTTCTTTTTTTTTTCCTTTTTTTTGTTTTCTTTTTTTTTCTTGGGATCCGGCCAGGGATGCGGGCCATGTTAATTATGAGGTCATGGCTCTAGCCATGGTTGACTTTTTTATTATTATTTTTTTTCTTCTTCTCGGGCGTTTTTATTCTCTATTCTTTCTTACTTTGGTGGTGTGGCCAAGGGTGTACGGCCAGGGGCCAGTCTTATTAGTTGACTTCTCTTTTCTTTTTTTTCTTTTCATATTATTTGTTTAATATTTATTTATTTTACTTAATTAATAATTATTCTTTCTTTCTTTCTTTTTCTTTTTTTTATTTATTATTTCTTTTAATTTATTATGTATATGCATATTTTCTATCTTTTATTATTCTTTTTTCTTTCTTTTATTATTATCTTTTAGCGTGCAGCAAGACTCTTTGTACGGTCAGTGTTCTAATATGGTGAATTGTTTAAATGCACTAAAATCTAGAGAACCTGATAAATCTGCATAGGAACGGACTAGTCCGTTGTGGTACAAAGAGGTATATCGGACAAGTCCGGTGTCGTGCCGGACAATTCCACTAATTTACAGTGAGTTAGTCCTGACTAGGTCTTGTGTTTTCGGATAAATCCAAGTGTTCCAGTAACAATTATCGAACTAGTCTGTTGTTGTAACGGACGAGTCTGTGGTGGGTAAAATTTGATTAAGTTTGTGCATGCCGGACTAATCCGAGGTTCATCTGCACAAGTTCGTTAATGTCCACTGAAGGCATTCGGACTAGTCCTTTATTTTCCAGATTAATCCGGTGCGTGACTCAATTTTTACTTGCATGTTTCTTTTCAATTCTTTTACGTGTGTTCCTTTCCATCCTACTTAATGATTTTTGCTTGAATTTATCATATTATTGAAAATATTATATATATATATATATATCTTATTTTCCTTTATTTCTTTTATCCCATATTCGTTATGACAAATAAATTACTTTTGGCTTATTTATTGTGGTAATTAATTTTCAATACTTGAGGATGAATGCAAAATGAAAGAAGAGATGCAAATATTTTATATTTTTCTTTATAAATTTTTTTTCCTATTATTAACTCTAAATTCCCGTTTAAGTTCTTAATTTGTCAAAACACAAAAAATCAGGTTGTCACAATTCTACCCCCTTAAGTGAATCTCGCCCTCGAGATTCAAATGGGTTGAAGAAGAGATTTGGAAATAAAATTTCTAAATTCCTTTTTATATTTGAATTAGCCAAGTTTGAAAATTTGGGGATGTTACAATCTACCTCCTTAAAAGAAATCTCGCTCTCGAGATTCGGACAGATTAAAAAGAGATGAGAAAACTCTATCTTGATATCGTCTTCATATTTCCATATAGCTTTGTCTAAAATAGCGAATCATCTAGTAGTGACCATCTTCCATTAAAGTAGGATTGTGAGATGGACAAGAGAGATAGAAAGAATCTCCAACTATATGCATCAAGGTGTGTGATCCTAAATAGTGCATTTATTTATACAATGGATGAGGACGTGGATAAATGCGAAAGCGTTCCACAACCCGTATCCAAGCACATAAACATACAAGAAAACAATCATACAGTCATCACACCAGACCAAATCGAACACTAACGAACTAATCGTTTATTAATTTTCGAAATAGAGAACCTAAATCCTAATTATGGGACACATCACTATCGTAGCTAAGAAGTGGTGAAGGTATCTTATTCTGCACGGATGGCTGGAGACACGGTAACCATTTGGTGAAGTGATGGTGATGAGCTTGTGGTTTTTTATTTAATTTCAGCTAATTATGATGAAGATTACAAATGAAAAATGAGTTGCAAGGGCAGTGGTGATTTACAGAGTATTCTATGATAAGTGGAATTTTTTTAATTCTTATTGAAGAGAGCTCCAATGTAAAAAAATATAGAACTGAGGACACACCTAAAAATCAGGTTATGGTGCTACATGTACAAAGGTTGGAAGCTACAGAAGTGGGCATGCACATGTGTGGTAATTAATTACATGCATTAGTACAGGTTATTTAGCGATTTGTAATCTTTGCTGAGATACTTTATTACTTATCTACATGAGTCCTAGTTCTCATGTGGGTGAGTGCTAATTTATTCAGTGCCTGCGGATACTACTATGCATCAGTTTTATTAGAGTTCAGGTCCTATACGGGGCTACATAGAAATCGGGCATGACTCTTTTGGGAGGGTTAGTTGAGATTATCATACTTTATTTTGTTCGTGCTTGTTTCAACCTACGGAGGCGTTGGGATTAATTAGGAAGAGGATATGATTGACGAAGACCTGCCCCTGTGATTAAGTGATCGGCTCTTAATCACCTGGACGCTCTACAAATCAGCTCGGCCCATGTTTTCCTTGATCGTGTTCTCAAAGTTCTTCTTGATGTGCGCTCTAATGTAAACCACTCCTCGAGGTTTTGCTTCTGTGATCCAACTTCTTGCGGTTCTTCAGTAGTGGTAATGGAATAGTTATTGAGGCTCTACGTGGCTATGTTCATGGCGTTTAATAGATCATCCTCATATACGTTTACTAGTGATTTATTGGCTGGTGGTCATCTATTATTTTTTTGCAGGGAAAGTGGGTTGGATATAAAAGAAGGAAGAAAAAGTCAAAATAAGTGTAAGAATGGAAAGCATTTGAAAGGATGGTTTTCAAAAATTAATTTATATGTTCTTTAACGGAGAATATTTAGAGATGTGAGGTAAATCAGTCCAAAATTGCAGCAGCGAAAGGAGGGGGAAAAGAAATTGGGCGGCAACAAAAAGAAGCGGAAAATCAATTTTAGCGCAGCAGCAAACACATGTGTAAATAAAAAAAATATATAGTAGAAAGTGTGTTAAAATACAACAGCAAGGAAGAGGGAAGAAAGAGGGTGTGCAACAGTAAGATGAGGGTGAACAAGGAAGAAAACGCAAAAGCAAGCAAGAGGAAATATTTAAAGTAATGCTGCAGCAAAATACAAGAAATATTAGTAGAGAATGTGTACAAAATGCAGCAGCAAGCATGTTAAAACGTGGCTGAATTAGCAAAGAAACGCAGCAGCAAGCAATGTTTTAAAGTGGCTGAATTTGAGAAAATAAATGCAGCTGCGATGCAATTAGAAAAATAACTTAAAATAGTTTCTATGTGTTTTATAGTGCCCATTCTACCTAGGCTTGCATCATACGGTCGACACGGCTCTGATATACAAGTTCTAATAATACTGCAGCAAAAAAACTAAGCACTAGTAGACTCCATCTTCACAAGCAATTTGACGGTAGCACGCACGCCTAATACTCCTCATAGTCCATCTGATACTCTAAATTATCTCATATTACTCAATTAATATGGGAATAGCAAGGGTCAACACATATCGTACTCAGCAAGTATGGTAAAGTATGACATTTAGCTTTAACAAGGTCGATAATAAATGTCTAATTGCACAAAAGTACATTGTAATTGCAAAAACTGGAAAATACGACTTATGATTACAATGTAAGGTCAAATCCTATAATAAACCAAATACCAACAATACCATATCCAGTTCCATCAATCCGATATACTTAACCATCATCCATAATTATCCATAACCATCAATATCCAACTCATCATAACCAAACCCAAGTTCCAACTGCAATTCCATATCCAATTCCAACCATTATTTAATACTCAGGTCCATAACTCTAATCATGTGAGGGTCCATGTGGCTCATAACTTGGAGCACGACTATCATGATAGTTTTAGACTCTACAGAGGTTGTACAGCTTTACCCACAAGTTTGTGATTTCATCCCCTATTATCAGGTGTACTAAATAATCCTCCCTAATGCTCGTGACCTGTCGGTCACATTACACACTTCCAACGGTGTGCGGCAAAGAGTCACTAAATAGCCTTTACAAAGGGGCTACCAGCATGTGTGAATCCACTAAGCTTTCATCAGATGTGATGTCTCACTGAAAATGCATCTAGGCATTCCCTTTTTGGTTTTGGACGATTGATGACAGTGTCATCAGCTTCCGAGGACAGCTCATTTTAATATGAAGCCGAGCATGACCGTGAAATGGTACAAAGAGCCAAAGGGAGAGTCATGAAGAAGAGGCATGGCTACAACGCTCACTCCTCTCCTCCTGTTAGCAAATTAATGCGTAAACAAGATCGAACACGAGACACAGATTTTACGTGGAAAACCCTTGCGGGAAAAAACTACGGGCGCCGACCGACGATCTTCACTATATGATGAGAGTTTTACAATGGGGATTACAATGAGGGTCTCCTCTCTCTTACTCACCCTCAACAGCCTACAAGATGTATTTATAGGGGTGGCTTACAAAAGGAAATAAATCCCTCAAAATAAATACGACCCGTAACGTGGGAGGACTCCACCTCTCACATCCCCTAGGCGTCCCCAGCGAGATCAGATTTTGGATCATATTCCAACAAACTCCACCTTGATACAAATTACATCTTGTAGCCAATGAAAGCATCATCAATCAACTCCCTTCAATAATAAATAACACCGCGCGCCAATAAGTCACTCGGAATCAAACTGTAATACCAACCAAGCTTGAGCATAGCTCAAACTTGTTAGTAGGAACTGGCTTTGTCATCATATCAGCAGGATTATAATGAGTACTGATCTTGCACACTTTAATATCGCTACGAGTCATAACATCTCGAATAAAGTGATACCTGATATCAATATGTTTCGTTCTCTCATGAAACATTTGATCTTTGGTAAGGTGAATAGCACTCTGGCTATCACAGAATATAGTAGTGCAATAATCATCTCCACAAAGCTCAGAATATAAAACTCTAAGCCAAATAGCTTCTTTACAAGCTTCAAAAATAGCCATATATTCAGATTCTGTAGTTGATAAAGCAACAGTAGACTGCAAACAAGCTTTCCAACTAACAGCACAACCACCAATGGTGAAAACAAAACCTGTGAGAGACCTCCGTTTGTCCAAGTCACCAGCATAGTTTGAGTCGACATAACCAACAAGTCCATCTCCAGATTTCCCAAATTGCAAACAAGCATTAGAAGTACCGCGCACATATCTCAAAATCCATTGAACTGCTTTCCAATGCTCTCTACCAGGATTAGCCATGTATCTACTGACAACACTTAATGCATATGACAAATCAGAACGAGAGCAAACCATAGAATACATAAGAGATCCAACTGCGCTAGTATACGGAACTCTAGACATGTACTCAATATCATAATCTGACTCAGGACATAAAGCTGAAGATAATCTGAAATATAGAGCTAATGGAGTACTCACTGGTTTAGCATCATGCATACTGAAACGATGAAGGACCTTTTCAATATAACTTTGCTGACTAAGATATAACTTCCCAGCTTGTCTCTCTCTAATAATCTCCATGCCAAGAATTTTTTTTGCTGCACCCAAATCCTTCATCTCAAATTCACTACTCAATTGAGCCTTTAATTTATCTATTTCAGACTTATCTTTTGCAACAATCAACATATCATCGATATAGAGAAGTAAATAAATAGCTGAATTATCAACAGTCTTCAAATAAACATAGCTATCATAAGATGACCGCTTAAAGTTTTGAGAGAGCATAAAGGAGTCAAACCTCTTATACCACTGTCTAGGAGATTGTTTCAAGCCATAAAGAGATTTCTTCAACTTACAGACAAGATGTTCTGAGCCTTGAACAATAAAGCCTTCAGGTTGATTCATATAAATATCTTCATCTAATTCTCCATGTAAGAATGCAGTTTTAACATCGAGTTGTTCCAACTCATAATCATGCATACGAACAATACTGAGTAAACTGCGAATAGAGTTATGCTTCACAACAGGAGAAAAGACATAATTATAGTCAATACCTGCAATCTGACTATAACCTTTAGCAACCAACCTTGCTTTATACCTAACAGTCTCATTAGGAGAAATAGGCTCTTTCTTCTTGAAAATCCACTTACAACGAACAGATTTCTTCTCTTTAGGCAATGACACTAAATCCCAAGTACCATTCTTTCCAAGTGACTCCATCTCATCTTGCATAGCGGCAACCCAATTATTGCAGTCCGAAGAAGTAATAGCCTCAGAATAATTAGAAGGTTCTGCATTACCTTCAACATCTTCTGCACAACTCAAAGCATAAGCAACAATGTTGCATTCCTCAATTAACCTCTTGGGTCGAATATGAGGTCTCCTAGACCTGTCAACTGCAATAGAATGTTGTGCAGGATGCACAACAGGAGAATGTGGGATAAGAGATGAATCATCATCAATAAGTACATCTGAGTCATCATTATCTGGCGTATTTGCTGAATCAATTAAATTCTCCACCTGCACACTAGAGGTTTGAGAACTCTGAACAGGAGCATTAGTATCCATAGTATTAGTGGTCATAGAAGATTCATTAAAGACAACACTTCTGCTAGTTATAACTTTCTTTGATTCAGGATCCCACAATCTGTAACCTTTAACACCAGAACCATAACCAAGAAAAATGCACTTAATAGCTCTAGGCTCAAATTTTCCATTATCAACATGAGCATAAGCAGGACAACCAAATATCCTCAACTCAGAATAATTAGCTGGAGAACCAGACCATACCACAATTGGAGTCTTTTTATCAATGGCAATAGAGGGAGAATGATTAATAAGATAACAAGCAGTGGAAGCAGCCTCAGCCCAAAAACGTCTATTAAGACCAGCATTAGACAACATGCAACGGGCCTTGGAGATGATAGTCCTGTTCATACGCTCAGCCATACCATTTTGCTGAGGTGTGTGAGCAACAGTGCGATGTCTCACAATGCCATGAGACTTACAATAAGAATTAAATTCATTAGAACAGAATTCCATCCCATTATCAGTACGAAGAACCTTCACCTTTTTCTCAGTTTGATTCTCCACCATAGTCTTCCACTCTTTAAATGCAGAAAATGCTTCTGATTTATGTTTTAAGAAATAAGGCCACACCTTTCTTGAATAATCATCAATAATAGTCAACATAAAACGAGCACCTCCAATAGATGTATTACGAGACGGTCCCCATAAATCATAATGCACATAATCAAGAATACCTTCAGTTTTATGAACCGAAGTGTTGAATTTCACCCTCTTATGCTTGCCAAACACACAATGCTCACAAAAGTCCAATTTATTGATGTTGTGCCCATCAGGAAGACCTCTCTTGCTCAGAATTGATAAACCAAGTTCACTCATATGACCAAGACGCATATGCCATAAACTTGTAGCATCAGAATCACGTGAATTAGAAGAAACAACAACATTACCGATAATAGTAATGCCTTGTAGAATATATAAATTTGATTTTAACAAGTCACCTTTCATAACAACAAGAGAACCTTTAGTTACCTTCATAACTCCACCTTCAGCAGAATACTTATAACCTTTGAGATCAAGAGTACTCAAAGAAATAAGATTTCTCGTCATAGTTGGAACATGCCTCACATCTGTCAATGTCCTGACAATACCATCAGACATCTTAATCTGAACGGATCCAATGCCTACAACCTTGCGAGGTGTGTTATCACCCATCAAAACGGAACCTCCACCCTGGACAGATTCATAAGTGGAGAACCAATCTCTATTAATGCAAATATGAAACGTGCAGGCAGAATCAAGAACCCATTCATCATTAATTTTAGCACATCCAGCAAAAGCAACGAGAACATCACCATTAGAACTGCCATCGGAAGAGACAATAGAAGCACTACCATCATCATTGGATTTATATGTAGACTTTTGAGCAGCCTTTCTCTTTTCTTTATTCTGCAGCTTGTAACATTCAGAGATATCATGATTATCACGCTTGCAATATTTGCAGAACTTATCTTTACCTTTGGATTTAGAGCGGTGTTTCCGACCACTCGAATTTTTATTTGATTTCTTCTCTGTTCTACCACGAACAGACAAGCCTTCTCCATCAGAACTGGCAGCAGAATCAGTAGACACAATCTGTTTCATCTTTTCTTTAGCATGCAAAGCATCATAAACCTCTTGAACAGTTAGAGTATCATGACTGTATAATATAGTATCTCTGAAATTTGAATAAGATGGGGGTAACGAACACAAGAGCATAAGAGCTAAATCCTCATCATCATATTTTACCTCCACGGACGCTAGGTCCGAAATAATCTCCTTAAAAACTTGAACATGAGAGGACATTGAACCACCCTCTTGCAACTTGTGAGTAAACAATTTCATCTTCAAATGCATCTTGCTGGTAAGATCCTTGGACATGCAGATCGATTCCAGCTTGAGCCATAAAGCAGCAGCGGTTTTCATTTCCAGAACCTCTTGCAAAATATTATTAGATAAATGAAGATGAATTTGTGAAAGAGCCTTACGATCACGACGCTTTTCATCGTCAGTCCAATTCTCCTGCTTCTTGGAGAATCCATCAAGCGCATCATCTAGATTGGTGTGCGCTAATATTGCCTGCATCTTAACTTGCCATAGAGTGAAACGTGTATCACGGTCGAGCAGCGGAATATCATATTTGAGAGAAGCCATGTCAAAGAAAAATCCAAGAACAACAGATCTGGAATCTTGTAAATCCTCAAGTGAGGCAGTCGAACAGGACCAAGTTCAATCAATAGCGGTGGCTGACGTTCTGTGCTTGATGATGCATACCTGCTACGTGCATGCAAAAGTTGAAGAAAAACAGGGCCAACCTTGATTGATTTGATGGAGCAGCAGGGAGCACCAGTGGCACTAGTATGATTTCTTGGACTTGACGCTTGATTTGATTTTTCTTCATAGGAGCTAGAAATCTCCTTGGACAGGAGCAGCAATGCTGATTTGACCAGGTGCAGGCAGCCTCCAGCGACTCCTCACGACCAGGCAACGAGAGCCAACAGGTCTCGACTGCGCACGGAACTTAGATCTCTTGCACGGTGGCAGCCAGGAGCAAGAATCCAGCGGTCTTGGGACTTGAGCACAATGTTGAATCACGAGCAGGCCTCGATCTTGCGGAGGTTCTGGACAGCACCTAATGGAAAATATGGCACGGAGATTCGAGAAGAGGAACAAGACTTATGATCGTGCCTCGGTCTTAAGATTGGCAAAACCGAGGTAGTGATCATGCTTCGTGAGGCCCTAGCGAGGAGCCCAGCGAAGCAGCGGCGGCCGATTCAATCCGCGTGTGGCGGCGTACGACGAAGCGAGGTCTTCGTCTGGCGGCGGTGCAACCGAACAGGGAATAGAACCTTAATTTTTTTAATCAATCTCGTGTCTGGCTCTGGTACCACTTGTTAGCAAATTAATGCGTAAACAAGATCGAACACGAGACACAGATTTTACGTGGAAAACCCTTGTAGGAAAAAACCACGGGCGCCGACCGACGATCTTCACTATATGATGAGAGTTTTACAATGGGGATTACAATGAGGGTCTCCTCTCTCTTACTCACCCTCAACAGCCTACAAGATGTATTTATAGGGGTGGCTTATAAAAGGAAATAAATCCCTCAAAATAAATACGACCCATAACGTGGGAGGACTCCACCTTCACATCCCCTAGGCGTCCCCAGCGAGATCAGAATTTGGATCATATTCCAACACCTCCTGACGATGCTCTTCCTAAGAAGAGGAGAGTGGTAGTGAAGAAAGCTGTAAGCAAGGATGATGCTGGTGCCAGCTCACCGGCACCTAGGAGAAGCATCAACAAGGGCAAAGGACTGGCTAGTGGTTCTATTGGTCCGTTGAAGATGAAGGCCCCTGTTCACCGCAACATGCAGCCTTCAACTGATGATTTTACTGGAAAGGGAAAAGAATTGGCTGATAAATACTGGAAGATTGTTGTCTATGGGCAGCCTAAGCAGTCAGCTGATCCAAGGTTCTAGAGCAATTCTCATGCTGACTTTTATGACCATGTTTACATGAAGATGAACCCGATGATTGAAAGTCAGTGGGTCAATATCACCTACCTCAATTCCAAGAAGTGACAAGCTAATCAAGAGGTCCTGGAGGCATTGGAGAGGCATGGTTTGAAGGATCTTCTATCCTTCTGATATAATTGGAACAGGGAAATCATCACCCAATTTTACTCTACTCTCTTCTTCGCTCGTGATGATGGGGATAACATGATTTGGATGACACATGGATCCATGTATAGTGTCACCCATGAAGAGTTTGCAAGGATACTTCATCTTGAGAAGTCCTTGGACAATGATATTATAATTCACAATCTAAAGCCTTTGGAGAAGGAAGAGCTACAATTCCTCTATGACACAAGAATGCCTTACAAGCCTCCAACTATCAAGTATTTGAAGCCTTTCTTCATAGTCTTCAATAGAATTCTGAGGAAGACCATAGCTCCTAAGGAAGGAGATGCAGGAACAATCCAAGGGACTCTAAGGACCTTCATGAAAGTGATCACACAGCAAAGAACTTTCAATGTCTTTGAGTACATCTACAATGACATTGTGAACATCTCCATTACTCTAAACAGATCCTGTGGTTGTGCACCTTATATCATGTAAATGAATGAGAATGTGACATGACCTGAGTTTGTCAAGGATGTTGAGCACACTGCCCTCAAACTACAGAAGCTTATAGTCTACACTATTTCTTCCGCTCCCGCCTCAGTGGAGCAGAGATCTAAGCAAGCAAATGAAGGCACAAGGACTCCAGTTGCTACTCATGCTCCTCCACCCTCCAGGGAGTCCTTCAGTGCTGTGCTAAAAGTGTTTTCCTCCATCTTTGCATCATGTCGCAAAGTGGAAATAAAACATCACAAGGAGAGTTTGGCCAGGATAAGACATCAAAGATACATGAAGGCCAAAATCAAAGCTATTTGTGAGAAGCTAGATATTGAGCCAGTGAGATCAGCTCAGATTTTTGATTCACAAGAAGATATCACTGAGATGGCTCCCCTCACTGAGCAAGAGTTGAGCTCATTTAGACTAGTAGGTGTCTCCGCTCCTCCTCCTCAGCATGGACTTGAAAAGGAAGATGAAGAGAGGACTAAGAGTGAGGGAGGAAGTGGCCAAGAATGATTCCACTCAATTTTTCCTTTTTTGGAGCCTTGATGCCAAAGGGGGAGAGAAGACTAGTAGCCTATTTTGTAGCCATAAGGACTAGTGATCGAGGACATGTATCTTTATTTCAAATTATTGTAATCTATTGTGGATATGCCTATGTATTTAATCTAAATGTGTGATGTTTATTAAATATTGTTGTGATAGCTACTTTTCTAATTGCTATGTTCTTATTTTTTAACTTCCCATTATTTGATCACACACACTCTATAGGCACCCCACCATAAAGAGTGCATATACGTGAGAAGTTTTATTGTTCATTTGTCATTCTCATATATGCTCACTTTATGAAAATCAATTTTTACTCTTATTTGTGAAATCTCAATTGGTTGTCATCGATCACCAAAAAGGGGGAGATTGAAAGTGCATCTAGGCATTCCCTTGTGGGTTTTGGACGATTGGTGAAAATGAATGATATCCTAATGAACTTGTTGAGATGAATGCAAGTCAATTCAGATGAGATAGTTCAGTGCACTAAAAAAGGTGAAAAATGAAGTGATGAAAAAATGGAAAAGGCCCAATTGATGAATAAAGCGCAAAGTAGACATAATTGTATAGGATGTGTGTGCGAGACACATCCCAAGAGATCAAGTCTTTGCGTAGCGGTAAGGGCCAAAAGTCAACCTTAATAATTCACTCAGAACCAGACTAGTCTGTTCACATCCGTACTAGTCCGTTCAACTTTCTAGAGTCTCACTTCACAGTGCATCGGACTAGTCCGTTCATGGACCGGACTAGTTCGATAAACTTTCTAATGTTCCATAACACTATGTACGTGACAAGTCCATTCATGGATCGGACTAGTCCGAGAAACTCTCTGATGTTTTATAACACTATGCACCGGACAAGTCCGTTCATGGACCGAACTAGTCCGAGAAACTTTCTGATGTTCCAATACACAGAGCACGGGACATGTCCGGATGCCTACCTGACTAGTCCGGCATACGTCACACATATTAGGGTTTTTAGTGTGCTGCACATTCCACGTGGATTTTGCTCAGCACACCGAACAAGTCCGGTCCCTAGAGCGGACTAGTCCGGTCGTCGGGATCCCTAACGGTAATAATTTTGCAAGCACTATAAATAGGAGATCCACATCCCCATAAAAACAATTCTTGCATTCTACTGTCAAGAACTGAAACCTTGTTGATGTTTCTTACATCACAGATAAAAATCCGCAAGCGCATGGAAACTGACGTGTAACACATCCCCTTAAGAGTGTATTCCACGGGTATCGAATCCAAGGAACATGTGCGTAGTCTTACAAACTAATTCACCCAAGGACACAAAGTTTTTTGGTAAGCAAGGAAGAGAGAGGAATCCAAGTATTGATTCTAATTTAAAAGAATTTGCAATAGTTGCTTGCTTCGGCCACGAGTTCACCAGTAGCAATAATAGGACAACTCCCACCAAGAGCCTATTGCTTAGCCGAACATGGAGGATTACAAAAGACAGATAGGGTTGTCACCACCTACTGCCTACCTCTTCAATCTATGGGTCTATTAGATATTCACTGGTGATTTCTAACATAAGCACCACGCTTACGTTCTAAATCACAACTCTAGTTGTTTGGAACACAAGGCTAGAACTAGAGCCTCTAATAAATTAAAGCAATGAACCCACAAGTAACTACTTGTGCAAACTACTATGAATTGAGAATCAAACTTGTATTGAATTCACAAGGGCTTACTTGATTTGAGTACACCTTTGTAAGGATACAATTGTAGAAGAGCCCAAGTCCAAGCCCAAGCCTCCTTCTCCTAAACTCTCACTACACTCTCCTTCTACTTGGCAGCCTCTAGGACTACTCTAAACCTTTGGAGGGGTACTCTATTCTATACTTTTGGTTTGTATGTGAAGTCAGGCGTGGGGTTCTATTTATAGGTGGGAGAAGGTCAGTCCCGACCACCAATTGCGTGCGAATCAGTCACCCATGACTTCTTTAAGCTGGGAGGAGCCAACACTTGGTGTTTGATCGTGTTTGGTGACAAGACCTAGTCGACCGACTAGGGGGGTCGGCTGACCTGGTCCTGGCTCCAAACAACCAGTTCATCATCTGGGTCTCTGCCAGGTGGGTCCCATTGCCTGATATTGGTGCTACACCGTTGGATGGCCTCAGATTCTTCTGTTTGTGGGCCATGATCCATGTGGTGACACACGCCGTCGGCTTATTCGTCGAAATCCAATTTTATGAATTATTCCCTTCATGTCTTGGTATTTTGAGTCTAAATTCACCTTCATACAAATAAACATCAACACTTGTGGAATTGGTTATTTTTTAACCCTACCACTACGTTGTATTTCTCTTTTATGCTCATTATGAGGTGAATTGATGGTCTAAATATGGCACTTAAGGACCGTCAACAAACTCCCCCACACTTAGTCCTTTGCTCGTCCTCGAGTGAAGGCAATAATTAAGGTGCTATCATAAATTTGCTATAAGCTAGAAAAAGAGAATACTAGATATTTCAACTCATAGCTCAATTAATGAATTCCCTCTGTGGGATGTGGCTACCACATCAATCTTGGGTGTTTGAAGAGTGGAATGGTTTGAATATAGTTCTCTCGGATCTTTCCCTACCGAAATGATCTAACGATTTGCTACATTCGGAAGGTCAAAGAAACAATTGCCCTTATCTCTCATTTGGAATCTCTCAAGTCTCTCAAAGTGTTTTCATCCTCACCTTGGCATGTTGTGCTAATTTTGTCCCTATACTAAATATGGCTATATCTGGAGCTTGGTATGGATAAATGTGGCACACATTGCAATTCATGTATTAATAAGTCAAAAATTTGATCCTATGAGAGACTTATGCAACAAACAAATTGACAAAGAAAATTCTTGTGCACATGAATGGAATGGATATTTGTGGACTCCATGGTTTTCTCTCTTTAAGGATGAAACATGGCTACTTTCTTTTTTTTTTTGGCATACTTCCTCTTTTTGAAGAGTAGATGCTTTTCTCTTTTTTTTCGTACCCATGTCTTCTACTCTTTTTTATTTTTTTTCTAGAGAGAAATTGATGACTAAAAATGTATGGAGTTTCTTTATTGGATGGATGAATGGTGGATGCAAATTCTCAATATGAGAAATTTAGCATGAATATTGTCGAAGTGTAGCAATGACACTTCCCCCGGTACTACCAAAGTGTAGTCCACGGAGGTTCTTGTTATGGTTGAGGCACACAGAGATCAAGATAGAGATGGTGACACTAGAGATTTACGTGGTTTGGGCCGCCTGAGCGTAATACCCTACTCCACGGAATGTGTTTGTGTGTGTTGTATTATGAATTGCTTGGAAGCTTATTCTATGGCTCAGCCTGGGGTTCGTTCTCCTTTGTATCGTGCGGCTCAGTCCTTTTATAGTACAAGGACTTATCGTTACATCATTCACCTGGCCCGCCATGTGGCCTTGGTGTATTAAATTGCCTAAAACACTATCTACGGGTATTAAGCATGGTTAATAATGTGATAATGTTCCTTAATGGCTGCGTCACCTCTATTAACGGTACTCTGATCGTGTGTCCTTAATACAACATTAACGACATGTAATCAAGTCTTGTAACTGCCGCTTCGATTGTCACTTGAATGTTCATGCTGAAGGAGATCTGCCAGTGTATACGTTGATGAAGATCCGAAGGCTCCACACGTGGCAGCTTTGGAGGTTTCCTTTATGGCGAGGTGGCTCTGGCACTGATGTACACGTGTCAACACCGGAGCTTCCCTCTGCTCGGGGTTAGGTCCGGAGTCATTATACACGTGTTGATCACAGAGCTTCGTTGTGATGAGAGGTTACCTATGGATTAACATTACACGTGTCAATCTCTGGAGCTACCCAAATGAGGGATGCGGGTCCGGTGTAGTATGACATGTGGGGCCTGAGGGAGCCTTCAATTTTGACGGGCAGACCTCTTTTGCACTTCTTGCGGTATCATATGGTACCTGGTACGCAGGGTCCCGTTAGTGGCCCCCAGGCCCACCTTTGGGAGAAACCCTTTCGGTTAAGTTATTCTACCAAAGGTGGGGCCATCCTTGATTCCTGCGCCTGGACTTCAAAAGTCTTGTAATGTGCCGTTGGGGCGACGATCCGGGGTTAAACCATCGCCATGTGGCTTGTTATGGATCCGGCGGATGAGATCTTTGAGTTTGGATTTCACGCAATTCAAGGTCGCCAATTCCCGATACGAAAAGCGAATCGGTTCTGAGCGCCTTGTCATGGTGCCACCTTTGGGTCTCCTGCCATCCGTCATAACAACAGTTTGCCTCGGTAATACCCTTGATCTGTTCATCAGGGTGGCACCGGGCCCATTCATCATGGACGAGGTAGATTTTTGAAATGTGACCCCACTCTGGTTGCGGTTTCCATCCAAGCATCGCGGAGGCTTACTTAAGAAGGAAAGTGTGCACGGTTTGGGGACTCTTTACGCTTTCGATCAAACATGCACTCTGAGCCTCCCAAACTTTGACTAGCTTTCTCTTCCTTCGCTCCACTTTGCAAGAGCCACCTTAAGAGCAAGGACGATTTGATGAAGGTCCAGACCTACATGGGGTGGTCCAGTGACTCCTTCAGCCACCTGATCCGCGCCGACGAGCTCCCGTTCAAGAAGGAGCATAATGGGGACATGGTGTACTTCTCTGTGTATGCCATGGTGGGATTGATCCCATCTTTTTCATCCTTTCTTTTGATGCTGTTATACTTTTATGATCTCCAGCTGTATCACCTTGGCCCAAATTCTCTTCTTCTACTGGAGGCTTTCATCCACTTTTGCGATATGTGGATGGGTGTTCCCCCCTGCGTCGAGTTGTTTCGCACCTTCTTCACTATCCACACCACCGGCAAGGGGACTAAACTTCTTGGCTTCTACTATTTTGTGAAGCGCAAGAACTGCCCCTTCAAATACTTGAAGTCATTTCCTTCCGCAAATGGGATGACTGGAAGAAGAACTGGGTCATCGTTGCAGTGGAGGAGCACGAGAGGTTCGAGCTACCCGAAAGACTCCCCAACGTTGACACCAACGCTTGGAGTGTAGTTCTGGTGTTGTCAGATGCCTTCAACCCTGTCTTGACCAGAATCCGCGAATGCGTGGAGGGTGGAGTGACCCCTCAGATGGTCTTCTGCAACTTCCTGGTTAACAGATGTGCTCCGCTGAGGAAGAGGGAGAAGCTCGCATGGGCCCTCAACAGCGTGATAGATGACGACCGGATTAAAACTAGTCTGAAATCCAATTTGGACGACGAAGATTTGAAGCTTCATCTCAAGAAATTCTAGCATGGGATAAACGTCAACGGCGATGACTTAGTTTCGCCGGTAGCTTTCCTCCCCCTAAACATGGAGGCGCAGTTCAGCAGAGAGCTCCAGAGGAAGAAGTCGGTGCTTGACGACCTTGGTGAGGTGGAAATGTGTCCGACCTCCAAGGTGGTAATCCCCAGAGCTTCCGAAGGAGAGCCTACCTCCGCTCCGAGACAGAGGGTTGAAGACACAGGCAAGAGCAAGGAGCCAGCTGAACCCTCCAGCTGGAAGTGGAAGCCGAAGCATGCTGACGAGAGGTCCGTCAGGGTTGTACCCTCTACAACGCAGGCGTCTTCAAGAGGCGCCAGCTCTGGGCAGTCAACCCCAGCCTCAGTGCCGGCTAAAAGCTCCAGGTCTGGGAGTTCTTCCCGTCCAAGAGAAGCTTCGACCGAGAAGACTCCAGCTGCTGCAAGTGGCCCTCAACTAAGGTACGAAGCCATTGTCTCCCCAGACTTGGTGGGCTCTGGCTCTGGGCCTCAGAAGAATAGGTTTCGAGGCGACTGGGGTGGTAGCATCCCTAGGTAAGCATTGATTGCTCACCTTAAAATGCTAGTCTTGTTTTTGATGTGTCTTTAATCTTCTCTTCCCTTTATTTTTAGGGTGTCGAAGAAGGGATCAGGAACTTTGGCGCCTATCACAGTGACTGGGGTTGCGCATGCTGAAGCTCTGGCTTCAAGCACCGAGCCTCCTCCTCAAGTGGTGGCAGAAGTCGTGACAGCTCCAGCGCCAGCTGTCTTGGACTTGGATCCGGAGTCCTCACAGGAAGCTTCAGTGGTAGCGCCGGACCATGGGGGAGAATTCGAAGATGTACCCCTGGCGACAGTGGTGGAGGCTAATGCTCCAGTACAAAAGATGCCAGAAGCTCCAGCCTTTGAGTCAGAAGTCGTCGAAGCCCTAGCCGCTGAGCCAAAGGTAATTGAAGCCTCGACCATTGGGTTGGAAATGATTGAAGATCCGGACTTGGGCCAAAAAATGTTGAAGATTCGGCGGTTGAGCAGGAAATGCTTGAAGTTCCGGTCGTTGGTCCGGAAGTGACCAACGCGCCGGTGTCTGAGACGACTGTGGCAGGGGCGCCGGATGAAACCCCGACCGCTGCCCTGGAAGTAGCTGTCCCGGAGGTGCCTGGGCCAGAGCCGGAGGAGCGCGAAGAACTAGCAACGAGTCCTCCACCCTCGGAGCCAACAACTAAAAGCCCGTAGATAGCACCTTCAACTTCTAATCTGGAGGTGGGAGTTCCTCCAGTGGGTTCCTCTTCTGCTGCTGCTAAATGGCTCCTGGAGAGCGGTCCCAGTGCCACAGAAGGTCAAGGGTCTTCTCTTGTAGAGTGGGACCATATTTTTGTAATGGAGAACCCTTTGGAGCCTGCAGAGATGGTCCCAGTAGGTCCGGAGCCTATCCCTCTGGCGTTGTCCATAGACAATGCCTGCTCCAGCTAGGGGGATCACAGTCCACACATGCGAGGATCTCATTGGGTGGTTGGGGATCGGAGTCCACACATCCGAGGATCTCATTGGGTGGTGCCGTGCGATGCGGCACCTAACAGCACACATGAAAAGAATACCAAAATATACAAAGTTTTCATTTCATAATTATATTCGGAGTTTACAAAACAGTGTACATCAGAAGTACACACGCGGCGAAACTACATACTCATATTCTCACCTATCTAAGCATAAGAGAAGACTTCCATTACCTAGGACGCTTCTCACTAGCAACAAGATGATCATTCAGCAGCGGCGTGGTTCACATGAGATTTATCTCGATACCTCGAGTCTCATGTACAACCTGAACAGCAGAAATAAAACTAATACCTGCAAAAATCGTTAAAGCGCAAATGTAAGCATAAGGCTCAGCAAGACTTAACCGTCTCACTAGACATATGCAGGGGTAAGTACTAAGCATAGGTAAGGAATAGCATAAAGGACTCTCCTACAAGTGGATCCTTATAATCATGTTTTAAGTAGCAAATGACATTCTTCAGGCACGGCACATCATAGACTCCACAATCAAACAAGAAACGCTTTGTCGATGATATGACATGCCCAAAGCACATAATGCTATTACAGCTAAAGTATGGGGAAACTATAAACTTTTAATTGTACTATCTCTAAGCCAAACAAGGTTGTTCAAGCAATTTGTAAACCAATATATCATATTTGTCTGACTTCTTTAGTATTTACTACATCACAAGCTTAGTGAACAAGTGGTACTCTATTACCGCGAGGGACGGTGATTGCAATCAGGACACGCCCAGAATACACAACACATACGCCCGCTCGGAAGTACCTTTCACTGTACTCCACTACCTCATCGTATGTAGCCACCTTTCACCCGTCATCCCGATGTCGAACCAGTTCTACCGTCCCAAAAGTAAGGTCCCTAACCGAGCACGTCGAAGTTGCTCCTTAGAGGTTCCACCTTACGATCATCTTCCCCCGAAGAACGGCGGTATAAGTTTCGAAACGAGGGTGCCCGAGTTACATCAGTTTAGTGGACCCCATTAATCCATTATGTAACCGGTACTGTTCAAACTTGCTCAACAGGGCTGCACACGAGACAGTTCTTAACCGACACAGATGGGGCTACAACCAACCTCCACATTTGCCTTACCCTTACCGGCCCAGGCCCAAATGTGGTTGCAAGCATTTTCCCACTCATCCGGGATCAGACAACCTTGCGCGTCCTGTCCTATAGGAACATCCCCGTCCACATCTCCAATTATTAAGAGTGAACATTTTGGTAACATCTCGCGAGTAGGTTTCCCTTACTCGACTTCTCTCGCAAGTAGAATTGAACTACTTGACTTGTGATCAATAAAATGTGACCCTCTCACGAGTAGATTCCAACTACTCGACTTCTACCGGATTTCCTATACATTAGCAAAGCAGTTACTACAGGTCAAACTGTAAACTGTTCCAACCAACCCCTGGGATTTGTGGTCATGCAAGTGGAGTATCAAACACCTTATACGTAATGCACAATATCAATTGAAGACGTAAGTGAATAAAACTAGAAAAGTTCTGAAAGGCTCTTAAATGCATACCAGGGCTTGCCTTGTTTGCGACTCTATAACCAAGTTAGTTGTTATGGCTTGATCTTCATGAACAGGTCCTCTTCAACTGCTTTCCATCACGGTGTCTATCGCAATGAATATGCATATAACACATAATATACTTTAATAACTTAACTAATGAATATGCACCCTTATGCACTGACATACTCATAAAGGAAGTATGTTTGTAAATCAAGAATGAATAAGGTGTACTGTTGGGTATTAAATTGGATTTGGGTAGGTTAATTTGATACTACTTCATATTATAAGAATGTACATAAGAAATTTCTATATAGTCATGGATATTAGGAAACTATACAGAATTAATTCTTATGCAGATGAGTTCCATTGGCTCTAATAATTTATTTCTGGTATAGAGATGTGATGAAGAAATTCTCATAAAAATTTCAGATAGTTTGATGGGAGAAAATGACCTACAAAATTCTATCAAGCTTTCATCATTTATCATGTCCATAAATGGCACATCTAGATAGTAATGATCAAGTGTAAGCTACCAAAATTGGTTTCACAAATTTTCAAGCTTCCTACAGGAAGATATTGAATTTACAAGTCCTTATGAATTTCTAGATTTAATTTGTTATTTTCTGTAATTATAATTAACCTAGTCAAAGACTTAGAATTAAACCCTCTTAAAAAACTTTGTTATGCTTGAAACTTTTACTGGAGCTTCCACATAACAAAATTATTGGTTGGGTAAATTTCCAGAATTATCTGAATAGAATCCTATTTTCCATATTTTGCACAATACTAATTGATTTATAGAATATTATTTAGGGCTTTTCATGAAGATTGGGATGGACCACTGGAAATTACAGATCCTAAGGAGAATTACAAAATTTGTTTCATCTAATTTGGAGCATCCTAGCCAAAGTTATAGTATTTCAAAGTTTAGGCATTTTTCAGGAATTCTTTTTAACTGGAAAAGGACACCCTTTAATCAACTGACACGTGGCCTCTAAATCTACCCACCCAGCCGATGCCACACCGGAGCCACGGGGTTTAAACTTGTTGCCAAATGGAATCCGGGTGCCATAGAAAATCCACGGGGGTGTGTCTTCTTCTTCCCCCCGACTCCGGCGGCCAGTGGCGGCGCCATGGCCAGAGGCCGGCCAGCGACTCGCCGGAAATCACCGCGACACCTTTCACGAGGCTGGAACTTGCCAACCAGGGGTTTTCAACCCTGAGGAACTCATTGGTGGCCTCGGTTTGGACTGAAACATCCAAGAAAACTGCCTACACCGGCGAATGGCGGAACTTGATGATCGGCGACGGCGTTCACAATGTACAAGGCATGGGAGAAGCTGATTCTTGCACTGGGAGCTTCGTGGTGCTGCTCTGATCATTGGCCAACACTCCAATTTGATTGAAATCGGCCGGAGGATGGGGGCACCGTGGAGCCGAATCTAGGTGGCGGCGAGGTGTGAAATTCCGGTGAGCCGGAATGGGGAAATGGCTAGCTAACGCCTCAGGAAGGAACGCACGTAAGTGTAGATGCTGGGGGCGGCTGGAATTGTGAAGCTACTCACTATGGAGGAAGGGCTTCACGTTGGAACAGAGGTAGGTCGACAGCGCGCCGGAGGAGAAACCGCGATTCCCTCAGGGAGGCTAGGTCCGGCGGCAGCCTTGGTTCAGGGATACGGCGAGTGGATGGGCGCGCACCAAATCGAGGCTTTGCTTGAGCAGGGGAAGCTATGATTTGGGCGGCCGAGTGGAGCGATGTTGGAGTGATGTGGGAGGACGAAGAAACACCGAGCGCTCGGTTCCTTTTATACCCGAACGACGGAGCAGAGCGGGTGGCGTTGCGGCCCTCAGTGGCGCGCATGCACGCGACGACCATCGCGCTGGAGGTCGCGCTGGAGAGCTGCTTGCCGCCCTGCGGCCAGCGCTGGGACGCGCGCTCGTGAGACAGAGCAAACAGGCTTTGGTCTCCTCTTACAGGTGGGCCCCACTCTGCTCTTATCCCCTTAATTCTTTCATTTCTTTTTGTTACCCAAGCCTAGATGTGATAAGGACTCCAAATTCAGAAGAGAATTGGTCCTATTATATTTGAATGGTTTGACAATTTGAATATCCGAATTGGCCAATTTGAAATTTGAATTAGATTCAAATTCCTATTTATATGTTTTATGTATATATTTTAATCTTCTCAATTATTGCCTTTTTAAATTGCCATGTGTTTCCAATAATGTGCTCAATAATTAGTCCACTGCAGATTTGAAATTGAACACTTAATTTGAATATATTTCCATTCCACATATAACATGTTTGGTTTCCTGAAAATTTGAATTTGATTCAAATTCAATTTTTATAATCTATATGCATGTCATTTAATTATTTCCCCCAATATTAATGTGTATAATGTCCTATGCTTTTAATTGACTAACCTGATCAAATGAAGAATATGTTTTTGTACCTTGATCATTGATTTGAATATTTTGTACATTTCCATATATACTTTTATTCACACATGTTTGTTTTATTTATTTCGATTTTTCCCTTGTGATCGCACATAAATTCAGGTGTTTAAATTTAAAATTCAAGACCTATGGAAATTTGAGCTTAGCTGAATTCAAAAGGAATCCTAGGTTTTATCTAGAGCTTCACATTAACATTTTTACTCATGTCCATATGAATTTATTGGCTCTCATATGACCTTAGTCTTCAATGTACATGTTTAAAACTATTATTTCATGTGACATACATTGGAGACAAGAGCTTCCAAAAGTTTGGGATTTTACATTCCTCCCCCCTTAAAAGAATCTCGTCCCGAGATTACAAAAGAAGAGGAAATGTCGGAGTGTATCATCGTTGATACGACAATAGCAACTCCGGATAGTTGGAGCGAATATAGTCTTCACTCTCCCATGTAGCTTCTTCAACGGTGTGGTTCTTCCATAACACTTTATAGAACCACAACGTTCAGTTTCTTTTCTCTCTCGTCTTCTCATCAATAACCTAGATCGGTTGTTTGACATAGGTCAGATCCGGCTTCAGTTCTTCCATGTCCTCAGATACGACTTCTGTTGAAGTTTTGAGACACTTCCTTAACTGAGACACGTGGAATACTTTGTGTACTCCGGACAAGGACGCGGTTAGCTCCAGCCGACAGGCTACGAGTCCACATCTTTCCGTGATGGGGAATGGCCCGATAAATCTTGGAGCTAACTTTCCCTTTACTCCAAAGCGATGAATTCCTTTTATCGGAGAGACACGAAGATACACGTGGTCTCCGACGTTAAAGCTCAAGGGACGATGTCGCTTGTCAGCATAACTCTTCTACCGAGACTGAGCTGCTCTGAGGTTTGCCTGAATTAGCTTAACTCATTCTTCAGCTTCATTAGTGAGATCCACTCCGAAGATTACTCTTTCTCCATAGTCACACCAATTGAGTGGTGTGCGGCACTTCCAACCGTAGAAAGCTTCAAAAGGTGCCATTTTGATACTGGACTGATAACCGTTGTTGTATGAGAACTCTACCAATTGTAAATGATCATCCCAGTTCTTTCTGTAATTTATGGCACATGCCCTTAGCATATCTTCTAGGATCTGGTTCACCCTTCCAATTTGTCCATCAGTTTGAGGGTGGTATGCCGAGCATCAGATTAACTTAGTTCCCATTGTTGTGTGTAGTTGCTCCCAGAAACGAGCAACAAACAACGATCCTCTATCAGAGACGATGGTGCGGGGAACTCCGTGTAAGCACATGATCCGTGACAATACAGCTCATCATACTTCTTTGCATTGTACGCCGTGTTAACTGGAATAAAGTGTGCTGACTTGGTTAATCGGTCTACGATTACCCAAATACAATTGTGTTTGTGGAACGTGAGAGGCAATCCAACAATGAAGTCTATACTGAGATCCTCCCATTTCCATGCAGGGACACATAAATGTCATAGTGGTCCCGCTTTCCTCATATAGTGAGCCTTCACTCTTCTGCATGTATCACACTCGGACACGTATTTTGCAATCTCTCTCTTCATTCGTGTCCACTAGAATTTCGTTCTGAGATCTTGATACATCTTGTTGCTTCCTGGATGGATTGAATACTTCGACAGGTGAGCTTCATCCAAGATCTTTTTCCTGAGCTTCATGTTCCGGGGTACTACTATACGATCGTTGAACCATAGAGTTCTAGGTTCATCTTCCTGGAAACATTTCACCTCTCCATCTCTCATTCTCTTCCGAATGTGAGAAATGGCCTTGTCTTTCTTCTGAGCTGCAATAATCTCCTCTTGGATTGTAGGTATGAGAGCAAGATTATATAGAGCTCCGTAGGGACCAACCGTATACTTGGTTCTTCCTCTTCATCCGGAAAGATGGTGATGTTGTGAACATGAGATTTCCGACTCAAAGCATTGGCAACTATGTTTGCTTTGCCCGGATGGTAATGGATCTCAAGTTCATAGTCCTTTATAATCTCTAACCATCTTCTTTACCTCATATTCAAATCCTTTTGAGTGAATATGTACTTGAGGCTCTTGTGGTCTGTGTAGAGATGCACTAGACTTCCCATTATGTAGTGTCTCCACATTTTCAATGCCATCACCACGACAGCCAACTCCAAGTCATGAGTCGGATAATGCTGCTCATGAATTTGGAGTTGTCTTGATCCATATGCAATTACACATCCTTCTTGCATCAAGACCCATCCCATACCAGTGCCTGATGCATCGCAATAAATATCAAACGGCTTTGTCGTGTCTGGTTGAGCAAGAACTAGTGCCGTTGTGAGATGTTTCTTCAATATCTGGAATGCTGCTTCACAGGCTTCACTCCAGACATACTTGTTTCCATTCTTCAGCAATTCCTTCATAGGCTTAGCCACTTTGGAGAAACTTGGAACAAATCTCCGGTAGTAGCCAGCTAAACCTAAGAAACTTCTGACTTCATGGACGGAGGTCGGAGATTTCCATTTAAGTACCTGTACCACTTTGCTTGGATCCACAACAATACCGTCTGCTGAGATAACATGACCCAGAAATGGTACCTTGTTAATCCAAAATTTACATTTGCTAAATTTGGCATATAGCTTATGGTCTCTCAATCATTGAAGCACTATATTCAGATGTTCGGCGTGTTCTTCCTCTGATTTGGAATAAACCAATATGTCATCTATGAAGACCACCACGAAATTGTCCAACTCTGGCATGAATACTGTATTCATTAGATACATGAAGTGAGCCGGTGCGTTGGTGAGACCAAAAGATAGGACAATATACTCATACAGCCCGTATCTTGTCGAGAATGCTATATTAGGTAAATCTTCAGCCCGTATCTTGATCTGATGATAACCGGACCGAAGATCCATCTTTGAAAATACCTTAGCACCCACTGACTGATCGAATAGAATATCAATCCGTGACAGTGGATACTTGTTCTTTATAGTCACAGCATTCAGCAGACGATAATCGACACATAACCTTAGTGTCTCGTCCTTCTTCTTCACGAATACCGCTGAGCATCCCCAAGGTGATGAGCTGGGACGTATGAATCCCTTCTCAAGTAACTCATTCAACTGTTCTTTTAGCTCCACCAATTCCTTGGGTGCCATCTTGTAAGGTCTTCGAGATATGGGTGTGGTTCCTGGTATTAACTCAATCTTGAATTCCACATCTCGCTCAGGTGGCATGTCTGGCAGATCATCAGGAAACACATTCGGGTAATCCCGAACAACTGGAATGTTCTCTAGCTTTGTGGCTTCCGTGTTATACACCACTAGAGGTTGTGGTGTCACATTCCGCAGAACCAAAGTATGTTGCCCGTGCCTTTTAGAATTCAGTTGCACAGTACGAGCACTGATATTGAAGATTGCTTCATGATATGTCAACCAGGACATTCCCAAGATAATGTCAATGTTCTGCCCGTCCAATATAATGAAGGTGGTAGGGTAAATCCTACCATCCAAACATAGAGGTGCTCGGGCAATAATCTGGTTGGCTGACATTTTTCCTCCAGGTGATTTTATTGTATACGGTGTTCATAGTGTTGTTGATGATAATTGATGCTTCAACACAAACTCCTTGCTGATGAAATCATTTGTTGCTCCAGAATCAAACAATACAAATGCCGGTTGAGCATTTAATCTGAACATACCCGCTAACACGGTTTCTCCTTCTGGAATATCCATGACAGCTATAAAGTTGAGGCTGCCGGCTTTCATCCTCTTCTGTTGCTTACGAGATTGAATATTTCTCGTAGGAGCAACTTCTAGACTGATGTCTTGTTTAGCTGCAGGACCTTCTAGAACTAACTGCTCTTTATCATCACCACTATGTACTGTCCTTTGCATTGCCTGCAGTGGAGTAACTTTTCGTGCTGCTCGTGGAGGTGGTGCACAAGAACTCACTTGCTGCTGCATCTCAGGTGCTTCAATCCACTGCAATGGTGGTGACCAACTCAGCATCGGTGACTGTCTTGCAACTACCCGAACATCCGGTTCGGCTGGTAAATGATATATCAGTCGATATTTCCTAGGAGTACCACTAATATCATCCGTTGATGTGATGCTCTTCCTCATCTCCACCTGACAACAAAGAGATGCATCTTCCTGCCATATAGCGTTACTGACCAATTCGTTATAGTCTCCTTTGTTGAATAGGACGAATCTTTCACGAAGTTTGGCACTCAAGCCTCAGAAAAATCGGTCACACCTTGAAGCTTCTGTTCTCACATAGTCTGGTGCATATTGTGCCAACCGGTTGAATTCTCTGGTATACTCAAGAGCACTCCTCCCCCCTTGGGTCAATTCTACAAACTCTTCAAGCTTCGACTTGATAATCCCCCTCGGAATATACTGAGCACATAACGCATCACGGAATTCATTCCAATTAATGTGATGTCCCTCAATGGTCATGGCGATATACTCTGCCCACCAAGATCTAGCAGATCCATGGAGCTTCTGAACTGCAAAGTCCACCTTCTGATACTCGTCATACTGGATCAAAACGAGTTTAGCTTCAATAACCCGGATCCAATGATGTGCCTCCAACGGATCTGTTGCTTCCGTGAAGACAGGCGGTTGAGTTGTCAGAAATTCAAATAAGAACTTTTATTCAGATCCCGTTGTCGTGATGTTTAAATAAAGCCTTGTTGCACCAATGTTTGAAGCAGCTGGTTGTTCTCACGATGAGACTCAACCATTTGTGCCATAACCTCCATCAATCGGGTCGACGGCGGTTCTTGCGGTCGAGTCAAGTCATTTCCGCCGTGACTAGACTCTCCCGTTTCAGCGCTGGAACGAGTGCGAACCATACTGCAAGAATGACAAATTACGGTTACGTTCCAAGATTGAATGACAGTCGATGCTTGAAAACATTGACCGTATATGAATCATAAAATTTTGCAGCATATTCATACACGTTCCAACGACACTCTGATTCTAAACTTCTCCTAGACCTCTTAATGAGCTTTTTCCAATGCTCCAGTTTCATAAACGGAAAATACATACAACTTGACATGTTGCACAACTTTGGCAAGTTTCAAACATGCCTCTCCATAAACAAGTTTCCATTTCAATTGCATTGGCCAATCTGCTGTCCAAAATTGACCAGTTTGCAAATAACTCATATTCTACTACAGTAAAGAGTAGAATCAATCCTGAACTTGAATACCAAAGTTACAGCCGACTTCATTAGATTTCGAAAAAACCTTAATTTGCTTCCTGATCAGCTACGGAACAAAAGTTATGATATTTCAAAGTTGACAGAATTCTGGAAAAATTTCAACAGCACCTCTTTTGGAAGTGGCTGATTTGAACATCAATTTCCATACAGTTCTGCCCCAAATTTGGAAAAACTTTGAATTACAAAGTTGTAACACATATAATAAACTTTCCAGCGGTGTAACCTAGGATCTATAGAGATTTTTCAACAGGAAGTTATGGTGAAAAAACAGAAACATTCCAGAGAGGTTTTGACAGTTCTGTTTTTAGCAACAGGTTCTATCAATCTGGAATTTTCACCAATTTGAAGATTGATTCAGTTCTGGCAGTCTACAAACAAGTTGTAGAGTACTTCAAGACCTTTCCAAAACTGTATGACACATTCACATTGGTTAAAACTAGCAATACTTATGCCCTGTACAAATCCAGCAAAAAATTTTCCAGAAAAACAGTGAACTCTGCTCTTGAATCTTTTTGAAAATCACACAACTCCAATTGAATCTTAGTTCAACATCAGAGTTCTGTAGTTAATATTAGATTCTAAAACTTTCTTTTTGTTCTCAATGCAAGGTTTTACTTGTCTTCAACAGAAAAGATTTTTTGGGTGAAGTAAGGTGTGAATGTATCACAACAATTATGTCGGTACTACATTACCTCACAAACTGAAAATCCTTACCGGATTCTTAGCCGGCATAACGTGCTATAGGTGACACTAAAACGATCACTCGTGAACGTATTCTACTCGCAATACGTTCAACGCGGTTAGTGTACTTGTCACTACACTCAAACTACTGATCAATCATATGGTACCGTATGGTACAGTCTAGCCCGCACAGGCGATCAATCCACAAAAACATATATGAAACTAAAAACATTCGTCCCGTATCATTCCATACGGGCCGCCTTGAGTTAAGTCACGTCTCGAGGTACATGACCGGGTTTTCTACCACCCGACGGTTTCGGTGGTTTGGATCCGGCAGATCTCCCGACACTACTAAAGTGTTAGAGGAGTTTTGTTGTTCGGTGTGGGCGCGCGGAGATTCAAGAAGGTGAATTGGAAATGACAAAGGAGACACAGAGGTTTACGTGGTTCGGGCCGCCTGAGCGTAATACCCTACTCCACAGGTGTGTTGGTGTTGTATTAGCTGTATGAGCTTGTGTCGAGCATCTATAAGACGTGTGTAGTGTTACTGAACCTGTAGAGTCCATCGTCGGCCTGTCCTTTTATAGTACAAGGGCAGGCCGTTACAAGTTAGCCTGGCCCGACATGTGGCCCCGACGGTTACTAGTATTGATACTCATTCAAAACGTTTAATTGCCCTTAATGACCGGAAAATGGGCTTTGATAGCACCATTACTGGTAATTAAGGTCATCCGATCGTGTGTCATTAATATGGTATTAATGACACTTAATCGGGTCTTGAAGTCCTTGATTCCTCTTTGAAGATCCGGAGCCGTTGTGGAGTCTTCCGGAGGTTAGAGGCTGAAGATCCGACGGTTGGACACGTGGTAGCTCTGGAGCATACTGTGGGAAACAGGTAGCTCCGGAGCTACCTGACACGTGTCAGATCCGGAACTTCCCTCGGTCTGGGGTTAGGTCCGGGGGTGCCATTCCGGTACATAGCCCGGAGCTTCCCCCTTGTGGGGGGTAGCTCCGGTTTGATAGTACACGTGGCGACCCTGAGATTAACCATGTTGGAGAAGCGGGCCCGGTTATATCTGACATGTGGGCCTCCGAAGGTCTTCAGATCAAGTAGGTGACTTTCCTTTGAGGTCTTCGTAACCTCAAGGGGTGTACGGTTTCCAGGGTACCGACAGTGGCCCCCTGGGCCCACCTCCGGGGAAGACCCCTGGGGTGAGGTCATTCCGCCGGAGGTGGGTCCATCCTTGCGACTTTTGAACTGAGTCTTCAAAGGTCTTCGGATGTTAAATCCTCGCCGTGTGGCGTATCCCGCGTGCGGTAGATGAGATCTTTGGCGTGCGGATCTCACGCAATTGAAAGGCGCTGGTTCTCGATATGAAAACCGTATCGGTTCCGAGCGCCTTGTCAGGCCGCCGCCTTTGGGTTTCCCGCCTCATGATGACAACCGTTCGCCTGCGTAAGAACCTCGACTTGATCGTCGGGGTGGTCCCGGGCCCCCTTGTCATCAGCTGGGTGGAATTTTTGAGCGGTATCTTTGATTTCCTTGCGGTTTCCATTCAAGCGTTGCGAGGGCTTACTTAAGAAAGAAAAGCGCGCACCGTCTGGAGTTCTTTACGCCTCTCATATGTTCTTGCGCTCAAACTCCCAACATGTGCTTAGCTTTTCCTCTCTTCTCTTGCTTTGCTGCGATGAAGTTGGGTCTCCGCGATAGTCGTTTGAAGACCGACGGCGACCTGAAGAAGGTCCGGACCCTCATGGGATGGTCCTCGGACTTCTTCAACCGCTCGGTCCGCGCCAGGGGAGAGCTCCCGTTTGAGAAGGAGCACGCTGGCGAAATGGTGTACTTCTCCTCGTATGCCATGGTGGGGTTGATCCCACCTTTTTCTTCCTTTTTCTTGATGCTGCTAGACTTTTATGGTCTGCAGCTATACCACCTTGGCCCTCACTCCATTCTCCTTGTGTCTATCTTCGTCCACTTCTGTGAGATGTGAGTGGGCATCCCCCCTGCATTGAACTCTTCCGGACCTTCTTCACCGTCCATACCACTGGTAGGAGCAATGAGTACCTTGGCTTCTACTACTTCGTGAAGCGCAAGAAGTGCCCATTCAAGTACCTCCAGTCGTTTCCCTCTGGGAAGTGGGATGACTAGAAGAAGGACTGGATAGTCATCCGGGTGGAGGAGCACGAGAGGCTGGAGCTGCCCGAAGGCCTCCCCAACATTGACACGACGATCTGGAGTGAAGCTCCGGTGCTGGCGGACGCCTTCAACCCCGTTCTGACCAGGATCCGCCAGTGCGTGGAGGGGGGATTAACCCCTCAGGCGGTGTTTTGTAACATCTGGTCAACGGGTGGGCACCGCTAAAGAGGAGAGAAAAACTCGCTTGGGCCCTCAACAGCGTGATGGACGACGACCGGGTCGAGACCGGGCTGAAGTCCAACATGGTGGGGACAACCTTGGAGTTTCATCTCAAGAAGTTCCAGCACGGCATTGACGTCGAGGGTGACGACTTGACTCTGCCATCAGCTTTTCTTCCTCTGAACGTGGAAGTTGAGTTCAGTAGGGAGCTCCGGTGGAAGATGCCCATGCTTGACGACCTTGGTGTCGTCGAGAGAAGATCAACCACCAGGGTGGCGATCCCTGGAGTGTCCGAAGGTGGCTCCGACCCTGCCCCGAAGCCGAGGGTCGAGGTCGTCGGCAAGGGCAAGGATCCGGCGGACGAACCCTTGAGCCGGAAGAGGAAGTTGCAGCATGCCGACGGAAGGTCCGTCAGGCCTGCCACCTCTGCATCGGCTCCTTCTCCCCGGAGGGGGAGGTCTTCTGCAACCGCGGTGACTGTACCCGCAGTAGGGTCCTCCCGGGGAGCTAGCTCCGGGCATGCGACTCCAGCACCAGGGCCGATTGAGGCATCTAGGTCCGGAGTTTCTTCCCGATCGATGGGGGCCTCGACTAGGGAAACGCCCGTGGCAGCAACGAGTTCTGGGGGGCCTTCTAGAGCTTCTACACCGGCTATGACCAGCCCAGAACGCCCGGGAAAGAGGTTCCACGCAAGCTGGTGCGGAAGCCTCCCAAGGTAATTTTTAATCTTCACCTTGGACAGTTTTTTAGTTGTAGTAACTATTTTTTAAGTTTCTTCATCCATCATCTGCAGCGTTCCCAAGAAGAGGAGTGAGGCTCCACCCTCAGCCACAGCAGTTGAAGCTGTGAGGGCGGGGGCTTCTGCTCCTGTCCCGGTGCCGCCCCAAGTGGTGGCTGAAGCTGCGACAGCTCCGGCACCGGCTTTCGTGGTCATGGACCTCGACTCATCCCCAGAGACTCCCGTGGTAGCACCGGACCACGGGAGAGAAGATGCGCCAGCGGCACCTGTCCCGGAGGTTGAAGCTCCGGGTCCTGGTGCTGAAATGATGGAAGCTTCGGCTGTTGAGCCGGAGGAAGCAGTAATTCCGGCCCCAGGGCCAGAAATTGTTGAAGCCCCGACGATTGAGCTGGAGGTGGTTGAAGTCTCGACGTGCGCGCCGGATGCTGAGGAAGTTCCGACAGTTGGGATGGCTACCTCTGAAGCACCGGCCGCAGAGTCGATCATTGTTGGAGCTCCGGCCGCAGGGCCGGTCGATGTTGAAGATCTTCCGGCTCCCGAGCCAGTTGTTACAGAGGCGTCGGTGCTCGAGCCCCTATCGGAGGAGGTGCCTAGACCGGAGCCAGCAGCAGCCCCTGCTCCAGAAGTGACGACGTTGGAGGTACTCGCGGCTGAGCCGGAGTGCCCTGGCGAAGTTGCTGGCCCCCTGCCTGAGGGGGTGAATGAAGACCTGGCGGCGGGGCCTTCGTCGATGGCGAGTGAGGCCATCCCGGAGGACGGCCCTAGTGCCATGGAGACCCAGGGGACCACTCTTGTGGAGTGGGACCCAATTTTTGTATCTGAAAACCCACTGGAACCCGCGGAGGAGACCCCAGCAAGTCCGGAACCTATCCCGTTGTCGCTGTCTATTGACAACGCATGTTCCAGTCTGCATCAAGTTCAACTGGCCTTCTTCCACGACAACAAAGCTCTTGAATAGGAGCGCCAAACCCTTAGGCGGTGGCGTAACCGTCTCTACTTCGAGACCAAGCTGGCGCAGTCGAGGCTAGCGGATGACAAAGAGTGGATCAAGCGGGAGAAAGTCTGCTTGGAGTACTGGGGTAAATTACTGGATGACAGGGAGAGTATGACTCGTGCCCTCGATGCTCAATCCGGAGAGATTTATGAGCAGACCAAAGCAGCTCATAGTGCGGCCGATGAACGCCAAGAAAGGCTTGAGGCCATTAACACTACACTCATCAAGAGCCGGGAGGCACTTGAAGAGAGGGAGAAACGGCTCGAAGATGAAGAGCAGAAACTCCTTGTGCTGCGGGATGACGTCCTTAGGAGAGAGGAGGAGCTCACCGAGAAGGTGGCTCTGGCTGACAAGGGCCTAGTGGAGCGCGCCAAAAAATTGGAAGAGCGCTGCACTGAGGAGGAGGAGAAGGCCTGGGTACGAGGGCAGGAGCTCTACGAGTAAGAGTGTGCCCTTGCTGCCAGGGAGAAGAATGTGAGGGGCAGGGAGAAGGACCTGGTCGACCGTCGGAACAAGATCCACCTCTGAGAGGAGGAGCTCGGAAAACTCGAAAAGCGGGTTGCTGAAAAGATTCAGCAAAACGCCAAAGAAGTTGAGCGCCTCGCTCGCGAGAATTCTGAACTGGTGGCGGCCAGGAGATCCTTGGAAGAAATAAAGGGCTTGAGGACTGCGGGCTCCCTACAAATTTGGGAGTTCCTGGGCAAGGCCAACGACGCGCTGACACCGATGGGCTTCAGCCCTGTACGCCCGGATGATCCAGAGCCGGAGCCGGACCTGGCGTTGCAGGCGTTGAGCTCGGCAGGCAGCAAACTCTCCAAGGTGGGCGATGTCATCGCGGACCAACTGGAGGTTGAGGGGCAATCCCTGGAGAAGAACGTCGCAGAATATGTGCTGACGTGCTACACAAATCGGAACTCCCAATTTCCTCTGGACCCAGTGCTTGAAGGTCCCGTTGAAGGAGAAGGTGAAGCTGCCAGAGCCAACATGTCGGAGGTTGCCCAGAAGGTCGCCCAATTCTTCCATAGGGTCTAGGACCATCTCTGTAGTTCTCACTTGTATTTTCTCTTCTTCTTCCTCAATTTTGTAATCCCTTGTCTCCAGATGTAATCCCTTGTCTCCAGATAAATGAAATCCCCAAATTTTTGTGAATTTCACTTTTTGTCTTCAACACTTTTGTCTTGGCCCCCTGGTAGATGTATACAATTTGATTGTGAACATGTACCAAGAGGATATTGTGTTTTGTTGAAGACTCATTTGCTCCGAACTTGTAGGGTGTAGGTCCGAAGTCTTCGATAGTGAAGGCCCCCTGAGGTTGTCAGAGCTTAGAAGCTCCGGCATTGTCTATCGTCGGAGCTTAGTAGCTCCAACAATAGTCCCTATCAACGCGTAGAGCATCGATAGTTAGTCCTACGAGGTGTTGGAGCTAGTAGCTCTGGCAGTGACCTTTACCAACACTTAATTTGTTGGCAGCAGACTCAGTTTGCGGGGTCTTCTCACCATCTTTTATTTTGCGTCGACGGCTGGCCCCCTTAGCTCTACGGGAGCTTGATTGCTACGGTGATGCTCGTTTTCAATGAGTAACATCGATTACAAGCCACCTAGGGGAGTCGGAGCTTTGTTAGCTCCGGCTTTTCTCCATCAACGTAGATTTTATTTTTCCTGCACACTGAAGCCAAGAAAAATAGTAAAATTCGTTTCTCGCCTATAACTTCGTCGCGGCTTACGATTCTCAAGAAGATTTTAAGTCAAACGCGATTCCAAATACAACTGAATGCGTTGCCTTTTTTTCAGATCCAATTGCACTTGGACCCACCTTACTTCGGCCTGCCGGGGTGTAGGTAGAGTGGCGTACTTAGGGTGCTTGACCAGGCTAAGCCGATAGCACACTTCGGCCCTAGATTGGCTTGCGGCATTCAGGCGAGTGGGCCATGAACAATATTTGAATCCAAAAGAATCGACAATACAACTCGAATCGTATATGAACCGGTCGAACTGAAATTTCTTAAGAATTGCACGTCTTTGTTATAGACAAGAAAGAGAAAAATAAAAAATGTTGAGCCTGTACAAAATAAATGCACGTGGAGTCTGTTTCACATGAAGATGTCTTTCATTATAGGTCCGGGGTACAGGGGAAACAAGTACACTCTTAGGGTACGGAACCAGGCTAAGCATGTTTCATTTCTCATTTGGCCCAGGGTAGCTAGCCACACTTTTAGTCCTGAGACTGTGACAAGTGTTGCATGAACTTTGCGGACCTTCCGGGAAAGGTCCGGCTGTTCTCCCGTAGGAACTACCCGACTCTGTACAATGACTCTATAACATACACCCGAAGTTACTACAGACTCACCTCCGTGATATTAAGTGTAGAACTTACAGAGGTGCTCAATGTTCCAAGGATTTGGGAGAGGTGTCCCATCCTCGGTAGCCAAGCTAACGCTCTGGGACGGGATACTTTAATCACTCGGTAGGGTCCCTCCCAGCTGGGGGAGAGTTTGTTTAACCCTTCTCTAGATTGTATTCTCCGTAGCACCAGGTCGCCTTCCTCGAGCTGTCGGTTGTGTACATGCCGCTGATGATAGCGCCAAAGGGCTTGGCGGTATCGGGCATTCCGAACAGCTGCTTGGCACCTTCCTCCTCAAGGAGGTCTAGGTCTTCATGCCAGAGCTGGTCCTGCGTGGCTTCGTCGAAGGTCCGAACCTGGAGTGACCCCAAGGTGATTTCTGGAGGAAGGATTGCTTCAGCTCCATACACCAGGAAGAAGGGTGTCTCTCCAGTTGACCGGTTTGGAGATGTCCTGTTGGCCCATAAAGTGGGCGGAAGCTCTTCAATCCAGTTGGCACCATGTTTTTTCAAGCGCTCATAGGTGCGCGTTTTGAGTCCTTTAAGGATTTCAGAATTTGCTCTCTCGGCTTGGCCATTGCTTGCTGGGTGAGCTACAGAGGCATAGCAAACTTGAATGCCGAGGTCTTCGCAATATCCTTGAAATGCAGAGCTTGTGAATTGGGTCCCATTATCAGTGATGATTTTGTTTGGGACTCCAAATCTGCATACAATAGACTGCAAAAAGTTGATAGCAGATTGCTTGTTGATTGTCACAACTGGAGTTGCTTCCGGCCACTTGGTGAACTTGTCAATGGCGACGTACAGGAACTTGTAACCTCCGACGGCTCTTGGGAAAGGTCCCAAGATGTCCATCCCCACACAATGAAAGGCCATGTAGGAGGTATCATTTGTAGGGGCTGAGCCGGTGTGTGAATTTGCTTTGCATGAAATTGACATGCTTCGCATTTCTTCACCAGCTCAGTTGTGTCCTGGAGTGCTGTAGGCCAGTAGAAGCCATGCCGAAAGGCTTTACCAACCAGCGTGCGAGAAGACACATGGTTCCCACACTCACCTCCATGGATTTCTGTGAGGAGCTCGCAGCCTTCTTCCCTTGTGATGCACCGCATTAGGATGTCGTTGGCACCGCGCCAGTCGAGATCCCCTTCTACCAACGTGTATCTTTTAGCCAACCTGACTACCCGGTCAGCGGATACATCATCGTCAGGAAGGATGTTGTCTTTCAAGTAGTTCCGGATCTCCGAGATCCATGCATTGGAACTAACTTGAGCATTTGAGTCTTGCGTGCTGGGTTGCTCGGAGCTTCCAGCAGCACCTACGACCCTTGATGGTTGCCATGGTAATAGGGCCATCAGGACCGTCAGCTTCGGGATGCCGATCTCGCCCCCTTCGCTCAGTTCAGCAGGCTGAGCTGTGGGTTTTGACAACCTCCGGACAAAAGTTCCGTCAGGAGCCAGAGCTCCGGTCGACGCTTTCGTCGAGAGTTCGTCGGCTTCAGCGTTGTGGGCACGCTGGATATGGTGGAGATCTAGGACTTCGAAATCCTTCTGAAGCCTCTGGACTTCAAGGAGGTAAGCAGCTAGCTGGAGATTGTTGCAGGAGCATTCACCCTTCACTTGCTTAATGATGAGGTGTGAATCTCCCTTGACCAGCAGTTGCTTGACACCGTATGACAGTGCCACCTTTAGTCCGTAGATGAGTGCTTCGTACTCCGCCATGTTGTTGGTCGCCTTGAAGTCAAGGTGTACCATGTATTTTACCTTCTCCCCGGTTGGCGCGAGGAGAAGGATTCCAGCTCTGGCCCCCTGCTTTTGCATGGAGCCATCAAAGTAGAGGGTCCAATGAGCCTCGGTGAAGACCGGAGCTTCATGTTCCGGCTTCTGCTCACTGGGGCCCCCAGGGTTTGATGGAGAGGGAGTCCATTCTGCCACGAAGTCTGCCAATGCTTGACTCTTGACTGCTTGCCTTGAAATGAATTCGAGATCGAATTCAGCCAATTCTGCTGCCCACATTGCAATATTCCCAGTTGAATTGGGATTATGCAAGATTGCTCGAAGTGGGTAAGAAGTCACCACTGAGATCTTGTGAGCTTGGAAATAATGGCGAAGCTTCCTGGAGGCGATAAGAACTGCATAGAGCAGCTTATGCACCTCTAGGTATTGATTCTTGGCATCATGTAGTACTTCACTGATGAAGTACACTGGGCGCTGAATGGTACGGACCCTCCCGAAGGGGCCTGGAGCTTCCTCTTCACTGACCCGCATCCTCCCGGAGGGACTCGGATTTTCTTCGGGGACCTCCGGGTTCTGGCTGGAGGAACCCGGAGCTTCTTCAGAAGTGACCTGAACCCTCCTGGAGGGGTCTGGGTCTTCTGAAGCAACTTCTTGTGGATTCGAGTCTGGGAGCTGGGACCCAGACTCGCTTTCAGGAACCTCCGGACCCTCCCGGAGGGGTCTGGATCCCTTAGTATGGGGTAGTTCTGGTCTTTCCGCGACCAAGACCATACTGACGACTTCGTCAGTAGCTGAAATGTAAAGCAACAAAGGCTCACCAGGATTCGGAGCTACCAGAGGTTGTAGGGTGGTGAGGAACAGTTTTAGCTCCTGGAACGCCTTTTCTGCTTCTTCAGACCATTGGAATGGTCCGGACTTCCTCAATAGCTTGAAGAAGGGGAGTGCCCGTTCCGCCAGTCTTGAAATGAATCCGCTGAGGGCTGCTAGACATCCAGTTAGCTTTTGGACGTCTATGATGCGGGCTGGTGGTCGCATGTCTTCAATGGCCTTGATCGTCGTTGGATTAGCTTCTATGCCCCGGTGACTTACCAGGAAACCAAGAAGTTTTCCAGAACTAACCCCGAAGACACACTTGTCTGGGTTTAGCTTTGTGCGGGTGACCCGCAACTTATCGAAGACAGCCTGCAAGGTGTCGAGGAGTGACTCCTTGTTCTTGACCTTGACCACGATGTCATCAACATACACTTCCACTATGTCTCTAATGAGGTCTTCAAAGGTTTTGTACATAGCTCGTATAAAGGTTGAAGTTGCATTCTTGAGACCAAACGGCATGGCTGTATAACAGTATAATCCATCTACTGTGATGAAAGAGGTATGCTCTTCATCTTCCCTAGACATTCTGATTTGATGATACCCAGAATACGCGTCTAGGAAACACAGTAATTCACACCCGGAGGTGGAATCCACTATCTGATCTATTCTAGGTAGTGGGAATGGATCATTTGGACATGACTTATTTAGTGTTGTGTAGTCGATACACATCCGAAGCTTCCCGCCGGCCTTGGGCACAACGACTGGGTTTGCCAGCCATTTTGGGTGGAAGACTTCTTGGATGAATCCAGCTTCGAGCAACTTCTTCACTTCTTGTCGAATGAAGTTCTATCGCTCTACAGATTGCTTCCGAGGCTTCTGGTGCACAGGCCGGGCGTCAGGGTAGATCTTCAGATTGTGCTCAATCACTTCCCTGGGGATCCCCGACATTTGTGATGGTTGCCAGGCAAACACGTCGACATTAGCCCAGAGGAAAGCGATGAGCGCGAGTTCCTATTTGTTGTTCAATCCTCCCGATATACGGGTGGTCTTAGCGGCATCAGAACCGATTTGGACGACTTTGATGGGGATGTCAGTGTCGCCGCTTGGCTGGACACGAGGTGCAGATGTTGAGCCTCGTTGATGAATGCTCGGGGGTTTTGGAGCTTGCTCCTGCCTGGAGTCCTCCTCTTGCGCCGTGGTAAGTGCATGGAGTTCTTCCAGAGCAGTTACTCCGGCAGTACGATCTCCGTGGATCCGGAGAACGCCTACTGGTGTTGGCATTTTTAACACCAGGTAGCCATAATGAGCAGCTGCCATGAATTTGTACAAGGCAGGCCTACCCAAGATGGCATTGAAGGGTAAGTTGATCTGAGCAACGTCAAAGACCAACTTCTCGGTGCGATACTTCTCCCGTGTCCCGAAGGTAACGGGGAGAGTAATAGCTCCGAGTGGAGTAATGGCTCCCGGACCTACTCCGGAGAAAGGTCGGGAGGGGTGGAGATCCGAAGGTCGGAGATGAAGCTTGGTAAAAGCTTCGAAGCTTATGAGGTTAAGCCCCGAACCTCCGTCTACCATGACATGGTGGAGCTGGATGTTATTGATGGTAGGAGATACCATCAAAGGTAACTGACCTGCTCCGACCATTCTTCAAGGGCAGTCCGAAGCATCAAAAGTGATGGATGTGTCCATCCACTTCCGATGAGGTTCCGCCCTGGCTGTAGGAGCTACAGCAGCCATGTCCCGACGCATAGTCTTGATGACGCGGCGGGAGGTGATGTCCCACGATCCACCAAAGATGGTGTTCATGGTCTTCCGACGCTCGTTGTCAGAGACGTCGGAATCGTCGTCGATGGAGGTGTAGACGGCCTTCAGGACCTTTTTGGGATCCTGAAAACCTAACTCCTCTTCAGCTGGAGCTTTGTCGACTTTTTGTTTTCCTTCCCTCTGTCAAAAAGGAGTTTCTTCCCGGCGCTTGTTGTAGCGCTCGGTAAGGTTTTGGACCTCCCGGCAGTCTTCCAAACTGTGGCTGCCCGTTTTGTGAATTGGGCACCACACCTTGGGTTTGCCACCATCTTCAGAAGATGGTCGAGGTCGCTTCTCGGGGCGTGGCCCCCGGCCACCTGGAGCTGCAGTAGCTGCAACATTGGGTGTACCGGCCGACGACTTCTTCTTGCCATTGGTCTTCTTCTTCTTTTTGCAACTCCCGGAGGTAGCGGCTTCTCCTTTGGAGGATTTCTTGTGATCCTCCTGAGTTGGTTTGGAGTGCATCTCACGGCCCTCCGCAGCTCTGGCACATTTGTCGGCCAAACTGAAGAGTTCCGTGACACTGGTGATCTCCTTGATCGCCAGTTTCTCCAGCATCTTCTTGTCCCGTACACCCTGTGTGAATGCCACAATGACAGAGGCGCTAGAGATAGAAGGGATAGTGTTTCGTACCTGAGAGAACATCTGGATGAATGATCGCAAGGATTCTCCCCCTTTTTGCACGACTGCAAAAAGGTCCAGTTCAGTGCCTGGTCGGGTGTATGAACTCCCGAAATTGGCGGCGAACTGTCGGCACAGCTCCTCCCAACTGTTGATGGAGTTGGGTGGAAGGCTCATAAACCAGGACCTGGCGGTCCCAGTTAAAGCCACTGGGAAATAATTGGCCATTACGGCCTCATTTCCTCCAGCTGCCAAAATAGTAGTGGAGTAGATCTGAAGAAATTCAACAGGATTGACGGTCCCATCGAACTTCTCCGGCAGGTGAGGCCGGAACTTCTGTGGCCACCTGACCATACGCAGATGCAGGGCCAGGGCGGAACAGCCTCCTCCCACTCCTTCAGGAGCAAGAATGTCTTGAGCTTCTCATCTTTCACGAGCGCGCTCAATATGTACTCGGCCGTCCTGTTGGCGGTATCGGCAATCAAGCTCCGCCCGGAGGTCATGAGTTGAAAGCCTGGATACCGTGTGAGTGCATTGTGCCCCGGAAGGCAATGACGTCACCTGCTGTGATGCAGCACATCTCCTGTTGTTGGAAACGTGCGGACCAAGTCTGCCAGACAAGGTCCGTCGCTACGACGGGGCCCGTCCTGAAGGAGGAGGACCCTGGTTGCTGATGCGGTCGGCTGCTGCCGCAACCAAATGTTCCACATCAGCCCTCCACTGCTCCAGTGCATCCCTGGATGCATCCGGAGGTGGTGGGCGTTGGAGAAGAGCACGTGCTGCATGGAGCGCGTCGTTCTGGGTTGTCATGATTTCCCGACGCAGTGACTGACGCCGGTGCACCATCGCGTTGTCCAGCTTGATTTGCTGGTGGAGGCGGCGGTGGTGGTAGTGTGACTCCTGCTGGCGCTCAGGCCCCTGCTGATGACTGCATATTGGAGGGATTGCCCCCAACAGCTTGGACAGCAGGATGACCGTTGGATGATCCAGCAGCTGAGTTCACCATTCTCGAAATCCCAGGCGCCCCTACCTGGCGCACCAACTGTCGGTGGTTTGGATCCGGCAGATCTCCCGACACTACTAAAGTGTTAGAGGAGTTTTGTTGTTCGGTGCGAGCGCGCGGAGATTCAAGAAGGTGAATTGGAAATGACACAGGAGACACAGAGGTTTACGTGGTTCGGGCCGCCTGAGCGTAATACCCTACTCCACGGGTGTGTTGGTGTTGTATTAGCTGTATGAGCTTGTGTCGAGCGTCTATAAGACGTGTGTAGTGTTACTGAACCTGTAGAGTCCATCGTTGGCCTGTCCTTTTATAGTACAACGGCAGGCCGTTACAAGTTAGCCTGGACCGACATGTGGCCCCGGCAGTTACTAGTATTGATACTCATTCAAAAAGTTTAATTGCCCTTAATGACCGGATAATGGGCTTTGACAGCACCGTTACTGGTAATTAAGGTCATCTGATCGTTTGTCATTAATATGGTAATAATGACACTTAATCGGGTCTTGAAGTCCTTGATTCCTCTTTGAAGATCCGGAGCCGTTGTGGAGTCTTCCAGAGGTTAGAGGCTGAAGATCCGACGGTTGGACATGTGGCAGCTCTAGAGCATACTGTGGGAAACAGGTAGCTCCGGAGCTACCTGACACGTGTCAGATCCGGAACTTCCCTCGGTTTGGGGTTAGGTCCGAGGGTGCCATTCCGGTACATAGCCCGGAGCTTCCCCCTTGTGGGCGGTAGCTCCGGTTTGATAGTACACATGGCGACCCTGGGATTAACCATGTTGGAGAAGTGGGCCCGGTTATATCTGACCTGTGGGCCTCCGAAGGTCTTCAGATCAAGTAGGTGACTTTCCTTTGAGATCTTTGTAACCTGAAGGGGTGTACGGTTTCCAAGGTACGACAGACGAGGTCCCACGGCTTTGCATAATGCTGCACCAGTAGGAGGCGCATCGGGTTATGTCCCACCCGACGGGGGCTCCCACTAATTTTGTGTCACACTTGGGTACCGCGTGTCATATGTTCTAAAAAACATGGAAAGTTTCAGAGACTCATATTGACATTTCTGTGCCAAGACATAGAAGTAATCACATGCCACCTCTCGCATGGTGAGCTTACCGCAATTGATCCGCTTGCGGTGGCGTACCTTACCTCTTACCTGACATCGGAGCGTCGTTACAGAATGTAATAACAAATATGTTAGCTTTGCCACCTTAAGTAACTAATACTATAATAGACCTTATGTGGGCATATAACTAATCCTCGTTCGACTATTTGGTAGTTTTTGAAAATAGGATCTTTTCGAGCGTGCTATTCCCAATGAAGCTCTGATACCATGCCTGTGGGGATTGGAGTCCACACATCCGAGGATCTCATTGGGTGGTGCCGTGCGATGCGGCACCTAACAGCACACACGAAAAGAATACCAAAATATAAAAAGTTTTCATTTCATAATTATATTCAGAGTTTACAAAACTGTGCACATCAGAAGTACACACGCAGCAAAACAACATACTCATCTTCTCAACTATCTAAGCATAAGAGAAGACGTCCACGCCCTAGGACACTTCTCACTAGCAACAAGACGATCATTCAGCAGCGGCATGGTTCACATGAGATTTATCTCGATACCTCGAGTCTCGTGTACAACCTGAACAGCAGAAATAAAACTAATACCTGCAAAAATTGTTAAAGCGCAAATGTGAGCATAAGGCTCAGCAAGATTTAACCGTCTCACTAGACATATGCAGGGGTAAGTACTAAGCATAGGTAAGGAATAGCATAAAGGACTCGCCTACAAGTGGCTCCTTATAATCATGTTTTAAGTAGCAAATGACATTCTTCAGGCACGGCACATCATAGACTCCACAATCAAACAAGAAACGCTTTGTCGATGATATGACATGCCCAAAGCACATAATGCTATTACAGCTAAAGTATGGGGAAACTGTAAACTTTTAATTGTACTATCTCTAAGCCAGACATGGTTGTTGAAGCAATTTGTAAACCAATATATCATATTCGTCTGACTTCTTTAGTATTTACTACGTCACAACTCAGTGAACAAGCGGTACTCTATTACCGCGAGGGATGGTGATTGCAATCAGGACACACCCGAAATACACGACACATACACCCGCTCGAAAGTACCTTTCACTGTACTCCACTCCCTCGTCGTATGTGGCCACCTTTCACCCGTCATCCCGATGTCGAACCAGTTCTACCATCCCAAAAGTAAGGTCCCTAACCGAGCACGTCGAAGTTGCTCCTTAGAGGTTCCACCTTACGATCATCTTCCCCTGAAGAACGGCGGTATAAGTTTCGAAACGAGGGTGCCCGAGTTACATCAGTTTAATGGACCCCATTAATCCATTATGTAACCGGTACTGTTCAAACTTGCTCAACAGGGCCACACACGAGACGATCCTTAACCGACACAGACAGGGCTACAACCAACCTCCACATTTGCCTTACCCTTACTGGCCCAGGCCCAAATGTGGTCACAAGCATTGTCCCCCTCATCCGGGATCAGACAACCTTGCGCGTCCCGTCCTACAGGAACATCCCCGTCCACATCTCAAATTATTAAGAGTGAACATTTGGGTAACATCTCGCGAGTAGGTTTCCCTTACTCGACTTCAACCGGGGCTTGCCTTGTTTGCGACTCTATAACCAAGTTAGTTGTTATGGCTTGATCTTCGCGAACAGGTCCTCTTAGACTCCTTTCCGTCACGGCGTCTATCGCAATGAATATGCATATAACACATAATATACTTTAATAACTTAACTAATGAATATGCACACTTGTGCACTGACATACTCATAAAGGAAGTATGTTTGTAAATCAAGAATGAATAAGGTGTACTATTGGGTATTAAATTGGATTTGGGTAGGTTAATTTGATATTACATCATATTATAAGAATGTACATAAGAAATTTCTATATAGTCATGGATATTAAGAAACCATACAGAATTAATTCTTATGCAGATGAGTTCCATTGGCTCTAATAATTTATCTCTGGTATACAGATGTGATGAAGAAATTCTCATAAAAATTTCAGAGAATTTGATGGGAGAAAATGACCTACAAAATTCTATCAAGCTTTCAGCATTTAGGAAATTGAAGATAAAACCTGAGGTTTTATCATGTCCATAAATGGCACAGCTAGATAGTACTGATCAAAAGGAAGCTACCAAAATTGGTTTCACAATTTTTTCAAGCTTCCTACTGGAAGATATTGAATTTACAAGTCCTTATGAATTTCTGGATTTAATCTGTTATTTTCTGGAATTATAATTAACCTAGGCAAAGACTTTGAATTAGACCCTCTTAAACAACTTTGTTATGCTTGAAACTTTTACTGGAGCTTCCACATAACAAAATTATTGGTTGGGTAAATTTCCAGAATTATCTGAATAGAATCCTATTTTCTATATTTTCCACAATACTAATTGATTTATAGAATATTGTTTAGGGATTTTCATGAATGTTTGGATGGACCGCCGTAAAGTACAGATCCTAAGGAGAATTAAAAAATTTGTTTCATCTAATTTGGAGCATCCTAGCCAAAGTTATAGTATTTCAAAGTTTAGGCATTTTTCAGGAATTCTTTTTGAATGGAAAAGGACACCCTTTAATCAACTGACACGTGGCCTCTAAATCTACCCACCCAGCCGATGCCACACTGTGGCCACAGGGTTTAAACGCATTGCCACATGGAATCCGGGTGCCACAGAAAATCCACGGGGGTGTGTCTTCTTCTTCCCCCCAACTCCGGCGACCAGTGGCGGCGCCATGGCTGGAGGCCGGCTGGTGACTCACCGGAAATCACCGCGACACCTTTCCCGAGGCTGGAACTTGCCACCCGGGGGTTTTCAACCCTGAGTAACTCATTGGTGGCCTCGGTTTGGACTGAAACGGCCCGGAAAACTGCCTACACCGGCAACCGACGGAACTCGACGATCGGCGATGGCGTTCACGGTGTACAAGGCATGGGAGAAGCTGATTCTTGCACCGTGAGCTTCGTGGTGCTGCCCTGATCATTGGCCAACACTCCAGTTGGATTGAAATTGGCCGGAGGATGGGGGCACCATGGAGCCGAATCTAGGCGGTGGCGAGATGTGAAATTCCGGTGAGCCGGAATGGGGAAATGGCTAGCTAACGCCTCAGGAAGGAACACACATAAGTGTAGATGCTGGGGGCGGCTGGAATTGTGAAGGTACTCACTATGGAGGAAGTGCTTCACTTTGGAATAGAGGTAGGTCGACAGCGCGTCGGAGGAGAAACCGCGATTCCCTCCGGGAGGCTAGGTCCGACGGCAGCCTTGGTTCAGGGATACGGCGAGGGGATGGGAGCGCACCAAATAGAGGCTTTGCTTGAGCGGGGGCGGCTGTGATTTGGGCGGCCGAGTGGAGCAATGTTGGAGCAATGCAGGAGGACGAAGAAACAACGAGTGCTCGGTTCCTTTTATACCCGAACGACGGAGCGGAGCAGGTGGCGTTGCGGCCCTCGGTGGCGTGCATGCACGCGGCGACCATCGCGCTGGAGGTCGCGCTAGAGAGCTGCTTGCCGCCCTACGGCAGTGCTGGGACGCGTGCTCGTGAGACAGAGCAAACAGGCTTTGGTCTCCTCTTACATGTGGGCCCCACTCTGCTCTTATCCCCTTAATTCTTTCATTTCATTTTGTTACCCAAGCCTAGATGTGATAAGGACTCCAAATTCAGAAGAGAATTGGTCCTGTTATATTTGAATGGTTTGACAATTTGAATATCCGAATTGGCCAATTTGAAATTTGAATTAGATTCAAATTCCTATTTATATGTTTTATGTATGTATTTTAATCTTCTCAATTATTGCCTTTTTAAATGGCCATGCGTTTCCAATAATGTGCTCAATAATTAGTCCACTGCAGATTTGAAATTGAACAGTTAATTTGAATATATTTCCATTCCACATATAACATGTTTGGTTTCCTGAAAATTTGAATTTTATTCAAATTCAATTTTTATAATCTATATGCATGTCATATAATTCTTTCCCCCAATATTAATGTATATAATGTCCTATGCTTTTAATTGACTAACGTGATCAAATAAAGAATATGTTTTTGTACCTTGATCATTGATTTGAATATTTTGTACATTTCCATATATACTTTTATTCACACATGTTTGTTTTATTTCTTTTGATTTTTCCCTTGTGATCAAAGCACATAAATTCAGGTGTTTAAATTTAAAATTCAAGACCTTTGGAAATTTGAGCTTAGCTGAATTCAAAAGGAATCCTAGGTTTTATCTAGAGCTTCACATTAACATTTTTACTCATGTCCATATGAATTTATTGGCTCTCATATGACCTTATTCTTCAATGTACATGTTTAAAACTATTATTTCATGTGCCATACATTGGAGACAAAAGCTTCCAAAAGTTTGGGATTTTACACCAGCCTCCAACAAGTCTAACTCGCCTTCAATCATGAGAGCTAAGCCCTGGAGGAGGAACGCAACACCTTGTGGCGTTGGCGCAACAGACTCCACTTCGAGACCAAGCTTGCCCAGGCGAGGGTGGCTAACCAGAAGGAGTTGATTAAGGGGGAAAAGGCCCGGTTAGAATACTGGGACAAGCTGCTGGAGGAGAAGGAAGCCGCCATCCGGGTGCTCGACGCTAACTCCAGGGAGATCCTTGAGCAAGCCAAGGAGAGGCATGATGCTGCTGATGAGAACCCCGAAAACCTCAATGAATTGAACGAGGTTCTACTGAAGCGTCGTGCAGACCTGGAGGCGAGGGAAGAAAAGCTTCTGGAGCAGCAGGAGGATGTTGTAAAAAGGGAGGCGGAGGTCACCCAGAAATTGACTCTGGGTGAACAGAATTTGGCATATCGTAGTAAGAAGCTGGATCGATGGAGCAAAGAAGTAAAGAAGAAGTACTGGAAACTGGGGCAGGAGCTCTCTAAAAGAGAGGCTGACATTGCCACTAGAGAAGGGAAGGTGAAAGACAGGGAGAAGGACTTGGCGGAAAGGCGGAACCGCATCCACCTCCAGGAAATGGAGCTGGCCGACCGTGAGAAGCAAGTTGCTGAAAGTATGCGGCAACATGCTAAATTGGTCGAGCGCCTTGCTCGGGAAGGTTCAGAGCTAGCGGCCGCCGAGATGTCACTGGAGGAACTGCAGAGCTTGAAGGATTCGGAGTTCATTCATGTGTGGGACTTCTTGGGGTGGGCCAACAATGCACTAACACCACTGGGCTTTAGTCCCGTACGTACGGACAACCCGGAGCTGGAATTGGACCGAGCGTTGGTGGCCCTCAATGGTGCTTGAAAGTGCATCTAGGACTCCCTTGTGGGTTTTGGATGATTTATGACAAGCAATTGGGATCCTAATCCGTTTGTTGAGATGAATGCAGGAAAATGATGGAAAATGAGTAAAATGCCAAAAAAAAGTGGGAAATTAAGAAGGAGAATGAATTTGAGCTCAAGAAGAAGAAATTAGTAGATTAGTATGTATGGAGTGTGTTAAGGAAACACACCCAAGAGCTCAATCTCACTTTATCACACACACACAATGCACAAAACCATACAGGACCGGACTAGTCCGATATCAACCGGACTAGTCCGATATCACATTCTGCACAAGATCGGACAAGTCCGGTCCCCACCGGACTAGTCCGATATCTCTCTGTTCCACTTCGGACTAGTCCTCCCCAGTGCGGACTAGTCCTCAACACAATGCACAAGTCACTAGATCGGACAAGTCCGGTCACTACCGGACTAGTCCGATTCCCTTTCTGATCCACTTCGGACAAGTCCGGTGACTACACGGACTAGTCCGATTTACACTCTGTTCTAAATCGGACAAGTCCTCCAAGTGCGGACTTGTCGTTCAAAACACTTAGGGTTTCACAGGTCCGGACAAGTCCGATGTCAACCGGACAAGTCCGAAGTTTTCCAGCAATGAAATCGGACAAGTCCGTTTTTCAATCGGACTAGTCCGATATTCCTGGACACATAGGGTTTGCTTCACACAGCACACCGGACTAGTCCGGTCTCCACCACGGACTAGTCCGATCTTTCTAAACCCTAACGGTAATGTCTAGAAACCCCATATAAATAGAGGTGGATGGCCCACTTTTAAACTCTCTCGAACCCTAGCACCGTCACACCTCCCAAGAGACTCAAAAACCATCTCTCTCCACGAAGTTGAGTGCAAAATCGATCAATCTTTTGAAGATCACTTGTAGATCATTGGAGAGGCACTTTGCACACGATTGAGCTCTTGGTTTGAATCTCTAACACACTCTTGCATCTCAATTTGTATATTTCGAAGTGTGTTATTGGTGGTTTTGAAACTTGTAATCAAGGGAGCTCTCAACTTGTGAGATCGCCCCTTCAACTTGGTGATTTACCCCTGTGTGATTAGTGGAAGAGGATTGGCCTTCGTGGCGATCCGACGAGGGAAGGGTTGGTAAAGACCCGGTCCTTTTGTGGGCTCCTCAACGTGGACGTAGGCTGCCTTCGTGGTAACCGAACCACGGGATAAATCTTGTGTCTTGTTCGTTTGTGTTCATCATTCTAGTTGATCAACATTATCTAGGGTTTGATTCATTTTGTTGAATTGAAGTTAAATAGTGAACAAGAATCATACTTGCAATAAAACTTAACATACAACTATTGAACTGTCATTATAGTTTATATTTCCGCTGCAAACGACAACGAAACAATCAAATTGACCTAACTTGATCAACCTAGCCCGTGAAATCCGGACTAGTCCGCACTTTACCGGACTAGTCCGATATATCTGGATTTGACTTTTTTGTGGAAGTGCTACAGGAACCGAGAAATTCAAGAAGGCCTATTCACCCCCCCCCCTCTAGGCCTACATTCAATTGGTATCAAAGCAGGTTCTTCAAGAAAGAGTGCAACCACTCGAAGAGATCATGTCGGACATGAAGGAAGTCCAGAAAATCAACACCAAGGAAGAAATGAACAATGACAAGCACCAAAAGCTAGAAAGGTATCTCGAAGCCATCCAAGACTTCGATGATGATGATGAGGAGACATTGGAGCTGAAAGCACTGCTCCGAAAGAAAGCACTTTCCAAAGGGAAAGCTAAAGTTGAAGAAAAGAAGAAGGGGAGTAGTCACACCGACTACTCCCGATATCCTTTTAATTATGACCGTTTAAATTCTAACAGCAGTCATTATCTATCTATCCCTCTCGGGAAAGCCCCACACTTCGATGGGAGTGATTACTCCATGTGGAGGCAAAACATGAAGATGCACTTGATTTCCCTTAACCCAAGTTTATGGCATATTGTGTGCACAGGAATAAACATCCCTGATGACGATGAAGAACTCACGCCAAGTCAAGAGCAAGCCATCCACAGGAATGCCCAAGCCGCAGCCGTTATCACCTCATCTCTAAGTAGAGATGAATTCACAAAGGCGGACGGATTGGAAATTGCCAAAGAAATCTGGGACACGCTACAGACAGCACATGAAGGTGACTGGCATGTGCGGGAGGCAAAGATTGAAATGATTGAAGGCGAACTAGGAAGGTTCGCGATTGAGGAGGATGAATCTCCCCAGGACATGTACAACAGACTAAAGACTCTTGTGAACAAGGTTCGATCGTATGGTAGCAAAAAATGGAATGACCACGAGGTTGTGAAGCTCATCCTTAGAGCCTTTATGCCTCGCAACGTCACACTCTGTTCTATGATCCGAGAAAGTCCTGGATACAAGAAAATGACTCCGGATGAACTGCTCGGCAAAATCATCAACTTTGAGATGATGGAGAAGCAAGCCAAGCATGTCAAAGAAATAGCTGACCTCACATCGGCCAAGAAGAAGGGAGTTGCCTTAAAATCCACACTCAAACCTCTATCCAAAGAAGCAAAAGAAGCTCAGTTTGAGGAGGACAGCGATGATGAAAGCAGCGAGCTGGACGAAGAAGATATGATTCTGTTCATGAAGAAATTCAAAAGAATTATGAAGAAAAGACAAGGAGCAAAATCGAGTGAAGGAAAATACAAGGAGAAGACAAAACCGAAGATGAGGCGGGCATGCTATAATTGTGGTGAGTACAATCACTTCATAGTTGATTGCCCATATGAGGACAACAAGAAGAAGAGTAAAGAATCCAAGCCTCAACCGAAAAAGTTCTTCAAGAAGAAGAAACAAGCTGAACAAGCACACATCGGAAAGGAGTGGGACTCAAACGATGAGTCCTCATCGTCCGATGAAGAAGAAATGGCTAGCATAGCCATTGAAAGCATGCCCAAGAAACTCACACTATTCCCCACGCTCGGTGCAAAGAAGGCAAATGGAACTTGCCTTATGGCTAAGGAAGGTAAACGCAAGGTAAACATCAAAACTCCTTCCTCGCATTCTTACTCAAGTGATGATGATCATGCTAATTGGTTTAGATAGAAAAACTGCTGCAAAAATGAAATTCTTGCTTAACCAACTTGTTGAGAAGGAAGATCTGATTGATCGTCAAGAAGACATGATTATCTCCCAAAAGGAGAAGCATGTCGAACTTGACAATCTTCTAGTGCTTGAAAAGGAGAAAAATCACACACTAGAGCTTGAGCTAGCTTCAAGCAAGAAAACTTGCTTGGAGTTAACCAACTCAAATGTTGCAATCAAGAATCAACTTGATGACCAAATCAAGGTCAACAAGATCCTTGAAGTGCAGGTTGAGTCACTCAAGCTTAGTGAACCTTCCTCCTCGTCAACCCTACCTTCTCAACCCACTTTAACTAATATCGCTCATGTTTGCAAATGTGATAAAACTAACATCAGGTTGAAGGAAAACCCTACCTCCACGAAGGACAAAAATCCTACCCAATGTGTAATATTTGACAAGGAGAGGATCAACTATGCACGTAGTGCATATTTGGTCCAAAGACCTCCAAATGTCAAGTATGGCATTGGTTACTCTTGTGATGGAAAGCAAAAAGCTGGAAATCATAAGAATAACAAGGGAAGGATCACCTTTGTGAAGGGAGGACCCTCACAACCTGGTAACTCGAAAACTAAAAATCTGAACTCTCATGAAAATCGGACTAGTCCGGTTGTGGTCCGGACAAGTCCGGTCATCCGGACAAGTCCGGTCACACAGACTAGTCCGACCCATAATCAACAGCAACTTCTGTTTAAAACATTTGATGCATCCTATGTTTTAATGAAAAATAATGTTGGTAAAGTGTATGCTTATTATGCTGGGCCACGCCATGGGAACACAAAATCCCATGTGTGGGTGCCTAAATGTATTGTCACTAACCTCCAAGGACCCAAGCAAGCTTGGGTACCTAAAACCAAGGCGTAATTTGTTTTTGCAGGCCTACTCCTCCGGTGGATCCAAATGGGTGCTAGACAGTGGATGCACCAACCACATGACCGGAGAAAGGAGGATGTTTGTGGAGTATGAAGTGAACCAGGACCCAAACGAAGGCATCTACTTTGGGGATAACAGTCAAGGAAGGGTCCTCGGTACCGGTAAAATTGCAATATCCTCTGAACATACTCTTTCGCACGTTTTACACGTTGAATCTTTAGATTATAACCTGCTGTCCATATCTCAGTTATGTGACAATGGTTATAATTGCCTGTTTACTAACGAGGGTGTGACCGTCTCAAGGAGAAGTGATGGTTCCATTGCATTCAAGGGTATGTTAAAGGGAAAGCTTTATCTTGTTGACTTCAACAAGGATAAAGCCGAACTCGACACATGCTTGATTGCAAAAACCAACATGGGTTGGTTGTGGCATAGACGGCTAGCACATGTTGGTATGAGGAACCTTCAAAAACTCCTCAAGGGCGATCACATCCGAGGTTTGAAAGATGTTGTGTTTGAGAAGGACAGGCCTTGTAGCGCGTGCCAAGCAGGAAAGCAAGTTGGAGCACAACATCCCGCAAAGAACATCATGACCACGACAAGACCGCTCGAACTACTTCATATGGACCTCTTCGGTCCAATTGCTTACATAAGCATAGGCGGTAACAAATACGGTTTAGTCATTATTGATGATTTTTCCCGCTTCACTTGGGTGTTCTTTTTGCATGACAAGTCAGAAACACAAGGAACACTCAAGAAATTCTTCAAGCGAGCGCAAAACGAGTTCTCACTATTAATCAAGAGTATTCGGAGCGACAATGGCACGGAGTTCAAAAACATACAAGTGGAGGAGTACCTTGATGAGGAAGGAATCAAGCACGAATTCTCAGCGCCATACTCTCCACAACAAAACGGAGTTGCCGAAAGGAAGAATCGAACGCTCATAGAGATGGCAAGAACAATGCTCGATGAATACAAGACTTCGGATCGATTTTGGGCGGAAGCAATCAACACCGCCTGCCATGCCACAAATCGACTCTATCTTCATCGACTACTAAAGAAGACCCCCTATGAGCTACTCACCGGTAACAAACCGAACATTTCATATTTTCGAGTTTTCGGTTCTCCTTGCTATATTTTGAACAAGAAGCCCAGGACCTCAAAGTTCGCTTCGAAGTCCGATGAAGGTTTCTTGCTTGGTTATGATTCGAACACTTACGCCTATCGTGTTTTCAACAAGGCCTCCGGACTTGTTGAAGTGGCACGTGACGTAGTGTTCGATGAAACTAATGGCTCCCAAAAGGAGCAAGTTGATCAATGTGAATTAGGTAATGAGGAAGCCCCCTATCAAGCAATAAAGAGGATGGCCCTAGGCGAAGTACGACCACAAGAGTCATCGACACAAATACAAGAGGAAAGTGAACCACAAGAGGAGATCAACAATCAAGGGGGAGCCTCGATACAAGATCAATCACAAGAATATGAACATGATCAACAAATCATTGAGGACAACAACTCAGGGGGAGAAGAAGATGATCACCAACATACGACCCCCCAAGTGCCACACCCAAGAGTACACCAATGCATTCAAAGGGATCATCCAATCGACAACATCATCGGCGACATCCAAAAAGGAGTAACCACTAGATCTCGTATAGCAAATTTTTGTGAACATTACTCGTTTGTCTCCTTTTTGGAACCCCGCAGGACTGAGGATGCATTAAAAGATCCGGACTGGGTGGTGGCAATGCAAGAAGAGTTGAACAATTTCAAGAGAAACGAGGTTTGGGAACTTGTGGAAAGACCCAATGCAAACATAGTCGGCACAAAGTGGGTCTTCCGCAACAAACAAGATGAACACGGGGTGGTGACAAGAAACAAGGCACGACTTGTGGCCAAAGGTTACTCACAAGTCGAAGGTTTGGATTTTGATGAGACCTTTGCTCTAGTAGCTAGGCTTGAATCAATTAGAATATTACTTGCATATGCTACTCACCATGATTTCAAGCTGTACCAAATGGACGTGAAAAGCGCCTTCCTCAACGGACCAATCAAGGAAGAGGTGTACGTGGAGCAACCACCCGGATTTGAAGACGAAGAGTTCCCCGGCCACGTGTATAAACTGCGTAAGGCTCTCTATGGCCTCAAACAAGCTCCTAGAGCTTGGTATGAGTGTCTTAGAGATTTTTTAATTGATAATGGCTTTCAAATTGGCAAAGTAGATTATACACTATTCACGAAAAATCTGAATAATGATCTTTTCATTTGCCAAATCTATGTTGATGATATAATTTTTGGATCAACTAATCAATCTTTCTGTGAAGAGTTTAGTAAAATTATGACAGACAGATTTGAAATGTCAATGATGGGAGAATTAAAGTACTTCTTGGGATTCCAAGCGCGGCAACAAAGGGAAGGAACGTTCATAAGCCAAACCAAGTACACACAGGACATCCTCAAGAAGTTTGGGATGGACAAGGCAAAGCCCATTAAGACTCCCATGGCAACGAATGGTCACTTGGACCTCAATGAAGATGGACCGAGCGTCGACCAAAAGGTATATCGCTCTATGATTGGATCTTTACTTTACTTATGTGCATCTAGGCCAGACATTATGTTGAGTGTATGTTTGTGTGCAAGATTTCAAGCCAACCCTAAGGAATGTCATTTGACAGCCGTAAAGAGAATCCTAAGATATTTAGTTCATACACCCAACCTTGGTCTTTGGTACCCAAAAGGTTCAAAATTCAATCTCATTGGGTATTCCGATGCAGATTATGCCGGGTGCAAAGTTGATAGAAAAAGCACTTCTGGCACTTGCCAATTCCTAGGGAGATCCTTAGTTTCTTGGTCATCCAAGAAACATAATTCCATTGCATTATCCACAGCCGAAGCGGAGTATGTTGCAGCCGGGAGTTGTTGTGCACAACTCCTTTGGATGCGACAAACTCTAAGGGATTACGGTTACAATATGAACCGTATTCCTCTTCTTTGTGACAATGAGAGTGCCATTAAAATAGCCCACAATCCAGTTGAGCACTCTAGAACTAAACACATTGACATAAGACACCATTTCTTGAGAGACCATTCCATGAAAGGAGACATATCCATCTCTCATGTCAACACCCAAAAACAATTGGCCGACATATTCACCAAGCCACTTGATGAAAAACGTTTTTGCGAACTCCGAAATGAGCTAAACATCCTTGATTCTCGGAGTGTGGCTTGAAAAATTGCATACCTGTATGATTGCTTCAAAATATTGATTGAATTGTGAAATTTTTCCCCCCCCCCCCATTTTTCTCTCGAAAAACTATGTCAATTATTAGATCTTGATGAATTTTTGATCATAGTATGATTGTTGTTTGCTTACTGATCAAATTCATCAGGATTATTTGAATTGTTTTGCCTCTCTACCCTCAATTATTAGACCTTCAAATATATATGAATGGGCTATGCATTCTCTCCTGGTGACCACGGACAAGTCCGTGGTTACCCGGACTAGTCCGCCCTTGCAGACTAGTCCGCCGTGTGCCGGTTAGGCCGGACTAGTCCGACAGACCACGGACTAGTCCGATTTAGGTTTCTGGAGGACTTCGGACTAGTCCGGTCATGTCCGGACTTGTCCGATTTTTCGTGTCCATAACCCTAGCCGCCACCAAACCCTAATCTCTTCACCCCACACTCTCCTCCAAGCTTTCTCTCTCTTGCGCTCGAGCTCCCAAGGTGAATCCTTGATTCCTCCGTCGAAAAGCCTCAAACTTGGGCGGAGATTAAGCTTGAAGACTCGGGGATTGAAGTTAGCGGACAAGTCCGGCCTCCAACCCCCACATTTTCAAGCTTCCTTGGATTTCTTGGTAAATTTTCCTCAAACCCTAAGAAATCTCAAATTTCTTCATTGCTTATCGTTTGGCCTAGCATTCTTCACTAGTTGCATGTCCAGTTGATGTACTATGTGTATGCTAGACTAGCTATCTCATTAGGGATCAATTTTTATCCAGTTTGTTAGGTTTTTGCTGATGAACACCGGACTAGTCCGGTCCAGGTACGGACAAGTCCGGTCCCCCGGACTAGTCCGTGCCTGAGAACCGGACAAGTCCGATGTTTCTGAACCAAAACCTAATTCTTTAATTCCCTATTGCCTTCCATTGCCATCTTACCTCACAAATACCTTGTATAACTTGTCTTTTCTCTTGATCACTCATTCTCAGATCATGTCGAGCTCCGACAATGAAATCTCCGATTTCGAGGCCGAGTTGGACCACGAGGTGGCACCTCGGCCCTCGACGGGTCTTGGCAAGAAACGCCAAGAGAGACCCTCCGAGCCTGCTCCCTCACCTCCTCAGGTTCGGAGGAAGGTGTGTGTCAAGAAGGCCGCCTCCAAGGCTGCTCCTCAGTCAAGTGGCCCTCGCCAAGCTAAAGGGAAGGGCAAGGGGGTTGCCACAGGGCCTGTTGGGCCCCTAAAGCTGCATACTCCCAGAGAAGGGGTCCGGGACCCCGATGAGGAGAGATTCAATGGCAAGGGCAGTGATGTGGCCATGAAGCTGAGAAGTGTGGATTACTATGCAAGGCCCAAGCAAGCAGCAGATGGCAGATTTTGGTCAAACTTCCATGCTGACTTCTACAAGCTTGTCTACTTGCCGATGAAGAACCCAGTGGTGCGCAGTCAATGGATTGACTGGGCCCACCTTGAGAAGAGGAAATGTGCAGCTTTTGATGAAGTGATACAAGCTGCAGAGAGACATGGGCTGAAGGATTTGCTTGCCTTCAGATATAATTGGAATGATGAAGTGATTGCACAATTCTATGCAACGTGCCACTTCTCAGGTGAAGAGGAAGAAAGTGTGACTTGGATGACTCATGGATCCAAGTATTCCATCACTCAAGAAGAGTTTGCCCGCCTGCTGCATCTTGACTCCGAGGAAGATGACCACCTCATTATCCACAACATTGGGGTCATTGAGAGGGATGGAATGCAGTTCATGTATGAGCCCTCCTCCAAGTTTGTCCCTCCCTCCACAAAGAACATGAAGCCTTTCTTTGTGGTCCTCAACAGAGTCCTCAGGAAGACTATTGTTCCCAAGGATGGTGATGCAGGGAGTGTGCAAGGCTACCTCCGGACCCTGATGAAGGTCATCAGCAAGAAAAGACAATTTGATGTTGCAGACTATATCTGGAATGATATGGTCAATATCTCAAGTACCCCCAACCGATCCTATGGCTATGCCCCTTACTTGATGTTCATGATTGAGAAGGTCACAGGGATAGAGTTTGTGAAGGATGTGGAGCACACTCCACTGAGGCCTCATAAGCCTCAGTCCGTGAGTGTCCAAGCTGCTCCATCGCCGGCCTCAAGCCCCGAGGTGCCGGCAAGGCAAGGAGAAGCTGGTAGGGCTACTCCTCCCTCCAGGGAAGCCCCTCAGAAAGGATCCGCCAGTGGGATCCTCAAGTACTTGGCTGCAATCTTCTCCTCCTGCAAGAAAACTGAAGTGAAGCTTCACAAGCTAAATCAAAAGAGGAAGGAGGACATGAAGTACATAAAAGCAAATGTGAAGCAGCTGAGTGAGAAGCTGGAGATCAATCCAATTGGATCTCCAGCAATTTCTGAAGATTCTGATCCAAACATCACCGAGCTTAGCCCCTTGACTCCTTCCGAGCTTGCCTATTTTGGCATTGGGGGCTCGAGCAGCTCCGCTCCTCCTCCTACCTCTCAACCTCGTCAAGCCGAAAGCGATGAAGATGATGAAGACGACGAGAGGACTGACAGCGAAGAGTGAAGCCCTAGGATCTTCCTCTCTCTCTCTTTTTGGTGTCTTGATGCCAAAGGGGGAGAGATTGAGGGGGAGTCTCTAGTCTATGCTTTAGCTGAATAGGATGCGAGAAGAGAGCTTTCTATGTTTTTTTTTAATTGTGATTGTATTTGCTTAACTCTCTTTTCATATCATGTTTGGTCCTGTGATGAATTGCTCAATTAATTTGTAAGTGTGTGATGAAATCTGAGCTTTTGCTCCTGAAGTGCCATATTCACTTGATATTAGTTGGTAAATGAAGATTCTGTCATTCTTAATGCAATCATGCTCTTAGTATGCATCCCACCATAAAGAATGCACATATGAATAATTACCTTGTTGCCTGATGCATTTTTGAGTCATATGTGCATACTTTATGAAAATCTCATTTTATACCTCATTTTGTGAAATCTCAATTGGTTGTCATCAATCACCAAAAAGGGGGAGATTGAAAGTGCATCTAGGACTCCCTTGTGGGTTTTGGATGATTTATGACAAGCAATTGGGATCCTAATCCGTTTGTTGAGATGAATGCAGGAAAATGATGGAAAATGAGTAAAATGCCAAAAAAAAGTGGGAAATTGAGAAGGAGAATGAATTTGAGCTCAAGAAGAAGAAATTAGTAGATTAGTATGTATGGAGTGTGTTAAGGAAACACACCCAAGAGCTCAATCTCACTTTATCACACACACACAATGCACAAAACCATACAGGACCGGACTAGTCCGATATCACATTCTGCACAAGATCGGACAAGTCCGGTCCCCACCGGACTAGTCCGATATCTCTCTGTTCCACTTCGGACTAGTCCTCCCCAGTGCGGACTAGTCCTCAACACAATGCACAAGTCACTAGATCGGACAAGTCCGGTCACTACCGGACTAGTCCGATTCCCTTTCTGATCCACTTCGGACAAGTCCGGTGACTACACGGACTAGTCCGATTTACACTCTGTTCTAAATCGGACAAGTCCTCCAAGTGCGGACTTGTCGTTCAAAACACTTAGGGTTTCACAGGTCCGGACAAGTCCGATGTCAACCGGACAAGTCCGAAGTTTTCCAGCAACGAAATCGGACAAGTCCGTTTTTCAATCGGACTAGTACGATATTCCTGGACACTTAGGGTTTGCTTCACACAGCACACCGGACTAGTCCGGTCTCCACCACGGACTAGTCCGATCTTTCTAAACCCTAACGGTAATGTCTAGAAACCCCATATAAATAGAGGTGGATGGCCCACTTTTAAACTCTCTCGAACCCTAGCGCCGTCACACCTCCCAAGAGACTCAAAAACCATCTCTCTCCACGAAGTTGAGTGCAAAATCGATCAATCTTTTGAAGATCACTTGTAGATCATTGGAGAGGCACTTTGCACACGATTGAGCTCTTGGTTTGAATCTCTAACACACTCTTGCATCTCAATTTGTATATTTCGAAGTGTGTTATTGGTGGTTTTGAAACTTGTAATCAAGGGAGCTCTCAACTTGTGAGATCGCCCCTTCAACTTGGTGATTTACCCCTGTGTGATTAGTGGAAGAGGATTGGCCTTCGTGGCGATCCGACGAGGGAAGGGTTGGTAAAGACCCGGTCCTTTTGTGGGCTCCTCAACGTGGACGTAGGCTGCCTTCGTGGTAACCGAACCACGGGATAAATCTTGTGTCTTGTTCGTTTGTGTTCATCATTCTAGTTGATCAACATTATCTAGGGTTTGATTCATTTTGTTGAATTGAAGTTAAATAGTGAACAAGAATCATACTTGCAATAAAACTTAACATACAACTATTGAACTGTCATTATAGTTTATATCTCCGCTGCAAACGACAACAAAACAATCAAATTGACCTAACTTGATCAACCTAGCCCGTGAAATCCGGACTAGTCCGCACTTTACCGGACTAGTCCGATATATCTGGATTTGACTTTTTTGTGGAAGTGCTACAGGAACCGAGAAATTCAAGAAGGCCTATTCACCCCCCCCTCTAGGCCTACATCCAGTGCTGGCGGCAAACTCGACACGATGGGCGATGTTATTGCGGACCAGCTCGAGACAGAGGGGAAGTCTTTGGCTACTAAAATTGTAGAATAAGTGCTAACTTGTTACATAAGTCGAGACCCCCAATTCTCCCTGGACCCGGTGCTTGAAGGTCCCATTGCTGAAGAGGAAGACACCGCCAAGGCCAGCGTCCAAGAGGTTGCCAAGAAAGTCACCACATTCTTCCACATGACTTAGATCCTCCAGTAGCTAGGACTTCATTTTTTTGCCTTCTACTGTAATCCCAATTTTGTAATCCAGTTCTTCAAATTAATGAAATCCATTTTGCCCTGAACTTCACTTTATTTTTGTCTTCAATATAGTGTACTCTGTCTTGCTAGCCCCCTGGTATATGTGCACAATTGCCCTGAACTTCACTTTGACTTGTTTGATGACGAAGATTCTGTCAGGAGCCAGAGCTCCAATTGAGGCTTTCATCGAGATTTCGTCGGCTTCAGCGTTATGAAGACGCTGAACAAGGTTGAGATCCAGGACTTCGAAGTCCTTCTGAAGCCTCTGGACTTCAAGGAGATAAGCAGCTAGGTTAGAATTGTTACAGGAGCATTCAACTTTGACTTGTTTGATGATGAGTTGTGAATCTCCCTTCACCAACAGCTGTTTGACACCATAAGATAGTGCCACCTTGAGTCCGTAGATGAGAGCTTCATACTCCGCCATGTTGTTGGTTGCCTTGAAATCAAGGTGGACCATGTACTTGACGTTCTCCCTGGTCGGAGCTAGGAGAATAATTCCAGCTCCGGCCCCCTACTTTTGCACGGAGCCATCAATGTAGAGAGTCCAGTGAGGTTTGGTGAATACCGGAACCTTGAGTTCTGGTTTCTGCTCACTTTGGCCCCCAGGGTTTGATGGAGAGGGAGTCCATTCCGCCAAGAAGTCAGCCAAGGCTTGACTTTTGATTGCTTGTCATGGCACGAATTCTACGGCCAGTTCCGCTGCCCACTTTGCAATATTCCCAGTAGAGTTAGGGTTATGCAAAATAGCACGCAGTGGAAAAGAACTTACCACTGGTATTTTGTGGGCTTGGAAATGGTGATGAAGCTTCCTTGAGGCAATAAGAACTGCGTAAAGCAGCTTATGCACCTCAATGTATGTTGTCTTGGCATCGTGGAGCACTTCGCTGATGAAGTACACGGGGCGTTGGATGGTTTGGACCCATTCTGAAGGACCCAGAGCTTCTTCTCAATCGACCCGGGCCCTATTGGAGGGTTCCGGACCTTCAGGCTATGCTTCTTGGACCCTCCCGGGGGGGTCAAAAATTTCTTCTTGTGCGACCCGGACATTGATAGAAGGGTCCAAATCCTCTTGTTCAGCCAGATGAACCCCCCAGGTGAATGAGATTGATCTCCTAGCATTTCGTTCTGAGGTTCCGTGTCTTGGAGCTGGGACCCAGACACGCCCTTATTTAACTTCGAACCCTCCCGGAGGAGTCTAGGTTGCTAGACTGGATGTGACTCCAGTCTTTCCGCGACCAGGACCATACTGACAACTTCGGTAGTTGCCGAAATGTAGAGCAGTAAAGGCTCACTAGGATTCGGAGCTACCAATATCGGTAGTGTGGTGAGGAGTTGTTTCAACTCTTGAAATGCCTTTTCCGCTTCTTCAGACCAATGAAATAGTCTGGTCTTTCCTCACGAGTTTGAAGACCGGTAGCGCCCGTTCTGCCAGTCTTGAGATAAACTGGCTGAGCACAGCTAGACATCCAGTTAGCTTCTGGACATCTTTGATGCGGGCTAGGGGCCGCATATCTTCCATGGCCTTGATCTTCGTCGGATTTGCTTCAATTCCTCGGTGAGTCACCAAGAAACCCTGAGGCTTTCCTAAGCTAACCCCGAGGACACACTTGTCTGGGTTCAGCTTGGTGCGCGTGGTGCACAGCTTGTCGAAGACAGCTTGTAAGTTGTCAAGGAGTGACTCGTCGTTTTTGATCTTCACACCGATGTCGTCGACGTACAACTCCACCAAGTCTCCAATTAGCTCTCCAAATGTTTTGTACATAGCTCGCACAAATGTTGAAGCAGTATTTTTAAGACCAAATGACATGGCAGTATAACAGTACAATCCTTCTACTATTATGAAGGCAGTATGCTCTTCATCTTCCTTAGACATTTGGATTTGATGATATCCAGAATATGCATCTAAGAAACACAATAGCTCACACCCAGAGGTGGAGTCCACTATCTGATCTATTCTAGGTAGTGAAATGGATCCTTTGGACATGCCTTATTTAAGGTGGTGTAGTCAATACACATTCGAAGCTTCCCGTCAGCCTTGGGTACAACAACTGGGTTTGCCAGCCATTTAGGATGGAAGACTTCCCAGATGAATTCAACTTCGAGCAACTTCTTGATTTCCTGTCGGATGAAGTTTTGTCGCTCGATTGATTGCTTCCGGGGCTTCTGGTGTACAGGCCGTGTGTTAGGGTAAATCTTCAGATTTTGCTTAATCACCTCCCCAGGGATCTCAGGAATTTGTGATGGTTTCCATGCAAACACGTCGACATTAGCCTGGAGGAAAGTGATGAGAGCGAGTTCCTATTTTTTGTTCAGACCTCCCGATATACGAGTGGTCTGAGCAGCATCGGAACTAATTTGGATGACTTTTATGGGAACGTCAGTGCCGCTGCTTGGTTGCACACGGGGTGCGGATGTAGAGCCTTTATGATGAATGCTTGGAGGGTTCGAAGCTGGCTCCTAACCAGATGCTTCCTCTTGCATTGTGGTAAGCGCATAGAGTTCTTCTAAAGCAGTAACTCCTGCGGTGCGATATCCGTGGATCCGGAGAACATCCGTGGGTGTTGGCATCTTCAACACTAAGTAACCATAATGAGCTGTGGCCATGAACTTGTACAAGGCTAGCCTGCCCAGAATAGCATTGAATGGCAGACTAATCTGCTCGACATCGAAGAACAATTTCTTAGTTCTGTAGTTCTCTCGAGTCCCGAAGGTCACTGGGAGTGTGGTGGAACCGAGAGGAGTAATGGTTCTCAGACCTACCCCAGAGAAAGTTCGGGATGAGCGAAGGTCTGAAGGCCTGAGCTGAAGCTTAATGAAAGCTTCGAAGCTTATGAGGTTTAGCCCTGAACCTCTGTCCACCATTACATGGTGGATTTGAATATTGTTAATGGTGGGTGACACCATCAATGAGAGTTGGCCAGCCCCGATCATGTTTCGGGGACAGTCCCAAGCATCGAAAATGATGGGGGTATCCATCCACTTCTGATGAGGCTCTGCTTTAGCAGTGGGAGCTGCCACGGCCATGTCCCGCCGCATTGTCTTGAGGATGCGGCGGGAGGTGATGTCCCAAGAACCACCATAGACAGTGTTTAGGGTTTTCCGACGCTCATTGTCAAAGATGTTGGATAGGTCAGAGTCGACGTTGAAAGTGTTGTAAACAGCTTTCAGGACCTTCTTGGGATCCTGGAAACCTAGCTCCTCTTCAGCTGGAGCTTCGTCGACTTTTTGCTTTCCTTCTGGATGATGGAAAGGAGCTTCTTCCCGGCGCTTGTTATAGCGCTCGACAAGGTTCTGGACCTCTCGGCATTCTTCCAGGCCATGTCTATCTGTCTTGTGAATCAGACACCATGCCTTTGAACTGTTGCTATCTTCTGACGACGGACGAGGTCGTTTCTCTGGGCGTGGCCCCCGACCACCCGGAGCTGTAGCAGCTGCAGCAGCTGGTGCATCGGCCGACGGCTTCTTCTTACTGTTGGGCTTCTTTTTCTTTTTTCCACTACCAAAGGTAGCAGCTTTAGTCTTAGAGGACTTCTTGTTGGCCTCATGAGCTGGCTTGGAGTGCATTTCACAGCCCTCCGCTGCTCTAGCACATTTCTCTGCTATGCTGAAGAGTTATGTGACGCTAGTGATCTTTGTGATGGCCAACTTCTCCAGCATCTTTTTATCTCGAACACCCTGTCTGATGCAACGATAATAGAAGAGCTCAAGATTGAAGGAATAGTATTTCGTACCTGAGAAAACCAATGGATGAATGATTGCAGCGATTCCCCCGATGTCTGCTTTACAGCAAACTGATCCAATTCAGTGCCAGGCTGGGTGTAAGAACCCCTGAAGTTGGAGTGAACTGTTGGCATAGCTGCACCCAACTATTAACTGAGTCGGGTGGAAGACTCATGAACCAGGACCTTGCAGTCCCAATTAAAGCTACCGGGAAGTAATTGGCCATCACAGCCTCATCACCCCCCGTGGCCATCTGACCACAGTCTCATCGAATTTTTCCGGTAAGTGAGGTCGGAACTTCTGTGGCCATCTGACCATGCGTAGATGCATGGCCAGGGCAGAACAGTTTCCTCCTACTCCCTGAGGAGCAGGTTTGTCCCGAGCCTCCCGCCTCTCACGAGCACGCTTGATATGGACACTACCGTCCTGTTGCCGATAACGGCAATCAAGTTCCGACCGCAGGTCATGAGACAAAATCCTGGTGATGGTGTGGGTGCGTTGTGCCTCAGGAGGCAGCGAGGTCACCTGTTGGGATGCAGCACATCTCCTTTGCTGCGAGACATGTGGACCAAGTCAGCCTGACAAGGTCTATTGTTGTGATGGTGCTCGCCCCAAAGGGGGAGGTTCTTGATTGCTGATGCCAGTAGCTGCAGCTGCAACCAAATGGTCAGCATCAGTCCTCCACTACTCCATAGCACCCTGGGGTGCTCCTGGGGGCAGTGGGTGTTGTAGGAGAGCTCGCGTTGCAATGAGCGCGTGCTCTAGGTTGTTGTTCGTCGATGCAGTGATCAACGCAGATGCACCATCTTGTTGCCCAACATTGTTTACCGATACAGATGGTGGCTATGGTGCCATAGTGCCTTCTGGAACAATGGCACCTGCTGGCTGCTGCATGTTAGAGGGATTGCCTCTAGCAGGCTGTTCAGCACGATTGCCGTTGGAAGATCCTGCGGCGGAATTCACCATCTTGAGATCTCGGGTGACGATGCTCCCCCCTTTTTGGCACGCCAAATGTTGAAGTGTAGCAATGACACTTCCCCCGGTACTACTAAAGTCTAGTCCACGGAGGTTCTTGTTATGGTTGGGGCACATAGAGATCAAGATCAAGATGGAGACACTAGAGATTTACGTGGTTCGGGCCGCCTGAGCGTAATACCCTACTCCATGGAATGTGTGTGTGTGTGTGTTGTATTATGAATTGCTCGGAAGCGTAGTCTATGGCTCAGCCTGGGGTTTTTCCTCCTTTGTATCGTGCGGTTCAGTCCTTTTATAGTCCAAGGACTTACCATTACATCATTCACCTGGCCCGACATGTGGCCCTGGTGTATTAAATTGCCTAATACACTGTCTACGGGTATTAAGCATGGTTAATAGTGTGATAACGTTCCTTAATGGCTGCGTTACCTCTATTAACGGTGCTCTGATCGTGTGTCATTAATACAACATTAACAACACGTAATCAAGTTTTGTAACTGCCGCTTCGATTGTCACTTGAATGTTCGTGTTGAAGGAGATCTGCTTGTGTATACGTTGATGAAGATCAGGAGGCTCTACACGTGGCAGCTTTGGAGCTTTCCTTTGTGGGGAGGTGGCTCTGGCACCGCTGTACATGTGTCAACACCGGAGCTTTCCTCCGCTGGGGGTTAGGTCCAGAGTAATTATACACGTGTTGATCGCGGAGCTTCTCTGTTTTGAGAGGTTAGCTCCGGATTCACATTACACGCGTCAATATCCGGAGCTACCCAAATGAGGGATGCGGGTCTGGTGTAATATGACATGTGGGGCCTAATGGAGCCTTCAATTTTGACAGGTAGAACTCTTTTGCACTTCTTGTGGTATCATAGCATACCAGGTATGCAGGGTACCGACAAATATGATGCACAAGAATTTCTAAGTCAAAAGGTTCATGCATGTCACTCAATTGGGTCACGAGTTCGACAAAGTTCAATGAAAAAACAAAGTTGTATATGAATGTGATTTTCAGGAATGTATCATATGGCCTAGGTGGGTATTTAAATTTTCAATGAGAGAATCAGGCAAAGTTTAAGACTCCAAATTGTGCAATCATCAAAATAAATTTCAAGCAAAGAGATATCTCCTCAAGTAACTCATTTACCATATCACACTAGTCAAATACTTAGATGATGTGTTTTTTCCTATTTTTCTTTTGGGAATCATAAATAAGGCAGTAAATCGAAATATAAAGCATTCAAGTTTACAGCTCAAGCCAATTTTGACTACCAACTTTTAAATTTTAACTGTTGAGTTGAATTGATTTCACATATTCAATATTAAATATTAAATCAAATCAAACAGTAGCGTAGCATGCATATTCAGGGGTAAGAGATCCAAACTGAATTTGTGGAGCGAAACGGAGCCGTGTGGGGCCCACACCAAGTCAGCTGACACCCTTCTAACCATTCCGCTGCTTTGTTTTGGCGTGTTGAGTTGTATGTTTGATTGCGACGTGTTTTGAGATGCAACGCTAATTTTGTACGTCGGGATTTTGCGAAATTGGGGTACCTCCCCCACACTTGTTCCTGAATTCTTTATTCAACACAAATAAACTAAAGGGAGAACTTTACCGAGTTAGATGAACCGGTAAGTTCACTTTATTGAACTCACAATATGGGGATGCTTACATTATTCAATCTAAATATTATGAAATAAAAATTTGGAATAAAACTAAACTAAGCTAGTAAGCATCCTATGCGGTCGGGACATCTAAACAATGTAGCGTTGTAGATGTCGGGCTTCCCAAAAGCATTGTATATGCGCCTTAGTTTGGCACCCATGACACGGCGAACACCATCAATCTCCTCTTTGAGGGATATGAGTTCATCCTTCTGTTCTGCCCTCTCAATGCGCCCTTCAGCCACTAAGTCTGATAGCTTCTAGTTCTCGAAATGGAGAGAAGCTAACTCCTTAGAAAGTTGTGCCATTCTGGGGGCACGAGGATATTTCCCATCAATGTCCTCAAATTGGCCAGGTGGCCCTCTGATGGCAGGTGGCGAGAGGTGATGTTTAATCTTGGAGGGTGACAAGCCCGTCGATTCCTCCATCGCCAAGTTATGCATTTGCTTGAAAAAGCCTTTTGCATAGCCTCCTTCTGGCTTGCACACCCCCATGGATAAGAAGGCGGTCTCCCACACACTCAGGCGAGGTACGTGTAGGTGACTTGTACTGGTGGCTCACTATGTCACTGTCCTTGGTCTTCAGAGTGTACATGTACTCCTTGCCAGGCTGCAGCATTGGGGGAGACTCCTTTTTTTTTCAGGAAAAAGACGAGTCTTGACTAACTTAAGGCCAGTAGTAGTAGGACAATGTGCAGCGTCGTCAACTTCATGGGTGTCATTCGAGGGGAGAGCGACCGTGCAACACCATGAGGCGTGGTGCTACGCTCACGCAAGGTTGTCGTCGGTGGCGGGATCATGGCGAGAGGTACAACATCAAATGCCAACACGGACTGCAAAGCGAGGGGGGACTTTTCATTGGCCAGCGTGATGTCTCCGCTCAGATGAAAGTTGAGCTAGAGTGGAGATGAGGCACAATTATCTTGTCAGCCATGACTTGGACGGGAGGAACAGGAGATGGGTTTTTCTGGATGGTGCAAGTTTCTCCTCTCTGTTCCCGTCAATATATGAGCGGGGAAAGCACGATAGCGCCAATAGTCTTGTTGGGATCATCAGGTGAGTATGCACGAAAAAATAGAAAGATGACGGTGCAAGGGGGAGGTCGACCGAACTTAGGGTTCGGCCAAACCTTTCCTGGCTCCGTTCAGGCTAAGTTTTCGTGGGATGGCTTAATAGGCCCCATAGATGAAAAAATGGATGAGCCTGTTATTTGGACGTGGAGAATTTAGATAGAATTTAAAGAAACAGCATGAAAATCAATAAGATTTATCACGTCAATTTCCTTTTTCGCCTCCTAATCTTGGTATTCAAAAAATAATTTGAGTCGGTGCCCAATCACTTTAAATAGCTGATCATCATCACCTTGTAGTGGATTGCTCCATGAGATGAGGTTTCTACTACAGTGAGGGTCCTTCCTATTTACTTCTGAGCTTCCCATGTCCAAAGAGGTTAACCCTAGAATTGAAGAGTAGAACTTTATCTCTGGGTTTGAACTCTTTAGGTGTAATCCTCTTATCATGCCACCTTTTAGTTCTTTCCTTGTAAATTTTGGCACTATAGTACGCCTTAGTTCTCCATTCTTCCAACTTGTAGAGTTGCTTCAATAGGTGTTTTTCTGCTTCGTGAAGGTCCATGTTCCACTGCTTGTTGGCCCAATAGGCTCTTTGTTCCAACTCTAAAGGAAGATGACAAGTCTTTCCATAGACAAGTTGGAAAGGAGACATGCTGATGGGAGTTTTGTAGGCTGTACGGTATGTACGCAATGCGTCGGGTAGCTTATGCTTCCATCGTGTTCCCATTTCTAAGATGGTCTCTTGCATAATATTCTTAATTTGCTTATTAGATGTTTCTGCTTGACCACTTGTTTGTGGATGGTATGGGGTAGCAATGTTATGCTGGACACCAAGCTCCCTCAAAAAGTTATGGAAGGTCTTATCTATGAAATGAGACCCTCCATCACTTATGACCATACGGGGAGTGCCGAAGCGTGGGAAAATGATCTCATGGAACATTTTCCTAGCTTGCTTGGAATCAACATTATTGCATGGCAGGGATTCTACCCATTTTGACACATAATCTACAGCCACCAGAATATACTCACAATCATAGGACCTAAGGAAAGGTCCCATGAAATCAATACCCCACACATCAAATAATTCCACTTGTAGATTATATGTTAGGGCATTATGAGCTGAGATTCCTTTAGGCTTTTTGCATTTCTAACATCTGCGAATGAATTCTTTTGTGTCTTCATATATAGAAGGCCAATAGAATCCACTTTGCCAGATTTTTGAATGGGTACGGTAAACACCGTAATGGCCACCATAGGGGCTAGCATGGCATTTCTCAATAATCTTGGTGCCTTCAATTGATGGGACGCACCTTTGAAGAAGGCCATCAGCACAAACTTGATAAGGGTATGGGTCATCCCAAAAGTGTCTACGACTCTCGTAGATGAGTTTCTTTTTGTTTTCTCCTGGTGGTGCGTTTCCCTTGACTATGAAGTTCACGATATCCGCATACCAAGGGTGAGAGTCAGTCACCTTGAGAAGCATATCATCTAGTAGGAAGTCATTGATAGGAATGTTCATGGTTTGGGTGACTTTCATACGTGAGAGATGATCTGCCACAAAATTCTCTACTCCGTTCTTATCCTTGATTTCTAAGTCAAACTCTTAGAGTAGAAAAATCCAATGGATTAGCTTCGGTTTAGCATCCTTTTTGGTGAGAAAATACTTCAAGGCAACATGGTTTGTATAGACTATGACCTTGGCTCCAACCAAATAGGACCTAAACTTATCGATAGCAAAAACTAAAACCAAGAGCTCTTTTCCAGTTGTGGCATAATTGAGTTGAGCTCCTGTTAGAGTTTTGCTAGCGTAGGCTATTGCATGATGCTTTTTATCTTTGGTTTAACCTACGACCGTGTAGGATCGAAGAACATGTGTAAAGCTACCAGAGGGGGATGAATGGTAGATTAAAACTTTTCAGCAGAAGCAATGAAAACGCCCCTCGGCAGAAAACTGATCTGTTAAGGAAACCATATGTGCGACTAATATAAACGTGCTCAACTGTGACAAAACTAGTATATATTGTAGAGAATCAAGTAACAAATATGTCACAACAAGAATCATGAAAATCAGTCGAGAGAAACTCAAGTTACGATCGAAAGATCAAATAAAAGGTCAATCTGTCCTACCCGAGAAAAACAGTTCTGAGACACTGCAAAGAAACTCGTGTAGATCCGAAACCACAAATCCAATGACCGAAACTTTCACAGATGATAGAAAATTAAGTTTTGAAGACAACCCAAAAACAATCTTCTCAATCGGATCTGTAAAACTCGAGTTATGATAAAACCACCAAAGCAAGGTAGTGCTGTGCAGAAACTCGACGAGAAAAACTTGTCTAAAAACAAGTCAGAAGAACAAGGCACAATAGTTCATTCAATCTACGAATTTTGTTGATCAAACTACAAGAGGAGCAGCCCCAAAGTTGTGTACCATGAGCTCTAGCCTCCCTTGCTTATATAACCAGCCCTTAGGCCAACCCAAACTTAACTATGACTCTAATCCTACTCAATTCACGAATTTAAACTTTCCATAACTACTCAAGACTCTTCTATACGTAGATAGAAGACATCTCAAGACTTACAAACACCTTAGGAACGTATCCCACATTCCTAAAACAACTCAAATTCGTGACCCACACGAAGTCCTATCATAACCGACTCAAAACTTTCCATATTTGAGTAAAACATGACTCAGCCGCATCCTGAGTCCATAACCTAATCGATTGGACCTTTCCAACCAATTCTTTACGTCCACATATCTTCATCACGCCTCGGAACCATGTAGTTATGTTCATGCACTCCTTGCACACGTGCAAACATCTTCCAACAAAATCCACGATACCTTCATATGCATTGTTCTTGATTCAAACATGTTGCGCGATCTCTGATCAACTCAACCACAATTCCTCCTGCACTTGGTTGTTGAACCTCATCTTTTCCCTAAGACTAGTTCAATGGATCCCGTCACCAGCCATACCTTGAACTCAAACAACACCTGCACACTAATAATAACCAGTACTTCCGAGCACAAGTCCTCGACTTGACTCTCGTTAGTTCTGATAACCACAACACCTTACGTGAGTACCTCACATAAGTATGTTGCAAACCTTAGCAAACAGATATCAACCATAACCACCAAAACACACCAAAAACTTAGTAAAATAAAGCCAAGCAAACTTTCCATAATCCCGAAAAGCATGTTCGAAACATTGCAAGTTAACAGCAGAACCACAACTATCAAGCGTTGAACCTTGCCAAGGCTAACCGGACCTTGAACCGGAGCTTACCAAAACTAACAAGATCTAGTGCTCGAACTTTCCAAAGCTAGTAGGACCTAGTGCCAGAGCTAACCAAAGCTAGTCGGACCTAGTGCCGAAGCTTACCAAAGCTAGTTGGACCTAGAGTCAGAGCTAACCAAAGCTAGTCGGACCTAGACAAAGAAGTCGGACCTAGCCAAAGCAAGTCGAACCTTACGTCGGACCTTGCCGGAGCTCGAGCCTAGAGTTGGACCTTGATGATAAAGGTGTTTTGGTAGTATTCAAAACTTTTATCGCCATAGCCAATGTATTTAGCACACATAGGTCTCACAATCTCCCCCTTGATGAATGCATTGGCAACACCACTTAACATCCGAACATTAACATGAAAAGTTTTGAAAACAATTTCTCCACCTTTTTGAAAATCAAATGAGATAGAAAATAAATTTCTCCCCCTGCATACTTCTCCCCCTTTGACAATGTATTCGGCAAGGTACAAAAGATAAATTTTAATTTGTTATGATCACATTATAACATATACATATAAAACAAAGCTCACCCAAGTCATACTATCAAGTAACTTACACTATCACGACAATGATATACAAAAACTAGTGTAAGCCATGCTAGAGATCAAATGTAATTTTCATTTTAAGCAAGTCATGATCTCACAAACTTAACTATTTAACCTGAAAGCATGACACTTGTTGTTGCATTTTATTATTTTTCAAAGCACAAATTTAGATCACATGATATTTGCAGGAGATTGTATGCGCATCTCCTTTATTCTAACCAACCTAGCCATGCCTATACCATTTGACAATCAGAAGCTTAAGGACATGGTTTAGTCATACACAACTTCTTCCAAGTCATATCTAAGTGCAATGATAAGCCATCTCAAAAGAAGAGGTGTGATGCATGCATATTCTCTTGATCTTTTCTCAATTTATATTTGTTCATAAAACTCAACATGTGAGTTGATTACTTGATTAATTCATTGTGATTAAAAACACTTGTGAGCATGCAACAAGTTCAAAACTACAAGGAAGTTCGATCATGACCAGATTTAGTGTAAGTAATTATTCCAATTACTAGTCATGGCAAAAACTACAAAATGTATAACATGAGTAATGTAGTAAGAACTTTCAGCATGTAAAAGGAATCACAAAGTAATATATGTATGAAATACTATGCTCATATTATTTTAAATTCAGTTCACACATAGACTTCCCAAGTTTCAAAACCCCCTCAATTTAAGCCATGAGGATGCATAACTCCTATTTCACTACAAATGTAACAAAAACGAGTGAAATCCAAAGGTTTTGTGAAAATGTCAGCCAATTGTTGTTCGGTATCTACATGGTGGAGCATAATGTTTCCTTTTTCAACATTATCACGGAGAAAGTGATACCTAATATCAATGTGCTTAGTTCTAGAATGTTACATGCGGTTTTTTGCAATGAAAATGGCGCTAGTGTTATGATAAAACAGTGGAACACTATCTATATAAACCCCATAGTCCTTAAGTGTTTGAACAATCCAAAGAATTTGTGAGCAAGCACTAGTAGCAGCTACATATTCAGATTCGGCTGTGGATTATGCAACTGAGTTTTGATTTCTAGAGGATCAAGCAACAAGTGAATTACCAAGAAAATGACAGGCACCGAAAGTACTTATCCTATCAATCCTACAACCCCTAAAATCAGCATCCGAAAAAGCTTTCAATGTAACAGTTGAGGAAGAAGGAAGAATAATGTCAAATTCTTGAGTTTCATGTAAGTTCCTAAGAATCCTGTTGATGGCTTGACGATGTGAAGCTTGTGGGGAAGCTTGAAACCGTGCACAAAGACATACGCTGAATTGTATGTCTGGTCTTGATGTCGTGAGGTACATAAGTGATCCGATCATGCTTCTATATTCTTTTTGATCCACGGGTTCACCATATTCATCAAGTTCAAGTGTTGATGTTGTCTCCATTGGTGTCCGAAGAGGCTTTATTTTGTCCATGTTAAAGCGCTTGAGAAGGTCTCTTGTATACTTCGTTTGATGCACAAAGGTACCTTCCTCGGTTTGCTTGATTTGCAGCCCCAAAAAGTAAGTGAGTCCACCCATCATACTCATTTCAAATTCTGAACTCATCATTGCTGAATACTTGGACACAAGATCATGTGAAGCGCAACCAAAGATAATATCATCCACATACACTTGAACGAATATTGAGTGTGCTTCAGCATAAAAAGAGTTTTATCAACCTTGCCCACGGTAAACCCCTTTTCAAGTACGAATGTTTTTAACCTATCATACAATGTTTTATCAACTCCGCCTATGTTGTAATGACATAGCCGGTCCCAAGCCCGGATAAAGGAGGAGTGGTTGTGATAGGCTTTACGAGCCAACAACTATACTTAGCCATTCTCATGGAAATGAAACCCATTGGAAATTCATTGGGGGCGTAACCCTCTTAGTGACGCGCCATACCGGAACTTGGGTATGGTGTTAAGTGGGCGAGGGTCGGGTCGCCACCGCCTTAGTGGCGCGCCATATCGGAACCCGAATGTGGTGTTAAATGAGCGAGGGCCGGATCGCCACAACCTTAGTGGCGCGCTACATCATCACCCGGATGTAGTGTTAAGTGAGCGAGGGTCTTTGCATCTTCCTCGACGGATGCGAAGGGTAAGGAAGCTAGCCGAGGAAACTAGGTTTTGGGTGGGTAGTTGGAATGTAGGATCCTTGACGGGAAAACTAAGAGAGTTCGTGGACGTTGCGATTAGGAGGCGTGTAAATATCCCTTGTGTACAAGAGACTAGATGGGCAGGTCAAAAGGTGAGAGAGGTTGAGAATACCGGTTTCAAGCTTTGGTATTTTGGCTCGATTGGAACTAGGAATGGCGTAGGCATCCTAATAGATAAGAGCCTTAAGGATGGAGTAGTGGATGTCCGTAGACGAGGGGATGGGATCATCCTACTCAAGGTAATTGCGGGGGACCTTATCTTGAATGTCATTAGTGCTTATGCCCCACAAGTTGAGCTCGACATGAGCATTAAGAGACAATTTTGGGAGGATTTGGAGGATATGGTTAGTAGTGTACCGGTAACCGAGAAGCTCTTCATAGGAGGATATCTCAATGGTCATGTAGGTCCAACTAACGTAGGTTTTTAGGGGGTATACGGAGATTTTGGGTGTGGCGATAGAAACCAGAAGGGTAAGGATATCCTAGACTTTGTTGTAGCCTATGACCTATTGGTAGCTAACACCCTCCTTAAGAAGAGGCTATCTCACTTAGTGACCTTTACTAGTGCCCAACATTCTAGTCAAATCGATTATATCCTCACCAGGAGAAGGGAGATAGGGGCATGCTTAGATTGTAAGGTGATTCCTGGGTAATGTGTTGTTCCACAACATAAACTTGTGGTAGACGACTTTCGTTTCCACGTGCATGTGTCACGAGACAAATGTGTTAAAACCGCAAGAACAAAGTGGTGGAAGTTGAAGGATGAAGCACAACAATCATTCAAAAGGAGGATGATCGCGGAAGGACCTTGGAGTGAAGAGGAAATGCGGATAGTATGCGGGTGAAGATGGCGACTTACATTAGGAAGGCAGCTAGGGAGGTGCTTGGGTGAACAAAAGGTAAGAAACTTGTACATAAAGACACTTGGTGGTGGAATGAAGATGTACAAAAAGCTATTACAGAGAAGAAGGAGTATTATAAGAGCTGACATCATGAGAGAAGCACAAGTAACATGGCGAAGTTTAAAGAGGCTAAGAAAAATGCAAGGCGTGTTGTGAGTAAAGCAAGGGGGCAGGTCTATGATGCGCTATATGAGAGGCTAGGGACAAAAGAAGGTGAAAATGATATATACAATATGGCGAAACTTCATGAGAGAAAGGTAAGAGATCTCAACCAACTCAAATGAATTAAGGAGGAGGCAGATTGAATTCTATTAAAGGAGGAAGAAATTAGGAACAAATGGCGGGACTACTTCAATGGACTATTCAATGATGGGAATGAGAGTATTAGGTCGAGTTGGATGACTCATTTGATGACACCAACAGACGATTCGTGCGGCGGGTACAAGAGTCTAAGGTTAGAGAGGCCTTAAAAAGAATGAAAGGAGGAAAGGCCCCCGGCCCCGATGATGTCTCCGTTGAGGTGTGCAGATGTCTGGAGGATGTAGCAATAGTATGGCTCACTAAACTATTCAACCGCATTTTTCAGTCAAACAAAATGTCTCAAGAGTGCCGAAAAAGTATTTTAGTACCCGTCTTCAAAAATAAAGGAGATGTTCAAAGTTGTACTAATTATCAAGGAATTAAGCTCATGAGTCATACTATGAAGCTCTGGAAGAGAGTGATTGAACACCGCTTTAGGAAAGTGACCAATGTCACTAAAAACCTGTTTGATTTATGCCTGGGAGGTCCACTATGGAGGCGATTTTCTTACTCCGTCAGCTTATGGAGAGGTATAGGGAGCAAAAGAAAGATCTACATATGGTGTTCATTGACTTGGAGAAGGCATACGATAAGGTACCAAGACCGGTCATGCGGTGGGCACTAGAGAAACACAAAGTCCCAACAAAGTACATTAACCTTATCAAGTATATGTACGATAATGTGGTGAGAAGTGTGCGCGTAAGAGATAGTAAGACCGACACTTTTCCAATCACAATAGGGCTACACCAAGGATCAGCCTTAAGTCCTTAGATCTTTTCCTTAGTGATGGATGAGGTGTCAAAGGATATACAAGGGGATATCCCTTGGTGTATGCTCTTTACTGATGATGTAGTGTTGGTAGATGAAACTAGGGATGGTGTTGATAGAAAATTAGAGCTATGGAGGCAGACCTTAGAGTCTAAGGGGTTTAGACTTAATAGAACCAAGATCGAGTATATGAGATGCGACTTTAGTGATGTCGGGTGCGAGGATGGAAATGTTAGTTTACAAGGACAAGTAGTACCTAGGTGGAACACATTTTGATATTTAGGATCAATGTTACAAAGCAATGGTGATATTGCCGAAGATGTTTGCCACATGATCAGGTGGATGAAGTGGCGACAAGCATCTGAAATCTTATGTGATAAGAAAGTTCCACAAAAATTGAAAGGTAAATTCTATAGGACGGTGATCAGACCTGCGATGCTGTATGGAGCAGAATGTTGGTCAACTAAAAGGCAACATGTCCAACAAATGAGTGTTGTGGAGATGCGCATGCTATGGTGGATGTGCGGTCACACAAGAAGAGACAAAATTAGGAATGAGGTGATACGTGATAGTAGGGGTGGCACCGATTGAGGAGAAGCTAGGCCAACATCGCATACGGTGGTTTGGGCATATCCAGCGGAGACCTCCAGAAGCACCGGTTGACAGTGGGATTATAAAGAGTACAAAAAATTTTAGGAGGGTTAGAGGTCGACCAAGGTTGACATAGCAGGAGGCGGTGAAACAATACCTAAAGGAGTGGGACATTACTAGAGATTTGGTTCATGATAGGACTGCATGGAAATTAGCAATTCATGTGCCAGAATCTTAGTTTATTCATATTTTGTTACTCTTATTTTCTTTCTTATCGACCCATTTCTAAAATAAATAAAATGTAGAATCTTATTTTATTTGTATTTTATTTTTTTTATTATTATTTTTTACTTTCATCTTATTTTCTATTACTTTTCTTCAAAATTGTTGGGTTTCATTTCTAGCCGACCCCAACTTGTTTGGGACAAAGGCTTGGTTGTTGTTGTTGTGCAATGCTCTAGGAGCTTGTTTTACAGCATACAGTTCTTTAGTCAGTTTGAAAACATGATTAGGAAAATCTGGATTTTCAAAACCAGGTGGTTGCTTAACATAAACCTCCTCATCTATGTAGCCATTAAGTAAATCACATTTTACATTACATTTGATATAACTTGAAACCTTTAGATACAGCAAAAGCTAACAAAATTCTTATAGCTTCTAATCTAGCAACAGGAGCAAAAGTTTCATCAAAATCTAGACCTTCATTTTGTGTGAAACCTTGAGCAACCAATCTAGCCTTATTCCTAATCACAACCCCATCCTCACTTTGTTTATTTTTAAACACCCATATAGTTCCAATTAAGTGTCGGAGCTGGACACGTGTCAGCTTCGGAACTATCAGGCAATATCACCGACTCTTCTTCTTCTTCTTCGAAAATATCCTCCCCCTGAGGATATGGATCTGGACCTGCAATGTTTGATCTAGTACCTGGACTAGCTTCATCAAAATACACCTCACAAGTCTCCACAATTTTGTTAGTGTCAAGTAAAAGCACACGGTATCCTCTAGTATGAGATGAATAACCAAGAAACATGCCATCAATGGATCTTGGTTCAAATTTATCAAGATTACCATGTTTCTTAACAAAGCATTTGCAACCAAAGACCAGAAACTGTGTAACACTAGGCCTATATCCAAACCGAAGCTCATATGGTGTTTTACCTAGCTTAGCACGCAAGAAAACACGATTTAAGACATAACAAGCAGTTGCAATCGCATCAGGCCAAAATTTCCTAGGAGTTTGATATTCATCAAGCATAGTCCTAGCCATCTCAACTAAGGTTATGTTCTTTCTTTCTACAATGTCGTTTTTTTGAGGTACATATGGTGAAGAAAATTGATGATTTATTCCATTTTCAGCACAAAAATGATCAAAAGATCAATTTTTAAATTCGGTTCCATTATCACTTCTTATTGCTTTTAAAGATCCTGGGTGATCAATTGATAATCTAAGAAATAAAGTTCTAAAGTGACTAAAAGCTTCATTCTTAGAGGTCATAAACTAAACCCTAGAGTATCTAGAATAATCATCAACAATCACAAGAACATACCATTTACCTCTGAAGGATTGAACACGTGAAGGTCCTACAGTGTCAAGGTGTAAAAGTTTAACCCGGTTCAGTTGTCATGATCATTGTGGGAGGAGTATGTGAACCTGCAACCCTCTTAGCATGTCTACAAGAAGAGCACACAATTTATTTGTCCCCTAGGCAGCCCACGTATGCGATCAAGAGCACTAACACACGTTAGATGATCAAAGCCTACGTGACCAAGTCTACAATGCCAAAAATATAAGTACTTTGAATCATTAGCAATTAAACACTTATGCTTAGAGGAATACATATCAAAATCTACTTTAGAAACTCTTCTAAAACCACGCCATGTTAAAAATAATCTCACTATTTGAATTTACAACTTTGTAGCAATTTTTAGTGAAAATAATTTCCAGATTTTCATCTAGCAGTTGTGAAATAGAAAGCAAGTTGTATTTCAAATTTTTAACAAGTGCCACATCCTTCAAAGTGTAGTGATCATTTACTCTAACTGAACCCTTAGCAATTATAGGAGTTGAAGAATTATCGGCAAAAGTAACATTCTCTACACGTGACACAAAAGAGAGGGAGGAGAACCATTCTTTGTTACCGCTCATGTGGTGTGAGCAACCTGAATCCACAAGCCAAATGTTCTCCTTCCTCAAGCGTATAACCTCTTCGTTGTCACTGTTGTGTTCTGCATCCTCCATACTTGATCTTGATTTCTCTGCCATGAAGCACAAGTTTGCCAGATTATCTTTTTCTTCGTCACTTCCAATGTCTACATCACTTGAGCGAAGTTCTTGAAGTGCAGTGATGAAACTATTTATCAGTTTGCATCATGTAAAACCCTTCTTCTTCTTGTTGGTATTGACAGAGGAGGACTTGACTTTATTCTGCTTTTCATCACAGTTAGAAGGACCTGAAAGGTTAGGGTAATCTGTACGAAAGTGTCTTGTCCTACCACATTCAAAGCATCGTTGAGGTCTGGAGCTTCCTCTCCTTCTAGTTCTCACATTTTGCAATGCTTTCGAGAACCGAGTAGAGATGAGCGCTAGCTCTTCTTTTGGAAATTCTTCAATCTGTTCTAGGGTTATTGAAGACAGCAAAGCAAGTGTATTGCTAGATGAAGATTGGCCGCAGCTAGGCATATCACATTGAGAAACAAATGCAAGAGACTAGTTGGGGTTCTTACGTGAGATTATGTCAATTTCATGAGTTTTCAATTTGGTATACAGCAGATCTAATGTAAGTGTAGTCATGACAGTAGATTCACGAATAGATGTGACTTTTATCTCCCAAATTGACATGTCTAATGCACTTAACAATTACCTTGCATTTTTAGCATCTGAAAATTTAACATTGACACTATGCATGTTGCTGAGAATTTTATTAAAGCGAGCAAAAAGGTCATCAATGCCTCACCGGGTTGCATCTCAAAGCGCATGTATTCCTTTTTGAACATATCCTGCTTTACCTCATTGATCGTGTTGGATCCTTCGTGGTAGTCACAAAGTGCTCTCCACACATCACACGCTGATCGGAGGTGTGCAACACGATCGAAGCCGCTTTGAGTTAGTCCTTGGATTATCAAGTTACGGGCTTTGTTGTTGTTGACATCTCTTAAGTTTGTAGTTGTATCTTGATCATTCGACAGCACGTCGTAAGACTTGTACACTTTTTTCCCATATCGCGAAGCCTTGTGCTTGGATGAAAGCTTCCATGCGTGCCTTCCAAACCTGAAAATTAATAACAACAAACACACAAGGTTTTGTGGAGCATTTCTCCATGAGGATTAGACAAAAACATGTGTGAATCACAAAGATTAGAGCATTGTGGCTCTGATACCAATTGTATGATCAAAGAGCATGTGTAAAGCTACCATAGGGGGGGTGAATGGTAGATTAAAACTTTTCAGCAGAAGCAACGAAAACACACCTCGGTAGAAAATCGTTCTGTTAAAGAAACCATGTGTGCGACTAATCTAAACATGATCAACTTTGACAAAACTAGTATAGATTGTAGAGAATCAAGTTACAAAGATGTCACAACAAGAATCATGAAAATCCATTGAGAGAAACTCAAGTTACGATTGAAAGATCAAACAAAGGTCAATCTGTCCTACCCGAGAAAAACAGTTCTGAAATATTGCAAAGAAACTCATGTAGATCAGAAACCACAAATCCAATGACCATGAATTTTTCAAAGATGATAGAAAATAAGTTTTGAAGACAACGTAAAAAGAATCATGTCAATTGGATCTGTAAAACTTGAGTTATGATAAAACCACCAAAGCAAGATGGTACTGTGCAGAAACTCGATGAGAAAAATTTGTTCGAGAACAAGTCAGACGAACAAGGCACAAAACTTCCTTAAAACTACAGATTTTATTGATCAAACCACAAGAGGAACAGCCCCAAAGTCGTGTACCACGAGCTCTGACCTCCCTTCTTATATAACCAACCCTTAGGCCAACCCAGACTTAACTAGGACTCTGATCCTACTCAATTCACAAATCGAAATTTTCCATAACTGCTTAAGACTCTTCTATACGCAGATAGAAGCAATATTAAGACTTCCAAACACCTTAGGAACGTATCCCGAATTCCTAAAACAACTCAAATTTGTGACCCACACGAAATCCTATCATAACCAACTCAAAATTTTCCATATTTGTGTAAAACATGACTCAGCCACAGCATGAGTCCATAACCTAGTCGATTGGACCTTTCCAACCAATTCTTTAAGTCTACATCTCTTCATCACGCCTCGGAACCATGTAGCTACGTTCATGCACTCCTTGCACACGTGCAAACATCTTCCAATGACGTCCACGATACATTCATATACATTGTTCTTGATTCAAACATGTTGCGCGATCACCCGATCAACTCAACCACAATTCCTCCTGAACTTGATTGTTGAACCTCATCTTTACCCTAAGACTAGTTCAATGGATCCTGTCACTAGCCATGTCTTGAACTCAAGCAACACCTGCATATGAATAAACAACCAATACTTCCGAGCACAAGTCCTCGACATCACTCTCGTTAGTTCTGATAACCACAACACCATACGTGAGCACCTCACATAAGTATGTTGCAAACCTTAGCAAAAAGGTATCAACCATAACCTCCAAAACACACAAAAACTTAGTAAAAGAAAGCTAAGCAAACTTTCCATTCCCTAAAAGGAAGTTCGAAACATTGAAGGTTAAAAGCAGAACCACAACGATCAAGCTCTGAACCTTGCCAAAGCTAACCGGACGTTGAACCGGAGCTTACCAAAACTAACAAGATCTAGTGCCAGAACTTACCAAAGCTAGCAGGACATAACGTCAGAGCTAATTAAAGCTAGTCAGACCTAGCACTGGAGCTTACCAAAGCTAGTCGGACCTAGAGTTGGAGCTAACCAAAGCTAGTTGGACCTAGACAAAGAAGTCGGACCTAGCCAAAGCAAGTCAGACCTTACGTCGGACCTTGTCGAAGCTCGGACCTAGAGTCGGACCTTATTGATAAAGGTGTTTTGGTAGTATTCAAAACTTTTATCGCCATAGCCAATGTATTCAACACACATAGGTCTCACAGACCGTACCAATAGCAAAATCACTAGCATCACACATGATTTCGAATGGCAGCGTCCAATAGGGGAGGTTGAATGATTGGAGTTGAGATGAGTGCCTTTTTGTGTGTCTCAAATGATTTAAGGAATTCATCATCGAAATAAAAGGAAACTTCCTTAGCTAGTAGGTTAGTGAGGGGTCTAGTGACTTTTGAGAGGTCTTTGATGAATCGCCGATAGATCTCCGCATGACCTGTAAAGCTGTGGATTCCCTTAACATTGATAGGAGGTGGAAGTTTTTTAATGACTTCAATTGTTTTTGTCCCCTCTATCCCTCTCTCATACACTAAGTTTCCAAGAACGATGCATTCACAAACAATGAAATGGTACTTTTACCAATTAAGTACGAGGTCCTTCTCTTGGCATCTTTGTAAAACCTTGTCTAAATTTTCCAGGCAATGATCGAAAGTTTTCCCATAGATGGAGAAATCGTCCATGAAAACTTCCATGATCTCCCAAATCATGTCGGAAAAGATAGACATCATGCATCTTTGAAAAAAGGCAAAAGCATTGCACAGTCCAAGGGACATATGCCGGTAGGCATAAGTTCCATAGGGACATGTGAATGTGGTCTTACTTTGATCGTCAGGATGGATTGGGATTTGATGATAACCTGAATACCTATCAAGAAAACAAAAGTAGGAGTGTTTTGCCAACCACTCTAACATCTCATCAATGAAGGGTAGTGGAAAATGATCCTTCCTTATAGCCTTCTTAAGTTTTCGGTAATCTATGCACATCCTCCAACCCGTGATGGTTCATTGAGGAATCAATTCATTCTTCTCATTTTGAACGATTGTCATACCATCCTTCTTAAGCACTACTGGAACTGGGCTTACCCATTCACAATGAGGGATAGGGTAGATAATCCTGGCAAGTAGAAGTTTCAAGACTTCTTTCTTGACAACTTTCCACATTGCATTATTCAATCACCTTTGGGGTTCCCTTGAAGGGACACTCTCGAGGTCAATGGGAATGCGATGGATGCATAAAGATGGACTAATCCCCTTGAGATCCTCTAATGAATAGACAAAAATAGCTCTATGATTTTCTAGCATGGCAATGAGTTGAGTGTCTCATCATCTGTAAGCTTGTCACTTATGATGATAGGGGCTTCCAAATCGCCATTTAGAAAGGCATAACGTAGGCCTGGAGGTAGATTTTTTAACTCAGTAGGAGTTTCTAGGAAGAACTCTTCTTTTGGCTATTCAACTGCCTCCTGAAATTCATCCTCCTCTTGGATGAAATCTTCTTCTCCTTCAATATCTGGGGGAGCTAAGAATTGAAGAGTTCTAACCTCCTCTAAAGGCTCATCTTGGATGGGAGATTCTGCGGATGTGTTCTTGGAACGCAGGATAGGAATAGAGAATTTCCTCCCTCCAAGTTTGATTTTGAGGCTTCCTTCCAAGGGAATACCCATGAGAAAATTTTCAATGGGAATCCCAATCATAATGTAAAAATTTTGAATTCCTAACACATGGAAATCTAGAATTGCCTCAACATCTTGTGTCTCACAAACACTTGTTGTAAAACCCCGCATCCTTCATGGATGTTTCCAAAAGAATCTCGGAAGGATTTACATGTTGGTGCCAATGGCACATTGCCCAGAATGGCAAGAGCACAAGAATCAGAAATGAGATTTGCTCCAACAGTGGGGTTGTATAGAACCTTCATTGGTGTCCCTCCAATAAAACATAGAATAGTTGCTAAAGGTGAGGTCATCCGAAGAATTTCGGGTGACTGCTCAACTTTTGCAGTCCATTCCTTGCTGAAAATAAAGGTTAACTCCTTGTCCGTCTTTGGATGAATACTCCATCATGTGGGTCAGGTGGAGTTAATGACAATGATGGTTTCCTATGGGAACAATACTTCGAGGTACTTCCAAAATCTTCAAATATCTCTTCCTCGAAGTAGAAGGGAAAATCTAAATGTTGAATTTCTTCTTCCTTCGTAGTTTCTTGTTTGGGAGAGGATTCCTCGGGCAAGTGTCGAGATAAGCAATAGATAGGTTCTCCGTTGTCCATGGATTTATCCTCAGATCTTGACACTACTTCCTCTTGAAGGGGCTCATGAAGACCCATAATGAAGGAAGATATTTCTAGAACTCGATCTAGAAGATCCTTGCCTTCCTCATGTGTCTTATGGAGGAAAGATCCTCCAGTTGTAATGTCAAGATGTACGGCAAACTCTTTGTTCAATCCCATATAGAAGTATTGCAAGAGCAACAGATCAGGGATAGACAAATCTGGGCCGGAATTTCTCGAAAGAGAAAATCTATCCCAAGCTGCACCTATGGATTCCTTATCCATCTGCTAGAAGCATAGTACTTCCTTCTGCAAGGAAATAATTCTGGCAATTGGAAAGAAAGCAAGACAAAATCTATCTCGTAACTCGTTCCAATTTATGTTTGTCTTCCCAATGTTGTGGTCGTAACATTGTTTGGCTTTTTCCTTGAGGGGAAAAGGAAACAACTTCCATTTGAGAGTTTCTTGTGTCATACCTTTGATTAGAAGGCATGAACACAATTGTTCAAACTCTCTTAGATGGTGGTAAGAGTTTTCACAATCCGTTCCTAAGAAGCATTGCTCCCGAACCATGGCTATAAATCCAGGGCGATGTTCATAACTAGTAGAACAAATGGGTTCCGTCCAAGGCGGTGGCTCACAGAACATGCCCTTTGGGGCAGAATATGAAAGAATGGTGGGCTGCTCCATATAGGTGGTGATGGTAAGAAAAGGAAAGATAAGATAAGAAGATAGCTATGAGGGTGAACAAGGTTCGAAGATTAACAACAACCGTTCTCTGGCAACAGTGCCAGAAATGCTTGTTGACTTTTCTTACATCACAGATAAAAATCCGCAAGCGTACAGAAACTATCATGTAGCACTTCCCCTTAAGAGAGTATTCCAAGGGTATTGAATCCAAGGAATGTGTGTGTAATCTTACGAACTAATTACCCAAGGACACAAAGTTGTTTGGTAGGCAAGGAAGAGAGAGGAATTCAAAGTATTGATTCTAATTCAAATGAATTTGCAGTAGTTGTTTGCGTCTGACACGGGTTTACCCCTAGCAATACTAGGACGACTCCCGTCAAGAGCCTATGACATAGCTGAACGTGGAGGATTACAAAGGACAGATAGGATTGTCACCACCTACTGCCTACCTCTTCAATATGTGGGTCTACGAGATATTCACTGGTGATTTCTAACCTAAGCACCACGCTTACGTTCTAAATCAAAACTCTAGTAGTTTTGAACACAAAGCTACAACTAGAGCCTCTAATAAATTAAAGCAATGAACCCACAAGTAACTACTTGTGCAAACTACTATGAATTGAGAGTCAAACTTGAATTGAATTCACAAAGGCCTTACCTTATTTGAGTACACCTTTGTAGGGATACAAGTGTAGAAGAGGGACTTGACAAGCCCAAGCCTCGTTCTCCTAAACTCTCACCACACTCTCCTTCGACTTGGCAGCCTCTAGGACTACCCTAACTTTTGGAGTGGTATTCTATTCTCAACTTTTGGTGTGTGTGTGAAGTGAGGTGTGGGTTTCTATTTATAGGAGGGAGAAGGGTTGGTTCCTGCCACCATTTGTGCGCGAATCAGTCACCCATGACTTCTTCAAGCCGGGAGGAGCCAACACATGGCGTTTGATAGTGTTTGGTGCCAGGACCTAGTCAGCCGACTAGGGGGGTAGGCCGACCTGGTCCTGGCTCCAAAAGGCCAGTTCTTCCTCCAGGTCTCTTCCCGGTGGGTACCATTGACTGATATTGGTGCTACAGCGTTGGATGGCCTCAGATACTTCTATTTGTGGGCCATTTGATCCATGTGGTGACACATGGCATCGCCCGATTCCTCAAAATCTAATTTTATGGATTACTCCATGCATGTCTTGATATTTTTGGGTCTAAATTCACCTGCATACAAATAAACACAAACACTTGTGGAATTGCTTAGTTTTTAACCCTACCACTACGTTGTGTTTTTCTTTATGCTCATTGTGAGGTGAATTGACAGTCTAAATATGGCACTTAAGGATCGTCAACAAACCCTAGTGTCGCCACTTGTCCCAAGAGCACAAAAACACATCCCCCCACACATCTAAGGTCCTCAAAAGTGAAAATTCTTTGAGTATTAAGATTTGGGATTGGGAGATCGTTGTCTACGCTTCATTGAGCTCTTGGGGTTTGATCTCTTTACACTATTGCATTACTTGTAATCTTTTCGAGTGTATTAGATCACTTTTTCTATTATAACCTTTATGGGAGCCCTCAATGTGTGAGGTTTCTCCACCAACTGGGTGATTACCCGTGATAGTGGAATCAAGTTGGCCTTGTGTTGTGACTTGATGAGGGAAAAGGGTTTGAAGTGACCCGGCTCTATGTGGGCCTCCTCAACGAGGACATAGGTCTCTTTGGTGAGAACAAACCTCAGTAAAAATCCGTATCCCGTGTGCTCATCTCTTTTACTTTCGCAAGTTTCATTATCTAGGGATTTAGAATTGATCTATCAAGTAATTTGTGTTCCACGTGCAAGTTTGCAACACTAATTGTTCAATCAAGTTTTTTGAATAGTTGTTTAAATTTTGCTTCTATAACACATACATTTTCTGCTCTAACACTTGATCAGTTCACATAACACAAGCACACCGGACTAGTCTGCATTTACATTGAACAAGTCTGCTCCACCAGAAATTTAACGATTTGATTAAATGTACAGAAAAACTTTCAAAGCCTATTCACCCCCCTATAGGCCACATTCAATTGGTATTAGAGCAGGTTCTCCATTTACGAGACTCACCACTCGGAGAGATCAATGGCCTCTGACAAGAACAACGAGATCCCGAAGATGCCCAACACCAAATATGAACAAGACACCAAGACATTCGATATACTCAAGGAAAACAAACACGATGATGAAGAAGTGTGTCAAGTCAAGGCACTTCTAAGAAAGAAATTGCTAAGTAGAAAGGGCAAGGAAGAAGACGAGAAGACAGCATGGAGTGGTCATCATGATTACTCCTGGTATCCTTATAATTAGGATCATCTTAATTCTCACTATCATTATCTTTCAATTCCCATGGAAAAACCTTCTCATTTTGACAGAAATGATTATACCATGTGGAAATATAATATGAAAATGCATCTTATCTCCTTAAACCCTAGTCTTTGGCATGTTGTGTGTACGGGTGTAGATATCTCGGAGTACCGATGATGAACTCACTCCGGAGCAAGAGCAAGAAATTCACCGCAACGCACAAGTCGTTGCAGTGATCACTCCTTCCTTGAGCCGAGAAGAGTTTACCATGTTTGATGGACTGGAAAGTGCCAAGGAAATACGGGATACACTCAAGACCGCACATGAAGGAAATCGCTCAGATCATGATGCGAAAATGAAATGCTTGAAGGAGAATTGGGGAGGTTTGCCATTGAGGAGGGCGAATCACCTCAAGACATGTACAACCGAATGAAGGCACTCATCAATAAGATTCGTGCCTATGGAAGAAATAAGTCGACTGACCATGAGGTGGTCAAAAGGATGATTAGAAAATTTATGCCAAGAAATGTCACCTTGTGCTCTATGATCCTAGAAAGACCAACGTTTCACAAAATGACTCCGGATGAATTCTTTGGCAAGATTATCAATCATGAGATTATGGAGAAGGAGGCCCAATATGTCAAAGATAGCTGAACTTTCCTGCTCGAAGAAAAAGGAAGTTGCCCTCAAAGCAACTTGCAAGCCTAAAGGAAAGGACGTTCCTGAAGCACAAGATGAAGAAGACACAAGTGATGTGAGCACCGATTTGGATTATGAAGAGATGGTGTGCTCTTCATCAAGAAATTCAAGAGAATGATGAGAAGAAGGAAGGGCAGCAACTCAAGTGATGGGAAAAGCAAAGAGAAAGAAAAATCCAAGGCACCATGTACCTGCTACAACTGTGGTGAGTACGGTCACTTTATAGTTGACTGCACATATGAAAAACTAAGAAGAAGAATGAAGTGAAGCCACAAGAGAAGAAGAGCTTGAAGAAAAGGAGTGCACATTGGCAAGGAGTGGGACTCAAACGACGAGTCCTCCTCCAATGAATAAGAGGAGATTTCTACCATTGCTATCAAGAAGCCTACCAAGAAGCCTACACTCTTCACGAACATGGGAAGGACAGGAGACTCATAATCATACTTGCCTCATGGCTAGGGAAGGCAAAAAAAATGGTTCGACTTACACCTTCCTCGCTTAATTCCTCCATTGATGATTTTGATAGCTCTAGTGAAAAATGAGGAAATGCTTAAAGGGTTAAGTAAAATTGCTTTAAAGAAAATCAAGATGTTGTCAGATGAAATTTTTGAGGAGGATCTTGTCAACCGACGAGAAGATATGCTCATCTGCGAAAGGAAGAGATATCAAGAGGTTGAGAAACTCCTTCAGCTTGAGAAGGAGAAGAGCAAGTCACTTGAGCATGAGCTAGCCTTGAGTAAGGAAACATACTCAAAACTAGAAGACTCACACATTTCAATCAAGGATGAACTTGCTAACTTGTCAAAAGTTAACAAAATCCTTGAAGTGCAAGTTGAGTCACTCAAGCAAAGTGACTCATCCTCCTCCAGGAGCTCACCTTCCAAAGGTGTAAATTTGACAACTACTATTACTTGCACATGCTCTAGTAAGAAAATATTGTTAAAGATGATTCTTCTGTTTCACATGCTAAACATCCATCCCAAAGTGGCATCTTTGTCAAGGAAAAGACTAAACATGCACGTAGTGCATATGTGGTCACTAGACCTCCTATCATCAAAGATGGTCTTGGATTTACTAAAAATAAGAACATGTCCACTAATGTTCAAGTAAAGATGCAAATTACTTTTATTAAGGAAACATCACATGAATCTGAATTAAAAATATTGTTCTGTACTTTTGATGCTTCCTATGTACTCATGAAAGATAAATCTGGACACATCTCTGCTAAATATGCAAGGCCATGTCACAAGAACTCAAAAACTTGTGTGTGGGTGCCCAAGACTCTTGTGACTAACCTGCGAGGACCCAAGCAAGCTTGGGTATCTAAAACCATGAAATAACTCTGTTTTGCAGGCCTACTACTCTGGAGGATCGAAATAGGTGCTGGACAGTGGATGCACTAATCACATGACTGGAGAGAGGAGTATGTTCAAGGAGTATAAGCGCAACGCGTATCCAAGTGAAGGAATATACTTTGGAGACAACAGCTAAGGAAATGTCCTTGGTAGCAGTAAAATTGTGGTTTGTTCTCAACATACTCTTTCAAATGTTTTACATGTCGATTCTCTAGATTATAATCTTTTGTCCATATCTCAGCTATGCGACAAAGGTTATAATTTTTTATTCACTAATGAGGGTGTGACTGTTTTTAGCAGAAGCGATAACTCGATTGCATTCAAGGGAATGTTGAAGGGAAAGCTTTATCTTGTTGACTTCAACAAAGATAAAGCCAAACTGAAGAGTTGCTTTGTTGCAAAAACTGACATGGGATGGCTGTGGCATAGATGGCTAGCCCATGTTAGGATGAGGAATCTACAGAAACTTCTAAAAGGTGGTCACATTCAAGGTTTAAATGATGTTGTTTTTGAGAAAGACAGGCCATGCATCGCATGCCAAGTGGGAAAACAAGTTGTAGCACCACACCCCACCAAAAATGTGATGACTACCTCAAGACCAATGGAACTTCTTCATATGGAGCTCTTCGGTCCAATTACTTATATAAGCATCGACGGTAACAAATATGGATTAGTTATTATTGATGATTTTTCTAGATTTACCTGGGTATTTTTCTTGTATGATAAATCAGAAACCCAAGGGATCCTCATGAATATTTTGAAAAGAGCGCAATATGAATTCTTCTCAAATGTTAAGAGCATTATAAGTGACAACGGAACAGAGTTCAAGAATACTCAAGTTGAGGAGTACCTAGATGAAGAAGTAATAAAACATGAGTTTTCGGCACCCTAGTCCCCTCAACAAAATGTGGTGGCCGAAAGGAAGAACAGGACACTCATCGAGATGGTGAGGACAATTGTGTACGAATACAAGACTTCAGACTGGTTTTGGGCTGAAGCGGTAAACACCGCTTGTCACGCTACAAATTAGTTGTATCTTCACCGACTCTTGAAGAAAACACCATATGAGCTTCTCACCGGTAACAGACCAAATGTTTCATATTTTAGAGTTTTTGGAAGTAAATGTTTCATTATGAACAAGAAACCAAGAAGTTCGAAGTTCCCTTCAAAATCTGATGAAGGGTTCTTGCTTGGTTATTATTCGAATGCCTAAGCCTATCGTGTCTTCAACAAAGTCTCTGGTATTGTTGAAACTGCACGTGACATAGTGTTCGATGAAACTAACAGCTCCCAAGTGGAGCAAGTTGATAAGTGTGTGCTAGATCAAGATGAAGCCCCATGCCAAGCATTGAGGAGGATGGCACTTGGTGATATTCGACCTCAAGAGCAACCACATGGCTCAAGTGCTCAAGATGAACCTCAACAGGAATTCAATGATCAAGGGGGAGCTCATGCACAAGTTAATGATCAGAAAGATCAAGAAGATCAATATAATCATGGAAGCAATGATCAAGGGGGAGACATTGACAATGAAGAAAATGAAGTGCAAGCAACTTCACAAGTCCCACACCCAAGAGTACATCAGAGTATACAAAGAGATCATCCCGTCAACAACATCATTAGATACATTGATAAGGGAGTAACCACTAGATCTCACATAGCTAATTTCTGTGAATATTACTCTTTTGTCTCTTTTCTAGAACCGTACAGGGTAGAGGAAGCACTAAAGGATCCAGGTTGGGTGATTGCAATGGAAGAGAAGTTGAACAACTTCAAGAGGAATGAAGTATGGGAGCTTGTATAAAGACCAGAGGCGAACATCGTAGGAACAAAATGGGTCTTTCAGAATATGCAAGGCGAACATGGAGTGGTAACAAGAAATAAGGCACGACTTGTGGCAAAAGGTTACTCACAAGTCGAAGGTTTGGACTTCGACGAAACTTTTGCTCCCGTAGCTAGACTTGAGTCCATTCGTATTTTATTGGCATATGCTACTCACCATAATTTTAAGCTGTATAAATGGATGTCAAAAGTGCTTTCCTCAATGGTCCCATTAAGGAGGAAGTATACGTGGAGCAGCCACCAGGATTTAAAGATCAAGAGTATCCCAACCACGTGTATAAACTGCGCAGGGCTCTCTTTGGCCTCAAACAAGCTCCCCGAGCTTGGTACGAGTGCCTTAGAGATTTTCGAACTCAAAATGGTTTCAAAATTGGAAAAGCTGATTATACTTTGTTTACAAAACATTTTGATGATCATCTATTTGTATGTCAAATTTATGTTGATGATATCATTTTTGGTTCTACTAATAAATCTTTTGTGAAGAATTTAGCAAAATTATGACAAACAGATTGGAGATGTCGATGATGAGCAAATTGAAGTTTTTCTTAGGATTCCAAGTAAAGCAATTAAGAGAAGGCACCTTCATAAGCCAAACCAAATACACGAAGGACATCCTACAGAAGTTCAATATGGACAAAGCCATGCCCATCAAGACACCCATGGCAACTAATGGACATATCGATCTCAACGAAGATGGTCCAAATGTGGACCAAAAGGTATATCGGTCTATGATTGGTTTATTACTTTATTTATTTGCATATAGGCCAGATATCATGCTTAGTGTTTGTATGTGTACAAGGTTTCAAGTCGCACCTAAAGAGTGCCATTTAATAGCTGTGAAAAGAATTTTAAGATACCTTGTGCACACACCTAACTTGGGCCTTGGTATCCCAAAGCATCCAAGTTTAACTTAATAGGATATTTCGATGCCGACTATGCAGGATGCAAAGTTGATAGAAAGAGCACGTCAGGAACTTTCCAATTTCTTGGCAGATCCTTAGTTTCATGGTCATCTAAAAAGCAAAACACCATTGCTCTTCCCACAGCCGAAGTGGAGTTTGTTGTAGCCGGTAGTTGTTGCGCACAACTACTTTGGATGCGACAAACTCTAAAGGATTATGTTTACAAACTGAACCATATTCCACTCCTATGTGATAATGAAAGTGCCATAAAAATTTCACACAATCTAGTAGAACACTCAAGAACTAAGCACATAGACATTCGTCATCATTTTCCAAGAGATCATTCACTAAAAGGTGATATTGTAATTTCACATGTTAGAACTGAAAAACATCTTGCAGATATATTCACAAAGCCACTAGATGAAAAGAGATTTGTGGGCTAAGAAATGAATTAAATATACTTGACTCTCGAAATGTGGCTTGAAACACTACATACTTGCTTGAATCTTCAAAGTTTACTAACTTCGCGGAAAATTCTCCCTTATCTCAATTTTCTCTTGAAAACTATTTAAATTAATGAATCTTGGTGAATTATGACCATTGTATGATTGTTGATTGCTTACTGGTCATGTTCATCAAGATTATCTATGAAATGATGTCCTTTAGATCACTATTAGATCAAACTCCCAAAAATCAATTTGTCCCTATTCTGATCAGTCCAGCTAACTCGGACTAATCCGGCGTCAGCACCGGACTAGTCCGTTGTTTCAGACTAGTCCGGCCCTGGTCCGGCATACTGCACATGTCCGGCCTTATACTGAATTAGTCCGTATTCCTAGGGTTTAAACCCATCCCGACACCAAGACCTCTTCTTCCTCCCCTCACAATCGCATTTGCTTTATCTTTCGTCAAAACCTAGCTCCCAAGGTGATTTTCGCTTTTGTCCACCAAAATCAAAGTTTTCTCCACAATAAATCTTCTCCTTGGTGCGAAGCTTCATCACTTCGGACTAATCTGTACCCTGCTCTGCTCCTTCAACCTCAAATCTTCGATTTCTCAGTAAAAATCTCACTTAACCCTAGTTCTCACCTTTTCTTCAATCTTGCTTATTTTACTTGATTCCTAGGGCATACATTACCTTTCTAGATGTATTCCTACTGTATTGCTACTTGTTTTGCATCAATTTGAGCTATATTTGCTGAAATAGGAAGTTAGGATTGTCAGTCCAGACTAGTCTGGTGTCTAGTGCAGACAAGTTCGATCCTCTAGACAAGTTTGCACTCTGAAAACGAAAAAGTTTGGTACCCTAACAAATAGAACCTTTGAATTCTTATTTCCACAAAGTCTACAATCCATTCTTATCAATCCTTGAATTCCCCTTTCGAGCACAATGTCGTCAGCTTTCGAGGATAGCTCATTTGATTATCAAGCACAATGTCGTCAGCCTCCGTGAAAGGGTACAAAGAGCAAAAGGGAGAGTCATCAAGAAGAGGCATGATTACAATGCTCACTCCTCTCCTCCCGACGATGCTCTTCCTAAGAAGAGGAGAGAGGTAGTGAAGAAAGCTCTAAGCAAGGATCATGCTGGTGCCAGCTCACCAGCACCTAGGAGAAGCATCAACAAGGGCAAAGGACTAGCTAGTGGTTCTATTGGTACATTGAAGATGAAGGCCCCTATTCACCGCAACAGGCAGCCTTCAGATGATGATTTTACTGGAAAGGGAAATGAACTGGCTAATAAATACTGGAAGATTGATGTCTATGGGCTGCCTAAGTAGTCAGCTAATCCAAGGTTCTAGAGCAATTCTCATGTTGACTTTCATGAGCATGTTTACATGAAGCTAAAAAACCCGATGATTGAAAGTCAGTGGGTCAATGTAACCTACCTTCAATCCAAGAAGTGACAAGCTTATCAAGAGGTCCTGGAGGCATTGGAGAGGCATAGTTTGAAGGATCTTCTATCCTTTCGATATAATTGGAACAACGAAATCATCACCCAATTTTACTCTACTCTCTACTTCGCCCGTGATGATGGGGATAAGATGATTTGGATGACACATGTATCCATGTATAGTGTCACCTATGAAAAAATTGCAAGGATACTTAATCTTGAGAAGTCCTTGGACAATGATCTTATAATTCACAATCTAAAGCCTTTGGAGAAGGAAGAGCTACAATTCCTGTATGACACAAGAATGCCTTACAAGCCTCCCAACTACCAAGTATTTGAAGCCATTCTTTGTAGTCTTGAATATAGTTATGAGGAAGACCATAACTCCCAAGGAAGGAGATGCAGGAACAATCCAAGGGAATCGTAGGACCTTGATGAAAGTGATCAGACAACAAAGAACTTTCAATGTCTTTGAGTACATCTACAATGACATTGTGAACATCTCCATTACTCCAAACAGATCCTGTAGCTATGCACCTTATATCATGTACATGATTGAGAAGGTGACAGGACCTGAGTTTGTCAAGGATGTTGAGCACACTGGCCTCAAACCCCAGAAGCTTACAATCTACACTATTCCTTATGCTCCCACCTCACCTGCAGTGGAGCAGAGATCTAAGCAAGCAAATGAAGGCACAAGGACTCCAATTGCTACTCCTGCTCCTCCACCCTCCAGAGAGTCCTCCAGTGCTGTGCTAAAAATGATTTCCTCAATCTTTGCATCCTGCCACAAAGTGGAAATTAAACAACACAAGGAGAGTTTGGCCAGGATAAGACATCAAAGATACATGAAGGCCAACAACAAAGCTATTTGTGAGAAGCTAGATATTGAGCCAGTGGGATCACCTCAAATTTTATTGGATTCACAAGAAGATATCACTTAGATGGCTCCCCTCACTGAGCAAGAGTTGAGCTCATTTAGACTAGTAGGTGTCTCCGCTCCTCCTCCTCAGCATGGGCTTGAAGAGGAAGATGAAGAGAGGACTAAGTGTGAGGGAGGCAGTGGCCAAGAATGATTCCACTCAATTTTTCCTTTTTTTCGAGCCTTGATGCCAAAGGGGGAGAGAAGACTAGTAGCCTATTTTGTAGCCTTAAGGACTAGTGATCGAGGACATGTATCTTTATTTCAAATTATTGTAATCTATTGTGGATATGCCTATGTTATTTAATCTGAATGTGTGATGTTTATTCAATATTGTTGTAATAGCTTCATTTCTAATTGCTATGTTCTTATTTTTGCACTTCGCATTCTTTGATAACACACACTCTATAGGCACCCCACCATAAAGAGTGCATATATGTGAGAAGTTTTTATTGTTAATTTGTCATTCTCATATATGCACACTTTATTAAAATCAATTTTTACTCTTATTTGTGAAATCTCAATTGGTTGTCATCAATCACCAAAAAAGGGGGAGGTTGAAAGTGCATCTAGGCATTCCCTTATGGGTTTTGGACGATTGATGACAAATGAATGATATCCTAATGAACTTGTTGAGATGAATGCAGGTCAACTCAAATGAGATAGTTTGGTGCACTCAAAAAGGTGAAAATGGAGTGATGAAGAAAAAGGAAAAGGCCCAATCGATGAATAAAGCACAAAATAGACTTAATTGTATAGGATGTGTGTGAGAGACACATCCCAAGAGCTCAAGTCTTTTGCGTATGGGTAAGGGATTAAAATCAACCTTAATAATTCACTGAGCATTGGACTAGTCCGTTCACATCCGGACTAGACTGCTCAACTCTCTAGAGTGTCACCTCACAGTGCACCGGACAAGTCCGTTCATGGATCGGACTAGTCCATTAAACTTTCTGATGTTCCATAACACTATGCACTGGACAAGTCCGTTCATGGGCCGGACTAGTCTGAGAAACTTCTTGATGTTCCAATACACAGGGCACCGGATACGTCCAGACTCCTACCAGGCCAGTCTTGTATACCTCACACATATTAGGGTTTTTAGTGTGTTGCACATTCTATGCAGATTTTACTCAGCACACCGGACAAGTTCAGTCCCAAGAGCAGACTAGTCTAGTCATCGGGATCCCTAAGAGTAATAATTTTGGAAACATTATCAATAGGAGATCCATGACCCCAAAAAACAATTCTCGCATTCTACTGTCAAGAACTGAAACCCTAGCACCGCCACTTGTCCGAAGAGCACAAAACACATCTCCGCACACCTTTAAGGTCCTCAAAAGTGAAAATTCTTTAAGTACACATTTGGGATTAGGAGATCGATGTCTATGCATCATTCAGCTCTTGGAGTTTGATATCTTTACACTCTTGCATTACTTGTAATCTTTTCGAGTGTATTAGATCACTTTTTCTTCTAAAACCATTGCGGGAGCCCTCAACATGTGAGGTTGCACCACCAACTCGGTGATTATCTGTGATAGTGGAATCAAGTCGGCCTTATGTGGTGACTTGACGAGGGAAAAGGGTTTGAAAAGATCTTGCTCTCTGTGGGCCTCCTCAACAAGGACGTAGATCTCTTTAGTGATGCTGATAAGCTCCTGTCAAGCTAATCCCTGCACAACAAGCTCTTGTAGATGCAAGTAACACCCGGGCTCATCATTTGGATTGTTTAAAGCATCAATTGAAGCTTTTTGCAAGTTTTGCAGGTTTTGTTATCCAGGGCTTTAGAATTGATCTATCAAGTAATTTGTGTTCCAAGTGCAAGTCCGCAACACTAATTGTTCAATCAAGTTTGTTTGAATAGTTGTTTAAATTTCGCTGCTATAACACATACAATTTCTTCTCTAACACTTGATCAGTTCACATAACACAAGCACACCAGACTAGTCCGCATTTACACTGGAAAAGTCCCGTCCACCAGAAATTTAACAATTTGATTAAGTGTGCATGAAAACCGTCAAAGCCTATTCATGCCCCCCCTCTAGGCCACATTCACACACAACTAAGCACATCCATCCAATGGCCCCCTCTTGTGCCGTTCGGATTCCAGGGCAGTCCCGCCGTCACTGCAAACCCAACCAACTCCCATTCCCCAAGCCTTCGATATGATCCGAACAATGCTAGCAATACACCTAATTAATTGGCTAAGACACACCCATACTTGGCCCTGTGGTGGGACTGTTATCCTGGGTGGTCGCTCCACGAACCGGTCTTTAAATCTAAAGCAAGCAAAACCACCAAATCATTCCAAAACCAATTCCACATGACCAACTTTCCTAGATCTCTAGGTTCGATGTTGCTAAAGGTCCATTATCATCAATTCACATAGTCCATATGTTCAATAGTTCATAATTATGTCATTTGGATATTCCCCATCCCAATCAAGTAAAGCAAAGCAAAAGTGTAAATACCCTTTCCAACTCTCTACTTACTTCCCGAGTGACAAGGATGGGTATACAAGTCTAGTAAACACCTATTCATGGGTTTCCCATTATTTTGACACAAGCATGCAATTTTGCAAACTAAACATTTAAAAAAAGGATCAAAATGTTCAAGGACACTTGACTTATATTCCACACTTCGATGCTCAATTGAATCAAAGTCTTGCACATGAAGATCCTCGAATATTCTCTTCTCGGTCGTAATCTCTTGAGCGTACCCGTCTACTCACAATCAAGCACATTCAATTAATACAAAGCACACATACTAATCAATATGCAATGGTGAGGATGCATACAATATTATAAGTGTAACACATGCTATTAATTCACTATTGTTGTTTACTAATTAGGTTCAACTAGTTCTCAAGTGCTTATGTGAGTTTTGGGTCAATTATAGTGGTTTTTGTGAAGTTCCAAGGTTGCTGAAATTTTAAATACCGGACTAGTCTGCACCGCACCGGACTAGTGCACGCGGGATCGGATTTGTCCATGGTGGTGCAACAAGGTACAATGAAATAGGTTTGGACACGGTTTGTTCGAATGGTAGGATAAATTTTGATGTAAAATCTGAACCTTAAAACCTACCGGTTGTGTGGCTAGTCTTGACGGTCGTCGACGGCGACATGACATGTGTATACGGCATATAGGGTTCCGTTGGTGAAGAGGATCGGCGTGATGCAGACGAAGAACGCAGCGATAAGACATCAATGAAGAAGACGATGGCGACGTAGAAATCTCCCGTGAAGAACGGCGACATCACGACGATCTTCGACGAAAACAACGACTTATCCCTTTTCTTCTTCCTCTTCCTTTCTTCTCTTACCTTTTCTCCTGGCAGCTGGGCTCTTCTCTCGTCGGTTAGTAACGGCTAGGGTTTTTTTTCTCTGTACAGTGGCTGACGGTGGAAAAAGGCAGAGCGGCTGGAGTTCTTTTACTGGGCAAGGGACTGATGGGAGGGGCACCACTGCTCTTTTATAAGCGTGCGGCCAGGACTACAGTACTTGAGTCCCGCTCGGCCACGGTGGCCAGGCACGCTCGGACACGGTTCCTGGCCTGGTGGCCAGGCTGAGTTGACATCCTTTTTGTTCCACTACTACAAAACGTAGTTTCACATGCACCTCGATTTTTCAAACACAGGCGGTCCGTCAAAAAATTCGACTTTGATGACGAATGATACAATAACCGCCTGTGATAATAGAACATTATAGGCAGATTTTAAAAAACAACTGTCTAGGTAAATACATTATTTTCTCAGGCGGTTATTAATTAAGAACCGCCTGTGATGTAACAAACTTCACAAGCGGTTCTTAATTAACCAACGCCTGGGCAAATACATGATTTTCATGGGCGGTCATTGTTTAAGAACTGTATGTACTGGTTCAATCATCACAAGCGGTTTTTATTGAAGAACCGCCTGTTGAAAGTCATTATTTTCACAGGTTGCTTGTTAATTAAGAACCGCATGTGATGCTGATAAGCTCCTGTCAAGCTAATCCCTACACAACAAGCTCTTGTAGATGCAAGTAACACTCGTGGCTCATCATTTGGATTGTTGAAAGCATCAATTGAAGATTGACGATCCTTGGAAGGATTTTCCGATCCATTTGAAGGATTTCTTTCCTGCTGTCCATTTGAAAACTTAGGAAGATGCTCCTTTATCAGTTTTAATGCCTAAATATATTGACTAAAATTCAGTACCTACTCTCTTAGTGCTTCATACAAGCGAGGAAGCGAACAACTTCAATCACAAATCTTGTTTTACCCTTTCATAGGGATTTAACATTAATCTTTCAAGCATAGATTTATCAATAAGTGAAGCTTCCTTATCACACATGTTAATGGCAGTTATAAGTGAAGGATGTGCTGAAGCTAACGAAATTTGAATTGGACTGAAGATAAAGAGATCCTGCATATGAGTAGCAATGTCCAGGTTAGACAGTGTGAAACTATGATGGCAACCTTCAACAACATGAAAAGTGGTGTTAAGGTTATGCTTGCATCAACCAAGGCATGTTGTGAGGGTATAACACTTGATGGGGCAAGCATAACCGTGATGCTCCAACAAGTGTTATGCCTTCACAACATGCCTTGGTTGATGCAAGCATAACCTTGGCATCACTTTTCATGTTGTTGAAGGCTGCCATCATAGCTTCATGTTGTCTAACCTGGACATTATCACTCATATGCAGCATCTCTTTATATTCAGTCCCATTGAGATTTCGTTAGCTTTGACACACCCTTCACTTGTAACTGCCATTAACATGTCTGATGAGGAAGCTTCACTTATTGATAAATCTATGCTTGAAAGATTAAGGTCAAATTCCTATGAAAAGGGTAAAAACAAGATTTGTGATTGAAGTTGTTCGCTTCGTCGCTTATGTGAAGCACTAAGAGAGATGGTACTGATTTAAAGTCAATATATTCAACCACTAGAACTCATAAAGTAGCATCTTCGTAAGTTTTTAAAATGGAGAGAAGAGAAAGAAATCTTTCAAGACTTGTTTGGGTGTACTCAATCTAATTTCATTGAAGTGGATTGGAGTGAAGAATGAACTAATTTTCTCCTCGATCCACCTCAAACCACTTATATTGAAGTGGATCTACTCCTATCCAAACAAGCCCTCAAATGGATGGGAAGTATCGTCAGACTTCAATTGAAACTTTTAACAATCCAAATTATGAGTGTCGGGTTTTACATGCATCTACAAGAGCTTGCTGTGAAGGGATTAGCTTGACAAGAGCTTCAAGAGTTGTGCTTCTAGATGTTGTTTGGAACCAAGCTATTGGAAGGCAAGCCTGATCATCATAGGTCAGAAGAAATTTATATACACATACAATTTGATAACTTATGGAACAGGTGAAGGTGATAAATATGATAGTCAACAAGCCGAAAAGGATCACTTGTCCAAATTAGTCTTCTCTACAGATGTTGAATTTAATAATGTTTGAAACATGCTATCTAAAGCTGAAATAGAAAATTGTTCTAAGTTGATTTCAAAGGATACAAATACATACAATATATATCATACATTTTTTCTAGCAATGACATCTTCTCGCATATAGGGTTTCAAATCCTTTTTAATGCTTCTCTCTACGCGTTTGATGTTTTCTGGTTTGGTGAAAAGGTACATCTCTTCATACTTATTATATTCCTCTTCATTATCTCCCACATTCTCAACCCCAACAATATTTTGCTTTCCAGAAACAACTGTGTGCATCTTCTTAGTTTCTGGATCTTGTACATAAAAAACTTATGCAACACTATTGACGAGAACCCACAGGTCATCTTTATAACGCACTTTATTCAAATCTACCAGTGTCAGCCCATAATTGTCCACTTTCACACCATCAGGATGTTTGACCCATTGGCACTTAAATACGGGCATTACCATTCTTTCGCCATAATCGAGTTCCCATATTTCCTCTATGAACCCGAAGTATGTGGTCTTTTGCCCTTGTTAATCATAAGACTCAATACGAACACCACTATTTTGTGCAACACTCTTATTGTATTTTTCTTTAGTGTAAAATGTGTAACCATTGATGTCATATGCTTGCCATGATGTCACCAAAGAAGATGGACCAGAAGCTAACTTATTCATTGTTACCTCTTCTATAGAGTTTTCGTATGGTATATTTTTGTCCATTAACCATTCAGTGAAACATCTTCTATGCTCTTTCATGATCCAGTCCTCTTTGCGGTCTTGGTTTTTTTTTTTTGCGAAGCTCAATTTGGTGTTCCTCGATGTACAACTCAGCTATTGTGAGTTGTTGTAGTACACCAAAATGTGCATCGTGTACATTCTTGTAATCTTGAACGATAAATATTTTCTTACCCACTTTGCCTCTCCCATGTAGTCTACCCTCATGTACTAGTATAGGCACACCTATTGGTTTTCCAACTTTGATGTAATGTGACACCCAGTTCTGAAAATGAACCAAGTGAACGCATATGTGTGCCCAGGACGTTCAACACACATACACGAGTGCAATCATCAAAGGATATACAGAAAATTACCACATAACAAGATTAATTAGCCATTTTTTACACAATTATTAACATCCTCGAATACAAGCTCTAATGAATATTAATGACAAGTTTCAACTAATGCAGCGGAAATTATCTAATAAAGCAAACTAAGCAAGCTAAGCAAATGAGCATAAGGGATAGCGTAGCTCCAATCAACACCACAGGCAAGCTGACGGCACACACGGCCTAGAACTCCGCATTATCATCTTTATACTCCCAATCCTGACCTACAACTGTTGGTGGGGGAATTGCAAGGGTGAGTACATGTCGTACTCAGCAAGTGTGGAATGTATGACGTGTAGCTAATTCAAATGACGAATATAATAAAGGCTAAGTGCTGAAAAAGTGCATTAGAACATTTGAAAAGCAATATATTACATTATGTGAAGAAATCCCATCATAAACCATGTAATCATCATAATACTAGTCCATATTTCAATACCATCATCCATATTCCAGATTATTACCATCAATCATATCCAATACCAGAATTTAATCCATAACCAACCATAATCATTACCAAACCATAACCTGTACCAAACCATCCCAATCCCAGGTTCCCTCTAATCATGTAGGTCATCCAGGCGCTCATAATCGGGAGCACGGCTATCATGATAGTTTTATTATACTCTGCAGAGTTTGTACCACTTTACCCACGTGTTTGTGCTTTCATCACCCGTCAGCGACTGAAGAAAACCTCCATTATGCCAAGACACTACCATAGGTGTATGTCCAAGAGATCACAAAATAGCCTTTACAAAGGAAATACTAGCCTATTTAGACCCCACTAAGGTTTCACCTGTGGCGATGCCTCCAACTGAGCACATCTTCAACCAGGGGCCCCCTCTTGACCCATTCGGATCCCAGGGTAGTCCCACCAATCATCAACAAACCCAATCTGACTACCCCTTCCCCGAGTATCCATAATGGTCCAAATAGCACTGGCAAAGCACTAATTAATCAGCTACGACGCACCCATACTTGGCCTCGTGGTGGCACTATAGTCCTGGCTTATTCTCGCATGAACCGGTCCTTAGATCTAAAGCAAGCAAACCACTGTAACATCCAACCCATCCACATACTAGGCTTGCTTATATCACTTGTTACCATATCATATTAACCAGTTCATATTAATAAAATCTCATAAATGCAAAATTAAGTTGAGTGGTATAGTTGTTTTCCCATCCCGATTAATTAATCGAAGCAAAAAGGGTAAAAATCCCTTCTCGACTCTCTACAATGTATTCCAGGTGACAGGGGTGGTTAAACAAATCTAGTAAACTTCCTATGTAGGATTCCCATCAAATTGACACAAGCATGCAGTTTTGCAAATAAAACATTTATTATAAAACATGATCAATATGCTTCAAGGACACTTGCCTTGCTCTTGGGAATTGTTCAAGTCAAAGCCTTCAAACTCTTGGTGCTGGAGATCCTCCGCGGAACTCTCTAGCGCAAATCTGTCTAATCCACACAATGAACATACAAGACATGAAACACAATCAAAAAGTGCACATATATTACTCAATATGACATGACATGCATTATTAATGTAATTGTTAAGCAAAACTAGTTAATGAGTTGCTTTTAATGATCACTAACTAGTTCTAATAGCTTTTAACAAGTTTATACAGGTTTGGATTTGATTCGATCTAATTTAGAACTAATTCAACTGAAATTAACAAGGAAAATCAGACTAGTCTGCTAGGGACCGGACAAGTAAGCACTTCGCAGAACTGGTGAACTAGGGTTTTCTAGATCGATGTAAATTTGGAGAAACGGGGTTGATTTCACGTAAGGAAAAGAGAATAGAAGGTATAGCAGGTGTTTAGGACTCCAATGAATCAAAGATCTTGGAGGCAACACTTGGATCTTGACGATCTAGGGTTAATGAAGAGTTTGATGGTGGATTGTTGACGAAGAATGCAAACTTGGTGGAGATCTTGATCCTCTTTCGTTTCCTCCTCCTCTTCTTCTTGCTTGGGACCTCCTTCTCCCTCCTCGGTGGCGGCTAGCCACGAGCTAGGGTTTGGGTGCAATGGAGAAGTGGCAAATAGATGTCAAGCCAAAGGGTGGGGTTGTTTATATAAGGTGGAGGCTAGGGTTAGATGGATTTCGTGTTTGAGATGAGTAGAGGCCGGTTTAGAGTCCCACATTGGCTCTAAAAGAGTTAGGCACGGCGTCTCTAGGCCCACTTAACATGAAACCCAAGAAACAAGTCGTGAAACAAAAGATCAAATCAGAGTCGTGATTTATCGAAAAAGTCTGCAAAGGGTCGGACTAGTCCAAAGTTGGATAGAGGAAAATCGGACAAGTCCAGACTGGATATCAGACAAGTCCGAACTTATCCAGAGGGGAAAAACTGACAAGTCTGGCAAAAAATCGGACAAGTCCAACTTTAGTCAGAGGAAAAAAATGGACAAGTCCACTGGAACACCGGACTAGTCTGGACAAGTCCAAGAACTTAGCAAAATTTCAAGCAATTTGGGATACCGCACTATTCTGCTATGGGCCGGACAAGTCCAAAAATGTCCAGAGGGAAAAACAGACTAGTCCACAGAAAAACGGACAAGTCCGTTTGAAGTCAGAGAGAAATCGGACTAGTCTGCACCAAAATCGGACTAGTTCACACTTTCCAGAATTCTTAAGTGCGGTTTTGCTTCTAGTTCATTTTAAACTTATTCCTTTTTATGCGGATTAATGTTAGACATGTATTACAATGTATGCAGTGCATGATGGATGAAAATGAGGGTGTTACAAACCTACCCCCCTTAAAATGAATCTCGCCCACGAGATTCGATGTGGAAGAGAAGAGATAGAGAAATTCCTTCTTGAGATCATCCTCCAACTCCCATGTTGTCTCTGATTCTGTGTGATGCTTCCATTGAAATTACACCATATGATGACCTTGTTTTTGTGACTCTTTCCTTTGTCTCCAAGATTTTGACCGGTTTCTCGGCATAAGTCAAATATTCCTCTATTTCCAATTCTTACATTGGCACTTGTTCTTTCGGTACTCTGAAGCACTTCTTGAGCTGCGAAACATGAAAAACATCATGGACATCTGAAACACGAGTTGGCATCTCCAGTTTATAGGCTACTTCTCCTCGTTTGTCCAAAATCTTGAATGGCCCAATATATCTAGGTGCTAGCTTGCCTCTTACATTAAACCTCTTATGACCTCGCATTGGTGACACCTTGAGGTAAACAAAATCTCCTATTTCAAAGGCTAGTTTTCTCCTCCTATTGTTCGCATAGCCTTTTTGCCTTGATTGAGCGGCCCTTAAATTCTCACAGATTACCTGAACTTGTTTTTCAGCTTCTTGCAACACATCTGGACCAAATACTTGAGTTTCCCCTGTCTCATTCCAGAACAAAGGTGTCCTACACTTCCTTCCATATAGTGCTTCATAAGGCGACATCTTTAAGCTTGCTTGATAACTATTGTTGTATGAGAATTCTGCATATAGCAAGCTTTTGTCCCAGCTTTTCCCATGATTCAAAGCACAAGCTCTTAATATATCCTCTAAAATTTGATTGGTTCTCTCAGTCTGTCCATCCGTTTGAGGGTGATATGCTAAACTAAAATTTAACCTTGTTCCCAAAGCTTCATGCAATTTCTGCCAAAATCTGGAGGTAAATTGAGAACCTCTATCTGATACTATCTTCTTTGGTACTCCATGTCGACACACAATGTGCTCCATATACAATTCTGCTAGCTTCGCGGTGGTATAGGTGGTCTTGACAGGAACAAAATGAGCTGATTTGGTCAATCGATACACGATTACCCAAATTGAGTCATATCCGGACTGGGTATGTGGCAATCCAACTATAAAGTCCATATCGATCTCTTCCCACTTCCATCCCGGAATCTTCAATGGTTGTAATAATCTAGCTGGCCTTTGATGTTCCGCCTTGACTCGTTGGCACACATCACATAAGGCTACGTATTCAGCTATGTCCTTCTTCATGCTAGCCCACCAATAACATGTCTTCAAGTCCTTGTACATCTTCGTACAACCGGGATGGATTGAGTACGGTGAGTCATGCGCCTCCTTTAGTATTGTCTCCCGAATATGCTTCACATTAGGCACGACGATCCTTTTTTCGAGCCATAAGGTACCATGTTCATCCTCATCAAACCTGAATTCTCTTCCCTCCTGGGTCCTCTCTTTAATCTCCTAAATTTCCTCATCCTTGGTCTGGCCCTCTCGAATTTATTGCTCCATGGTCGGATTTAACTCCGTTGTCCCCATCTCATTTACAAATCCAAGTTTCAACCGTTGAAACTCCTTACATAACTCGGATGGTAATTCCCGAACCGTGAGTTGGTGACTTACTCCTTTTTGAATCAAAGCATCGACCACTACACTGGCTTTTCTTGGGTGATAATTGATTCCCAAATCATAATCCTTGATGAGCTCCAACCACCTTCGTTGCCTCAAATTCAGATCCGTTTGTGTGAAAATATACTTAAGTCTCTTATGATCCGTTTAAATTTCACATCTATGTCCAAGGATGTAGTGTCTCCGAATTTTCAATGCGTGTAAAACAGCTGCAAGTTCCAAATCATGTGTTGGATAATTCTGCTCATGTTTCTTCAATTGTCTCGATGCATACGAAACCACTTGACCTTCTTGCATGAGCACACATGTGAGTCCTTGTCTCGATGCATCACAATAAATATCAAAACTCTTGATCACATCCGGCAATACTAAAACTGGGGTTGTATTTAACCTCTTCTTCAACTCCTCAAAACTCTCTTGATGACAAGCTTGGGTCCATTGGAAAGCATTCCCCTTCATTAGTAACTCCGTCATTGGCTTGGCTATCTTGGAGAAGTCCTTGATGAACCTACGGTAATATCCAGCCATCCCAAGAAAGCTCCTTATTTCCTTTATATTTTGCGGGGGTTCCCATTTCAACACGTCCCTCACTTTTCTGGAGTCGACTGATACTCCTCCTCCTGAGATGATATGACCAAAAAACGACACCTCTTTCAACCAAAACTGGCACTTCTTGAACTTGGCATACAATTGGTGCTTCCTCAGTTTCTGCAACGTAAGCCTCAAGTGTTCCTCATGTTCCTTCTCATCCTTCGGGTAGATCATAATATCATCAATGAACACCACAACAAGCTTATCGAAGTACTCCATGAAGACCTTATTCATGAGGTACATAAAGTAGGTAGGCACAATTGTCAATCCAAAGGACATCACGGTGTACTCATAAGATCCATACCGTGTCCTAAAAGCTATCTTAGGTATGTCCGACGGTCTAATCTTCATTTGGAAGTACCCCGACCTCGAATCAATCTTGGAGAAAACACAAGCACCCTTCATCTGATCAAACAAGTCTTCTATGCGTGGCAAGGTTTACTTGTTCTTGATGGTCACCTTGATGAGAGCTCGGTAATATACGCACATCCTTTGCGACCCATCCCTCTTGTCCACAAATAGAACGGGCGCTCCCCAAGGTGAAGAACTGGGGCGAATAAAACCCTTCTCTAGTTGCTCTTGAATCTACTTCTTGAGCTCCGCCAATTCCTTAGGAGGCATCCTATATGGCCTCTTAGCTATAGGTGCAGTTCCAGGTATTGAATCAATAACAAATTCAATATCTCGATCAGGTGGCATTCCTGGCAACTCATCTGGGAACACGTCCAAAAATTCACACACCACCGGAATCTCCTCAATTGCAGCACTGTCCATATGGTTCAGCTCCAATTGCTTTGGTGCATATTGAGATGCTTCGAATTCTATGGTGATCCCTTTCTCATTGGTCAACTTCACCGTCTTTGTGGCACACTCAATGACTCCATTGTGCTTCCTCAACTAGTCCATACCAAGTATAATGTCCAATCCTTGAGAATACAGGACAATGAGGCTGGCAAAGAAGTCTACCCCCCCCCCCCCCTTATTCTAAGGCTTATTTTTGGACATACTATATTTGTACTCATCTCTCCTCTAGGAGACTTAACCAATAGAGTAAACTTCATATGAGAGATAGGCAAACTATACCTGGCAACATATTTTGATGCACTGAATGAATGCGATGCTCCAAAATCAAATAACATAGTCGTCGGGTTGGAGTTTGCGAGAAACATATCAATCACTACGTTATTCGCTTGTTGAGCATCCTCCGTAGAGACATGGTTCACATTGCCACAAGCAAAATTCTGCTGTCCATGATTTCCTTGCGGCTGTCCTCCATTGGGTCTTGGATTTTGCCTCGGCACAATTCTTCCTTCACAAAGGCCTGACTTAGGACATTGATGCGCAAAGTGTCCAGCTTCTCCACAAGTATAGCACTTCTTTGTTGCACCAGAACTTGGACGTACTTGATTCTGCGCATTTGCAACAGGAAAATTAGCACAAGGTGCAAAAGGCATTGGAGGCCTAGGTGCTTGCATGATAGGGCGCTGTTGCACAAACTAAGTTGGACGTGGTGCATATCCAGGGCGATGAGCAGGCACAGAAGAATGGTAGTATGGCGCATTAGGTGGTGCAAAGCGAGGGCGCACATTACTTCCTTGTTGCTGTCCTTGGTATGGCGCCTTCCTCTTGTTGTCTTGTTCCATCTCACGAATTTTGTTTTCAACCAAATTGCCTTGTCCACAAGCTTCTGAAAGTTGGCGTAATCACAGTTGGGCAGTTGCACTTGGATCTCATTGTTCAAGCCCCTCATGAACAAGTATTGTTTCCGGCTGTCCCGACTCACATCCTTAGGCGCATACCTTGAAAGTTGAGTGTATTAATTGAGATATTCACCCACACTCAATCTTCCTTGCCTCAAGTTCTCAAATTCTTGCCTCTTCAAGATCATAACTCCTTCCAGCACATAATGAGAACAGAAGCTCTTCTTGAACTCCGCCCAGGTGATCCTCTCTTGATTCTCATGGGCGTTGCATAGTGAATCCCACCAATCGGCAGCTTCACCAATGAGTTGATGAGATGCAAATAGGACCTTCTCCCGATCATTGCATTAGACAATAGCTAGCTTCTTCTCCACGGACTTTAGCCAATCCTCAGCGTCCATAGGGTCAGCAGCTTGAGCAAAGGTCGGCGGCCTGGTCCTCATGAACTCTCCCAACCGGTTATGAGGAGGTGGGGTGGCGGTGGAGGCATGTGGGGCTTATTGTTGATGTTACTAGCCTGCAACTGTCCCATAGTTTGTATCATGGTTTGCATGAGTTGGTTCTGCATTGCCAAAAGCTTCTCAATATTGACAGCTCCATGAGCAGGTCCTTGTCCATGGTTATTCTGAGGTGCTCCATTGTTCTCCTCCTCAGCATTGCCATCCCTATGGTTACAAGTCCTCACCATCTGAAGAAAAGCAAGAGATAAGAATTTAGAAAACATCCCCAACTATATGCATCAAGGGATATGAAACTAAACAACTACCTACACTAGCCTATGTGGACACGGCAATGCTAAAGCATCCCAAAATCCTCTATTAAGCACACAAGCAAACAATATATAGCAAATAGCACACCAAACAAAAGCACATCGATTCCTGAATGCTACTATGTGCTCTAAAGTGTCCATTCTATTTAAGTTGCGCCCTATGGTCAACCTGTGGCTCTGATACCAATTTGTGACACCCGATTCCAAAAATGAACCAAGTGAACGCATATGTGTGCCCAAGAAGTTCAACACACATACACGAGTGCAATCACAAAAGGATATAAAGAAAATTATCATAGAACAAGATTAATTAAGCATTTTTATTACAAAATTATTAACATCCTCAAATACAAGCTCTAATGAATATTAATAACAATTTTCTACTAATGCAGCGGAAATTATCTAATAAAGCAAACTAAGAAAACTAAGCAAATAAGCATAAGGGATAGCGCAGCTCCGATCAACACAACAGGCAAGCTGACGGCAGACACGGGCTAGAACTCTGTATTGTCATCATTATACTCCCAATCCTGATCTACAACTGTTGGTGGGGAAATTTCAAGGGTGAGTACATGTCATACTCAGCAAGTGTGGAAAGTATGACATGTAGCTAATTCAAATGACAAATATAATAAAGGCTAAGTGCTGAAAAGTACATTAAAACATTTGAAAAGCAATATATTACATTTATGTGAAGTAATCCCATCATAAACCATGTAATCATCATAATACCAGTCCATATTTCAATACCATCATCCATATTCCAGATTATTACCATCAATCATATCCAATACCAGAATTTAATCCATAACTAGCCATAATCATTACTAAACTATAACATGTACCAAACCATCCCAATCCCAGGTTCCCTCTAATCATGTAGGTCATCCAGGCGTTCATAACCGGGAGCACGGCTATCATGATAGTTCTATTAGACTCTGCGGAGTTTGTACCACTTTACCCATGTGTTTGTGATTTCATCACCCGTCGGCGACTCAAGAAAACCTCCATTATGCCAAGACACAACCATAGGCTTATGGCCAAGAGATCACAAAATAGCCTTTACAAAGGGATTACTAGCCTATTTAGACCCCACTGAGGTTTCACCGGTGCTGATGCCTCCAACTGAGCACATCTTCAACCAAGGGCCCCCTCTTGAGCCATTCGGATCCCAGGGTAGTCCCACCAATCATCAAAAAACCCAATCCGACTACATGTTCCCCGAGCATCCTTAATGGTCCAAATAGCACTGGCAAAGCCCTAATTAATCAGCTATGCTGCACCCATTCTTGGCCTCGTGGTGGAACTATTGTCCTGGCTTATTCTCGCATGAACCGGTTCTTAGATCTAAAGCAAGCAAACCATAGTAACATCCAACCCATCCACATAGCAGGCTTGCTTAGATCACCCGTTACCATATCATATTAACCATTTCATATTAATCAAATCTCATAAATGCAAAATTAAGTTGAGTGGTATAGTTGTCTTCCCGTCCCAATTAATTAAGCGAAGAAAAAGGGTAAAAGGTCCTTCCCGACTCTCTACCATGTATTCCCGGTGACAAGGATGGTTAAACAAAGCTAGTAAACTTCCTATCGTAGGATTCCCATCAAATTGACACAAGCATGTAGTTTTGCAAACAAAACATTTATTGTAAAACAGGATCAATATGCTTCAAGGACACTTGCCTTGCTCTTGGGAATTGTTCGGGTCAAAGTATTCAAACTCTTGGTGCTGGAAATCCTCCGCGGCACTTTCTAGTGCAAATCTGTCTAATCCACACAATGAACATACAAGACAGGAAACACAATCAAAAAGTGCACATATATTACTCAATATGACATGACATGCATGATTAATGCAATTGTGAAGCAAAACTAGTTAATGAGTTGCTTTTAATGATCACTAACTAGTTCTAATAGCTTTTAACAAGTTTATACAGGTTTGGATTTGATTTGATCTAATTTATAACTAATGCAACAGAAATTAACCATGAAAATCGGACTAGACAGCTAGGGACCGGACAAGTCCGCACTTTGGAGCACTCGCGAACTAGGGTTTTTTAGATCGACGTGAATTTGCAGAAACAGGGTTGAATTCACGTAAGGAAAAGATAATAGAAGGTATACCCGGTGTTTAGGAATCCAATGAATTAAGGATCTTGGAGGCAACACTTGGATCTTGACGATCTAGGGTTGATGAAGAGCTTGATGGTGGATTGTTGACGAAGAACGCGAACTTGGTGGAGATCTTGATCCTCTTTCGTTTCCTCCTCTTCTTCTTCTTGCTTGGGACCTCTTTCTCCCTCCTCGAAGGCGGCTACCCACGAGCTAGGGTTTGGGTGTAATGGAGAAGTAGCAAATAGATGTCAGGCCAAGGGGTGAGGTTGTTTATATAGAGGTGGAGGCTAGGGTCAGATGGATTTCGAGTTTGAGATTAGTAGAGGCCGGTTTAGAGTCCCACATGGGCTCTAAAAGAGTTAGACATGACATCCCTAGGCCCACTTAACGTGAAACCTAAGAAACAAGTCGTGAAACAAAAGATCAACTCGGACTCGTGATTTATCGGACAAGTCTGCAAAGGGTCAGACTAGTCCGAAGTTGGACAGAGGGAAATTGGACAAGTCCGGACTGGATACCGGACAAGTCTAAACTTATCCAGAGGGGAAAAACTGACAAGTCTGGCCAAAAATTCGACAAGTCCGACTTTAGTCAGAGGGAAAAAACGAACAAGTCCGCTGGAACACCAGACTAGTCCGGACAAGTCCAGAGACTTAGCGAATTTTCAAACAATTTGGGATACCGGACTAGTCCGCTATGGGTCGGACAAGTCCAAAAATGTCCAGAGGGAAAAACATACTAGTCCTCAGCAAAACGTACAAGTCCGTTTGAAGTCAGAGAGAAATCGGACTAGTCCGCACTTCCTAGAATTCTTACGTGCGGTTTTGCTTCTAGTTCATTTTAAACTTATTCATTTTTTGGGGATTAATGTTAGACATGTATTAGAATGTATGCAATGCATGATGGATGAAAATGAGGTGTTACATGTAATCAGCACAACCCTCAATCACTTCTTTAGTGGTCTATACTTCCATAATTGAACCCTCTGGGTGAGCACGGTTCCGCACATAACTATTTAATACTACTAAATATCTCTCCAACAAAAACATATGATGTAAATATATTGCCCCTAATGCTTTTATCTGATCAACAAGATGTATGATTAGGTGTACTTGCATATCAAAAAAGAATGGTGGGAAACACATCTCAAGCTTGCACATAGTCTCGACGATATATGTTTTCAGATAGTCTAAATCTTCCCGTGCTATCACCTTTTGCGATACTGATTGAAGAAGTAACACAAACGTGTGATGACAACTTTTATATGCTCAGGTTTGATGACTCTTATAGCAATGGCAAGGAACACTGTCATCATCAAGTGACGGACGTGAGAATTATAGTCGAATAAAGACAAGTCTTTCATCGAGACTAGTTTGCGGATATTGGATGAGAAACTCGTGGGCACTTTGATCCCACAAAAGAATTCGCGAATTGCTTTTTTATCTTCTAGTGTCAAGTTGTAGCTGGCTGGGGGAAGGTAATGCTTCCCGTTCACCTTTTCTACTTGATGAAGCTCTGGTCTCAAATCAAGATTTACTAGGTCCATACTTGAATTTAATCCGTCCTTTGTTTTCCTCGGCATGTCTAGCAAGATCCCGATGATGCTGTCAAATACATTCTTTGTAACGTGCATCAAATCAATACTTGGCAAAATTTGAGATTCTTCCAATACGGAAGATACTTAAAAAATATTGATTGTTTCTTGAAAGCCATATCAGTTGTATCACCTGAAGATGTATTAGGACTGCACGCAATGTAGTAAACTCTTTATCACAACCGTTTGATTCATCATATAAAAGCTTTGTCGCCGCATTATGCAATGTCAACATTTTACTTAAACCTTTACTTGCTCCTATAGAATCAATACATATGGTTCAATGTGAAGCAACATCTCCTCACAATTGAACTCATCATCACCATCTTGATTGTCACTACCATCATCGATATGAACATTATCATTATCTGAACCTCTCCCATCATCTTTATCCACTTCATGTGTAACTAAGGGCCCATTTGGATGGATGAAACGTTTCTGATTCTGGGTAGAATCATTTCAAACTGATCCAAACGGCAAAAAAGAGAAACGTTTCAGAGGAGAATCACTCTGAAGTGATTCACTTTTTTGAACTATGGAAGTGAAACACCTGAAAAGGTGTTCCACACCTTGGAACACTTTAATCAATAGTAACTCGGGTCTAAGTTCTAGAAAAATTACGAAGATTTGCCATCACCATAGAATGCTTCGGATCAGTGGCCAATTTTTTCATCTTCGTTTTTTTTGAACTCGTCAACGTGATAATACAAACAAAATAAAAACTTACAGCAACCAAATAACAGTCGTTGATATGTTACAACATTCTCACTAGGGGTCAACATTACGACCGGAGGCTATTTTTTATTGTCAATGTCATTACATAATCACAAACATAAATGAAGAACAACAACAAACTAATCAGAGTTAAATGGGTCAATTCAACATTTTTCTCCTCTCCCCTGAAACTGAAACAGATATGTTAGCCAAACGGTTTCTAAAGTGATTCTATTCTAGAGTCTGAAACCATTTCAGCATTGAAACTGAAACGTTTCTGATTCTATGTGAATTTGGAACCGTACCAAACGGGGCCTAAATTACCATGCTCTATCCATATTGTGTAGTTTTTTTAGACCTCTTTTCACCAAATGATATTGGATTACTATAGTATATATTCAAGTAATCTTATATTCGCAGTCGATACATGGACATAATATGTCATCTATCTTTTGCAACTTAGCATGTCTCTTGGATGCTTCAAAAAAATTTGCAATATTATGAATGTACATAGGATCGGGTCTTGGCATGTTATACATCCACGCTCAAGGGTCCATGCTTCAATAACAGATTTTTGTAAGATTTACAAAATTTGGCCACAGATATTTCCTAAAGGTCTTTTATAAAATGAATTTACAAAGACATAACAAGCCTGTATCATATGAGTAAATATTGGTATCATGTAGGTCTATTCATAAGGGTTCCAAGAAAATTGTTTCATAATTTTCTCAGCTTCCTAGTGGCCATAATGGATTTTTGAAGTTAGACTTATTCATTGAAACATTTCATCGAACACGTGATGTGCTTGTATTCATCTTCAACCTTTAATTCTTAAAGTCTACTTCTTGTTCTGTAAAATTCATGGGGAGCTCAAGGGGAGACAACTACATCTTTCAACCTTTAATCATTCAAATCTACTTACAAACCTCAAGTGGTGGTGTGGAGGGGGGGCTAGAGGCATATGCAAACACAACAAAACGAAACTAAAAACAGAACAAATTTAAAACATGATATTGAAGAAGAAGTCTCTTCTAACCTTTTCTCTGTTCGAAGCTTGATCAACTGATGAATGCAGTATCGGTCGGCGCATGGTTCAAAATTTTGGCAGCCTGGCGGCGTCGATGGAAAATCTCCAGGGTTAGGTTTTCTGTGGTGCCCGAGGGGTCTTTATATAGGTGTCAGTTTTCACAAGCAGTTTTTAACGAAACAACCGCCTGTGATAAAAATTAATAAAGTTCAAGCGGTTTTTCAGACAGTTTTTAACTGTTTCTCGGGCGGTTGGTACTGAATAACCGCCTGAGAAAAAGATTATCTCATGCGGTTATTATTGCAAGAACCTGTTCTTCAGTTTTCTTTTCCCTTGCTTCTTTTTTATTTAGATTCTAGTATAAATACTTAAACATGAATAGATTCTGCAAATTGATTCCAAATTCGATGATTCTTTCTTCTATATTTTTCAACAGTTAACATCTACCACCTGGACCAAATATTTTAAAACTTTTGTAGCTAACATTGTAATGTTTTGGTAAATATCAAATTAATTTATACTCACATATTGTTCACATTTGCGTATCTCCTAAAAAAAGGGATCCTTCACTGAAATTTGTTTATATGAACATATTTGTATTATTTATACATGTATGAATTTTGTTAATATTTTTAAAGCATTCCAACATGTCAAAATTAAAATTATCCATCATTCTAACCAAATGTTGATATACATATGAGGCATTCATCAAATTTTGAACACACATTGATTCAAAAAAAATTTTAAAAAATCTGAAAAAAATCTATAGAGGTTGGTATGATGACTAAAAAGGTCCATAGAAAAATTAAATGAAAAATCATTATATTTATCAAGATAGAAAAATGACAAATAGCAATTGTTATATGTTTTTTATGTTCTGACCAATTTAAAGGAAAGTGAAATTTAATAGTAACCTTTAATACTCAATCATATTGCAAGAAAGTGGAATTTGGTCTTTTGAAAGACCCACATTTAATCAAGAATATTAATTAAGCTTACATAAAGTTTTGCTCATGCGGTTGGTACTGAATAACCGCCTGAGAAAAAGATTATCTCACGCGGTTATTACATACTAACCGCGTGGGATAATTGCCCGAGCCTGTTCTTCAGTTTTTTCCCTTGCTTCTTTTTTATTTAGATCCCAATATAAATACTCAAACATGTATAGTTCTACAAATTGAGTCCAAATTCGATGATTCTTTCTTCTATATTTTTAAAAATTTAACATATACCACTTTGACCAAATTTTTTAAAACTTGTATAGCTAACATTGTAATGTTATGGTAAATATCAAATTAATTTATACTCACATATTGTTCACATTTTTCTATCTCCTAAAAAAGGATCCTTTACTGAAATTGGTTTTGTCGGTACCCTAGAAACCCACTACAGGAATCCCGACGATTTGCGACGGCCGGGGCCGTCGCAAATAAGCCATATGCCGTCGCAAATAAGCTATTTGCGACGGCTTTCTTTATTTGCGACGGCTTTCGGCCGTCGCAAATATGGCGTCGCAAATAAGCTTATTTGCGACGGCCACCGTCGCAAATAAACTTATTTGCGACGGCTAGGAGAGGCCGTCGCAAGTTGTTGCTGTGGGCTGGTGGGCCCCGTGAACTTATTTGCGACGGCCAGGCCGTCGCAAATAAGTTCAGAGGGCAAGGCCCACGTGTCCTCCTCCGGGACCCACGACTCTATTTGCGACGGCCAGGCCGTCGCAATTAATGCTTATTTGCGACGGCCTGGCCGTCGCAAATAACTGTGGTTTAATTGCGACGGCTTGTACTCTTATTTGCGACGGTACTGTATAAAAAGCCATCGCAAATAAGGTTTTTTATTTTTTTTTTTAAAACAGAAAACACTAACCGGCTCGATGGCCAGATTCACAACAAACACAATATACACAATATACAGAATATATACACAGCATACACAAAGATCATCACAATCACAAACTAAAATTCCGATACATCTCACATCGTCATCAACAAAGTAAATAAAAGGGCTCACTCGCCCATCTAACCTCCGAAGCCACCTCCAAAGTCGAAGTCGTCGTCGTCGCGCCTCAATCCAGGCGGCGGTAGCGAAGGCGACGGCGTTTGTGTAGCCGTCGCGGATCCCTGCAATTAATAAAACTTAGAGTTAGAATATAAATACATCAACATCTCTCTCCCTCCCTCTCCCTCTATCTTCATCTAGATCACCCTCTCTTCCTCTCTCTTTTCATTTCTCTCTTTGTCTCTCACTCTATCTTTCTTGCTCACTCTATCTCTCTATTGCTATCCTTTTCCCTCTATCTTCCTCCCTCTATCTCCATCTACATCTCCCTCCCTCTATCTTCCTCCCTCTATCTCCATCTACATCTCCCTCCCTCTATCTTCCCCTCTCTCTATCTCCATCTACATCTTACTCTCTCTTCATTCCCATCCTACTCTATCTATCTTTCACTCTTTCTTCTGTCTCCCTTTCTTCTATCTCTTTCTTTCTTCTATCTCAATCATTTTCTTCTATCTAACTATCTCTCTCTTTCATCTATCTCAATCTTATTACGCTGGAGAAGAAGGATTACATAGAGACTTACCTGATCCGCTGAAGAAGGATCGCCTGGGAGGACCGGTGGTAGTACCGGTAGCTGGATTCCCAGACCCTGCGCCCGAGCGATGGCCTGTCATTGCAAACATTAAATGCTACCTATTAGTAAGTCATTTAAGCTGAATTAATGAGAATTTTAATTTTTAGATTGTTACCTCCATTGCTTCCCGCATCTGCGCCAACGCTGCTGCCTGGGTTTGGATCGTGGCCTCCATCGCCCTCCTTTCCTCCTCATGTCGCCTTTCATTTTCTTCTACAGTTTCTCGGAGGGACTACATCTCAATGTCCCTCTGCGACACGCGGCGACCTCCCGTACCCTAAGCCTACGTGGAGCTGCCTCTCGCGGGTCTACCCGCCCTCGAGTCGACAACTCCGTCGAATATGGCGAGCCTATAAAAAAGAGAGTCGGTAATATGAAATTAAAATATCTTGAATTCTTTGAATTGAAAACGATAAAATGACTTGCAAACTCACCTTCCGTGTGCTTTTCCACCACCGGTTGCATACGCGGCTTGAGGATCGATCGATTGACGTTCCCAATCGAAATCCTCGCCGTGTATCTTCCTAGCCTCCTCCCCGTACTTAGCCTGCAAAACAATAAAATCGTGTAAGTTCAACAATCTATATAGTTATATTTAATATGAATGATTTCTAAACTTACCAAACGCTCGGCTGCAGCCTGACTGCACCCCGTCAGCTGAGAAGGGTCCCTGTGACCTCTCTTCCAAACCTCAGCAGGGGTGGGCGGCACCCCCGTCTCGCGCTCCTGTCAATACGTGTTAGTACGAACAATATATTATTAATATATAAACATAAGTTACACACACTTACCATGCGTTTAGCTAAACGCAAGTGGTTATCTTGCCCGTGCCTGCTCTTCCCCTTCACCCCTCTGCAGTCTCGAGCCTTCTCAGACTTAGCTTTAAACTCGTCGCTAGCCCAGTAGCGACAAAGGGCCCGAAATGCATCGGTCCGACCCTGCAACCAGCTCACGTGGCCCTGCACATAGTTCAAAGTCGTTAAAAGTACCATCGAGGACATTATCAGAAAAAAATACTTACTAAACTCCACGTACCTGCACGTACTCCTCCTCTGTCAGGTGCCTCTCGCTCTCTTGTCGGAAGTGTAACACGTGATGTTGGTTCGCCTTCAAGTGCTCATTAATGATTTGAACACGGGCGTTCGACAAAGCTTGTCGAAGCGCCTTGGCAGCGTTGAAGTGAAACACTCGCCTCGCATCCTCAAACATGCGACGGTCGTTCGGGTCCTCTAAAGTATATCTTGCCTGCGATAAAGAATATATTGAAGAGATGTTCACTAAAAGAGTTTAAGAGTTGTAACTTAGAAACTTTTTTAACATACTTACCATAAAATCGGCCCATACGGCCTCCTGAAGGTTGCCGTGCTCCTGGTGATGGACGCGTGCGTAGTCCTCCCACGAAAGAGCAGGCACCCCGTCGATGACCCCGGGATAGTGCAAACGCACTATAGACCCGAGGAAACCGTTCACCGGTCTTTGGTGTTTCTCACCGGTGAAAGACAAGTCAGACCAAGCCTTGTAAGATATTTATTCATTCATTCATTACTTAAGTAATCAAAAGAAACTAAAATTGAAAACTATAATTTTTATTACCTGTCTCCAACTGGACGAATCACGGTCCTCTGTGAAGGGACCGCGGGAGGACTGACAAAGTGAGTCCTCCTCGTCCTCCGCGTCTGCTGGGGCGCCACGTCAGGTGACCCAGACGGCTCCTCACCAGCCGAGTCAAAGGCCTCAGGAACAAACTCATCGTCAGCCGGGGGCTGGCTGGCCGAGGGCTGGCTCGCTGAGGGCTGACTCGCCGAGGGCTGCCTCGCCGAGGGCTGGCTGGCCGAGGGCTGCCTCGCCGAGGGCTAGCTCACCGAAGGCGCCGTAGCCTCTGAGTCAGCCGGTGAGGACTACAACATTCAAATGATTCATAAGTAAGTTTAATGTGAATTTGAATTTAAAGAATTTGTCAAAAACGAGTGACATTTACCTGTGACAAAGCTCTAGAGCTGGTCTGAACGTGCCCCAGCAGCTGAGAGCGTCTGCTGCCAGTCGACGAGGCACCAACGAAAGCGTCCTCAGGTCTAGAGGGGTAGAACCCCCTCGTCGGCGGCACCTTCTTACCCTTCTTTGATGCCATCCTATTATAATTAGATAATTAGTAAATATGCAAATAAAATATATAAAATTCATGTTACTATCTTCAAGAAAACATTACTTGTAGTCACTTTCAAAATTCATCAACATCATTGTCATGTGCCTGTGCCCTACTCCTTAAACCAGCCCAACGATCTTCCATCGTGGCCTGTTCTAATTTTCGTTTTCGCGTATCATCTGCCTCTACATCTTCAACGTCTTCAACATCTCCAACTAATTGATTGAGTCCTGCACCAAGCTCGACGATAAAAGTGTCTGGCAAATCTTCTTCTTGGTACACTTCTTCAACGTATTCGCTATCATGGTAACCATCATCCCCAGGAGTATATAGCCGCTCACGAGGATTCACCTTATATACCACCCACCAAGCACTGAGCTTCATGCATGGATAAGATAGATAATACACTTGTTCAACTTGATGCGCAAGAACAAATGTATCGTAACCTCGTAGTCGGTCCTTATGTTTCACTTCCACCATTCCAAATTGGTTTTCTCGAGTTCCATGAGTACGATCAAACCAGTCACAGTCAAAGAAGACAACTCGAAGGGTCTTATTTCTGGTAAAAGTAAATTCAAGGATTTTGTTAATGATACCATAATAATTGGTTAAATTCCCTTGAGTGTCCATTGCTCTCGTCACAACACCGGAATTTGATGTTGCCGCAAGAGGACGATGAGCTTCAAAATGAGTTGTACAGAATCGGAAGCCATTTACGTCATATCGACCATAGCTTCTAACATTCACCAATCCATAAGATAGCTGCCGCAAATCTTCATGGACATTGTGAGTCCGACACTGTTATAAAAGACGAGAGAATATTACATAATACTTCTTTAATAATAGTAATTTATAATACATAGAAGACGAGAGAATATTACATATTCTCGAAACCAAGATAGAAAACTCTGCCCCCCATTTATTCCTTCCTTTCGCATCGCTTCTACTTGTTTGGCCGTAGGTTGATGCCTATGTGGCCAATATTGTCTGTGGAACTCGCTGAACATGAAAAAACATCTTTTAGAGTACATGTGTAGCAAAATATGTAGATTAAGAAACACTTACTCGAAGTATTCCTGCATGCCTTCTATATTCGCGTACATGTAGAGTAAAGCAACAGTCCTTTCCTGTTCGGATAGCTCGTAGGTTTCAGATATCGTAGCGCTCTTTCAATGTGATACATCCACCTATATTGCACAGGACCGCCAACTTTAGCTTCAAATGGAAGATGGATAAGCAGATGTTGCATTGGATTGAAGAAACCCGGTGGAAAAATTTTTTCCATCTTACATAAAAGTATGGGTACCTCCTTCTCTAACTTATCCATCATACCGATCTTGATTTCTTTAGCACAAAGCTATCTATAAAAATAGCTGAGCTCGGCTAAAACCTTCCACACCGCATCATCTAGATAGCCTCGGAACATAAAAGGTAGGAGTCTTTCCATTATAATGTGATAATCATGACTCTTCAACCCAGTGAGGTTTCCTGTGTTAACATTTACGGCTCGTTTCAGGCTAGCTGCGTAACCATCTAGGAATTACAAAGTTTTCATCCATTTCATAACTTCTTTCTTTTCTTTCGATCGAAGACAGAAAGAAGCACGTGGCTTTCCACCACTTTTAGAGATTTCAAGAGTTGGACGGTGACAAATGTCTGCCAAATCTAGTCTAGCTTTGTAATTGTCTTTCGTTTTGCCAGGCATATCCATGCAAGTGCTTATGATACTTTCGCTCATATTACGCTCCTGATGCATGACATCAATGTCGTGCATTAGAATCAACAACTTCACATATGGTAGCTCCCAAAGTCCACATATGTGAGTCCAATTGTGTTCCTCTCCATAACCTACGAAATATCCAGGACGACCTTCATCAGGCACCAGTTTGTCCAACATATCAGAAATTTCTGACCCGTTGAGACGCTTCGGTGGTCCTTTAGTGACAACAGTGTTCTTTCGAAAGACATGCCTCTGCTGCCTAAATATATGATTCGAGGGCAGCCAACGTCTGTGATAATCGAAGTAAGATATTTTGCCTCCATGAGTTAGTCAAAAGCAATCCGTGTCTGAAGCACATATTGGACACGTCAGACGACCGTGAGTGCTCCATTCGGAAAACATGCCGTATGCCGGCAAATCATGGACGGACCACAAATAAGCAGCTCGAAGGTTGAATTTCTGCTTCTTGTAACTGTCGTACGCTTCGACTCCTGTCCACAAGACTTTCAATTCTTCGATCAGCGGTTTTAACATCACGTTGAGACGTGACCCGGGATGATCAGGTCCAGGTACAATGAGGCCGAGAAACATGAACTCGTTCCTCGTACAAAAAGCAGGTGGCGGGTTGTACGGAATGACAAAGACAGGCCAACATGAGTATGGCGTGGCATTCATACTAAACGGTGATAATCCGTCTGTCGCTAATCCGATGCGAACATTCCTCGCATCACGAGAAAAGTCTGGATCGAAACGGTCTAGCGCCTTCCATGCATCACCGTCGGACGGATGCGTCAAGAATTCTTTGTTCTCACGTTTACCTTCTTTGTGCCATCTCATGTGTCTTGCGGTTCTTTTTGAAAGAAACATCCGCTTCAACCGAGGTGTCACAGGCAAGTAACGAAGCTGCTTATGTGCGACATCTGTCATCACATTATCGCCATCGTCATTAACAACTTCGACATACCTCGATTTACCACATTTCAAGCACATCTTCTCATTGGCGTGCTCTTTCCAGAATAGCATGCAGTTGTCTGGGCACACATCAATTTTCTCATACTTCATACCGAGACCAGATATCTTGATCTTTGACTGATACATATCTGGTGGCGCTTTGTGAGGTTGTGGAAGGATATCGCAGATCAATTTCATGAGATCATTGTAGCAGTTGATGGAAAAAAAGTACTTGGACTTAATTGCCATAAATCTGGTCAAGAAAGCAAGTACGGTCACAGCCGTGTGTTCATGCAACGGCTCTTGTGATTTCTTCAGCTTCTCGAAGAACTTCTCTGCCTCATTTGTAAGAGGATCCTCCACTTCAAGAGCTTCTAACATCTCATCCATCCTATCAACCTCTGTTATATCATCATCCTCATCCACTTCGGCTATGACTTGAGAATTAGTCTCGCCGTGGAAGGTCCACACTTCATATTGTGGAGTGAAACCGTTTCGACATAAGTGAAACGAAAGCTCCAATCTTCTCAAAAACTTAGTGTTCCGGCATTTTGTACATGGGCACCGCACCATATCTTCCGTTGACAACGAAAATGCTCGATCCAAAAATTGATCTAACTTGATAAACCACTCATCGGAGTGACCACCATTTCTGCTCTTCCAGCCAGTATACATCCAACTGCGGTCTTCACCCATGTTTGACTCTGCAGTTTAATGCGAAAGAAATTGTCGTTAATGTATTGTTGTGTTATGTCACGGCCCTACAACCTAGGCAGATAGATCCTAAACCCACCCAAGAGTGACCGAGCGGAGCGTGCTCATGACGAGACGCGTGATCTGGATTCGAACGAAATTTCGGCAGCATAACCCCGCTGTTCTCCACTGCACGCCCAAAAATGGTGCAGCAGAGAACAACAGGGTTACGCCACCGAAATCTCGTCCAAATCTGGACCCACGTCTCGTCACAAGCCACGCCCCCTCGGTCACTCCGAGGCTGTCCAAAAAGGGACAATTCCGAACCTGCACGTCTCACATGCCAATGGCATGTGAGACGTGCCGATCCGAAACGGGTAATCAATTGCTATAGGTTACGTTGCTCATGTTCATTTATAAATCATTTACGAATGAGGAAAGAGAACGAGAGTGAGGAGAAAAGTGGGTCAGAGTTGAAAGTTTCATAGTCAGGGCCGTCCACGATAAGTGTGTTTGGCATGGCGTCGTGGCCTTCATGGTCGTGGGACTTCTTGCAGTTGCAGTCGTGGCGAGCCGAGCGGCTCCTGGGACCTGCAGACCAACTACGCCAACTGGGTCGCCTCCAAGAGGTTCCTCCCCGGTGATCAGATCGGTGGGTACCTGCACGGCCACCAGCCCTCGCTCCCGGAGCCTCTCCTCCGCTGCCGTCCGCGCCTTCCGGAGGATCCTCTGCCGCTACCAAAACCACCGCCATCGGCTTCGGTCTCGCCGCTGTCATGCTCGCCGCAGGCGATATGGCGTAGAATATCTCCTCTCTCTTTTGATATTTCTTCTGATACATTATCGTTTTAACCCGCTTATGTATATATATATATATATATATATTTATATTTATATATATATATAAAGAATATTAAACATGCTAAAAGAAATATAACAATTAATCAAAATTTGAACATTTAATAACTTAATTCAATAACGATAAGCAGCAATGAACATAAACATTAAGAATACTAAAGCAAAACATAAGCATGCTTAACATCTACATAATAAATAACATTATCAACAAATTTGCATAACCAACATCATTAACAACTAAGCATAATTAACATCAAGATCGAGCAACAATTTCTACTCATTCGATCAACAATCATTCGAAGATTGAACAATCCATATGAAGGCAATTATTTGCGACGGCCAGTTAAATTGCGACGGCTCGGGGGCGCGGCTAGCGGCTAGCGGCGGCGCCGGCGGGCCGGGGGCGCAGGGGCGGCGGGGGGCTGGGGGCGGTGGGCGCGCTGGGGGCGGCGGGGGTCGGGGCGCGGCGGGCCCATGGCGAGGGTGCGGCGGGGCCGGGGGCGCAGGGGCGGCGGGGGGCCAGGGGCGGTGGGCGCGCTGGGGGCGGCGGTGTCGGGGCGCGGCGGCGGTGGGGAATTGTAAATGAAGAGTCGGGGCCGGAGGGTCCCGATATTAGACTTAGTTTACGAGCCTATTACATGGCATCGTTCCCATACATACACACACTCAAGTTCTTTCGCCGTATGCATAAAACTGCACTAGCAAATGCCCTTTTTATTACATCTTCTATAATTAAGTGATTCAATCCTTAAATAAACTATACAAGCTATTCTAAGCTACTATAGCTAATTGCTACTACCTCTTAACAAAATTGCTAGCTACATCTTAAAAAAAAAACCCTAAAACAGGGGGGAGTAGCACTGACCTCAAGGTCGGGGGCGCGGCGGTCCGGTCGGGGGCGCAGCGGTCCGGGCCGGCGGCGGTGACGCCAGTGGCGCGGCGGGCCGGAGGCGGAGGCAGGCGACGCCGGTGGGGGTCGAGGGCGGCGGGCGCAGAGGCGGGCGCGGAGGAGGGGCCGAGGGCGACGGGCGCGGAGGCGGGCGCAGAGGCGGGGCCGAGGGCGGCGGGCCGGCGGCGGAGCCGGGGGCGCGGCGGCGGGGGCGCGGCAGGGTGGCAGGGGCGCGGCGGTGGTGGCGGGGGGCGCGGCGGCGGGGTGTTATGAGGAAAATGAAGAGTCGGGGTGGAGCGTCCTGATATAAGCCCTAATTTGCGACGGCCGGATTAATTGCAACGGCCGTCGCAATTAAATCCTATTTGCGACGGTCGTTTGACCGGCCGTCGCAAATAAGGGTTATTTGCGACGGCTCCGTTATTTACGACGGTCCTAGGGTTGGCCGTCGCAAATAACCACTTATTTGCGACGGCCAGTCCGAAAGCCGTCGCAAATAACCTCTTATTCGCGACGGCCATCTTATTTGCGACGGCCAGAGGCGGGCCGTCGCAATTTAAGCTATTTGCGACGGCTGGCCGTCGCAAATAAAATCAGTCGTCGCAAATGATCGCTTTTCCTGTAGTGACCGTACACCCTTTGAGGTTACAAAGATCTCAAAGGAAAGTCATCTACTTGATTTGAAGACCTTCGGAGGCCCACATGTTAGACATAACCGGACCCGCTTCTCCAACATGGTTAATCCTAGGGTCGCCATGTGTACTATCAAACCGGAGCTACCGCCCACAAGGGGGAAGCTCCGGGCCATGTACCAAAATGGCACCTCCGGACTTAACCCCAGACCGAGAGAAGCTCCGGACCTGACACGTGTCAGGTAGCTCCAGAGCTACCTATTTTCCACAGTATGCTCCGGAGCTGCCACGTGTCAAATCGACGAATCTTCAGCCTCTAACCTCCGGAAGACCTCGCAACGGCTCCGGATCTTCAAAGGGGAATCAAGGACTTCAAGACCCGATTAAGTGTCATTAATACCATATTAATGACACTTAAACGAACGATCTTAACACCAGTAACGGTGCTGTCAAAGCCCGTTACAGGGTCATTAAGAGCAATTAAATGTGTTGAAGAGGTATCAATACTAGTAACCGCCGGGGCCACATGTCGGGCCAGACTAACTTGTAACGACCTGCCCTTGTACTATAAAAGGACAGGCCGACAACTCGTTCAGGGGGCTAGACACACATGCCATCGACGCTCAACACAAGCTCATTGAGCCTCAGCACTAGCAGGAGTCACACTCCCACCACCACCGTCTCCTCCAGCAAATCATGCTGGGCAACGTGATGGTGTGCCGGCGTCAATTACTGCATCGACAAATCATGACAACCCGGAACACGCGCTCCATGCAGCGCGTGCTCTTCTCCAACGCCCACCACCTCCGGACGCATCCCGGGATGCCCTGGAACAGTGGAGGGCTGACGTGGAACATTTGGTTGCAGCAGTAGCCGAACGCCTCAGCAACCAGGGTCTTCCTCCTTCAGGACGAGCCCCGTCGCAGCGGCGGACTTTGTCTGGAAGACTTGGTCCGCACGTTTCCAATAGTAGGAGACGTGCTGCATCGCAACAAGTGACGTCATTGCCCTCTGGGGCACGACACACTCACACGGTATCCAGGCTCTCAACTCATGACCTCCGGGCGGAGCTTGATCGCTGATACCGTCAACAAGATGGCCGAGTCCATATTGAGCGTGCTCGTGAAAGACGGGAAGCTCAGGACCTTTCTACTCCTGAAGGAGTAGGAGGAGGCAGTTCAGCTCTGGCCATGCACCTGTGCATGGTTAGGTGGCCATAGAAGTTCCGGCCTCACCTGCTGGAAAAATTCGACGGGACTGTCAATCCCGCCGAATTTCTTCAGATCTAATCCACTGCAATCTTGGCAGCTGGAGGAAACGAGGCCGTGATGGCCAATTATTTTCCAGTGGCCTTAACTGGGACCGCCAGGTCCTGGTTTATGAGCCTTCCACCCAACTCTATCAACAGTTGGGAGGAGCTGTGGCGGCAGTTCACTACCAACTTTGGGAGTTCATACACCCGACCAGGCAATGAACTAGACCTTTTTGTGGTTGTGCAAAAAGGAGGAGAATCCTTGCGATCATTCATCTAGAGGTTCTCTCAGGTACAAAACACTATCCCTTCTATCTCTAGCGCCTCTGTCATTGTACCATTCAAACAGGGTGTACGAGACAAGAAGATGTTGGAGAAACTGGCGATCAAGGAGATCACCAGTGTCACGGAACTCTTCAGCTTGGCAGACAAATGTGCCAAAGCTACGGAGGGCCGTGAGATGCACTCCAAACCAACCTTGGAGGGTCACAAGAAATCCTCCAAACAAGAAGCCGCTACCTCCGGGGGTGGCAAGAAGAAAAAGAAGACCAACGGCAAGAAGTAGCTGTCGGCCGGCACATCCAACGTTGCAGCTGCTGCAACTCCGGGTGGCCGGGGGCCACGCCCAGAGAAGCGACCTCCACCGTCTTCTGAGGACGGTGGCAAACCCAAAGTGTGGTGTCCCATTCACAAAACGGGCAGCCACAGTTTGGAAGACTGTCGGGAGGTCCAAAACCTTGCCGAGCGCTACAACAAGCGCCTGGAAGAATCTCCTTTCCGACAGAGGAAAGGAAAGCAAAAAGTCGACGAAGCTCCGGCTGAAGAGGAGTTAGGGTTTCAGGATCCCAAAAAGGTCCTGAAGGCTGTTTACACCTCAGTCGACGATGATTCTGACATCTCTGACAACGAGCGTCGGAAGACCATGAACACCATTTTTGGTGGATCATGGGATATCACCTCCCGTCGCGTCATCAAGACTATGCGTCGGGATATGGCCGCTGTAGCTCCTACAGTCAGGCCGGAACCTCATCGGAAGTGGATGGACACAGCCATCACTTTTGATGCTTCGGATTGCCCTCGGAGCATGGTTGGAGCAGGTCATTTACCTTTGATGGTATCTCCTACCATCAATAACATCCAGCTCCACCATGTCATGGTAGACGGAGGTTCGGGGCTTAACCTTATTATCTTCGAAGCTTTCACTAAGCTTCAGCTCCGACCTTCGGATCTCCACCCCTCTTGACCTTTCTCCGGAGTAAGTCTGGGGGCCATTACCCCACTCGGAGCTATTACTCTCCCCGTTACCTTCGGGACACGAGAGAAATACCGCACCGAGAAGTTGGTCTTTGACGTCGCTCAGATCAACTTACCCTTCAATGCCATCTTGGGAAGGTCCGCTCTGTACAAATTCATGGCAGCTGCTCATTATGGTTATCTGGTGTTGAAAATGCCAACACCAGTAGACGTTCTCCGGATCCGTGGAGATCGTACTGCCAGAGTAACTGCACTGGAAGAACTCCATGCACTCACTACGGCGCAAGAGGAGGACTCCAGGCAGGAGCAAGCTCCAAAACCCCCGAGCATCCGTCAACGAGGCTCGACTTCTGCACCTCAAGTGCAGCCAAGCGGCGACACCGACATTCCCGTCAGAGTCGTCCAAATTGGTTCCGATGCTGCTCAGACCACCCGTATATTGGGGGGATTGAATGACAAATAGGAACTCGCGCTCATCACTTTCCTCCGGGCTAATGTCAACGTATTTGCCTGGCAACTGTCACAAATGCCTGGGATCCCCAGGGAAATGATTGAGCACAATCTAAAGATCTACCCCGATGCCCGGCCTGTGCATCAGAAGCCTCAGAAGCAATCCGTAGAGCAACAGAACTTGATCCGACAAGAAGTGAAGAAGTTACTCGAAGCCGGATTCATCCGAGAAGTCTTCCATCCAAAATGGCTGGCAAACCCAGTCGTTGTGCCCAAGGCCAGTAGGAAGCATCGGGTGTGCATCGACTACACCACACTAAATAAGGCATGTCCAAAAGATCCATTCCCACTACCTAGAATAGATCAGATAGTGGATTCCACCATCGGGTGTGAATTACTGTGTTTCCTAGACGCATATTCCGGGTATCATCAAATCAGGATGTCTAGGGAAGATGAAGAGCATACTTCATTCATCACAGTAGATGGATTGTACTGTTACACAGCCATGCCCTTTGGTCTCAAGAATGCAGCTTCAACTTTTGTACGAGCTATGTACAAAACTTTTGAAGAACTCATTAGAGACATAGTGGAAGTGTACGTCGATGACATCGTGGTCAAGGTCAGGAACAAGGAGTCACTCCTTGACACCTTGCAGGCTGTCTTCGACAAGCTGCGGGCCACCCGCACAAAGCTAAACCCAAACAAGTGTGTCTTCGGGGTTAGCTCCGGAAATCTTCTCGGTTTCCTGGTAAGTCATCGGGGCATAGAAGCTAATCCGGCGAAGATTAAGGCCATTGAAGACATGCGGACACCAACCCGCATCAAAGACGTCCAAAAGTTAACTGGATGTCTAGCAGCCCTCAGCCGGTTCATCTCAAGATTGGCGGAACGGGCACTCCCTTTTTTCAAGTTATTGAGGAAGTCCAGACCATTCCAATGGTCCGAAGAAGCAGAGAAGGCATTCCAGGAGCTGAAACAGTTCCTCACCACCCTACCAATTCTGGTAGCTCCGAACCCTGGTGAGCCTTTGTTGCTTTATATTTCAGCTACTAACGAAGTCGTCAGTATGGTTCTGGTTGCGGAGAGACCAGAACTACCCCATACTCAGGAATCCAGACCCCTTCGAGAGGGTCCGGAGGTTCCTGAAAGTGAGTCTGGGTCCCAGCTCCCAGATTCAAATCCACAAGAAGTCACTTCAGGAGACCCATACCCCTCCGGGAGGGTCCAGGTCACTTCTGAAGAAGCTCCGGGTTCCTCTATCCAGAACCCGGAGGTCCCCGAAGAAAATTCGGATTCCTCCGAGAGGATCCGGGTCAGTGAAGAGGAAGCTCCGGACCCCTCCGGGGGGGGGGGGGGGGGGTCCGGACCATTCAACGCCTGGTGTACTTCATTAGTGAAGTATTACATGATGCCAAGACTCGATACCTAGAGGTGCATAAGCTGCTCTATGCAGTTCTTATTGCCTCCAGAAAACTTCGCCATTACTTCCAAGCTCACAAAGTCTCAGTGGTGACCTCCTACCCACTTCGAGCAATCTTGCATAATCCCAATTCAACTGGGAATATTGCAAAGTGGGCAGCAGAATTGGCTGAATTTGATCTTGAATTTATTTCAAGACAAGCAGTCAAGAGTCAAGCATTGGCAGATTTTGTGGCAGAATGGACTCCCTCTCCATCAAACCCTGGGGGCCCCAGTGAGCAGAAGACGGAGCATCAAGCTCCATCCTTCATCGAGCCTCACTGGACCCTCTACTTCGAAGGCTCCATGTAGAAGCAGGGGGCCAGAGCTGGAATCCTTCTCCTTGCACCGACTGGGGAGAAGGTGAAATACATGGTACACCTTGACTTCAAGGCGACCAACAACATGGCAGAGTATGAAGCACTCATCTACGGACTAAAGGTGGCACTGTCATATGGTGTCAAGCAACTGCTGGTCAAGGGAGATTCACAGCTCATCATTAAGCAGTTGAAGGGTGAATGTTCCTGCAATAATCTCCAGCTAGTTGCTTACCTCCTTGAAGCCCAGAAGCTTCAGAAGGACTTCGAAGTCCTAGATCTCCACCATGTTCAGCGTGCCCATAACGCTGAAGCTGACGAACTCTCGACCAAAGCGTCAACCGGAGCTCTGGCTCCTGACGGAATCTTTGTCCGGAGGTTGTCAAAGCCAACAGCTCAGCCTGCCGAACTGAGCGAAGGGCGTGAGATCAGCATCCTGAAGCTGACAGTCCCGATGGCCCTTTTACCATGGCAGCCATCAAGGGTCGTAGGTGCTGCCGGGAGCTCCGAGCAACCCAGCACATAATACTCAAAAGCTCAAGCTAGTTCCGATGCATGGATCTCAGAGATCCGGAGCTACTTGAAAGACAGCATCCTTCCTGACGATGATGTATCCGCTGACCGGGTAGTCAGATTGGCTAAAAGATACATGCTGGTAGAAGGGGATCTCTACCGGCGCGGTGCCAACGGCATCCTAATGTGGTGTATCACAAGGGAAGAAGGCTGCGAACTCCTCGCAGAAATCCATGGAGGCGAGTGTGGGAACCACGCATCTTCCCGCACGCTGGTTGGTAAAGCCTTTCGGCATGGCTTCTACTGGCCTACAGCGCTCTAGGATGCAACTGAGCTGGTGAAGAAATGTGAAGCATGCCAATTTCATGAAAAGCAAATTCACACACCAGCTCAGCCCTTACAAATTATACCTCCTACATGGCCCTTCGTTGTGTGGGGGATGGACATCTTGGGACCTTTACCAAGAGCCGTCGGAGGTTACAAGTTCCTGTACGTCGCCATTGACAAGTTCACCAAGTGGCCGGAAGCAACTCCCATTGTGACAATCAACAAGCAATCTGCTATCAACTTTTTGCAGTCCATTGTATGCAGATTTGGAGTCCCAAACAAAATCATCACTGATAATGGGACCCAATTCACAAGCTCTGCATTCCAAGGATATTGTGAAGACCTCGGCATACAAGTTTGCTACGCCTCCGTAGCTCACCCAGCCAGCAATGGCCAAGCCGAGAGAGCAAATGCTGAAATCCTTAAAGGACTTAAAACGCGCACCTATGAGCGCTTGAAAAAACATGGAGCCAACTGGATCGAAGAGCTTCCGCCCACTTTATGGGCCAACAGGACATCTCAAAACCGGTCCACTGGAGAGACACCCTTCTTTCTGGTGTACGGAGCTGAAGCAATCCTTCCTCCGGAAATCACCTTGGGTTCACTCTGGGTCTGGACCTTCGACGAAGCCGCGCAGGACCAGCTCCGGCGTGAAGACCTAGACCTCCTTGAGGAGGGAAGGTGCCAAGCAGCTGTTCGGAATGCCCGATATCGCCAAGCCCTACGGTGTTATCACCAGCGGCATGTACACAACCGACAGCTCGAGGAAGGCGATCTGGTGCTACGGAGAATACAATCCAGAGAAGGGTTAAACAAACTCTCCCCGGCTGGGAGGGACCCTTCCGAGTGATTAAAGTATCCCGTCCCGGAAGCGTTCGCTTGGCTACTGAGGATGGGACACCTCTCCCAAATCCTTGGAACATCGAGTACCTCCGTAAGTTCTACACTTAATACCACGGAGGTGAGTCTTGAGTAACTTGAGGTGTATGTTATAGAGTCATTGTACAGAGTCGGGTAGTTCCTCTGAGAGAGCAGCCGGACCTTTCCCGAAAGGTCCGCAAAGTTCATGCAACACTTGTCACAGTCTCAAGACTAAAAGTGTGGCTAACTACCCTGGGTCAAACGAGAAATGAAACACACTTAGCCTGTTCCGTACCCTAAGAGTGTACTTGTTTCCCCTGTACCCCGGACCTATAATGAAAGACATCTTCATGTGAAATAGACTCCACGTTCATTTATATTGTACAGGCTCAACATTTTTATTTTTCTCTTTCTTGTCTATAACAAAGACGTGCAATTCTTAAGAAATTTTAGTTCGACCGGTTTATATACGATACGAGTTGTGTTGTCAATTCTTTTGGATTCAAATATTGTTCATGGCCAACTCGCTTGAAAGCCGCCAAGCCAACCTAGGGTTGGAGTGTGCTATCGACTTAGCCTGGTCAAGCACCCTAAGTATGCCACTCTACCTACACCCCGGCAGGCCGAAGTAAGGCGGGTCCATGTGCAGTTGGATCTAGAAGAAAAGACAACGCATTCGGTTGTATTTAGAATCGCGTTTGACTTAAAATCTTCTTGAAAATCGCAAGCCGCGACGAAGTTATAGACAAGAAACGAATTTTATTATTTTTCTTGGCTTAAGTGTGCAGGAAAAATAAAATCTACGTTGATGGAGAAAAGCCGGAGCTAACAAAGCTCCGACTCCCCTAGGTGGCTTGTAATCGATGTTACGCATCATCGGAGTAATCAAGCTCCGGTAAAGCCAGGGGGGCCAGCCGTCGACGCTGAATAAAAGATGGTGAGAAGACCCCGTAAATGGAGTCTGCTGCCAACAAACTAAGTGTTGGCAAAGGTCACTGCCGGAGCTACTAAGCTCCGACACCCCGGAGGACTAACTATCGATGCTCTACGCGTTGATAGAGACTATTGCCGGAGCTACATAGCTCCGGCGATAGACAATGCCGGACCTTCTAAGCTCCGACAACCTCAGGGGGCCTTCACTATCGAAGACTTCGGACCTAAATTCTACAAGTTCGGAGCAAATGAGTCTTCAACAAAACACAATATCCTCTTGGTACATGTTCACAATCAAATTGTGTACATCTACCAGGGGGCCAAGTGAAGATAAAAGTGTTGAAGACAAAAAGTGAAATTCACAAAAATTTGGGGATTTCATTTATCTGGAGACAAGAGATTACATCTGGAGACAAGGGATTACAAAATTGAGGAAGAAGAAGAGAAAATACAAGTGAGAACTACAGAGATGGTCCTAGACCCTATGGAAGAATTGGGCGACTTTCTGGGCAACCTCCGACATGTTGGCTCGGGCAGCTTCCCCTTCTCCTTCGACGGGACCTTCAAGCACCGGGTCCAGAGGAAATTGGGAGTTCCGGCTGGTGTAGCACGTCAGCACATATTCTGCAACGTTCTTCGCCAGGGATTGCCCCTCAACCTCCAATTGGTCCGCGATGACATCGCCCACCTTGGAGAGTTTGCTGCCTGCCGAACTCAATGCCTGCAACGCCAGGTCCGGCTCCGGCTCCGGATCATCCGGGCGCACGGGGCTGAAGCCCATCGGTGTCATCGCGTCGTTGGCCTTGCTCAAGAACTCCCAAATCTGTAGGGAGTCCTCAGTCCTCAAGCCCTTCATTTCTTCCAGGGATCTTCTAGCCGCCACCAGTTCAGAATTCTCACGGGCAAGGCACTCAACTTCTTTGGCGTTTTGCTGAATCTTCTCAGCAACCCGTTTTTCGAGTTTTCCGAGCTCCTCCTCCCGGAGGTGGATCTTGTTCCGGCGGTCGACCAGGTCCTTCTCTCTGCCCCTCACTTTCTTCTCCCTGGCAGTAAGGGCACACTCTTGTTCGTAGAGTTCCTGCCCTCGCACCCAGGCCTTCTCCTCTTCCTCATGGCAGTGCTCTTCCAATTTCTTGGTGCGCTCCTCGAGGCCCTTGTCAGCCAGAGCCACCTTCTCGGCGAGCTCCTCCTCCCTCCTCAGGACGTCATCCCGCAGCTCTAGGAGTTTCTGCTCTTCATCTTCGAGCTGTTTCTCCCTCTCTTCAAGTGCCTCTCGGCGCTTGATGAGTGCAGTGTTAATGGCCTCAAGCTTTTCATGGTGTTCATCGGCCGCACTATTGGCTGCTTTGGCCTGATCGTAGATCTCCTGGGATTGAGCGTTGAGGGCACGAGTCATACTCTCCCTGTCATCCTGTAACTTGCCCCAGTATTTCAGGCGGATCTTCAGGCTATCCACTCTTTGTCATCCGCTAGCCTCGACTACGCCAGCTTGGTCTCGAAGTAGAGCCGGTTACGCCACCGTCTAAGGGCTTGGCGCTCCTCTTCAAGAGCCTTGCTGTCGTGGAAGAAGGCCAGTTAGACTTGACGCAGACTGGAACATGCGTTGTCAATAGATAGTGACAACGAGATGGGTTCCGGACCTGCTGGGGTCTCCTCCACTGGTTCCAGTGGGTCTTCTGATACAAAAATTGGGTCCCACTCCACAAGAGTGGTCCCCTGAGTCTCCATGGAACTAGGGCCATCCTCCGAGATGGCCTCAGTCGCCATCGAGGAAGGCCCCGCCGCCAGGTCTTCATTCGCCCCCTCAGGCAGGGGGCCAGCGACTTCGCTTGGGCACTCCGGCTCGGCCGCAGGTACCTCCGACGTCGTCGCTTCTGGAGCAGAAGCCGTTGCTGGCTCCGGTCTGAGCAACTCTTCCGATGGGGGCTCGAGCTCCGTCACCTCTTCAACAACCGGCTCAGGAGCCGGAAGATCTTCAACATCGACCGGCCCTGTGGCCGGAGCTCCAACAATGACCGTCTCAGCGGCCGGTGCTTCGGAAGTAGCCGGCCCAACTGCCGGAACTACCTCAGCTTCCGGCGCGCACACCGGGGCTTCAATCACCTCCGGCTCAACCGCCGGGGCTTCGACAATTTCCAGCTCGGAGGCCGGAATTACTGCTTCTTCCGGGTCAACAGCCGGAGCTTCCATCATCTCAGCACCAGGACCCGGAGCTTCAACCTCCGGGACAGGTGTCGCTGGCGCATCTTCACTCCCGTGGTCCGGCGCTACCACGGGAACTTCTGGGGATGAGTCGAGGTCCATGACCATGACAGCCGGCGCTGGAGCTGTCGCGGCTTTAGCCACTACTTGGGGCAGCACCAGGACAGGAGCAGAAGCTCCCACCCTCACGGCTTCAGCCACTGTGGCTGAGGGTGGAGCCTCACTCCCCTTCTTGGGGACGCTGCAGATGATGAACGAAGAAAATTAAAAAATAGTTGCTACAATTAAAACAACTATCCAAGGTAGAGATTAAAAATTACCTTGGGAGGCTTCCACACCAGCTTGCGCGGAACCTTTTTCCTGGGCATTCTGGGCTGGTCATAGCCGGCTTGGAAGCTCCGGAAGGCCCCCCGGAACTCGTCGCGACCACGGGCGTTTCCCGAGTCGAGGCCCCCCCTCGATCGGGAAGAACCCCCGGACCTGGAGGCCTCCACCGGCCCAGGTGCTGGAGTCGCGTGCCCGGATCTAACACCCCAGGAGGACCCCACTGCGGGAACAGACGCGCTCTGGGAGGACCCCACTGCGGGAACAGTCGCGCTCCGGGAGGACCCCACTATAGGAACAGTCGCCGTAGCTGTAGAAGACCTTCCCCTCCGGGGAGAAGGAGCCGACGCAGAAGTAGCAGGCCTGATGGACCTTCCGTCGGCGTACTGCAGCTTCCTCTTCCGGCTCACGGGTTCATCCGCCAACTCCTTGCCCTTGCCGACGACCTCTTCCCTCGGCTTCGGAGCAGGGTCGGAGCCATCCTTGGGCATTCCGGGGATCGCTAACCCGGTGGTTGATCTTCTCTCGACGACACCAAGGTCATCAAGCACGGGCATTTTCCGCCGGAGCTCCCTGCTGAACTCCACTTCTACGTTCAGAGGAAGAAAAGCTGATGGCGGAGTCAAGTCGTCGCCTTCGACGTCGATGCCATGCTGGAACTTCTTGAGGTGGAACTCCAAAGTTTTCCCCACCATGTTGGACTTCAGCCCGGTCTCGACCCGGTCGTCGTCCATCACGCTGTTGATGGCCCATGCGAGTTTCTCTCTCCTCTTCAGCGGCGCCCACCTGTTGGCCAAGAAGTTGCAAAACACCGCCTGAGGAGTCAATCCTCCCTCCACGCATTGGTGGATCCTGGTCAAAACAGGGTTGAAGGCTTCCACCCGCACTGGAGCTTCACTCCAGATTGTCGTGTCGATGCTGGGAAGGCCTTCGGGCAGCTCCAACCTCTCGTGCTCCTCCACCCAGACGACTATCCAGTCCTTCTTCTGGTCATCCCACTTCCTAGAGGGAAATGACCGGAGGTACTTGAATGGGCACTTCTTGCGCTTCACGAAGTAGTAGAAGCCAAGGTACTCATTGCTCCTACCGGTGGTATGGACGGTGAAGAAGGTCCGGAAAAGTTCGATGCAGGGGGGGATGCCCACCCACATCTCACAGAAGTGGACGAAGATAGACACGAGGAGAATGGAGTGAGGGCCAAGGTGGTATAACTGCAGACCATCGAAGTCTAGCAGCATCAAGAAAAAGGAAGAAAAAGGTGGGATCAACCCCACCATGGCGTACGAGGAGAAGTACACCATTTCGCCGGCGTGCTCCTTCTCAAATGAGAGCTCCCCACTGGCGCGGACCGAGCGGTTGAAGAAGTCCGAGGACCATCCCGTGAGGGCCCGGACCTTCTTCAGGTCGCTGTCGGTCTTCAAACGGCTTTCGCGGAGACCCAACTCCATCGCGGCACAGCGAGGCAAGAGAGGAAAAGTAAAGCACAAGTTGGGAGTTTGAGCGTAAGAACAGATGAGAGGCGTAAAGAACTCCCGCCGGTGTGCACTTTCCTTCTTAAGTAAGCCCTCACATTGCTTGGATGGAAACCGCAAGGAAGTCGAAGATACCATCCAAAAATTCCACCCAGCCGATGACAAGCGGGCCCGGGACCACCCCGACGATCAAGTCGAGGTTCTTACCCAGGCGAACGATTGCCATCATGAGGCGGGAAGCCCAAAGGCGGCGGCCTAACAAGGCGCGCAGAACCGATACGGTTTTCGTATCGGGAACCGGCGACCATCAATTGCATGAGATCTGCATGCCAAAGATCTCATCTGCCGCATGCGGCGAGGATTTAAATCCAAATCCTCGCCAACAGCACCTCCAAAGACCTTTGAAGACTCAGTTCAAAAGTCGCGAGGATGGACCCACCTCCGGCGGAATAACTTCACCCCAGTGGTCTACCCCGGAGGTAGGTCCAGGGGGCCACTGTTGATACCCTAGAAACCGTACACCCCTTGAGGTTACAAAGATCTCAAAGGAAAGTCATCTACTTGATTTGAAGATCTTCGGAGGCCCACATGTCAGACATAACCGGACCCGCTTCTCCAACATGGTTAATCCCAGGGTCGCCACGTGTACTATCAAACTGGAGCTACCGCCCACAAGGGGGAAGCTCCGGGCCATGTACCGAAATTGCACCTCCGGACTTAACCCCAGACCGAGAGAAGCTCCGGACCTGACACGTGTCAGGTTGCTCCGGAGCTACCTGTTTCCCACAGTATGCTCCGGAGCTGCCACGTGTCCAATCAACGAATCTTTAGCCTCTAACCTCCAGAAGACCTCGCAACAGCTCCGGATCTTCAAAGGGGAATCAAGGACTTCAAGACCCAATTAAGTGTCATTAATACCATATTAATGACACTTAAACGAATGATCTTAACACCAGTAACGGTGCTGTCAAAGCCCGTTACAGGGTCATTAAGAGCAATTAAACGTGTTGAAGAGGTATCAATACTAGTAACCGTCGGGGCCACATGTCGGGCCAGGCTAACTTGTAACGGCCTGCCCTTGTACTATAAAAGGACAGGCTGACGACTCGTTCAGGGGGCTAGACACACATGCCATCGACGCTCAACACAAGCTCATACAGCTAATACAACACCAACACACCCGTGGAGTAGGGTATTACGCTCAGGCGGCCCGAACCACGTAAACTCTTGTGTCCCCTGCGGCATTTACTACTCACCTTCTTGAATCTCTGCGCGCCCACACCGAACATCAAACTCCTCTATCACTTTAGTAGTGTAGGGAGATCTGCCGGTTCCAAACCACCGACAGGTTTGTATGAACTTATTTGTATTATTTATACATGTATGAATTTGTTAAACTTTTTAAAGCATTCCAACATGTAAAATTCAAATTATCCATCATTCTGACTAAATGCTCATATGCATATGAGGCATGCATCAAATTTGAACACACATTGATTCAAAAAAATATGAAAAAATTCATAGAGGTTGGTATGATGACTAAAAAGGTCGACTGAAAAACTAAATGAAAAAATCATTATATTCATCAAGATAGAAAAATGACAAATAGCAATTGTTAGATGTTTTTTACGTTCTGACCAATTTCAAAGGCTTTATGAAGTGAAATTTAATGGTAACCTTTAATACTCAATCAAATTACAAGAAAGTGGAATTTGGGTTTTGAAAGGCCCCACATTTAATCAAGAATATTAATTAAGCTTACATAAAGTTCTTCTCAGGCAGTTGGTACTGAATAACCGCTTGAGAAAAAGATAATCTCAGACGGTTATTACATACCAACCACCTGGGATAATTGCCCAAGCCTATTCTTTAGTTTTTTTTCTCTTGCTTCTTTTTTATTTAGATTCCAATATAAATACTCAAACATGTATAAATTTTGCAAATTAAGTCCAAATTCAATGATTATTTCTTCTATATTTTTCAAAAATTAACATCTACCACCTGGACCAAATATTTTAAAACTTCTATAGCTAACATTGTAATGTTTTGTTAAATATCATATTAATTTATACTCACATATTATTCACATTTGTGTATCTCCTAAAAAAAGAGATCCTTCACTAAAATTGGTTTGTATGAACATATTTGTATTATTTATACATGTATGAATTTTGTTAAACTTTTTAAAGCATTCCAACATGTCAAAATTCAAATTATCCATCATTATAACCAAATGATCATATACATATGAGGCATTCACAAAATTTTGATCCAAAAAAATTTAAAAAAGTCTGAAAAATTCATAGAGGCTGGTATGATTACTAAAAAGGTCATTGAAAAACTAAATGAAAAATAATTATATTCATCAAGATAGAAAAATGACAAATAGCAATTGTTATATGTTTTTTGTTTTTTTACCAATTTCAAATGCTTTATGAAGTGAAATTTAATGGTAACCTTTAATACTCAATCATATTATAAGAACGTGGAATTTGGGCTTTTGAAAGGCCCAACATTTAATCAAGAATATTAATTAAGCTTATATAAAGTTTTTCTCAGATGGTTGGTACTGAATAACCGCCTAAGAAAAAGATTATCTCAGACAGTTATTACTTACCAACCGCTTGGGATAAGTAAATCTTCTCAGGCGGTTATTAAGGGCCAACCGCGTGAGATAATCATCTTCTCGGGTGGTTGGTTCTTAATAACCGCCTGCGAAGATAGGAGTCTATATATAGCCCTCAGCTGCATTGGAAAAACCTAACCTGCGCGAAATCACCTAGACGCCGACAGCTTGCCAAAATTTTGTTTGCCGCCAAGTCTTCGCCGCTCTTGCTGCTGAGATTCGCCATCGCCGCCGAGCTTCACTATTGTCCGTTTGCTTCGCCCTCGCTACTTCCAGGTACATCGAGCTTTGCCCTCACCATCGCCGTCGGGCTTCACGGTAAACCCTAAACCCATTGACCTTCCCTCCTCCGTCCCCGAGCCGCCTCCCTCCTCGCCCTCGCCGCCGGCCGAGTCAAATGGTGTCTTGCATAGATTTCCTTGGTTAGGGTTCGGGAATTCGAAAAGGGTAGGCAACCTGGTGGTGGTGGACCATGGCGTTAACGCACAACACCTCTGACATGTTTGTTTGGTTCCATGTACTGGACGCAGTTTGTCGATCGTGTTTTGGTGCCAAATCGCGGTCGTAGTATTAGGGTTCGGACAGGATAAACTATGCTGGTAGTTTTTTGTTTGGTACAATATCTTTTTGTCCTGCACCTGAATTAGTTTCCTGCACCTTTTTTATTACGATTCTCCTAATTTCACCATTACCATGGCTGCTGTACATAACTCAGTGAATTACGAAGTACTTTTGTCCATGCTATAGCTCTCTGGATTGGAATAATAGGTGGAGTATTTTTATGGGTTAAGGATTTATGAAATTTGGAAGAACATTGCAGCTGCAAGTTACGTTTGATTTGAAGAATTTTGTGTTCGTTTCCTCCTGCTCATGGCTGCTACTAACACTCCCTCTGGTTGCCTTTGCATGTCGTTAAGACAATTTGTCAGTAGTAGTAGTAGTAGTAGTAGTAGTAGTAGTAGTAGTAGTAGTAGTAGTAGTAGTAGTAGTAGTAGTAGTAGTAGTAGTAGTAGTAGTAGTAGTAGTAGTAGTAGTAGTAGTAGTAGTAGTAGTAGTAGTAGTAGTATTAGTAGTAGTAGTAGTAGTAGTAGTAGTACAATGTATATACAAGCATGCTGATTCATGCACTTTACGTGTCGTGCAACATTCAATGTGTATTGTTTTCCAATTTTTCATCATCATGATTTATTCACATTAGTAGTAGATCATGTATTGAGGTGCAAAGTAGATTAATAATGAAGGATTGGCGGAACAGACAAATGTAATATATAATTTTGGTTTTGAGCTCTGATATGATATGATATGATAGTAATACCAAATCTGTATGCCACAAATCTGTATGCCATAGATTGGCGGTGGGATTACTGTGACTTTAATTCTCCTATTGAATATACAATAGGATCTTTTCTTGCTTGCCCAATACTGTCAATAGGTTTCTACACCAAAATAATTATGTGATTTGATAAAGTTCTTCTGATGACACTGGTATATAATGATTTCTTTTGTTTCATTTTATCTTTTTGCTTTGATGGATTGATCAAGAGATTTCGTTTTATTTTATCTGCATTGGAAAAACCTAACCCGGGCAAAATCACTTAGACACCGGCAGTTGCCTCAAACCCTAGAATGGAACTTGGTCAATCACCTTGGTCAGTCGCCTTAAACCCTAGAATGCCTTATCAAACCCTAGAATGCTTCCATTTTTTTTTCATGCAGCACTTCATGTAGAGTTAATATGCCATTCATTATATTTTTTCTTATTAGTTCTAGCATGGAAAGCCCTAAGAAGACTGGTGCTGATAGTAACAATAAAGAAGACAATATGGAGTTTAGTGACTCCAATAGTTCAGGCTCCTTTCACAGTCTATCTGATCCTTTTCCGAATATAAAAATTAAAAAGACTTCATAGGATCTCGATCCAGAATATGATTCTGCCGACGAGGTATGGATCAAGAATCATAACTTCAACAGTCCAAGTTAGTGTTGGTTGTCAAGTATACGAAGTCTTATAATTCTTTTCTACCTAGATTAATCGCGAAGACAACAAGGTGACTTTGGCTCATAAAACTGCAGAAAGTTCTCCAATGGATGAATCCTCAGGTTCACTCAAGCGGAAACAAGGGCAACGAGGTCCCAATAAGGGTTCATTTGACCGCATCATGTACATAACAAGCACTACAGGAATCCCGATGATTTGCGACGGCCAGGGCCGTCGCAAATAAGCTATTTGCGACGGCTAGGAGAGGCCTTCGCAATTAATGCTTATTTGCGACGGCCAGGCTGTCGCATTTAAGGTCCTCTATTTGCGACGGCCAGGCCGTCGCAAATAAGTTCAGTGGGCAGGGCCCACGTGTCCTCCTCCGGGACCCACGATGCTATTTGCGATGGCCTGGCTGTCGCAATTAATGATTGTTTGCGACGGCCAGGCCGTCGCAAATAACAGTGGTTTAATTGCGACGGCTTTGTTCCTTATTTGCGACGATACTGTATAAAAAGCCGTCGCAAATAAGGTTTTTTATTTTTTTAAAAAAACAGAAAATACTGCCCGGCTCGATGGCCAGAATCACAACAAACACAATATACACAATATATACACAACATACACACATCATCACAATCACAAACTGAAATTCCGATACATCTCACATCGTCATCAACAATGTAAATAAAAGGGCTCACTCGCCCATCTGACCTCCGGAGCCACCTCCGAAGTCAAAGTCGTCGTCGTCGCGCCTCATTCCAGGCGGAGGTAGCTAATGCGGCGGCGTTTGTGCAGCCGTCGCGGATCCCTGCAATTAATAAAACTTAGAGTTAGAATATAAATGCATCAACATCTCTCTCCCTCCCTCTCCCTCTATCTTCATCTAGATCACCCTCTTCCTCTCTCTTTTCATTTCTCTCTTTGTCTCTCACTCTATCTTTCTTTCTCACTCTATCTCTCTATTTCTATCCTTTTCCCTCTATCTTCCTCGGCAATGACTAGTATGCAATCTTATTTTTTGGTGCAATCATGCAATCATCTATTTCCAACCATTAGATGAGCATCCTAGGGTGGTTGTGTTTTTTCATTTAACTCCCTCCATGTGAGAAACACATGTGAAAGGGGTTAAGTATAAAAATGCAACCACCCTAGGATGCACATCTAATGATTGGGAATGGATGATTGCATAATTGCACTGAAAGTGAGATTGCATACTAGTCATTCCCATCTTCCTCCCTGTATCTCCATCTACATCTCCCTCCCTCTATCTTCCCCTCTCTCTATCTCCATCTACATCTTACTCTCTATTCATTCCCATCCTAATCTATCTATCTTTCACTCTTTCTTCTGTCTCTCTTTCTTCTATCTCTATCTTTCTTCTATCTCAATCATTTTCTTCTATCTAACTATCTCTCTCTCATCTATCTCCATCTTATTACGCTGGAGAAGAAGGATTACATAAAAACTTACCTGACCCGCTGAAGAAGGATCGCCTGGGAGGACCGGTGGTAGTACCGGTAGCTGGATTCCCAGACCCTGCGCTCGAGCGATGGCCTGTCATTGCAAACATTAAATGCTACCTATTAGTAAGTCATTTACGCTGAATTAATGAGAATTTTAGTTTTTATTTTGTTACCTCCATTGCTTCCCGCATCTGCGCCAACGCTGCTGCCTGGCTTTGGATCGTGGCCTCCATCGCCCTCCTTTCCTCCTCATGTCGCCTTTCGTTTTCTTCTACAGTTTCTCGGAGGGACTGCATCTCAATGTCCCTCTGCGATACGCGGCGACCTCCCGTGCCCGAAGCCTGCGTGGAGCTGCCTCTCGCAGGTCTCCCTGCCCTCGAGTCGACAACTCCGTCGAATATGGCGAGCCTATAAAAAAAAGAGTCAGTAATATGAAATTGAAATATCTTGAATACTTTGAATTGAAAACGATAAAATGACTTGTAAACTCACCTTCCGTGTGCTTTTCCACCACCGGTTGCATACGCGGCTTGAGGATCGATCGGTTGACGTTCCCAATCGAAATCCTCGCCGTGTATCTTCCTAGCCTCCTCCCCGTAGTTAGCCTGCAAAACAATAAAATCGTGTAAGTTCAACAATCTATATAGTTATATGTAATATGAATGATTTCTAAACTTACCAACCGCTCGGCTGCAGCCTGACTGCACCCCGTCGGCTGAGAAGGGTCCCTGTGACCTCTCTTCCAAACCTCAGCAGGGGTGGGCGGCACCCCCGTCTCGCGCTCCTGTCAATACGTGTTAGTACGAACAATATATTATTAATATATAAACATAAGTTACACACACTTACCATGCGTTTAGCTAAACGCAAGTGGTTATCTTGCCCGTGCCTGCTCTTCCCCTCCACCCCTCTGCAGTCTCGAGCCTTCCCGGACTTAGCTTTAAACTCGTCGCTAGCCTAGTAGCGACAAAGGGCCCGAAATGCATCGTTCCGACCCTGCAACCAGCTCACGTGGCCCTGCACATAGTTGAAAGTCGTTAAAAGTACCATCGAGGACATTATCAGAAAAAATACTTACTACACTCCACGTACCTGCGCGTACTCCTCCTCCGTCAGGTGCCTCTCGCTCTCTTGCCGGAAGTGTAACACGTGCTGCTGGTTCGCCTTCAAGTGCTCATTAATAATTTGAACACGGGCGTTCGACAAAGCTTGTCGAAGCGCCTTGGCAGCGTTGAAGTGAAACACTCGCCTCGCATCCTCAAACATGCGATGGTCGTCCGGGTCCTCTAAAATATATCTTGCCTGCGATAAAGAATATATTGAAGAGATGTGCACTAAAAGAGTTTAAGAGTTGTAACTTAGAAACTTTTTTAACATACTTACCATAAAATCGGCCCATACGGCCTCCTGAAGGTTGCCGTGCTCCTGGTGATGGACGCGTGCGTAGTCCTCCCACGAAAGAGCAGGCACTCCGTCGATGACCCCGGGATAGTGCATCCAGGCCCTTGGCTCTCGGGATTGCAAACCAGCTCACAAATAATGATCACATCCTTTTCCCATATGCAACCATTTTTTGAATACAACCATTAACATATTGCAGTTTTTAAATACAACCATTAACATATTGCAAAATCAACAAAAGCAACCATTAACATATTGCAGCTCACAAGAGGGCGAGGATGTTTTTCAATTGAATAATGATAAACTGCATATGGGTACAAAAACTTATTTGATAAACTTAGAGATTAAACTGCATAATGATAAACTTAGAGACTAAGCTAGAGACTAAACTGCATAATGACAGTAATCGCGGGCACTTACGGTGGGCTGGTGCTGGGGCGGCGACTGCGGGCTGGCGGTGGGGTGGCGCCGCGGGCGGGGGCAGCGACGCGGAGGGCGCGGACGGCCGGGGCGGCGGGGGCGCGGCGACCCGAGGCCGGGGCGCGGAGGGCGCGGACGGCCGGGGCGGCGAGCCGGGGCGCGGAGGGCGCGGACGGCCGGGGCGGCGGGGGTGTGGCGACCCGAGGACGGGGTGGCGGCGGGGCGGCGGGCCGGCAGCGGCGAGGCGGCGATGGCGGGGCGGGGGCCGGCGGCGGCAGGGCGGCGACGGCGCGCGGTGGTGTCGAGTGGTGAGAATGAAACGAGATTGAAGTGTCGGGTCGGGATAAAGGCCCCTATTTGCGACGGCCATTTTAATTGCGACGGCCAGACCACGTAGCCGTCGCAATTAATGTTACTTGCGATGACCCTTTTAGCAGCCGTCGCAAATAAGAAATTATTTGTGATGGCTTCCTTAGTTGCGACGGTACTAGGGTTTGCCGTCGCAAATAAGTGGCTATTTGTGACGGCTCCGGTGTTGGCCGTCGCAAATAAATACTTATTTGCGACGGCGTCGTTATTTGCGACGGCCAGTGGCGGGCCGTCGCAAATTACTCTATTTGCGACGGCTGGCCGTCGCAAATAAATGTGGCCGTCACAAATGATCGCTTTTCCTGTAGTGAAGGGTCGGTCCAAGAGGGCTTCCCCAAGAACCACTGGATTTAGTTACCAAGTACCGAAATGCATGCGCTTTTTTTGTTAGTGAGCTCGTGCCGATCACAACCGAGAGTCGAGAAAATTACTAGAGGAGACCAAGAGTGAGTTGTGGGAAAGGATAAAGAAACAATTCAAGTTCCCGAAAGGCACGGAAGAAGCTGTAAAGAAAGCAACATTGGTCTCCTGTGGCAAGAATTTTTGTGGCTAGAAGAGTGAAATGAATGCTTATGTTAAGGCCGATAAGGTCCCTAGCCCGAGGAAGATGGGAAAAATCACACAAGCTCAAGGGCAAGAATTTGTTCGTCAAAAGATCGCACCTGATGCTAAAGCCCTAAGTGCAACTAGGTTAGAGCTTGCCAGAACAAATACCGTCATCGATTGGGGTCTGTCGGATATGCCCCCAAAGTTTAGAAATGGAATAAGATATTAGATGAAATTACAAGTAAGGGCAATCCTCACCCGTTAGAAGTCTGCAATGAGAGAACTCAGCGGTGGGTCTTCGCTCGGTTAGGTTTGACCAGCGAGGGCAAACTTGAAAAGCCCGACTCTATGAATGAAGTAGAGGAAAAAATGGAAGGAGTAATTGAAAAGCAATAGAAGGGTCTCTTCAAGCCGAAGAGGGAGAATGACCAACCTACCGCTATCCTAGGAAACCCTGAACACAGTGGACAGGTTCGAGCAATATCTTCTCATATGTCTTAGCTAGATGGTTTCCCAAAAGATAAAGAGACATATAGAAGACATGAGAAGTTCAAGAAAACACTTGATGAAACGATTGCTCAAAAGGTCAAGGAAAATGTGCAAGAAATAATGGAACAACTTAAACAATCGGGACAATTAGTGGCACCGAGTACAGTGATGGTTCTCGTGCCAAAGGAGCAATTGGTATCTCCAACTGCCTACCCTAGCAGCGTAGGTTCTGTGCTAGGCTCAGGGTCAACCCATAAGTTCGCTGTTGATGATATTGCTAAGGACGAATTTTGTCATCTTCTTGTCCCGATCGGCAGAGCAGGGAACAAAATCAAATAGGTTTTTGCTTCTATGGCAAAGCCTGATAATGACTTCAACGGCAATCCAGTTCTGTTGTATTATGTTGTGGTGCAAGTTCTTCAGCTCTTTGATAATGATTATGAAGATTATGAAATAGACCACATCACACATGAGGGGATCGCGACTCTGGGGCAGGCTGTCAACCAATTAATCCTTTGGCACCGACGCGATATCGTGTTGAATGATGAGCCGATTCTAGTCCCATCGCATCTCAAAATACTGCATTCCCGTATTTTAAGGCAGAAGTCCAGGAAGATCCACTCCCAGTACAGAAATATCCACTCCTCCTATGTCTCAGCAAGGATTATAGTAACATTGCTAGTAAAGATAACCAAGAGCAACAAGTTGGACAATAACTTCAAGCAGTACCAGAGCAAGCTGTTGCTAGTAAAGAGCAACAAGTTGAGCAACAACTTGAAGTAGTACTAGAGCCAGCTGCTGGAAGTAAAGAGCAATCAGTTGAACAACAGGTTCAACAACAAGCCAGTGTCCAACTTCCGACGGCTACTCCTCGATCATTAGTGCATATCAAAGTTAGCTCATATGAAATTAAGAAACCTTCATTAGAAGTGTCAAAGTATTTGGAAAATATGAAGGAAAATGTTAGAAAATCGAGTGCATCTCGTTCCTCTCATGAGCCAGCAGTAGAAGATATCGAGGAGTGGGAAGACGACGGTGTCATGTATAATCGGCGGACGGCTTTAGTTAAACCAGGAGTTCCAATATACAAGATTGAGGATGTTCCTCCTAAATTTGAGAATGGGAAGTCGTTCATGACATCCGTACAACTTAGCAAACAACCTGCCCCGCTCAAAAGAATGCACGAGTGGTACATCACTGCTAGCACAAAATATGATCTTTCACATTTCGTGTTCCAAAGGATGCATTCTGGAGCACTGGAGCAGATAAATGAGTCATTTTATTTGAAGAGCTACATACCCTTTTCCATCAGGGCATGCTCGAAATCAACCTACTACTCGTCTGGTGCTTGTAAGTGCCTCTAATAATTTGCATTTGCTTTTCTTACTACACGCATAGACATTTCATGAGATTATAACAATTCTGGACTTCTTCAATAGGATGCAATACATGGACAATGAAAAGATGAAATGAAAGACAGGTATCCTTGACACTACAAGGGTTGCAAAGACGCTATTCGATGTCAAGGCGGATCAAGACTCAGTACAGTTCAAGCACGTGAAATTTTTTTTGAAATATCAATTGCAAAACATAAGAAGGATAGAAGGATAGAAGTTGAAGCTTACATAGGACATGCAATGTTTAACTTTGTCAAAGACGACAAGGACCTCGTAAAGGCTCCGTACCACTTCGAGTAAGTTCGACACATGACATTGAAATAGCAATTATTGCTAATTGTTAACACTTGTTTTTGTATGTGTGCAGTAATCACTACATAATGATCTTCATCAAGCCAACGTAAGGTTTGGCAACAATCTTGGACTCTGCCGATTACCCACCAGATCGTTACCAAGATTTCCTTTCCATTTTAAAATTGTACATTTATTTTGTACTTTTAATTTACACACATTTAGAATGTGTTGACAAGTTTTATATGACATTTCTTGTATTACAGCGCTTGGCGGTTTTACACGGAACGGCTGGGCGGTTAGAGCCCTCCTAATACGAATGCATTAGACATTAAAACATATTATGCTTGTTCGTAGCAGCCTGCTGGGAGTGTCTTATGCAGTTACTATGTATGTGAGCATCTTCAGACCGCCGACGAATATAGAGTGAATTGTGAGGATGTAAGTTATCTTTAATGTCGATATCTTATTTTCTTATTTTGAGTTCTATTATTTTCAGATTTTGATTCCAACATCAAAATTCAATTGCTCATAGTACAACTGCTCCAAAAATGCCAAATAAATTCTTGAACAATCTCACTTTGATCTATACCTTGAGATTATTCAAACCAACAAATTCTAAACCTTTTTATGTGTTTCATTGTAGCACACAAAGAATGTGAATGAAGAATGGCCAGTTTGTAGAATTATGCCTGGTGGAGGAGTCGACAAGATTGCTGCTGAACTGTGTCAATTCGTGCATCGCAAAATTTTGCACAAAGGAGGGGAGTTCTTTGATGAGAATGGTGCAATAGCTGATGTGCCAGAACTTTGCGACTATGCCAATAGAAATAGTTTTTAGTGAAACTTGTAAACTATGAGATAACTTGTATGTGTAACTTGTACATATGTATATTGTTTTAGTGAAATTGACATCTTTGAGATGACTTCTGTGATTATATTGTTTACCTTTGTGATGATATTGTTGACTTCTATGATTATATTGAATTGACCTGCAAATTAGAAATAACAGCAGGTAGTACTGCATAGGGTATACCTTATCACAGAAAGTTATTTAACTACGGCTAGACCTGCCTGTGAAATATCATTATCACAGGCAGCTAGATATAGGTAAAGAACCATCTGTGATAACATAATTATCACAGGCAGTTATTGTTATGGTACAAACCGGCTGCGATAAACTGTCTCCATAGGCGGCTTGTCGTAGGTAAAAATCCGCTTGTGATAACACAATTATCACAGAAGGTTATACATGTTGCACGACCCGCCTGTGATGATGTCTTCATAGGCGGCTAGCCTAATTAAAGAACCATCTGTGATAATATGTCTTCACAAGCGGTTTCACTTCTCCGCCAGATTATCACACACTCTTCGTTTCAGGCGGTTTTAGAAACCGCGTGTGATAATACGTTTGGAGCCGCGTACGATAAGACTTATTGTAGTAGCGCCCTTTTTTTCTTTTTTGTTTTCTTTGCTTTTTTTCTCTTGACGTCCAGCTAGGGATTAGTGGCCATGTTGTTTGTGCGACCATGGCTCTAGCCATGGTTGACTTTTTTTATTATTTTTTTCTTGTTCTCTATCTTTTTTATTATGTATTCTTTCTTTTTTTGGTGGTGTGGCCAAGGTGTACGGCCAGGGGTCCATCCTTGGTTTACTTTTTTTTCATATTATTTGTTTATTATTTATTTATTTTACTTAATAAATAATTATTTATTGTTTTTTCCTTTTTCTTTTTTATTTATTATTTATTTTCATTTATTATTATTTATTATGTATATACATATTTTCTATCTTTTATTATTTTTTAGTGTGCGGCAAGGCTCTTTGTGCGGTAAGTGATCTGACCAGCTGTTGACCTTTTGTTATTTATATATCTATTGTGGTGAATTTTTTAAATGCGCTAAACTCTAGAGTACTGGACAAGTCCTTATAGGAACGGACTAGTTCGTTGTGGTACAAGTCCGCTAATTTACAGTGATTTAGTCCGCAATAGGTTTTGTATTTTCGGACAAATCCAAGTGTTCTAGTAAAAATTATGAGACTAGTCTGTTGTTGTAACGGACAAGTCTGTGATGTAGAAAATTTGATTAAGTTTGTGCATACCGGACTAATCAGAGGTTCGTCCGGACAAGTCCGTTGTTGTCTAGTGAAGGCATTTGGACTAGTCCTTTATTTTCTGGACTAATCCGGTGCCTGACTCAATTTTTACTTGCATGTTTCTTTCCAATTCTTTTACGTGTGTTCTTTTCCATTCTACTTAATAATTTCTGCATGAATTCATTATATTATTAAAATACTATATATATATATATATCTTATTTTCCTTTATTTTTTTATCCCATATTTGTATGGCAAATCAATTACTTTTGGCGTATTTATTTTGGTAATTAATTTTCAATACTTAAGGATGAAGGCAAAATGCAAGATGGGATGCATATATTTTATATTTTTTTATAAAAACTATTTCTTCCTATTATTAATTCTAAATTCCTATTTAAGTTCTTGCCGAAATACGAAAATCAGGGTGTCACACCCTCCAGCTCAATCAAGCACCAACAAACAGCATTATAGTATCAGCAATACAGCTCCATTTGAAGTAACATTTCAGTCAAATAGACAGCAATTCAGCAACAATTAAAGTACAAACACATAAGCCACATTTGAGGTCACCTTGAGGTAAGAATTGCATCTAATAATAATTTTTTAGTCAATTAAGGTAACACATATTATTGTAAGCATTATTCAATCTCAAATAAAATAGGCATGTGTACCTGCAACATTTAGTCGAGCTAAGACTGTTGCAGCATACCGAACTGAGATCTGGTATTACCATGAGACAAGAACTGCATTAATTAAATTATTTATGGGATCTTAAGTAGAATTACGCAAATACTAAATGAAGAAAATTGTGCAATTGTTAAGATTACATGTTACATGTGCCACATAAAATATTGCATCTATTGATGCATTTGTTGATGCATCTGTTGCATCTGCTCCTATGTGCATCTAAATTATTCTCTCAATTGGTCATTCTCTACATTAGAACGGGACCGAACAGAACTGCAAGTGGAGGACCGATGTTTAGTATAAGCCACACGCTCCACATACCCATCGCCCAATCCAAGTCTATAAAAGATGCAAGTGTTAAGAATCCATAGTCATTAACCTATAAATGAACTATCAATATCTTTGCACATACCTTCCATGCGGTAGACCCCCGCCGGCTTCGTACGCGGCACCCACATCCACTGGCTCTCTGACGAAGTCCATGTCATCTCAATTTGTTTTCTTTAAATACTCAACAAATTTTGCCTAACTCCGCCTATGTTGTAATGATATAGCCGGTCCCAAGCCCGGATAAAGGAGGGGTTGTGATAGGCTTGGCGAGCCAGCAACTATACTTAGAAATTCTCATGGAAATGAAACTCATTGGAAATTCGTTGGGGTGTGACCCTCTTAGCGACGCGCCATACCGGAACCCGGGTATTGTGTTAAGTGGGTGAGGGTCGGATCGCAACCGCCTTAGTGGCGCGCCATATTGGAACCCGGATGTGGTCTTAAATGGGCAAGGGTCAGATTGCCACCACCTTAGTGGTACTCTACATCATTGCCCTGATGTAGCGTTAAGTGAGCAAGGATCTTTGCATCTTCCTCGACAGATGCGAAGGATAAGGAAGCTAGCCGAGGAAAATAGGTTTTGGGTGGGTAGTTGGAATGTAGGATCCTTGACGGGAAAGCTACGAGAGTTAGTGTACGTTGCGATTAGGAGGCGTGTAAATATACTTTGTGTACAAGAGACCAGATGGGCAGGTCAAAAGGTAAGGGAGGTTGAGAATACAGGTTTCAAGCTTTGGTATTTTGGCTCGACTGGAACTAGGAATGGTGTAGGCATCCTAATAGATAAGAGCCTCAAGGATGGAGTAGTGGATGTCCGTAGACGAGGGGATAGGATCATCCTAGCCAATGTAGTTGTGGGGGACCTTATCTTGAATGTCATTAGTGCTTATGCCCCACAAGTTGGGCTCGACATAAGCAATAAGAGACAATTTTGGGAGGACTTGGGGGATATGATTAGTAGTGTACCAGTAACCGAGAAGCTCTTCATAGGAGGAGATCTCGATGGTCATGTAGGTACAACTAACGTAGGTTTTGAGGGGGTACACAGAGGTTTTGGGTGTGACAATAAAAACTAGGAGGGTAAGGATATCCTAGACTTTGTTGTAGCCTATGACCTATTGTTAGCTAACACCTTCTTTAAGAAGAGGCTAACTCATTTAGTAACTTTTACTAGTGCCCAACATTCTAATCAAATCGACTATATCCTCAGCAGGAGAAGCGAGAGAGGGGCATGTTTAGATTGTAAGGTGATTCCTGGGGAATGTGTTGTTCCACAACATAAACTTGTGATAGCCGACTTTCATTTTCACGTGCGTGTGTCACGAGACAAAGGTGTTAAAAGCAAAAGAACAAAGTGGTGGAAGTTGAAGGATGAAGCGCAACAATCATTCAAAAGGAGGATGATCTCAGAAGGACCTTGGAGCGAAGAGGAAGATGCAGGTAGTATGTGGGTGAAGATGGTGACTTACATTAGGAATGCAGCTAGGGAGGTGCTTGGTTGGACAAAAGGTAAGAAACTTGTAGATAAAGACACTTGGTGGTGGAATGAAGATGTACAAAAAGCAATTAAGGAGAAGAAGGAGTCTTATAAGAGCTGGCATCATGAGAGAAGCACAAGTAACATGGCGAAGTATAAAGAGGCTAAGAAATATGCAAGGAGTGGTGTGAGTAAAGCAAGGGGGCAAGCCTATGATGCGCTATATGAGAGGCTAGGGACAAAAGAAGGCGGAAAGGATATAGACAAGATGGCAAAACTTCGCGAGAGAAAGGTGGGAGATCTCAACAAAGTCAAATGCATTAAGGATGAAGCAGATCGAATTCTATTGAGGGATGAAGAAATTAGGAACAGATGGCGGGACTACTTAAATGGACTATTCAATGACGGGAATGAGAGCATTAGGTTCGAGTTGGATGACTCATTTGATGACACCAACAGACGATTCGTGCGGAGGATACAAGAGTCTGAGGTTAGAGAGGCCTTAAAAAGGATGAAAGGAGGAAAGGCCCGCGGCCCCGATGATGTCCCCATTGTGGTGTGGAGATGTCTGGGGGATGTAGCAATAGTATGGCTCACTAAACTATTCAACTGAATTTTGAAGTCAAACAAAATGTCTGAAGAGTGGCAGAAAAGTATTTTAGTACCCATCTTCAAAAATAAAGGAGTTGTTCAAAGTTGTACTAATTATCGAGGAATTAAGCTCATGAGCCATACTATGAAGCTCTAGGAGAGAGTGATTGAACAACGCTTTAGGAAAGTGACCAATGTCACTAAAAACCAATTTGGTTTTATGCCTGGAAGGTCCACTATGGAGGCGATTTTCTTACTCCGTCAGCTTATGGAGAGGTATAGGGAGCAAAAGAAGGATCTATATATGGTGTTCATTGACTTGGAGAAGGCATACGATAAGGTACCAAGACCGGTCATGTGGTGGGAACTAGAGAAACACAAAGTCCCAACAAAGTACATTAACCTTATCAAGGATATGTACGATAATGTGGTGACAAGTGTGTGCATAAGAGCAGTGAGACCGACACTTTTCCTATCACAATAGGGCTACACCAAGGATCATCCTTAAGTCCTTACATCTTTTCCTCAGTGATGTATGAGGTGTCGAAGGATATACAAGGGGATATCCCTTGGTGTATCCTCTTTGCTGATGATGTATTGTTGGTAGACGAAACTAGGGATGGTGTTGATAGAAAATTGGAGCTATGGAGGCAGACCTTAGAGTCTAAGGGGTTTATACTTAGTAGAACCAAGACCGAATATATGAGATGCGACTTTAGTGATGTCGGGTGCAAGGATGGAAATGTTAGTTTACAAGGACAAAATAGTACCTAGGAGGGACACATTTCGATATTTAGGATCAATGTTACAAAGCAATGGTGATATTGACGAAGATGTTTGCCACAGGATCAAGATCGGGTGGATGAAGTGGTGACAAGCATCTGGAATATTATGTGGTAAGAAAGTTCCACAAAAATTGAAAGGAAAATTCTCTAGTATGGTGATCAGACCTACTATGCTGTATGGAGCAGAATGTTGGCCAACTAAAAGGCAACATGTCCAACAAATGAGTATTGCGGAGATGCACATGCTATGGTGGATGTGAGGTCACACAAGAAGAGACAAAATTAGGAATGAGGTGATACATGATAGGGTAGGGGTGGCACTGATTAAGGAGAAGCTAGTCCAACATCGCGTATGGTGGTTTGGACATATCCTGCGGAGACCTCCAAATCACCGGTTAATAGTGGGATTATAAAGCGTAGAGAAAATTTTAGGAGGGGTAGAGGTCGACCAAGGTTGACATGGCAGGAAGCGGTGAAACGAGACTTAAAGAAGTGGGACATACCTAGAGATTTGGCTCATGATAGGACTGCATGGAAATTAGCAATTCATGCGCCAGAATCTTAGTTTATTTGTATTTTGTTACTCTTATCTTCTTTCTTATTAACCCATTTCTAAAATAAATATATTGTAGAATCTTATTTTATTTTTATTTATTATTATTATTATTATTATTATTATTATTATTATATTTTATTTTTTTTCTTTCATCTTATTTTTTATTACTTTTCTTCAAAATTGTTGGGTTTCATTTCTAGCCAACTCCAACTTGTTTGGGACAAAGGCTTGGTTGTTGTTGTTGTACTCAACATATTTTGCCTGCAACACATTTAGTTGATGGATAGATGTAATAAAAGACAAATTAACTTGATGGATAGATGTAACAAATGGTGAACATACATAACAATTTTTGTGTTGATGCCTCGTCACACAACCGCTCCAGGCGATTCAGGTCTAGACCTCTGTGCTCCTTAAGGTAACCTCAAAAAATTAGGAGACACGCCAGTTTCAGCTACCTGAAATACAAACATCCATCGTTTTAATCCATACAATTATATTAGGGAATCTAAGTATGATGGTAAGAATCGATACCATCCTTTGGTTCATCCGCACAAATCCATCTATCACAAAGTGGTGCTTTTTCTTCGGTTTCTATCATAAATATGTTTGAAATCATGTGACGCCTGATGCCCAGTACTCGCATAACCATTCCCAAGCTTCCATATCCACCAGATTCAATCCACACTGCTCTTCAAGTACTCCTCCTTAGTTAGGTGCTTTATGGCTGCTGCTTGGTTTGTCATGGGCATGAACAACACCTTCTCATAGTACACGGTCACAGCTTTGACCCGTGTATCAGAGAAGGAGTCATTGGTACATCTTTTTGCTGCATTCTGGAAAACCAAAGCTGCATAAGCTTCACTCATGCCCTCCTCCAACTGAAACATACCATGCATACAAGTAACAATTAATAGAAACCAGAGTAAGATGCAACGTAATTGAAACAATGACAACAAAATTACCCTGAACATCTCCCAAACTCTGTCCTTGCAAGTACTCAAAGTGCCACACCATTTCAGTGCATAATGATGCCAATTATGCGTCGGAAATCTTTGGTCGCCCGTTTGAACCATCCTAGGGAAGCAAAACCAAATGGTGTTTCACAACTCTGTGTTAACTACTCTTTGATGCCCCTTGACACTCCAACCAGGCTCAATCTAGCACCTAGTACCCTTCATCATAATAACCATCCGCTCGTCCATGGCTCTACTTGGATTACATAAAAGGTGCCTCCGCAACCTGTACAAATAATATTAGTTAATTAGTTGACATGAAAACCAATATAAAAGATATATAGCTTATCAATTGATTTGAAATAGTATCTAAAGGGACATCGATCGGGCTTCCCTCCAGACTCATCCAGCTCTGGAATTCCTGGATACCTTGGGTTTCCTCACGATCATCGACCTCATCATTGTCGTCCTCATCATCCCCCTAATTAGAGGTTGAATGCCCAAAGACCTCATCCAACAAACAGTCACTCGAGTCTGCTCCTTAGCCTCTAACCTGCTCTGATCACTGCCTTACAGCCTCTATCTCTTCCACGTACCACTGATCATACATGGGACATCGATCTGACACCTGTGTCGGATGCGAAACCTTGTGCTGGCTCGCTCGATTCCTGCTTTGACACTGTAACACCCTCATTTTCACCAATTATGCATTGCATTCACTCTTATACATGTCTAACATAATGCAACACCAAAAGGAACAAGATTAAAATGAATTAGAGGCAAACCAGCAGTTAAAATCAATCTTTGGTACGAACTTGTCCGGATTGGACCCTGGAGTAGTTTGGTTTCACTACTGTTGTCCCCCGGACCCGTCTGTTAATTACTACAGATAAATTTAGTTTTGTTTCTATTCTCATCTAGACTTGTCTGTTACCATATACGGACTAGTCCGATGATCGCTACTAGAACTCATCAAAGTTGTCCAGTAAAATCCCAAAACTTAGTCTGATTTTGAAACTGTACAAACCTCGTACTAGTCCAGCATAGCACCGGACTTTTCAGTTGAACTTTATGTTCCTTGGATGGACTTGTCCTGCACCAGACCGTACTTGTCCGGTCAACTCTCTGTACCCCAAACGGACTTGTCCGGTCTCTTTCGGACTAGTCTGGTTTCTAGGGTTTTGACTCGGATCTCATTTTCCTCCATGACAAGTTATCGGGTAATTGAATCATTTGGGTCCAAGAACATCATGCCTCACCCATGAGGAGCCCAAGTGGGACCCTACCAAGGCCCTACTTGCCCCCTCCAACTTTTACTTGGATTCCACCCCAACCCCACCACTCTCCTCCTATATAAACACCCCACCACCCACCACTTAACCCTTTGCCCTCATTAGAAGAAATCACAGTGCTCTGTTCTCTCGAGGGCCGCTGTCCTTGAAGACAGAGCTCTCACCGCGAGGAAGGGAAGATAAGGAAGAATAAGAAGGAGAGAAAGAAATCAACCGATATCATCGTCGCTACTGCAATCTTCATCAACTCTTCATCGCCAACGTTCTTCTCCACCAATCCTTCATATTCATCGGATCTAGAAGTCAAGATTCACGTGATACATCTAATTCTCAACTGTTGAACCTTTGTATTCACGGTAAATATCCTAGATCCAACTTTCCACGTCAATTCTGATCCCAATCTTGATTTAAATCATGCTGTAGATGGAAAGTTCACAAAAACCTGGGCATAGCAGACTTGTTTGGTCCAGTGTGGACTAGTCCATTGAACTTTCTGGTCCGGAGCGGATATGTCCGGCCCCTTGCACGGACTAGTCCGGCCTCTGAATTCTGAATATCTTGTAACTTTCCCAGTTTTTCCCGAAATGACTCGAAACTTGCTCAAACATGTAAAACTCAATTGTAACTCGTTAGTAAGCAACAATAGTAACCTAATAACATGTATTACATCATAATTGCATCATTCATGCATATCATGGCATATTAAGTACTATATGAGCATTTATTGATTGTAATGCTTGTTTCACATGTTTGACGCGTGGAATAGAAGGAAACGCTCTAGGAGGTACTTACAAGGACCTTCAGAACTAGAACTTGGAAGTTTTTGATCCAAACCAGCCTCGGGAGCAAGGCAAGTGTCTTTGAACATTTTGATCCTATTTTCAAATGTTTTCTTTGTAAACTGCATGCTCGTGTCGAATTGATGGGAAACCCATGATAGGTGCTTACTAGGCTTGTATGACCACCCTTGTCACTTAGGATATATTGTAGAGAGTCGAGAAGGGTATTTTCCAGTTTTCCTTTGATTTTCTTAATTTGGGATCGAAAATAACCAAGTCGCTTAATTATGAACTATTGAACACTTGAATTATGTGGATTAATGATGATGGAATAATGGTGAATCATTTTGGTGACATGGGACTTGGGTGATCTAGGCAAGCATGGGTTGTGGATTGGGTTGGATGAGGTGGTGATTTCGCTTGCCTTAGGTCTAAGGGTCGGTTCATGCGAGAATAAGCCAGGACAACAGTGTCACCACAAGGCCAAGTATGGGTCCAGCTTAGCCAATTAATTAGGTACATTGTCAGCATTGTTCGGATCATTTGGAAGGCTTGGGGAATGGGAGTCGGTTGGGTTTGTATTAGTGGCTGGACTACCTTGGGATCCGAACGGCACAAGAGGGGTCCCCTGGATGGACGTGCTCAGTTGTGAGACATCACCTCTAGTGAATCCTTAGTGGGTCTAAACATGTTGGTCGTCCCTTTGTAAAGGCTATTTTGTGATCTCTTGGCCGCACACCGTCGGGAGTGTGTAATGTGACCGACGGGTAACGGGCATAATGGAGATTCTTTAGTCACCGAAAGGGGACGAAATCACAAACTTGTAGGTAAAGCGGTACAACCTCTGTAGAGTGTAATACTATCATGATAGTTGTGCTCCCGATTAAGAGCACGTGGATGACCTACATGACTTGGGGAAACTTGGGAATTGTTTGGGTCCGGTTTTGTCATGGTTTGGGTTATGTCATATGAGCATGGTTGGTTTATGAAGGTATGAAATTGGCATATCGATTGATATTAATCTGTCGATGAGGTATGATGGTAAATGAGAATATTGGATATAGGTTATGACAATTACTTGGGTTATGATGGGATCTAAACTCACATAGACATTGTAGGATGCTTTTACATGATTAGGAAATGTACTTTTATGCAATTAGCCATTTATTATCATCTTTGTTTTTATCTACATGTCATACTTTCCCACACTTGCTGAGTACGACATGTACTCACCCTTGCTATTCCCCCTTAAAACAGTTACAGGTGGCGCTTGGGAGTACCACGAGGATCACGTGGAGTACTAGGTTGCATGTTATCGTCAATTTCGTGTGGATTGGAGTCTCACTACTTAGTTTATTTTTCTGCTGCAATAAGTAGAGATTTGTAATTTGAGAGCCATTGAGTTATCGTAATAAGGTACCTATTTACATATTGTGACGTGGTTAAATTCTGAATTTCAATTGTGAAGTTGTTGTGTATGTGTGATGAACATCATGGGCACACATCTGTGTTCACTTGATTTATTTTCAGAACCAGGTGTCACGAATTGGTATCAAAGCCGCGTTGGCCGTAGGACGCAACCCTAAGTAGATTGGACACTTTATCGCACACAAGAACACTCTGTAATAGTCATAGTTAGTATGGTGTGCTGGATTCTATGTGGTGGTTGCTTGTGTGCTTGTGTGTGATGAATTTGTAGAGTTGCTTAGTTTCATAGCCCTTGATGCATATAGTTGGGGACTTGTTCTATCTATCTTTTGTTTCTCGTTCAAGCTTTACTTCAAAGGAAGATGGACACAACTATAAGGTTCACTATTTTGGACAAAGCTACATGGGAGATGAGGAGTATGTCCAAAATTAAGTATTAAAATAAGGGGGATAGATTTCCTCGCTAACATTATAGTTCTAAATTCACAAGGACTGGACATAATACTTGGAATGGATTGGCTACAAAAGCATAATGGAGCGATCCCGTATGCCACAAGGACAGTGCAATGGACATATGATAAGGGAGTCCACATTGAATTTGAGGTGTCACAATATACATCAAAATGGGTGGATATTACCCATGAATCATCAAAGACTTCTCCAATATAGTGAAGCACCTGAATGAGTTGCTAACAAAAGGAAAACTGTTCAAATGGACTCTAGCTTGTCAGGACAGCTTGTGGAGTTGAAGAAGAGATATACAAGTGCACCGGTGTTAGTATTACCAAGACGTTAGAAAGAATCTTGGATATATACTATGCCTCAAGACAGGGACTTCACTTCTAGGTTCTGGGAGAAACTACACGAAGCTATGGGTACCACGTTAAATTTCAGCTCTGCATATCGACCACTTTGTGTACCACGTTAAATTTTAGCTCTGCATATCAACCACAAACTGATGGGCAAATCGAGAGGACGAATCAAATATTAGAGGATATGTTGAGAGCTTGTGTCTTGAAACATGGATGTAGTTGGGACAAGAGTTTACCGTATGCTGAATTCTCATACAACAATAGTTACCAAGCCAGCTTGAAAATGTCACCCTATGAAGCACTATATGGGAAAAAGTGTAGGACACCGTTGTTCTGAAATGAAACAGGAGAAAACCAAGTATTTGGACTCTATGTGTTACAAAATGCTTAAAGGCGGGTTCAAATAATACGTGAGAACCTAAGGGTTGCTCAATCACGGCAAAAAGGCTATGTGAATAATCGGCGAAGGAATTTGGCTTTTGAAGTTGGAGACTTCGTGTATCTCAAAGTGTCACCTATGCGAGCTCATAATCGATTTAACGTCAAAGGCAAGTTGGCACCACGCTACATCAGACCATTCAAGATTTTGGGCAAACATGGAGAAGTGTCATATAAGTTGGATATGCCAGTAAGACTTTCTAATGTTTATGATGTATTCTATATTTCTCAGCTCGAGAAGTGCTTAAGGGTACCGGAAGAACAAGTACCAATGGATGAATTGGAGTTATAGGAGGATTTGACTTATGCCGAGCAATCTATAAAAATCTTGGAAACAAAGGAGACAGTCACAAGAAGCAAGGTGATCTGATGGTGCAAGGTGCAGTGGAAGCATCATACTGAATCTGAAGCAACTTGGAAGCGTGAAGATGATCTCAAGAAAGAATTTCCCTCTTTTACATCTACATCGAATCTCGAGGGAAAGATTCATTTTAGGGGGGGGGGGGTTTAACACCCTCATTTTCACCCATGTTGCATTGCATTTATTCTTATACATGTCTAACATAGTGCAACACAAATAGGAACAAGGTTTAAATGAATTGGAGGCAAACAAACACTTATAAACAATCTTTGGTACGGACTTGCCCGCATTGCACCCCACACTAGTCCGATTTCGCTGTTGTTGTCCCCTGAACCTGTCCGTTAATTGCTACGGATAAATCTGGTTTTTTTCTGTTCTCATCCAGACTTGTCCATTACCATATACGAACTACTCTGATGATCGCTATTGGAACTCTTCGGAGTTGTTCGGTAAAATCCCAAAACTTAGTCCGATTTTGAAATTGTACAAACCTAGACTAGTCTCGCATAGTTCCATACTTGTTAGTTGAACTTTCTGTTCCTTAGACGGACTTGTGCAGTCAACTATCTTTACTCTGAACGGACTTGTCCGACCACTTTCGGACTAGTCCGGTTTCTAGGGTTTCGACTCGGTTCCTATTTTTCCTTCACGACGAGTTAGGTAATTGCCTTAATTGGGATCATGAATGTTGTGCCTCACCCCTGAGGAGCTCATGTGGGACCCCACCAAGGCCCTACTTGCTCCCACCGACTTTTACTTGGATTCCACCCCAAGTCCCAACCCCAGCACTCTCCTCTTATATAAACACCACACCGCCAACCCCTTACCCTTTGCCCTCATTAGAGGAAACCCCAGCGCTCTGTTCTGTCGATGTGACACCCGGTTTCGAAAATGAACCAAGTGAACGCATATGTGTGCCCAGGACGTTCAACACACATACACGAGTGCAATCACATAAGGATATATAGAAAATTACCATAGAACAAGATTAATTAACCAAATTTTATTACACAAATCATAATATCCTCGAATACAAGCTCTAATAATTATTGATGACAAGTTTGAACTAATGCAGCGTAAATAAACTAATAAGCAACTAAGCAAAAGGGATAGCGCAGCTCCAACACTCCACAGGCAAAGCTGACGGTAGACACGGCCTAGAACTCTGTATTATCATCGTTATACTCCAAATCCTGACCTGCAACTATTGGTGGGGGAATTGCAAGGGTGATTACATGTCATAATCAGCAAGTGTGGAAAGTATTACATGTAGCTGATTCCAATGACGAATATAATAGAGGCTAAGTGCTGAAAAGTACATTTAAACATTTGAAAAGCAGTACATTATATGTATGTGAAGTAAACCCATCATAAACCATAATTATTAGCATAGTACAAGTCCATATTCCATATCCATCACCATCATAACATATTTCACCATCACCAATAACCATGTCCACTGCCATAATTCATAATACCATCCATAACCATAGCCATGTTATCAACCATAACCATCCCAAATCCCAAGTACCCTCTAACCATGGAAGTTGTCCAGGTGCTCATAACCAGCACGGCTACCATGATTATTTTATTAGACTTTGCAGAGTTTGTACCACTTTACCCACGTGTTTGTGATATCATCACCTTTCGGTGACTAAGAACCTCGCGTATACCATGACCTGTCGGTCACATTACACACTTTCGTTGGTGTGTGGCTAGGAGATCACAAAATAGCCTTTACAAGGGAATTACTAGCCTATTTAGACCCCACTGAGGTTTCACCAGTGAAGATGCCTCCAACTGAGCACATCTTAAACCAAGGGCCCCCTCTTGAGCCATTCGGATCCTAGGGTAGTCCCACCAATCATCAACAAACTCAATCTGACTGCCCCTTCCTCGAGAATCCTTAATGGTCCAAACAGCACTAGTAAAGCTCTAATTAATTAGCTACGCCGCACCCATACTTGGCCTCGTGGTGGCACTGTAGTCCTGGCTTATTCTCCCATGAATTGGTCCTTAGATCTAAAGCCAGAAAACCACCATGACATCCAACCCAACCACATACCAGGCTTGCTTAGATCACCCATTACCATATCATATTACAAGTTCAAGTTAATCAAATCTCATAAATGCATAATTAAGTTAAGTGGTGTAGTTGTGTTCCATCCCTATTAATTATGTGAAGCAAAAGGTAAAAAGCCCATCCCAACTCTCTACCATGAACTACAGGTGACAAGGGTGGTCAAACAAAGATAGTAAACTTCATACCATAGGATTTCCCATCGAGTTGACACAAGCATGCAATTTTGCAAACAAAACATTTATTTTAAAATAGGATCAATATGCTCAAGGACACTTGCCTTGCTCTTGGGATTGGTTCGGATCAAAGCCTTCAAACTCTTGGTGCTGAAGATCCTCCACGGCACTCTCTATCGCAAATCTGTCTAATCCGCACAATAAACATACAAACAAGAAACACAATCAAAATGTGCACATATATTACTCAATATGACATGGCATGCATGATTAATGCAAATGCAAGGCGGAACTTGTTAATAAGTTGCTTTTAATGATCATTAACTAGTTCTAATAGATTTTAACATGTTATTACAGGTTTGGAGTTGATTCGAGTCAATTCAGAATTAATTCAACAGAAATTAACCAGGAAAATCGGGCTAGTCCGCTAGGGACCAGACAAGTTCGTGCTGCGTATGAACAGCAGATTAGGGTTTTCTAGATCAACGTGAATTTGGAGAAACAGGGTTGAATTCACGTAAGTAAAAGGAAGTAGATGGTATACCAGGTGTTTAGAACTCCTATAAATCAAGGATCTTGGAGGCAACACTTGGATCTTGGCGATCTAGGGTTGATGAAGAGCTTGATGGTGAATTGGTGATGGAGAACAAAAACTTGATGGATATCTTGACCCTCTTTCGTTTCCTCCTCTTCTTCTTCTTGCTCTAGATCTCCTTCTCCTTCCTTGGTGGCGGCTAATCACGAGTTAGGATTTGGGTTGGGGTGGAAAAGTGGCAAATAGATGTCAAGCAAAGGGGTGAAGTTGTTTATATAGAGGTGGAGGCTAGGGTTAGATGGATTTCGAGTTTGAGATGAGTAAAGGCCGATTTAGAGTCCCACATGGGCTCTAAAAGAGTTAGGCATGACGTCCCTACGCCCACTTAACATAAAACCCAAGAAACAAGTCGTGAAACAAAAGATCAACTCAGAGTTGCGATTTCTCGGACAAGTCCGAAAAGGGCCAGACTAGTATGAAGTTAGACAGAGAGAAATCGGACAAGTCCGGATTGGACATCGGACAAGTCCAAACTTATCCAGAGGGGGAAAACAGACAAGTTTGGCCAAGATTGGACAAGTCTGACTTTATTCAGAGGGAAAAAAAGTCTGCTGGAATACCGGACAAGTCCAGGGACTTAGCAAAATTTTCAAGGAATTGGAACACCGGACTAGTCTGCACTGGACTGGACAAGTCTGAAGGTATCCAGAGAGAAAAACAGACTAGTCCGCAGCAAAATGGACAAGTCCGACTAGTCCGCACTAAAATCGGACCAGTCCGCACTTTAGATGCATATTCTGGTTTTCATCATATACCAATCACTAAGGAAGACCAAGAACACAAGATCTTTATTACAGTAGATGGTCTATACTGTTATAATTACATGCCTTTTAATATTAAGAATGCTCTCCCAACTTTTGTATGTGCTATGCACAAAATATTTGGTGATCTTATTTGGGACCTAGTTGAGGTGTATGTTGATGACATCGTTGTCAAAGCTAAGACCAGAGACTTCTTACTATACAATCTTTAGTCAGTTTTTGACAAATTGCGCATGATGCGCACGAAGCTGAACCCCGAGAAGTATGTCTTTGGGGTCTCCTCTGGGAAGCTTCTTGGATTCCTGGTAACACAACAAGGAATTGAGGCTAACCTAGAGAAGATAAGAGCCATCGAAGCGATGCAACCTCCAGCTCATATCAAAGATGTCCAGAAGCTTACATGATGTCTCGCCTCACTCAGTCGGTTTATCTCTAGACTGGTTGGATGGGCTCTCCCATTTTTCAAGCTCCTACGAAAGACCGGACATTTCAACTGGTCCGAAGAAGCAGACAAGGCATTCTGGGAACTCAAACAGTCTCTCACAATGCTCCCGATAATGGTAGCTTCAGAACCAGGTGAGCTTGGCTTCTTTACATTGCTACAACAACAGAAGTTGTTAGCATAGTACTGGTTGCGGAAAGGCCAAAGGCGTCTTTGAATTCCTCTTCACAATGTGTTGAGCCCCTCCGGGAGGGTCTGGAACCATCTGGAGGAAACAATATTGAACACACGCCTGGGTCCCAAACCCCGAACATTGAAGCAGGTTCTGAAGGTCTGGGGCCTCCAAAACTATATTTGCAAGAGGGCATGCCATACCTCTCCGGGAGGGTCCCGACTAGGCATGAAGAAGAGTTGGACCCTCCGGGAGGGTATGGGTTGATGGGGAGGATGGATCGGACCCCTCCAGGAGGGTGCGGACCATCCAGCGACCTGTTTACTTCATCAGCGAGGTGCTCCATGATGCCAAGAGAAGATATCTTGAAGTGGATAAATTGTTATATGCAGTACTTATCGCCTCAAGGAAGCTGCACCATTACTTTCGAGCTCACAAGATCTCAGTGGTAACTTATCCACTACGAGTTCTACTCCATAATCCCTATGCAAGAGGAAACATTGCCAAATGGGTTGAGGAGCTAGCAGAGTTCGAGCTTGAATTCTTGTCTTGACATGCTATTAAGAGTCAGGCGCTAGATGACTTTCTAGCGGAGTGTACCCCATCTCCATCTGGTTCGGGGGGCCTCGACGTTGACAAGCCGGAACCCAGGACTCCGATCTTCACCAAGCCTCACTAGACACTCTTCTTCGACAGCTCTGTGTAGAAGCAGGGGACTGGAGAAGGAATTCTGCTCCTCGCCCCGACCGGGGAGCAGATCAAGTACATGGTATGCCTTGACTTTAAAGCGACAAACAACATGGCGGAATATGAAGCTCTCATCTTTGGATTGAAGGCTGCGTACTCATTCAGAATCCAGCAACTGCTAGTCAAAGGAGATTCGCAACTTATCATCAAGCAAGTTAAAGGTGAATGTTGTTGCAATAATCCACAACTAGAAGCATATCTACTTCAAGTCTGGAAGTTGGAGAAAGAATTCCAGGTCCTGGACCTATGCCATGTCCAGCGTGACAACAACGCTGAAGCAGACGAGCTCTCCACAAAAGCTACTATTGGGGCTCCGGCACCCATTGGACTATTTGTAAGGAGATTACAAGTACCATCCGCCCAACTTGCCAAATTGGGTGAAGGGGGTGAGACCAGCACCTCAAAGTTGGCATTCTTGGTGGCCCTGCTACCATGGAGTCCACCAAGGATCGTAGGCACCACAGAAAGCTTCGTGCAACTTGGTGTGCACGATCCAGAAGCTCAAGCTAGTCCCGATGCATGGATCACAGAGGTCCGGGACTACTTGAAGGACAATATCCTTCCTGAAGAAGATGTATCTATTGAATGGATTGTCTGTATGGCTAAGAGATACACGTTGGTAGAAGGGGATATCTACCGACATGGCACCAACGGGATCCTATTGCAGTGCATATCTTAGGAATATGGTTGTGAGCTCCTCGCAGAAATCTATGGAGGCAAGCGTGGAAACCATGCTTCGTGCCACATGTTGGTCGGTAAGGCTTCGACATGGTTTTTACTGTCCTACGGCTCCCAAGGATGCAGTCGAGCTGGTCAAGAGATGCAAGGCATGCTAGTTTCATGCCAAGCAGATCCACACACTGGCGCAGTCACTGCAAATGATTCCACCCTCATGACCATTCGTTGTATGGGGGTTGTACATTATAGGACCTTTCCTCAAAGCCATCGGAGGGTACCAGTTTCTCTATGTTGCCATCAACAAGTTCACGAAGTGGGTGGAAGCTGCTCTGATTGTAACAATCAACAAGCAATCAGCGATCAAGTTTGTCAAGTCCATAATATGCAGATTTGGAGTCCTGAACAGAATCATCACTGACAATGGGACCCAATTCAACAGTGCAGCGTTTTGAGAATATTGTGTAGACCTCGGCATCAAGATTACCTACGCATCAGTAGCACACCCAGCAAGTAATGGGCAAGCCAACAGAGCAAATTCTGAAATACTCAGGGGACTCAAGACTCGCACCTATGAACGCTTGAAAAAGCATGGTGTCAATTGGATTGAGGAGCTTCCGTCTGCACTGTGGGCTAGTCGGACGACACCCAGTCGGGCTACAGGAGAGACACCCTTCTTTTTGGTGGACAGAGCCGAAGTTGTCCTTCCTCCAGAGATCACCATGAGTTATCTTCAAGTCCAAACTTATGACGAAGCCGCGCAGTACCAGCTCAGGCACGATGACATGGACCTTGTAGACGAGGCAAGTGCCAAGGAGCTGTCCGAAATGCACGGTACCGACAAGTGCTTCGGTGCTATCAGCAACAGCACGTCCGCAATCAGCAGCTTGAAGCAGGCGATCTGGTGTCGCGAAGCATAGTTTCTCGAGAATGAATGAACAAGCTCTCCTCCAGTTGGGAGGGTTCCTTCCGAATGACAAAAGTTTCCCGCTCTGGATGTGTCTGCTTGGCTACATTGGACGGGACACTGCTTCCCAACCCCTGGAATATCGAACACCTCCGTAAATTCTACACTTAGCACGTTGGTGGGACAATTCTTGTTGTAGTGTTTCATAGTGTCTAAGAGTAAATGGGGTTGATCTAAAATGTAAAGAATGCTTAGTATGATCTCGTACCTTAAGTGTGTATGCTTTGCCTCCCCTATTCTCCATAATCACTATGAAATACTATGATATGAAAGATTTGCCTCCCTCTGTGTACATTTACATTACACGTATTGTTACTTTATTGATCTACTACATCTTCTTGCCAGTAGTGGAGGTGTGCATTTCTATTGCAGATGGGTACCTTAAAGTTCCCGCGATATATATTTAAGTATTTTTGGTAGTCTTTCGAGACCTAGTGATCGCTGAATGGCTCGCTCGTCTGAAAACCAATGCCAATGATAGGTATGGAGTGTGCTATACACTTAGCCTGGTCCAGCATCCTAAGTACGCACACTCTACCTTTCTGACATTGCGCAAATTAAGGCGGGTCCGGATAGCACACGATCCTGGATGAAAGTGCAACTATCACACTAAATTATTCAGGACCCAAAACACAGCTTCAGACAGTACGACACAACTAAACTAAGGGCAAGAAGATCGTATTGAGCACTTTTACTCCGCTTCCTTGTCTCTCATATGCAGGACAAATGTTTTAAGATCAGATACAGGCACCTCCCAGTGGCCCGATGTTAACATTTTATATGTTGACATAGGGTACTGTCAGAACAACAAGCTCCGGCACCTCCAAGGGTGCCATCGGAGGCCATGCTCAATGTTCGGAGCTTACCAAACAACTTGCAGTTAGAGCCAAGAACCTGATGGTAGACATCACCAACATATTGATCACGTCTACCAGGGGGCCGCTAATACTATGGCAATGACAGCAAGTCTACAACTATCGAGACCAAAGATTAAGTTCAAAGGAATTCATTCAAATTCCAAGCTTTTACCCAAAAGTATGAAGATATGTTGGCAGACGAGGAATGAGGAGGTCCAAACTATCATTGGAGTCGCGTTTGAACACATGGCTATGGTCTTGGCGGTGTCTTGCATGCTGGCCTTAGCTGCTTCCTCGGTCTCTACGACGGGTCCTTGCATCACCGGAGCCAAAGAGATGGTAGGGTCCCAACTTCTGAAGCAAGTCAGCACATACTCTGCTATTGATTTGGCAAGAACCCTCCCCTCTGTCTCCAACTTGTCGCTGATGACATCTTCCAGCGCTCCCAGTTTGGCCCCAGCGGAATTCAAGGCAGTGAGGGTTTGACCAACTTCCAGCGTCGGATCACTCGGGCGGACGAGGTTGAAGCCGAGAGGCACCAGAGCACTCTCGGCACGTCCTAAGAAGTCTTGGACTTGCTGAGATTCAAACCTCCGCGCAGCCTCTAGCTCCTCCAATGACTTTTTGGCAGTGACCAACTCTTTGAATCCCCCCTTGGAGAATAGTTCAACCTCTTTGGCATGCTGTTGCGCCCGCTCAGCCAGCTATTTTTCTTGGTCAGCAATCAATCTTACTGATCTCTTGTCCTATCTGCCACAAACGACTCTGCTCTTCTTCAGAGTGAGCTTTAAATAGCTCAATGTGGAGGCTCAGGTCTTTTTCCCCATGTTCCTGCTTTCGGGGGATTTCCCCATCTTTTTCTTGGAGCTCCTGCTCCCTCATGGCAACTGCATCTTAATGTTGGTGGAGCTCATACTTGGCTTATTCAGAGAGTCAAAGCGGGCGTTGGACAATTCATTGGCAACTCTCGCGTTGTCGAGCGCCTAGCGAGTTTTAAGGTCCAGTGCGTCAATGGATGCTTTGCTGTCATTGAGCAGCTCATCCATTTGCACCAGACGTGCCCACTATGTCGCTAGATGCTTCCTCTCATATGTTAGTCGGGTTTGTGTGAGCTTCGTCTTGAAGTTCTGCAGTTTCCCATCGCCGAAGAACTTTCTACTCTATCTTCAATGCATTGTGCTCATGGTGGAAGCCAAGTTGTATTTGGCCAAGACTAGAGCATGCATTCTCTATGGACAAAGAAAGAAAAATTGGCTCCGAACCTTCCATTGGTTCCGCCTCTTCATCATTCGCAGCTTCCAGAACGACCGTTGGAGCTCATGATACAAAAGTGGGCCCCGACAAATCTGCATTAACTGCGGAGGAGCTGTCCACCACTGCCTCTGACATGGCACTAGTCATCGGCTCCAGTACTATCGTGGTGTCAGCCATCTTCTCTAACTCAGCATCAGTCACTGGCTCCGGCACCGTTGTGATACCATTCAATGGCTCTGGCACTATCTCAACATCTGCTACCAGCTCTGAAGCTGGCTCCTGCACCGTTGTTAGCTCTGGTCCCAAGGCGATATTCGTCAACGGAATCAGTGCTTCCACGGCATCATTAGTCGGCTCTGAAGTTGTCCCATTGTTAGTTGTTGGATCCGACTTCATCACAGTATCGGCCACGACCTCCGATGTTGCCATGACATCAACCGCTGGATCAACAAGCTTGACATCATCAGCCGCAATGCTGGTGTGGCTTGCCGGTGAAGTTCCCATTCCTGTCGCCACGCATGGTGGAGTGGGACTACTATCACTGGAAGCAAGGGGAGCGGCATTTGGTCTTGTTGCTCTAAAAATAGAGGAAAAAGAAGATCAACAAGAGTCAAAAAATAAAAGAGAAGAAAAATTCCCAATGATAATCCATACCTGGGACCTCGGCAGCTCCAGGAAGAACCAAACTTCTTTTGTGGGCGATCAGAATCATCTGAAAGCGCCATCGTCAGTGAAGCATATGACGAGCCTGGGAACCGGGATTCTCCTTGACGACCACTGGCTTCAGAGCCCTTGTCGCTGCAGCTTCTGTCAAAGGATCCACTTCAGTCCTAGTGCTTGCCATTGGCACCGGGTCCGAAGCTGGTGATGTTGGATCGACGACCACCACCGACTTTAAGGTTGGGTGTGCCCCGATGTTGGCATTGCATTTGCCGGAGGAGGGCTGGCACAACCTATGTCCACCCGCTCCAGCCTTCTCTTTCTACTGGAAGGGTTTGTAGGTTCTTCCCCCTTGCTCTGGCCTGAATCGGACCCAAAACCTTTTTTTCGGCTTAGCTCCGCAGGAGATTTACCTTTGCCATCGGCAGGGTTAGATCCGGGCCTTTCCTATTTTAGGGCCGGAAATCCAGAGATCCTTATGCCTCTGGAAACATCTCCTATCTGCCGCATGGCACCACCAGTGTCGTCAAGAGGCAGCATCTCCTTTAGCAGCCGTCACCTCAGCTCTAGAAGGGTGAAAACCGACAAGAAGTCTGACGGAGGCAAGGTGTTGTCATTGGAAATGGGACCATTGTACAACTTTGATAGAACAAGTAGCAGAGTCTTCTCGTCCAAGTCGGTCCTGTTGTCACGCTCTAACCGAGTGAAATCCATCACTCTGCCATGCCCCCAGGCTGGATGCTCCCGTTGCTGACGAGGTGTGAGACGCCATGTTAAGAAATCGCATAGCATCATCAGCGATGTCAACCCCCTTTAAGTGAGGTGCCAGATCCTTGTTAGCACCAGGTTGTACTCCACTGACAGATCTGGAGTGACCTCGCAGAAGTTGTTGTCTGTAGTGGGTGCTCTGATCGGTAACTTCAACCGGTCATGTTGATCGCTCCAGACTATCACCCAATCATGCTTCCAGTTCTCCCACTTCCCAGAAGAGAAGGATGGGATGTACTTGTACGATGAGTTCCTGTGCCACTGGAAGTAGTAGGCTCCTATCTAGCCTGAACTTCTTCTGGATGCTCGGAGGGTGAAGAATGTCTTAAAAAGTGGCACACAGGGCCTCACACCCACATTTCACAAAAAAGGACGAAGATCGCCACCAATAGAATGGAATGTGGGGTGAGGTGTTGAAGCTTGTGAGACCTATGTGTGCTGAATACATTGGCTATGATGATAAAAGTTTTGAATACTGACAAAACACCCTTTTTAACAAGGTCTGACTCTAGGTCCGAGCTCTTGCAATGTCTGACTTGTTTTGGCTAGGTCCGACTTGCTATGGCTTGGTCCGACATATTTCTGCTAAGTCCAAAGCTAGGTCCGATTATCTTTGGTTAGCTCTGGCACTAGGTCCGACTAGCTTTGGTAAGCTCCAGCACTATGTCCTACTAGCTTTGGTAAGCTCCCGTGCTAGGTCCTGCTAGCTTTGGTATGCTCCGACTCAAGGTCCAGTTAGCTTTGGCAAGGTCTGGTGCTAGATTGCAATGGTTCTGCTTTTAACTTGCAATGTTTCGAACATGCTTTACACTTATGGAAAGTTTGCTTAGTATTATTTTACTATGTTTTTGGTGTGTTTTGCTGGTTATGGCTGATATCATCTTGTTGTGTTTTGCAACATGCTTATGTGAGGTGCTCACGTAAGCTGTTGTAGTTTCAGAACTAACGAGAGTCAAGTCAAGGACTTGTGCTCGGAAGTATTGATTGTCTATTCATGTGCAGGTGTTGCTTGAGTTCAAGACATGGCTGTTGACGGGATCCATTGAACTACTCTTAGGTAGAAGATGTGGTTCAACAACCAAGTTCGGGAGGAATTGTGGTTGAGTTGATTGGGAGGTCGCGCAACATGTTTGAATCAAGAAGAATGCATATGAAGTTATCATGGACGTCGTTGGAAGGTATTTGCACTTATGCAAGGAGTGCATGGACATGGATACATGGTTCCAAGGCATGATGAAGAGAAGTGGACGTAAAGAATTGGTCGAAAAAGTCCAACCGACTAGGTTATGCACTCAGGCTGCGGCTGAATCGGGTTTGACTCAAATATGGAAAGATTTGAGTTGGTTATGATAGGATTTCGTGTGAGTCACAAAGTTTGGTTGTTTTAGGAATTTGGAATATGTTCCTAAGGTGTTTCGAAGTCTTAAGATTGCTTCTATCGGCATATGGAAGAGTCTTGAGCATTTATGGAAAGTTTCGATTCATGAATTGAGTAGGATTTGAGTCCCATTTAGGATTGGGTTGGCCTAAGGGCTGGTTATATAAGCAAGGGAAGCCAAAGCTCGTCATAGAAAACTTTGGGGGCTGTTCCTCTTTTGATTTGATCAATAAAATTTACAGCTTAAAGAAACTTTTGTGCCTTGTTCGTTCGACTTGTTTTCGTCAAGTCTTTCTCGTCGAGTTTCTACACAGGACTACCTTGCTTCGGTGGTTGTATCATAACTCGAGTTTTACAGATCCAATTAACGTGATTCATTTTGGGTTGTCTTCAAAACATGATTATCTATCATTTGTAAAAAATTTGACTGTCATTGGATTTGTGGTTTTGGATCTACACGAGTTTCTTTGCAGTGTTGCAGATCTGGTTTTTCTCGAGTAGAACAGATTGACCTTCGTTCAACCTTTCAATCATAACTTGAGTTTTTCTCGACGAATTTTCGTGATTCTTGTTGTGACGTCTTCGTGACTTGATTCTCCACAATCTATACTCGCTTTTTCAAAATTGATCACGTTTAGATTAGTCGCACACATGATTTATTAACAAATTGATTTTCTACCAAGGGGTTTTTGTTGCTTCCGAAGAAAAAGTTTTAAATCTACCATTCACCCCTGGTAGATTTTCACGTGCTCTTCAATCCTACAATTGGTATCAGATACGCGGTGCTCTAATATTTTTTATTTTCATGTGTTTTTGACTAATCCTTAGGGAGAAATACTCGGCAAAACCTTGTGTGTTTGTTGGCATTGATTTTCAGGTTGGGGAAGCACGCATGGAAGCTTTTATCCAGGTGCAAGGCTTCGCGATATGGGAAAAGGTGTACAAGCCTTACAACGTACCGCCAAACGATAAAGTCACGGCTACAAACATAACAATATGGTTGAAAACGGTCGGAAACGGGCGGATAAAGGGTGAAACATTTTCATTTTCATATAAAATTTTCTGAAATGGAATCGGAAACGGTATTATCGGAAATGGTTATGGTATCGGAAATTTCGGAAATATCAAAAACGGGTTATCGGATCAGAAGTATTTATATATCGGAACGGTTCCAAATTTTATTCGGAAACAACACACCAAAAAAATATTCATCTATAACATCAACAACTTAAGTATAAAATGTGAGACCACAACTTTTAGTTTCATTTTGTAAAAATTCAATATGGAACAAAATCACTTTAGAAACACATTTTAAAGTAAAATAAATATTTGTATGTAATTAAAGTTAACTCCTTATCCAAACTGGTGTCTGAATAAAAAATTTAAAGAATTGAGTTTATTATTCCCTCCGTCACTAAATACTTGTCGTTTTGTAGTTCAAAAATGAACTACAAAGCAACAAGTATTTAGAGACGGAGAGAATACATGTCAGCCCATTAGATCCAACCTATTATTCGGTTATTGTTCGAAAATTTCCCATTAAATATGGTATTTTGATAATTCTGTCGGAAATCAGTCCAAATCATTTTCATTCCATTTACCAAATTTCAATGTCAAATAAAAACGGTAATAGGATCGTAAATTTTGGATATTGTCGAAAATGATAATCGCATCGGAAATTTTCGAAAAGGGCATCAGACCATACGGGAATTTATCGTTCCATTTTTATCCCTACTTAAGAGATGTCGACAACAACAACAAAGCCCACAACTTGATAATCCAAGGACTAACTCAGAGCGACTTCGACTGTGTTGCACACCTCCGATCGATGTATAATGTATGGAGAGCATTTTGTGACTACCACGAAGGATCCAGCACGATCAAGGAGGTAAGGCAGGATATGTTCAAGAAAGAATACATGCGCTTCGAGATGCAACCCGGTGAGTCCATTGATGGCCTCTTTGCTCACTTTAATAAAATTCTCAGCAACTTGCCTAGCGTTAATATTAATTTTTCAGATGCTGAGAATGCTAGGCAATTACTAAGTGCATTAGACATGTCAATTATGGAGATGAAAGTCACATCTATTCGTGAATCTACTGTCATGAGTTCACTTACATTAGATGTGCTATATTCTAAATCGAAAACTCATTAAATTGGCATAATCTCACGTAAGAACCCCAACAAGTCTCTTGCATTCGTTTCTCAACGTGATAATCCTAGCTCCAGCCAATCTTCATCTAGCAATACACTTGTTTTGTTGTATTCACTAACCCTAGAACAGACTGAAGAATTTTCAGAAGAAGAGTTAGCACTCATCTCAACTCAGTTCTCAAAAGCATTGCAAAATGTGAGAACTAGAAGGAGAGAAAGATCCGGACCTCAATGATGCTTTGAATGTGGTAAGACACGACTCTAATTGTTGGGATTTTATTAGTTGTCTCCACCTGATTGTGGTATGTACACCTCTATCCTTGTAACAGGATAGACAGAAACAACTTTCGTACAGATTGCCCTAACCCTTCAAGTCCTTCTGCCCGTGATGAAAAGCTGAATAAAGTCAAGTCCTCCTTTGGCAACACCAACAAGAAAAAGAAGGGTTTTACAGGACGCAAACTAATAAACAGTTTCATCACCGCACATCAAGAACTTGGCTCGAGTGATGTAGACATTGGAAGTGGCGAAGATGAGATGATTTGGAAAACTTGTGCTTCATGGCGGGCAAATCAAGATCAAATATGGAGGATGCAGAACACAATGGTGACAACGAAGAGTTATGTCCTACTTGTGATGAAATGTGTGATGCTATTTCCCGTGCAACTGTTATTGTTAAGAAAAAAGGACAAAAAGTTTAGGGACAATTCTGTTAAAATTGAGTCACTAGAGTCTGAAATTAATTGTTTGACAACCTTGATTCCTAGTGATGATTCTTGTTCCTCATGCGATTTAATATGAACAATTGTCCTTCTTAAGAAGTGCACACTCCCTCACTCTTGATAAACTTGAATTAGAGATTGAAAATAACAAAAAGCTTGTTGCACTTAATGATAGAAACTTAAAAGATGCTTATTATTCTACAATTGATTTACATTGTTCTATCTATAATGATCTTGAAAAGAAACTAAAGATGCTATGAATGAAATTTCAATATTAAACAATGCTTTACGTGCTCATGAAGTTAAATATTGTTCTAATTGTAAACTAAAAGGAAAAACTTCATGTGAAAACTGCCTAGATTGTCTAAGAAACTTGATGACATGAATAGGACACTAGAGCAGTTTTGTATTAGGAACAAAAATCTAAACTTGTTGTTGAATTCATCCAAATCTTGCAATGATAAAACTTTTTAGGTTTTGATTCCCATGCTCATGCTAAAGCACATCCACCTAAAATTGTAAAGTCATTAGGAAGTGGTTTGATTAAAATAGTTCCTAAAAGAAAAAAGTTGTTTTCAAATCTGTAGGAGTGTTGTCTCATTCGGTTTCAAATAAACATATTGCATGCTCATCTTGACATGAACACAAAGTTAAATTTTTTGTACCTATTGTGGTAGAGATGGTCATGTCATAGATTTTTGTTATAGACTAGCTAAACAACATAAAAAAGAAAGAACGCAAACTAGATCTTATAACTCTCATGCAAAATTTGCTGCACATACTAAATCGAATGTCAAGAACATGCAACCTGTTGTTATGAGTCAAAAACATTCAATGTTTACCTTCGAAGCTTCAGTTTTTGCCTCCAGACCTTCTGTTGTTACCTCTGGGCCTTCCATTTTTGCCTCCAGAGCTACTGATTTTCTTGATGCACAAGTAACACCTCATAGGTCCGTAGTTGGGTACAAAAATCATCAAGCTTTGGCTCATAAACTTGTTGTATTACCTCAGCTTTCACGTGTTATTCTTGCTGGACATCGTGTGACTCAGTACTGGATTCCTAAATGCCTTTTGACTAACCCCAGTATTGAGTCATCGACGTATTGTTATTCAATGTAGGTTACACGCTTGAGGAAGGAGAACATTTGGATTGTGGATTCTGGTTGCCCATGCCACATGACCAGTAACAAAGAATGGTTCTCCTCCCTCTCTTTTGTGTCACGTGTAGAGAATGTTATTTTTGCCGATAATTCTTCAACTCCTATAATTGCTAAGGGTTCAGTTAGAGTAAATGATCACTACACTTTGAAGGATGTGGCACTTGTCAAAAATTTGAAATACAACTTGCTTTCTAATCCACAATTGCTAGATGAAAATCTGGAAATTATTTTCAATAAAAATTGCTGCAAAGTTGTAGATTCAAATAGTGAGCTTATTTTTAGCATGTCTCAGTTTGGAAGAGTTTCTAAAGCTGATTTTGATATATCTTCTTCTAAGCATAGGTGTCTAGTAGCTAATGATTCAAAAGACTTATATTTTTGGCATTGTAGACTTGGTCATGTAGGCTTTGATCATCTCACCCGTGTTAGTGCTCTTGATCGCATACGTGGGCTACCTAAGCATAAAGGGGACAAAGAAAGTGTGTGCCCTTCTTGTAGACATGCTAAGATGGTTGCAGGTTCACATGCTCCTCTCACAATGGCCATGACAACTGAACCGGGTCAACTTTTGCATCTTGACACCGTAGAACCTTCAACTGTTCTATCCTTCGGAGGTAAATGGTATGTTCTTGTGATTGTTGATGATTTTTCTAGATACTCTTGGGTTTACTTTATGGCATCTAAGAATGAAGCTTTTAGTCACTTTAGAACTTTATTTCTTAGATTATCAATTGATCACCCAGGATCTTTAAAAGCAATTAGAAGTGATAACAGAACTTAATTTAAAAATCAATCCTTTGATCATTTTTGCGCTGAAAAAGGAATAGATCATCAATTTTCTTCACCATATGTACCTCAACAAAACGGTGTTCTAGAGAGAAAGAACAGAACCTTAGTTAAGATGGCTAGGATTATCCTTGATGAATATCAAACTCCTAGAAAGTTTTGGGCATATGCAATTGCAACCGCTTGTTATGTTTCAAATTGTGTTTTCTTGCGTGCTAAGCTAGGAAAAACACCATATGAGCTTCAGTTTGGACATAGGCCTAGTGTCACACACTTTAGGGTTTTTGGTTGCAAATGCTTTGTTAAGAAACATGGTAATCTTGATAAATTTGAAGCTAGATCTGTTGATGGCATGTTTCTTGGTTATCCATCTCATACTAGAGGCTACCGTGTGCTTTTACTTGACACTAACAAAATTGTGTAGACTTGTGAGGTTTATTTTGATGAAGCTAGCTCAGGTACTAGCTCAAATTTTGCATTTCCGAATCCATATCCGCAGGGGGAGAGTATTTTCGTTGAAGATGAGGAAGAAGTGGTGCTTCTGCCCGAAAATTCAGCAGCTAATGACATTGTTCCAGCTCCTGATTTTGATTCTCAACCAGCACCAACGACTACCACTGTTGGTCCAGATCGTCCTCAAGTCACAAGCTCATCGATTTGTGATGAACATGAAGAAGAAGAAGTTTGTGAAGTGTCTACTCCCCTCCGGATTATCAAGTCAATCTCCACAGCAAATCATTGGAAGCTTGCACGAACGAGTCACACGGTCGAGCTATGATGAGTTCAGAATTTGAAATTAGTATGATGGGTGAACTCACATACTTTTTGGTGTTTCAAATCAAGCAAACCAAGGAGGGGACCTTTGTGCATCAAACAAAGTATACAAAAGACCTCCTAAAGCGCTTCAACATGGACAAAAGCAAGCCTCTTCGGACAACAATGGGTACAACAATAACACTTGAACTTGATGAAGATGGTGACCCGGTCGATCAAAAAGAATATCAAAGCATGATCAGATCACTTTTGTACCTCACGGCATCAAGACCAGAAATACAATTCAGCGTATGTCTTTGTGCACGGTTTCAAGCTTCCCCACATGCTTCACATCATTAAGCCGTCAAAAGGATACGCAGGTACTTACATAGAACTCAAGAATTTGGCATTTTTCTTCCTTCTTCCTCAACCATTACTTTGAAAGCTTTTTCGGATGCTGATTTTGGGGGTTGTAGGATTGATAGGAAAAGTACTTCGGGTGCTTGTCATTTTCTTGGTAATTCACTTGTTGCTTGGTCCCTTAGAAAACAAAGTTCAGTTGTACAATCCACAGCCGAATCTGAATATGTAGCTGCTGCTAGCACTTGCTCACAAATTCTTTGGATTGTTCAAACTCTTAAGGACTATGGGGTTGATCTAGATAGTGTTTTGCTGTTTTGTGATAACACTAGTGCCATTTGCATTGCTGAAAACCCCGTGCAACATTCTAGAACAAAGAAAATTGACATTAGGTATCACTTTCCCCGTAATAATGTTGAAAAAGGAAACATTGTGCTTCACCATATAGATATTGAACAACAATTGGCTGATATTTTCACAAACCCTTTGGATTTCACTCGTTTTTGTTTCATTCGTTGTGAAATAGGGGTTATGCACACTCAGGGCTTAAATTGAGGGGGAGTTTTGAAACTTGGAAAGTCTATGTGTGAACTGAATTTAAAATAATATGAGCATAGTATTTCATACATATATGACTTTGTGATTCCTTTTACATGCTGAAAGTTCCTACTACATTACTCATGTTATACATTTTGTAGTTATTGCCATGACTAGTAATTGGAATAATTACTTACACTAAATCTGGTCATGATCGAACTTTCTTGCTGTTTTGAACTTGTTGCATGCTCACATGTGTTTTTAATAATTAAAAATGAATCAATCAACTATCCACATGTTGAGCGTTTATGATCAAACAAAAATGAGAAAAGATCAAGAGAATATGCATGCGTCGCACTTCTTCTTTTGAGATGGCTTATCATTGCACTTAGATATGAACTTAGAAGAAGTTGCGTATGACTAAAACCATGTCCTTAGGCTTCTGATTGTCAAATGGCATAGGCTTGGCTTTGTTGGTTAGAATAAAGCAGATGCGGCATATAATCTCTTGCAAATGTTATATGATCAGAATTTGTGCATTAAATAATATTGAAAAATAAAAAATGCAGCAACAAGTGTCATGCTTTCAGGTTTTGAAATGTTAAGTTTGTGAGATCATGACTTGCTTAAATTGAAAATTATACTTGATCTCTAGCATGGCTTACACTACTTTATGTATCTCATTGATGTGATAGTGTAAGTTACTTGATAGTATGACTTGGATGAGCTTTGTTTTATATGTATATGTTATAATATGCTAATAACAGTTAAAATTTCTCTTTTGAACCTTGCTGAATACATTGACAAAGGGTGAGAAATTGATCACACATTGCACATATTCACAAGTGTTTTTGGCACGATTCTTCTTAGGGGGAGAATTTTGTTTTCAAAACTTTTCATGTGAATAAGCCAATGTTCGGACTTTAAGTGGTGTTGCCTATGCATTCATCAAGGGGGAGATTGTGAGACCTATGTGTGATGAATACATTGGCTATGACGATAAAAGTTTTGAATACTGCCAAAACACCCTTTTTAACAAGGTCCAACTCTAGGTCCGAGCTCCTGCAAGGTCCGATGTAAGGTCCGACTTGTTTTGGCTAGGTCTGACATGCTATGGCTAGGTCCGACATGTTTTTGCTAAGTTCGGAGCTAGGTCTGATTAGTTTTGGTTAGCTCCGGCGCTAGGCCCGACTAGCTTTGGTAAGCTTCGGCGCTAGGTACGACTAGCTTTGGTAAGCTCCGGTGCTAGGTCCTGCTAGCTTTGGTATGCTCCGACTCATGGTCTAGTTACCTTTGGCAAGGTTCGGTGCTAGATTGCAATGGTTCTGCTTTTAACTTGCAATGTTTCGAACTTGCTTTACACTTATGGAAAGTTTGCTTAGTATTCTTTTACTAAGTTTTTGGTTTGTTTTTGTCGTTATGGCTGATATCATCTTGCTATGGTTTGCAACATGCTTATGTGAGGTGCTCGCGTAAGGTGTTGTAGTTTCAGAACTAACGAGATTCAAGTCGAGGACTTGTGCTCGAAAGTATTGATTGTCTATTCATGTTCAGGTGTTGCTTGATTTCAATACATGGCTGGTGACGGGATCCATTGAACTAGTCTTAGGGAGAAGATGAGGTTCAACAACCAAGTTGTTCGGGAGGAATTGTGGTTGAGTTGATCGGGAGGTCGCGCAGCATGTTTGAATCAAGAAGAATGCATATGAAGTTATCATGGACAATGTTGGAAGGCGTTTACATGTATGCAAGGAGTGCATGGACGTGGATACATGGTTCCAATGCGTGATGAAGAGAAGTGGACATAAAGAATTGGTCGGAAAGGTCCAACCGACTAGGTTATGGACTCAGGCTGCAACTTAATCGGGTTTGACTCAAATATGGAAAGATTTGAGTTTGTTATGATAGGATTTTCTGTGGGTCACGAAGTTGGGTTGTTTTAGGAATGTGGAATATGTTCCTAAGGTGTTTCGAACTCTTAAGATTGCTTCTATCTGCGTATGGAAGAGTCTTGAGCAGTTATGGAAAGTTTCGATTCGTAAATTGAGTAGGATTTGAGTCCTAGTTAGGATTGGGTTGGTCTAAGGGCTGGTTATATAAGCAAGGGAGGCCAGAGCTCATGGTAGTTGACTTTAGGGCTGTTCCTCTTGTGATTTGATCAATAAAATTTGTAGTTTAAAGGAACTTTTGTGCCTTGTTCGTTCGACTTGTTTTCGTCAATGCTTTTTCGTGGAGTTTGTGCATGACACTATCTTGCTTCGATGGTTTTAATAAAAACTTGAGTTTTACAGATCCAATCGACGTGATTCTTTTTGGGTTGTCTTCACAACTTGATTATCTATCATTTGTAAAAATTTCACGGTCATTGGATTTGTGGTTTTGGATCTACACGAGATTCTTTGCAGTGTTGCAGATCTGGTTTTTCTCGAGTAGAACAGATTGACCTTCATTTAATCTTTCAATCATAACTTGAGTTTTTATTGAAGGATTTTAGTGATTCTTATTGTGACGTCTTTGTGACTTGATTCTCCACAATCTATACTGGTTTTGTCACGATTGATCACATTTATATTATTCGCACACACGATTTCTTAAAAGATTGATTTTCTACCATGGGGTTTTTGTTGCTTCCGCTGAAAAAGTTTTAAATCTACCATTCACCCCCTCTGGTTGCTTTTCACGTGCTCTTCGATCCTACAAAGCTGCAGCGCGTACACCTCCAACAGCGTCATCGGGATGGAGGAAATGGGGGGAACTAACCCAACCATGGCATAGGCCATGAAGAATGATGAGGACATCTCTCCTTTGCATACAATGCAAGGACCGATCACTAGAGCACGTGCACGATAATTGGATCTCCAGGTACGTTTTAACCTTGTCAATTGTTTTTCAGAACTTACACTTGTTTCCGTGCATGTTTTATTGATTAGGAACAATGGAGGGGACCAGCAAGGGCTTGGAGAAGTCCAACAGTCAAGGACGAGGAGATAGGACGTGCACAACAAGGAGGAGCCCAAGTCCAACTCGACTTCAACTCCACCTTGGGTTCCAGGAGCTGCCTACACCAAAATTGACGCCCCGAACACATATGAAGTCGTATTTGGAAGTTCTATATATTGTTGGAACCGTGATTTCACAAACCTTACAATGGAACCTGTCCCACCTCAAAATTCGTTCTAAGTTGACGGGAATTACCAAAACAAGTGGGCATCCAAAATCTGTCCGGTGTTGCACCACCGTCTTTTGGGCTGCTGGCCTGTGTATCGTGTGGAAGCCCATTAGGGTTGCATCTAGGGGTCTTGCACGCCCCTAAACTCCTATTTATACAGCAGCCGTCACCACATTAAGTTTTGGTTTTGCTTAGATACAATATGTCATTGAGCAGTGTTGCCGATCATCGGTTGTGAGACCCCAATTTCGTGATCCATTCAGTTTTGATTGCAACTTCTCTGTTCTTGCTTTTGTTCTTGATTGTGCTTGCAGAGATAAGGCTTTGTGATGAGTTCATACGTGTGATACGGGTGATAACAAATAGAGCAGTGGTGTAGTGATTGCGGGGTTTCGTTCGTTTGGAGCCTTGGATCATCAATGTCGAGATCTCCACCCAATCAAGTTTACCATACCTCTCGGAAGATCGGGACTCATCCCGTTATCAATTGGTATCAGATTTCCAGGTTCACCGTGATTATACTTGAGTGCCCTTTAGATTTATTTTGTTTCAGTCCTATCGTCCACAAAAAGCCACAAAAAAGATCTTTACTTTCCCTACCTACAACCCCCGCTCAGCCTTTTGCACGATTTAGTTTTGGAGTCCGTAGTTTTGAGTTTGTGTCCTAGGTTGAGTCTGGTTGCTGGTTTATATTTGTTTTGGTTCAGTTTTATTTCTTCCATCGGCTTCCATCTACAAAAAGTCAATCTACAAAAAAATTCCATCCACCGATTCGTTTCTGTTGCAGTTTCCACTACCACCAAAACCTGATTCGGTGTATCCTCCTTAAAACGGGCATAACTTTTCGCTCGGAACACCGATTGAGGTTCATTTTTTTCCCATAAAGGTCTCAAAAAAATCTATACGATACACCGGCTACACCGGTCACAGCGTTTTCAAAAAAATTAAAAAAAATAAGAAGGCCCTCGTTTTGAACTTTGGAGTTCCAGCACCAGTTTTTCCAATCGCTCCTAAATTTGTACTGATCACATATTTCATCGGTTTGAGCTAATACTTGGTTCTGTTTCTATTGTTGTGCCCCTGGTTGAGAAAAATATCAAAAAAATAAAGAGAAATTTTTTTTTTGATTTCTACTAGTGCCTAAAGACAAAAATAGAAAGCTAAGGGGTTTTCTAGTTGTGCTGTTTTTGTGTGAGTGCTGGATACTTGCTGATATTGCCCTTGTTGTTCTTCATCATTCTCCTCACTTGTTGCCACAACTGTTCTAATACATTCTTAGGCCAGCAACTAGGTGAAATTCTCTGGACACTTATTCAGCATTATTATCTGTTACTAACTTGTGTGCCACATACATATACTGCATTTGAACCTTCCAAGCTCCACCTTCTCTCGAGCAGAACAGGTAACCTCTGCAATCACACCCACTCTCTGGTTGCTTTCACACCGATCACTATTGGCCACCTGCAGTGCTGGTAAGAAACTTGTAAGAGCGGGGTAAGACGCATCTTACTGATCGAATTTCCACTTCCACTTCAGAGAGCGTAGTAATAGGGTTCTTCACGATCTTTTTCTCTTCGTTTCTGTTTTGTACTAACATGACAGGCAAGAATCCTATGGATAAGACTGCTGGTTCTACACCTCCGGATGATGATGAGTGTGTGTCCCATATGGAACTAAGGGACATGATGTGGGCGATGACCGAAGCTTTCAACAATTATCATACCACTACAACAGCCACCTTTCAGAGGCTCCATATAAGTGTTGCTGGTCTGATCACACGGTTGGACGAGATGGAGACTCGTCTTCCCCAACAAGCTACACCCTCTAGCATCCTTGATGTTGATGCAGATGCTCACTACGACACTGAGGAGACTTCAATAACGATGAGGTTGATGCACAGCAACGCCATCGGCCTCGACAAAATCGTCAAGGTATGGGAGGTAGACCTCATCCTCATGCTCCTGAACAAGATAATGATCCTTACTCTAAGATTAAGTTTTCTATTCCACCATTTTATGGATCTTATGATGCTGAAACTTACTTGGATTATGAGATGACAGTAGAACAAAAAATTAGCTCTCATCTTGTTCCTGAGCGACATAGAGTTAGACAAGCCACTAGTGAGTTTAAAGATTTTGCTATAATTTGGTGGAATGAACTTGTCAATACATGTAATGCACCACAGATAAGGGTTGCATTAAAAGAAGAGATGTGCGCTAGGTTTGTTCCTCCTTAATATAGACGTGATCTTCTTAAGAAATTGCAACGCTTTGATCAGGGTGACATGACTGTCCAAGAGTAATACCAAGAGTTGCAGAAAGGTATGCTTCGTTGTGGGGTAGTTGAGGATCAGGAAGACCAAATTGTTAGGTTCTAGGACATAGTTGACTGCAAGGAATATCATTCTATTCAACGTTTATCATTCTATTCAAATTGTTAGGTCTATGGGGGCTTGCGGCGTGAGATCCAGGACATAGTTGACTACAAGGAATATCATTCTATTCAACGTTTATTTCAACTTGCTATGTTAGTAGAAAAAGAAGTACAGGGTCGCCAATAGCAGCGGCAGAACAACACCTTCACGCTACAATAGCTTCCGGTGCCATCCAAAGCAGCGCCCTCCTCGAGCGTACGTGCTTCTACACCACCCTCCACCGGTGTTGTATGCAGCAGCACCGCACCTTCTACATCACGGGGACAAGATAACAGCAAGTCCCAGATGCCTCCAGGTGTTGCAGCAAAGGCGGCTGCACCCAACACTTCGACAAGTCACACCTCCAACATCAAGAGACACTGCTGCCAGGGACTTGGTCATATGCAACGAGATTGCCATCATTGCCACTGCTGATGGTGGGTATGTTAGTGCTTCTGATATTGAAGATGAAATATTATTGCAACTAACATTTTAGGTTCGGATGATGGTGCTGAGGAGGTTCTTGGTACATCTGCGACCAACAACTATAGGACTTTGATTGTGCAGTGAGCTTTGAGTGCCACAGTTCGAGAGGACGACAACCGCCAATGTCACAACCTTTTCAACATGTTTCTCATCGTCAAGGACTGCCGTGTACATACCATCATTCATGGTGGTAGCTGCAACAATTTGGTAAATGTTGAGGTGGTCAAGAAGCTTGGCTTGTCCACACGGGAGCATTCCCACCCTTATCACATTCAATGGTTTAACAATAATGGTAAGGTAAAGGTAGCACAAACAGCAAAGATACATTTTTCCATTGGTTCTTATCATGATTTTGTTGATTTTGATGTGGTACCTATGGATGCTTGCTCTCTTTTGGTGGGACGTCCTTGGGAGTTTGATACTGATGCTACTCACCATGGTCGATCTAATAAGTATACTCTCATGCATAAGGGCAACGAAATTGTGTTGCATCCTATGAGTCCCACTGAAAGTGTGCAATTTGAGCAGGAGAAAAAGAATAATGCTAAGCAAAGGGGTGTTTTCAATTCTGAATTTCAGCAACCTATTAAGTTGAAAAATCCTATTTTGCTTGCAACTAACTCTGATTTTGATGATTTATATGCCTCTAATGGAACTTGCTATGCTTTAGTTTGCAAACATGCTTTATATTCCATTGAGGATACATCCATTGTTTTGCCACCAGTTGTTGCTAACCTTTTGTGGGAATATATGGATGTCTTTCCATCAGAGATACCTCCAAGATTACCACCTTTGTGAGACATTGAGCACAAGATTGATTTGATTCCAGGGGCGAGCTTGCCAAACCGTGTCGCCTACAGGACCAACCCCGATGAGACTAAGGAAATTCAGCGACAAGTCCAAGGTCTTCTATACCGCGGGTACATTCATGAGTGCCTTAGTCCTTGTTCTATTCCTGTTCTTTTGGTTCCGAAAAAAGATGGCACTTGGCGCATGTGTGTTGATTGTAGAGCCATTAATAACATTACCATTCGTTATCGCTATCCTATTCCTAGATTGGATGACATGCTTGTTGAGTTGAGTGGTTTTGTTATTTTCTCCAAGATTGATTTGTGTAGTGGGTATCATCATATTCGTATGGCTTTAGGTGATGAATGGAAAATTGCTTTTAAAACTAAATTCGTACTTTATGAATGGTTAGTCATTCCATTTGGTTTAACTAATGCGCCCAGCACTTTCGTGAGGTTGATGAATGAGGTTTTGCGTGATTTCATTGGTAAATTTGTGGTGGTTTACTTTGATGATATCTTTATTTACAGAAAGTCATATGATGAGCATCTTGAACATTTGCCTGCTGTTTTTAATGTCTTGCGCGATGCACGTTTATTTGGTAACCTTGAGAAGTGCACCTTTTGCACCGATCATGTGTCTTTTCTTGGTTATGTTGTTACTTCGCAGGGCACTGAGGTGGATGAGGCAAAGATTGTTGCCATCACGAGCTGGCCACTTCCGACTACGGTCACACAGGTTCGGAGTTTTCTTGGGCTCGCAGGTTTCTACCAGCGTTTCGGGTGGGATTTCAGCACCATTGCAGCACCTCTACATGAGTTGACAAAGCATGGAGTGCCGTTTTGATGGGGAACAACACAACAACAAGCTTTTGATGTTCTCAAGTCGAAGCTCACACAAGCACCATTGCTGCAACTTCCTGATTTTGAGAAGACCTTCGAGCTTGAATGTGACGCGGGCGGCATTGGCATTGGAGGAGTGCTAATTCAAGGAGGTAAACATACTGCCTTTTTTAGTGAAAATTGCATGGGCCTTCGCTGAATTATTCTACATATGACGAAGAATTTTATGCTTTAGTGCATGTCTTGCAAACATGGCAACATTACCTATGGTCTATAGAATTTGTCATACATTCAGATCATGAGTCTTTGAAGTATCTCAAAGGACAAGCTAATCTGAACAAACGTCATGATAAATGGATTGAGTTCATAGAATCATTTCCTTACATCACTACACATAAGAAAGGGAAAGACAATGTGATTGCCGATGCTTTATCTAGACGTTATACCATGCTGTCCCAACTTTCTCATAAAATCTTTGGTTTGGAAACCATAAAGAGGTTATATGCTACTGATTTGGACTTCAAAGATGCCTTTGAAAATTTTAGAGAGGGAAGAACGTGGCAGAAATTCCTGTTGCGTGAAGGTATTCTCTACCGTGCTAACAAGTTGTGTGTTTCAGCTAGCTCCATTCGTCTTCTGTTGTTGCAGAAAGCACGTGGTTGTGGTTTGATGGGACATGTTGGTGTTAAAAAGACAGAGGATGTGTTGGCGGCTAACTTCTTTTGGCCACGAATGAGGCGTTATATGGAGCGCTACGTTTCACGTCGCACGACATGTAACAAAGCTAAGTCTCGACTTAACCCACATGGTCTTTATATGCCTCTTCCTATTCCTAGTGCACCTTGGGAGGATATTTCTATGGACTTTGTTTAGGATTGCCTAGAACAAAGAAGGTGAGGGATAGTGTATTTGTGGTTGTTGATCATTTCTCTAAAATGGCTTATTTTATACCCTGCCACAAGACCGATAATGCTTCACATGTTGTTGATTTGTTCTTTAATGAGGTTGTGTGTTTGCATGGTGTTCCCAATACTATTGTTTCTGGTAGGGATGCTAAGTTTTAGAGTCACTTTTGGAGAACTTTATGGTATAAATTGGGAACAAAGTTGTTGTTTTCTACTACTTGTCATCCACAAACTGATGGGCAAACGGAGGAAGTTAATCGTACCTTATCTACTATGTTGCAGGCTGTTTTGAAAGACAATTTGAGGTTGTGGGAGGAGTGTTTGCCACATATTGAGTTTGCTTATAACAGGTATATTCACTCCACAACCAAGTTAAGTCCGTTTATGGTAGTCTATGGTTTCAATCCTCGTGCTCCAATTGATTTGCTACCTTTACCACATACTGAAATTGTGAATTTAGATGATACACAACGTTTTGAATTTATTCTTAAGTTGCATGAAACTACTAAGTTACAAATTGAAAAAAATGAATGAAAAGTATCGCATTGCTGCTAGTAAAGGTAGGAAGGAGTTAAAATTGGAACCCGGTGATTTGGTATGGGTTCATTTGAGAAAAGATAGGTTCCCGGATTTAAGGAAGTCCAAACTCATGCCACGTGTTGCTGGACCTTTTAAGGTTCTTGAGAAGATAAATGACAATGCATATAAACTTGAGTTGCCTCCCGAGTTTGGGGTTAGTTCCACATTTAACATTTCAGATTTGAAGCCATACTTGGGTGAGGAGGATGAGATTGAGTCGAGGACGACTCCAATTCAAGAGGGGGAGGATGATGAGGACATCTCTCCTTTGCATACAATGCAAGGACCGATCACTAGAGCACGTGTGCGACAATTGGATCTCCAGGTACGTTCTAACTTTGTCAATAGTTTTTCAGAACTTACGCTTGTTTCCACGCATGCTTTGTCGATTAGGAACAATGGAGAGGACCAGCAAGGGCTTGGAGGAGTCCAACAAGTCAAGGAGGAGGAGATAGGACGTGCACACCAAGGAGGAGCCCAAGTCCAACTCGACTTCGACTCCACCTCGGGTTCCAGGAGCTACCTTCACCGAAATTGACGCCCCGGACACATACGGAGTCGGATTTGGACGTTCTGTATATGGTTGGAACCGTGATTTCATAAATCTTCCTATGGAACCAGCACCACCTCAAAATTCCTTCTAAGTTGATGAGAATCAGCAAAACAAGTGGGCGTCCAGAATCTGTCCGGTGCTGCGCCATCGTCTTTTGGGCTATTGGCCCGTGTATCGTGTGGAAGCCCATTAGGGTTGCGTCCAGGGGTCTTGCACGTCCCTAAGCTCCTATTTATATAGCAGTCGTCACCACATTAGGATTGAGTTTTGCTTAGATACAATTTGTCATTGAATAGTGTCGCCAATCATCGGTTGTGAGACCCCAATTTCGTGATCAATTCAGTTTTGATTGCAACTTCTCTGTTCTTGCTTGTGTTCTTGATTGTGCTTGCAGGGATAAGCCTCGTGGCGAGGTCATTTGTGTGAACGGGTGATAACCAACGGAGCAGTGGTGTAGTGATTATGGGGTCTCGTTCGTTCGGAGCCTTGGATCATCAATGTCGAGATCTCCACCCAATCAAGTTTACCATACCTCTCGGAAGATCAGGACTCATCCCCTTATCAAAGAAGACAATGTCGCAGGAGCTTTTCTTGGTGAAAGGAAGGCTCCCGCAGTGGATCATGTTGTCGAAGCAAGAATCCTGCCAGCCTATCAAGTTCCAAACTCTCACAATATCTCTCTAGCTGACGAGCTTGGAGGGGAGAAGACACGAGCCCATGGCTACGAGCAGATGAAGTTGGAGGGCATAGTACAAAGAAGGAGGCGGAGAGCTCTGTGCGTAAGGAGGCAGATGAGAGCGTAAGAGTCCTCTCGCAGTGCTAACTTCCTTCTTTAACTCTTCTCTGTGATGCTCAGAAGGCAAATGCACGCGGGGCTTGATCAAGCTCCGCATGGTTACTTTCCTCGATGACAAGGGAGTCCGGGTCCACTTGATGAACAAGTCGCACCAGACAAAATCGATGTCATGATGAGCAAACGGGAGGAACCCAAGAAAGGTGGCTTGGCAGGGCTACAGAGATTGCACTGGGAACCGATACTGAAATCGTATTGGGAACCGGCGTTCTTCAATGTGTGAGATCCGCACGTAGGGCATCACGCCTACCAAATAAGGAAAGGCCATGTATCTGTGGTATAGGAACGTACCATCATTTCAACTGCCCAAGTGAAAAGTCGAAGCAACAACGCGGTAAGACAAGATGGTGGTGCCACCTGCGGGGTTGAAACCTCCCCCGAGGTGGGCCCGGGGGCCACTGTTGGTACCCTGCACACCAAATACCCTCGCATACTAGGAAAAGAAGTGTTGGGTCCCACCTTCAAGGAGATGAGACCTTCGAAGGATCACGTGTACTGTAGCTCCAGACCCGCCTCCCTGCTAACGGTGACTCTAGTGCTGCCATGTGCCCCGTAGCTCCGGAACTGCCTCCCTGCTTAGGGTGGCTCCGATGCTTCCACATGTCTCGTAGCTCTGGACCTTCCTCCCTTCTAAGGGTTGCTCCGATGCTGCCGTGTGTCATATAGCTCCAAAACCGCCTTCCTGCTAAGAGTGGCTTTAGTGCTTCCATGTGCTCTGTAGATCCGGACCCGCCTCCCTCCTAAGGGTGGCTCTGATGCTGCCACGTGTCCTATAGCTCCAGACCCGCCTCTCTGCTAAGGTTAGCTCCGGAGCTGCCACGTGTCTTGAGGCTATATGGACTTTTCCTCTCCGGCGAGGAGGCCTCTAGATCCCCCACATGTTCAAGATGGCGTGGGCATTCAAGACCATAAATCATCCTCTTCAAGACCAAGATAATGCATCATTAACTTCATATTATTGACGCACGATCAGCAGGGTCTTAATACGTAGTAATGTCACTATCAGGACACGTTAATATACAATTAAGTCATGATTAAGTGTCTTAGACCATGTATATGATATTTAATATTCTAGGGCCGCTTGTCGGGCCTCAGCCTCACTGTAAACAGTCGGACATTGGCCTTCAAAAGGTCGTGATGCTACGGTAGAGGACATTTCAAGAGAGACTCATTCAGGCTCACACACACTCATACATGCACACTCGCTCTTAAGCAATACAACACACAAACCTACGTGGGGTAGGGTGTTACGCTCAGGCGGCTTGAACCACGTAAATCCTCACGTTCATCCTGTTCTTGATTCTTGAGTATACATTGTTAGCACTACCGGTCTAGTCTGATAGTGGACGGACTAGTCTGGTCCGGACTAGTCCGATATGAGACCAGACTAGTCCGATGTTGTTCAGTAAGGACAACGGACTAGTCCGGACCTTGATCGGACTAGTCTGGTCTTTTCAGTTAATGTCAGTTTGAACTCGAAAATAACATGTATTCTAATTGAAAGGACACAACCCACTGACAATTATATCCCATGTCCCTGATCGGGGGACTTAATTGTCTCTAATGGTGGAAGGCCCCATCTTGTGTCTCTTGGTCATATATAAGGAGAGGGTTATGTGTATGATTGAGTGTGGTGTTGTGAATACACATTAGACACAAGAACTCTCTCAATTCTTAGAATCCTATCAACAATACCAAGAGAAGAACAAGGCGAAATGCCTCCCGTCGTTGTTCTACTTGCGGCCTCACCTTGTTGGCTCGATGGCCGCATTATCAAGTTACAACAAAGATGGAGTATAAGGTATTATTAGTGTTTTTGTGCTATTTGAGAAATATCACTTGGTGTTAATCTTGTAATTAGATTTCTCCATGTAATTCGAAGTGATTTAATGGCTATTTGATCTTTAGGCTCCCTTTTGATTTCTAACAATGGTATCAGAGCCGTTTAGATCACTAATCATTTTGAATTGAGTTTTTATCGAAGTTTTTCGATGCAAGTTTTTGAAGATCCGAACTTGTCCGATCTATAGACCAGACTAGTCTGGTATGCCACAATGAAGTGGTTAGGTTTTTCCGATCAGGGTGTTTTGACGCGTTCATCTGATTGAAACCTATTAAGCACTTTGGATTGAAATCCATTGTGAAAATTAAGTTAATTTTGTAAGATGGTAAGATTAAAATTCCCTTTTGGGTATTTTGTCATTTTCTGTTTTTTATTTGAAACTTTTATGGGGTTGGTCGGACTAGTCATGAATAGTACGGACCAAACTCGAAAAGTTCAATAAAGAACAGATCAAATGTTTTTGGAACAGGACCGGACTTGTCCGGTCATGGTTCTATTGTCAGTTCGGACATGTTCGGTGTATGGACCGGACTAGTCCAAAAACCATACTGTAAGAGTTCGGACTAGTACGGCCATGTGCGTACTAGTCCAGGCTATACAATTTAGTTTGCTTATTTGATTAAGCTTCCGCTATGAATTAAGATTATAATGTCATAGATATTTGGTCGAGTAACCAAAGCGAAAGATAAATTGCTATGTCATTTTAAGTTGCATAGAATTCTATTGAGTGACCAAAGCAAAAAAATAGAATTGCCATGTTTTTAAGCAATATTATGTCATTATTGGCCGAGTAACCAAAGCGAAAGGCATTAATGACATTTTATGTTTAAGTGCATAGTAATTTGGTCGAGTAACCAAAGCGAAAGATAAATTACTATGTATTTCAGTTGTTCTCCAATGTTAAGTTTTAATGTCATTATTGGCCGAGTAACCAAAGAAAAAGGCATTAATGACATTCTCTTTTAAGAACATAGTAATTTGGTCGAGTAACCAAAGTGAAAGATAAATTATTATGTTGTTTTTCAGTTATTCTCAAGTGTTGAGTTTTGGTCAAGTAACCAAAGTGAAAGATAAAACTCAACATTATCTTATGATTAATATCTATGCATTCGCTCATGATCTCGTTTTTGATTAAGAAGTTTTCTCAAATGAGAATTCAGCACTGAGTTTCATCACTTTCATTTATCTATTCAACGTAATAAATTATGGGAGATGGAGAGAAAGTTGGAGATTGCTTTGGCAGTCTCCGAGATGGACTTTGCTCTCACAGCTCCATATTCAGTTGAGCTGGTGGCTCTAGTAAGTAAAGTTGATGAAACTCAGTAAGCCTTTGTTGTGAGGACAAAGGACTATACTAATAAGCTATTGGCTTGTGATATAGCCAAAGTTAAGTGAAAACAATCAAACAGGAAATGTTTGATGATTATTAAAGGCACTATCACTGAAATCATTCAGGGAGCAATCCCTGAATGTGAGATTGCCACTGAGTACCTCCAAAAGATTGAGAATCAGTTTACTGGTTCTTCTAAGTCATTAGCAAGTAATCTTATCAAGAGACTTATTGATGAAAAGTATTATGGAGGTGATGTGCGAGAGCACATTTTAAGGATGACAAATATGACTGCAAAGTTTAAGCCTATAGATTTGGGGATCAAAGATGAGTTCATTGTGCATCTCATTTTTCTTTAGTTCTAAAGGAATTTGAGACTTTTGTCATCAACTATGACTCTCAACCTGAACTACGGAACATAGAAAAACTCATGCTATGTGTGTTCAGGAGGAAGAGAGGATTAAGTCTCTTCATGGTAATTATGCTATTAATTACGTGAAGGGAAAAAGTAAGGCTAAGAAGAATAATCATGGTTCTAAGTATCATAGTAATTATTCTTCTAAGAAATTTTTAAGTATCATGGTTCTTCTCACCATGATAAAGATAAGGGTAAGGCTCCACAAAGCCATCCTTAACGTAAGGATGTGAAAGTAGAGAAAAATCAGTGTCATTTTTTGTTTAGACAAAGTCACCATTAAAAGGAATGCATAGGCTTCCTTAAATGGTGTTGTAAGCGACAATCAGTTTTCTCACATCAGAGTAAGAGTAAGAGAATCGATTCCGAAATGTCTTCGAAATTATGGCATTGTCGCTTAGGCCATATTTCGAGGGGGAGAATTGAACAATTGATTTCACAATCGATTCTTCCTCATTCGGATTTTTTAGATTCAGAAGAATGTATAGACTAAGAAAAGTAAGAAATGGTGCCATATGCAATGCGGGAATTTGGAATTAATCTGTACGGACATTTGTGGTCCATTCCCTGTAGTATCGGTTGATGGTTTTGATTCTGTCAGAACCTTCATAGATGACTATTCTCGCTATGGCTATATTTATCCAAATAAAGAATGCTCTGAAGCGTTGGATAAATTTAAGATATTTAAGGCTGAAGATGAAATCAGCACAATAGTAAGATAAAAGTGGTAAGATCCGATCGTGGTGGTGAATAATGTGGTCGTCATAACCCGTATGGCCAAGTTCATGGACCATTTGCTCGGTTCCTACAGGAAAATGGCATAGTCGCCCAGTATTTCAACATTGGGCGAGCCTCAGCAAAATTGAGTAGTGGAACGGTGCAACCGTACGCTAATGGATATGGTAAGATTTATGTTAAGTCAATTAGATTTGTCGGTTAGCTTATGGATGGAGGCATTAAAAACCGCTATTCATGTACTAAATCGGATCCCTAGTAAGTTGGTGTCTAAAACACCATATGAGTTGAGGAAGACGTAAGCCCTCATTAAGTTATATGCATATATGGGTCTGTCCCACTGAAGCAAAAATGTTTAAACCAAACATTGGTAAGTTGGACGCTAAGACAATAAGTTGCCATATTATTGGCTATGTAGAAAAGAGTAAGGAATATCGTTTCTACTGTCCAGAACGATATACTAAGTTTGTGGAAACAAGGCATGCCGTCTTTTTAGAGAATGCCATGATCAGGGGGAGTACGGTAAGACGAGAAATTAATCTTGAAGAGAAGCGGGTTTATGTACCCGCTCCTACGCTTCAAGAATCATATTTCTCATTACCTACTGTTGTTGAATCATCAGTGTCTATTGGTGAAGATTCAACACCTGTTGTTAGTTCTCCATTGACAACGGAATTATTAAGAAAGGTTGAACATTCTCAGCCCATTGTTATTAATAATGAAGAGCAACAACAACCTCAAATGAGGATAATGTGCAATTAAGAAGATCTCAAAGAGAAAGAGAATCGGCCATTTCGGACGATTATGAGATCTAATTAAGTGAGGCAATTCAAATGGAGGGTCATCCCACCACATTTGAAGAAGCTATAAGAAGTCCTCAAACATCTGAATGGCGTAAAGACATAGAAGATGAAATAAGGTCTATGGAAGCAAACAAAGTCTCGAATTTAGTTGAGATTCCTAATGGAGCCAAAATTGTAGGTTGTAAATGGGTCTACAAAATTAAACGTGACTCCAAAGGGAATATTGATAAGTTTAAGTCCAGACTTGTTGCAAAAGGTAAGGATTCATTCAGAATCATTATGACATTAGTTGCACATTGCAATTTAGAATTACATCAGATGGATGTAAAGACGGTGTTTCGCAATGGTGATCTATATGAAAACGTTTATATGACACAATCAAAAGGTTTCGTTGTTAAGAGTAAGGAACATATGAGATGTCACTTAAGAAAGTTCATTTATGGACTTAATCAAGCAGTAAGGTAGTGGTATCTCAGGTTCGATAAGATAGTAAGAAAGTTTGGGTTTTAAAGAAAATAAGGATGACAATTGCATCTATGTTAAGTTCAAGAACGGGAAATTTATTTTCCTCGTGATTTATGTAGATGATATACTACTTGCAAGTAGTGATGTCATATAAAAGATCTTGGTGAAACATTCTATGTACTGGGCATAGAAATTCACCGAGATAGAATAAAGGGGTATTAAGTTTAGCACAAAAGGCATACTTAAGGAGCATAGTTAGAAAGTACGGTATGCAAGAAAATAAATCTTTGTCTGCTCTAATGAGTCAAGGTTGGTAAGTATGGAACCAATAAGAGGTCGACCTAATAAGAATCAGTTCCAAAACTTCTTGCTGTCAGAAGTTTTAAAGTTTTGCTCAATTCCTAAGTTATCTTGACAAATTTTAAGTATCGGGTTAATTTTGGCATAAGTAAGTCCAATCCAGATGACTGGATAGAAATAAGTATTACTTGCAGTTTTGCAAGTATCAAGGTCTCATGGTAAGTTAAGTATAAGATTAAGTCATTGGAATAATGACTTACTAAGACTCAGTTTGTGCGAGATGTGTAGTAAATCCACATCAGTAATCAACACTCGCACATTGAAGCTTTATTGTGGAAAAAGCTCCTAATTTAGGGTCACTGTGTCATGTGTGATGTTGTCGGTACCCTGGGTACCATATACCCCTTGGGATTGCAAAGATCTCAAGGGAATGTCATCTACTTGATTTGAAGACCTTCGGAGGCCCACATGTCAGACATGACCGGACTCGCTTCCCCAACATGGTTAGTCCCAGGGTCGCCACGTGTACTATCAGACCGGAGCTACCGCCCACAAGGGGGAAGCTCCGGGCTATGTACCATAGCGGCACCTCCGGACCTAACCCCAGACCGAGGGAAGCTCCGGAACTGACACGTGTTAGGTGGCACCGGACCTATCTGTTCCCCACAGTATGCTCCAGAGCTGCCACGTGTCCAACCGTCGGATCTTCAGCCTCTAACCTCCGGAAGACTCAACAACAGCTCCGGATCTTCAAAGGGAATCAAGGACTTCAAGACCCGATTAAGTGTCATTAATACTATATTAATGACACACGATCAGACGACCTTAATTACCAGTAACGGTGCTATCAAAGCCCATACCTCGGTTATTAAGGGTAATTAAGCATATCAAATATGTATCAATATTAGTAACCGCCGGGGCCACATGTCGGGCCAGGCGAACTTGTAACGGCCTGCCCTTGTACTATAAAAGGGCAGGCCGACGATACATAGGGGATATGGACACGACGCGCTCACTCAATACTCTGAACTCACTTTGAGCTCATACATCCAATACAACACAACACACCCCGTGGAGTAGGGTATTACGCTCAGGCAGCCCGAACCACGTAAATCTTCGTGTCTCCCGTGTCATTTACACTTCACCTTCTTGAATCTCCGTGCGCCCACACCGAACCTCAAACTCCTCTAACACTTTAGTAGTGTCGGTAGATCTGCCGGATCAAAACCACCAACAGTTGGCGCGCTAGGAAGGGGCGCTTGAGATTTCAAGAATGGTGAACTCAGCTGCTGGATCATCCAACGGTCATCCCGTTGTTCAAGCTGTTGGGGGAAATCCCTCCAATATGCAGCCACCAGCAGGAGCCTCAGTTCCAGCAGGAGTCACGCTACCACCACCACCACCTCCACCAGCAAATCAAGTTGGGCAGTGCGATGGAGCACCGGCATCAATCACTGCATCGGCAAATCATGACAACCCGGAACACGCGCTCCATGCAGCACGTGCTCTTCTTCAGCGCCCACCACCTCCGGACGCATCCCAGGATGCAATGGAGCAGTGGAGGGCCGATGTGGAACACTTGGTTGCAGCAGCAGCCGACCGCATCAGCAACCAGGGTCCTCCTCCTTCAGGACGGGCCCCGTCGCAGCGACGGACCTTCTCTAGCAGACTTGGTCCGCACGTTTCCAACAACAGGAGACGTGCTGCCTCGCAGCAAGTGACGTCGTTGCCCTCCGGGGCACGGCGCACTCACACAGTATCAAGGCTTTCAACTCATGACCTCCGGGAGGAGCTTGATCGCCGATATCGTCAACAAGACGGCCGAGTCCATATTGAGCGTGCTCGTGAAAGACGAGAAGCTCAGGACATTCCTGCCCCTGAAGGAGTAGGAGAAGGTTGTTCGGCCCTGGCCATGCATCTGCGTATGGTCAGGTGGCCACAGAAATTCCGGCCTCACCTGCCGGAAAAGTTTGACGGGACCGTTAATCCCGTTGAATTTCTCCAGATTTACTCCACTGCTATCCTAGCAGCTGGAGGAAATGAGGCCATAATGGCCAATTATTTTCCAGTGGCTTTAACTGGGATCGCTCGGTCCTGGTTTATGAGCCTTCCACCCAACTCCATCAACAGTTGGGAGGAGTTGTGCCGGTAGTTCACCGCCAACTTCGGGAGTTCATACACTCGACCAGGCACTAAATTGGACCTTTTTGCAGTCGTGCAAAAAGGGGGAGAATCCCTGCGATCATTCATCCAGAGATTCTCTCAGGTACGAAACACTATCCCTTCTATCTCTAGCGCTTCTGTCATTGTGGCATTTAGACAGGGTGTACGGGATAAGAAGATGTTGGAGAAACTGGCGATCAAGGAGATCACCAGTGTCACGGAACTCTTCAGCTTGGCTAACAAATATGCCACAGTTGCGGAGGGCCGTGAAATGCACTCCAAACCACCTCCGGAGGATCACAAAAAATCCTTTAAAGGCGAAGCCACTACCTCTCGGAGTGGTAAGAAGAAGAAAAAGACCAACGGCAAGAAGAAGCCGTCAGCCGACGCATCTAATGTTGCAGCTGCTGCAGCTCCGGGTGGCCGGGGGCCATGCCCCGAGAAGCGACCTCGACCGTCTTCTGAAGATGGTGGCAAACCCAAGGTGTGGTTTCCAATTCACAAAACGGACAGCCACAGTTTGGAAGACTGTCGGGAGGTCCAAAACCTTGCCGAGCGCTACAACAAGCGCTAGGAAGGGGCTCCTTTCGGACAGAGGGAAGGAAAACAAAAAGTTGACGAAGCTCCGGCTGAAGAGGAGTTAGGTTTTCAAGATCCCAAAAAGGTCCTGAAGGCCGTCTACACCTCCGTCGACGACGATTCTGACGTCTCTGACAACGAGCATCGGAAGACCATGAACACCATTTTTGGTGGATCATGGGACATCACCTCCCGCCGCATCCTCAAGACAATGCGTCGGGACATGGCTGCTGTAGCTCCTACAGCCAGGGCGGAGCCTCATCGGAAGTGTATGGACACAGCCATCACTTTTGATGTTTTGGACTGCCCTCGAAGCATGGTTGGAGCAGGCCAGTTACCTTTGATGGTATCTCCTACCATCAATAACATCCAGCTCCATCATGTTATGGTAGACGGAGGTTCGGGGCTCAACCTCATAAGCTTTGAAGCTTTTACCAAGCTTCAGCTCCGACCTTTGGATCTTCACCCCTCCCTACCTTTCTCCGGAGTAGGTCCGGGAGCCATTACCCCACTTGGTGCCATTACCCTCCCCATTACCTTCGGGACCCGGGAGAAGTATCGCACCGAGAAGTTGGTCTTTGATGTTGCTCAGATCAACTTACCCTTCAATGCCATCTTGGGTAGGCCTGCTTTGTACAAATTCATGGCAGCAGCTCATTATGGCTACTTGGTGTTAAAGATGCCAAGACCAGTAGGCGTTCTCTGGATCCGTGGAGATCGTACTGCCGGAGTAACTGCTCTGGAAGAACTTCATGCGCTTACTACGACGCAAGAGGAGGACTCCAGGCAGGAACAAGCTCCAAAATCCCCGAGCATTCGTCAGCGAGGCTCGACTTCTGCACCTCATGTGCAGCCAAGCGGCGACACCGACATTCCCGTCAAAGTCGTCCAAATCGGTTCCGATGCCGCTCAGACCACCCATATATCGGGAGGACTGAATGACAAATAGGAACTCGCGCTCATCGCTTTCCTCTGGGCTAATGTTGACGTGTTTGCCTGGCAACCGTCACAAATGTCTGGGATCCCCAGGGAAGTGATTGAGCACAATCTGAAGATCTACCCTGACACTCGGCCCGTACATCAGAAGCCTCGAAAGCAATCTGTGGAGCGACAGAACTTAATTCGACAAGAAGTGAAGAAGTTGCTCGAAGCTGGATTCATCCGAGAAGTCTTCCATTCAAAATGGCTGGCAAACGCAGTCGTTGTGCCCAAGGCCGGCAGGAAGCTTCGGATGTGTATCGACTACACAACACAAAATAAGGCATGCCAAAAAGATCCATTCCCACTACCTAGAATAGATCAGATAGTGGATTCCACCTCCGTGTGTGAATTACTGTGTTTCCTAGACGCATATTCTGGATATCATCAAATCAGAATGTCTAGGGAAGATGAAGAGCATACCTCTTTTATCACAGTAGATGGATTGTACTGTTATACAGCCATGCCATTTGGTCTCAAGAATGCAGCTTCAACCTTTGTACGAGCTATGTACAAAACTTTTGAAGAACTCATTAGAGACATAGTGGAAGTGTACATCGATGACATCGTGGTCAAGGTCAAGAACAAGGAGTCACTCCTTGACACCATACAGGCTGTCTTCGACAAGTTGCGGGTCACCCGCACAAAGCTAAACCCAGACAAGTGTGTCTTCGGGGTTAGCTCCGGAAAACTTCTTGGTTTCCTGGTAAGTCACCGAGGCATAGAAGCTAATCCAGCGAAGATCAAAGCCATTGAAGACATGCGGCCACCAGCCCGCATCAAAGATGTCCAAAAGCTGACTGGATGTCTAGCAGCCCTCAGCCGGTTCATTTCAAGACTGGCGGAACGGGCACTTACCTTCTTCAAGATATTGAGGAAGTCTGGACCATTCCAATGGTCTGAAGAAGCAGAAAAGGCATTCCAGGAGCTAAAATAGTTCCTCACCACCCTACAAACTCTAGTAGCTCCGAACCCTGGTGAGCCTTTGCTGCTTTACATTTCAGCAACTGACGAAGTCGTCAGTATGGTCCTGGTTGCGGAGAGACCAGAACTATTCCATGCTCAGGAATCCAGACCCCTCCGGGAGGGTCCGGAGGTTCCTGAAAGCGAGTCTGGGTCCTAGCTCCAAGACTTGAGTTCACAAAAAATTACTTCAGAAGACTCAGACCCCTCCGGGAGGGTCCAGGTCGCTTCTGAAGAAGCTCCGGGTCCCTCCAGCCAGGACCCGGAGGTCCCCGAAGAAGGTCTGGATCCCTCAGGGAGGATCCGGGTCGGTGAAGAGGAAGCTCCGGGTCCCTCCAGGAGGGTCCAGACCATCCAGCGCCCAGTGTACTTCATCAGTGAAGTACTTCATGACACCAAGACTCGATACCTAGAGGTGCATAAGCTGCTCTATGCAGTTCTCATTGCCTCCAGGAAGCTTCGCCATTACTTCCAAGCTCACAAGATTTCAGTGGTGACCTCTTACCCACTTCGAGCAATCTTGCATAATCCCAATTCAACTGGGAATATTGCAAAATGGGCAGCGGAATTGGCTGAAATCGATCTCGAATTCATTTCAAAGCAAGCAATCAAGAGTCAAGCATTGGCGGATTTCGTGGCGGAATGGACTCCCTCTCCATCAAACCCAGTGGGCCCTAGTGAGCAGAAGCCGGAACCCAAGGCTCCGGTCTTCACTGAGCCTCACTGGACCCTCTACTTCGACGGCTCCATGCAAAAGCAGGGGGCCGGAGCTGGAATCCTTCTCCTCGCACCAACCGGAGAGAAGGTAAAATACATGGTACACCTTGACTTCAAGGCGACCAACAACATGGCGAAATACGAAGCACTCATCTACGGACTAAGGGTGGCACTGTCATACGATGTCAAGCAACTGCTGGTCAAGGGAGATTCACAGCTCATCATTAAACAAGTGAAGGGTGAATGCTCCTGCAACAATCTCCAGCTAGCTGCTTACCTCCTTGAAGTCCAGAGGCTTCAGAAGGACTTCGAAGTCCTAGATCTCCACCATGTCCAGCGTGCCCTCAACGCTGAAGCCGACGAACTCTCGACGAAAGCGTCAACCGGAGCTCCGGCTCCTGACGGAACTTTTTTCCGGAGGCTGTCAAAACCCACAGCTCAGCCTGCCGAACTGAGGGAAGGGGGCGAGATCAGCATCCCGAAGCTGATGGTCCCGATGGCCCTGTTACTATGGCAGCCATCAAGGGTCGTAGGTGCTGCTGGAAGCTCCGAGCAACCCAGCACGCAAGACTCAAATACTCAAGTTAGCTCCAATGCATGGATCTCGGAGATCCGGAGCTACTTGAAAGACAACATCCTTCCTGACGATGATGTATCCGCTGACCGGATAGTCATATTGGCTAAAAGATACACGTTGGTAGAAGGGGATCTCTACCGGCGCGGTGCCAACGGCGTCCTAATGCGGTGCATCACAAGGGAAGAAGGTTGTGAGCTCCTCGCGGAAATCCATGGAGGCGAGTGTGGGAACCATGCGTCTTCCCGCATGCTGGTCGGTAAAGCCTTCCGACATGGCTTCTACTGGCCTACAGCACTCCAGGATGCAACTGAGCTAGTGAAGAAATGTGAAGCATGCCAATTTCATGCAAAGCAAATTCACACACCGGCTCAGCCTCTACAAATGATACCTTCTACATGGCCCTTCGCCGTGTGGGGGATGGACATCTTGGGACCTTTCCCAAGAGCCGTCGGAGGTTACAAGTTCCTGTATGTCGCCATTGAAAAGTTCACCAAGTGGCCGGAAGCAACTCCAGTTGTGACAATAAACAAGCAATCTGCTATCAACTTTTTGCAGTCCATCGTATGCAGATTTGGAGTCCCAAACAAAATCATTACTGATAACGGGACCCAATTCACAAGCTCTGCATTTCAAGGATATTGCAAAGACCTCGGCATTCAAGTTTGCTACACCTCCGTAGCTCACCTGGCAAGCAATGGCCAAGCCGAGAGAGCAAATGTTGAAATCCTGAAAGGACACAAAACGCGCACCTATGAGCGCTTAAAAAAACATGGAGCCAACTGGATTGAAGAGCTTCCGCCCACTCTATGGGCCAACAGGACAACTCCAAACCGGTCAACTGGAGAGACACCCTTCTTCCTGGTGTACGGAGCTGAAGCAATCCTTCCTCCGGAAATCACCTTGGGGTCACTTCGGGTCCGGAACTTCGATGAAGCCACGCAGGACCAGCTCCGGTGTGAAGACCTAGACCTCCTCGAGGAGGGAAGGTGCCAAGTAGTTGTTCGGAATGCCCGATACCGCCAAGCCCTTCGGTGCTATCATCAGCGGCATGTACATAACCGACAGCTCGATGAAGGCGATCTGGTGCTACAGAGAATACAATCCAGAGAAGGGTTAAACAAACTCTCCCCCAACTGGGAAGTACCCTTCCGAGTGGTTAAAGTATCCCGTCCCGGAAGCGTTCGCTTGGCAACCGAGGATGGGACACCTCTCCCAAATCCTTGCAACATTTAGCACCTCCGTAAGTTCTACACCTAATATCACGGAGGTGAGTCTGTAGTAACTTGAGGTGTATGTTATAGAGTCATTGTACAGAGTCGGGTAGTTCCTTCGGGAGAACAGTCGGACCTTTCCCGGAAGGTCTGCAAAGTTCATGCAACGCTTGTCATAGTCTCAGGACTAAAAGTGTGGCTAGCTACCCTGGGTCAAACGAGAAATGAAACACGCTTAGCCCGGTTCCGTACCCTAAGAGTGTACTTGTTTCCCCTGTACCCCGGACATATAATGAAAGACATCTTCATGTGAAACAGACTCCACGTGCATTTACTTTGTACAGGCTCAACATTTTTTATTTTTCTCTTTCTTGTCTATAACAAGGACGTGCAATTCTTATGAAACTTTAGTTCGACCGGTTCATATACGATTCGAGCTGTATTGTCGATTCTTTTGGATTCAAATATTGTTCATGGCCCACTCGCCTGAATGCCGCCAAGCCAATCCAGGGCCGGAGTGTGCTATCGACTTAGCCTGGTCAAGCACCCTAAGTACGCCACTCTACCTACACCCCGGTAGGCCGAAGTAAGGCGGGTCCAAGTACAATTGGATCCGGAAGAAAGAAGGCAATGCATTCGGTTGTATTCAGAATCGTGTTTGACCTAAAATTTTCTTGAGAATCGTAAGCCACGACAAAGTTATAGGCAAGGAGCGAACTTTACTATTTTTCTTGGCTTCAGTTTGCAAGAAAAATAAAGAATCCACGTTGATGGAGAAAAGCCGGAGCTGACGAAGCTCCGACTCCCCCTAGGTGGCTTATAATCAATGTTAAACATTGAAAACGAGCATCACCGGAGCAACCAAGCTCCGGTAAAGCTAGGGTGTCCAGCCGTCGACGCAGAATAAAAGATGGTGAGAAGATTCCACAAACGGAGTCTGCTGCCGGCAAACTACGCGTTGGCAAAGGTCACTGCCGGAGCTACTAAGCTCCGACACCCCGGAGGTCTAACTATCGATGCTCTACGCATTGATAGGAACTATTGCCAGAGCTACTAAGCCCTGACGGTAGTCAATACCGGAGCTTCAGAGCTCCGACAACCTCAGGGGGCCTTCATTATCGAAGACTTCGGACCTACATTCTACAAGTTCGAAGCAAACGAGTCTTCAAAAAAACACAATATCCTCTTGGTACATGTTCACAATCAAATTGTGTACATCTACCAGGGGGCCAAGTGAAGACAAAAGTGTTGAAGACAAAAAATGAAATTCGCAAAAATTTGGATTTCATTCATCTGGAGACAAGGGATTACAAAATTGGGAAAGAAAAAGAGAGAATACAAGTGGGAGCTATAGAGATGGTCCTAGACCCTATGGAAGAACTGGGCAACCTTCTGAGCAACCTCCGACACGTTGGCTCGGGTGGCTTCACCTTCTCCTTCGACGGGACCTTCAAGCAACGGGTCCAGAGGGAATTGGGGATCCCAGCTGGTGTAGCACGTCAGCACATATTCTACGACGTTCTTTGCGAGGGACTGCCCATCTACCTCCAACTGGTCCGCGATGACGTCGCCCACCTTGGAGAGTTTCCTACCCGCCGAGCTCAAAGCCTGCAACGCCAGGTCGGGCTCCAGCTCCGAATCATCCGAACGCACGGGGCTGAAGCCCATCGGTGTCAGCGCGTCATTGGCTTCGGTCAGGAACTCCCAAACCTGTAGGGAGTCCGCAGCCCTCAAGCCCTTCAGTTCCTCCAAGGATCTTTTGGCCACCGCCAGTTCAGAATTCTCGCGAGCGAGGCGCTCAACCTCTTTGGCATTTTGCTGAATCTTTTCAGCAACCTGCTTCTCGAGTTTTCCGAGCTCCTCCTCCCGGAGGTAGATCTTGTTTCAGCGGTCAACCAGGTCCTTCTCCCTGCCCCTCCCTTTGTTCTCCCTGGCAGCGATGGCACACTCTTGCTGGTAGAGTTCCTACCCTCGCACCCAGGCCTTCTCCTCCTCCTCGGCGCAACGCTCTTCCAATTTCTTGGCACGTTCCTTGAGGCCCTTGTCAGCCAGAGCCACCTTTTCGGAGAGCTCCTCCTCCTTCTTTAGGACGTCATCCCGCGGCTCTAGGAGTTTTAGCTCTTCATCCTCGAGCCTTTTCTCCCTCTCCTCAAGTGCCTCCTGGCGCTTGATGAGAGTAGTGTTAATGGCTTCAAGCCTTTCTTGGTGTTCATCAGCCGCACTATTAGCTGCCTTGGTCTGCTCATAAATGGCCCGGGATTGAGCGTCGAGGGCGCGAGTCAAGCTCTCCCTGTCATCCAATAATTTGCCCCAGTATTCCAAACGGACCTTCTCCTGCTTGATCCACTCTTTGTCATCTGCCAGCCTCGACTGCGCCAGCTTGGTCTCGAAGTAGAGCCGGTTACGCCACCGCCTAAGGGTTTGGCGCTCCTCTTCAAGAGCCTTGCTGTCATGGTAGAATGCCAGCTAAACTTGACACAGGCTGGAACAAGCATTGTCAATAGACAACGTCAGGGGAATGGGTTCCGGACCTGCTGGGGTCTCCTCCGCTAATTCCAGCGGGTTCTCACTTACAAAAATTGGGTCCCACTCCACAAGAGTGGTCCCCTGAGCCTCCACGGCACTAGGGCCGTCCTCCGGGATAGCCTCAGTCGCCATTGAGGAGGGTCCTGCAGAAGAAGTTCCAACCTCCGGAAGTGGTTCCGAAAGCCCCGCCTCCAGGTCTTCATTTGCCCCCTCAGGCAGGGGGCCAGCGACTTCATCTGGGCATTCCGACTCAGCGGCAGGCACCTCTGCCGACAACACTTCCGGAGCAGGTGCTACTTCTGGCTCCGGCCTGGGCCCCTCCTCCGCTGATGGCTCGGCTGTTGGCATCTCGACCACCATAGGCTCGAGTTTTGATGCCTTCGCAATAACCGGCCCTGAGGCCGGAACTTCAATCTCAACCAGCTCGGGCGCCGGAAGGTCTTCAACCGGCTCTGAGGCCGGAGCCTCAGAGGTAGCCGGCTCAACCGCCGGAGCTTCCTCCACATCCGGCTCACTTGCCAGGACTTCAATTACCTCCGGCTCAACCGTCGGGGCTTCAACAATTTCCAGCTCCGGGGCTGGAATTACTGCTTCCTCCGGCTCAACGGCCGAAGCTTCCATCATCTCAGCATCAAGACCCGGAGCTTCAACCTCCGGGGCAGGTGCCCCTGGCGCATCTTCTCTCCCGCGGTCCGACGCTACCACGGGAGTCTCTGGGGATGAGTCGAGGTCCATGACCATGACAGCTGGCGCCGGAGCTGTCGCAGCTTCAGCCACCACTTGGGGCAGCACCGGGACAGGAGTAGGAGCTTCCGCCCTCACAGCTTCAGCTGCTGTGGCTGAGGGTGGAGCCTCACTCCTCTTCTTGGGAACGCTACAAATGATGGATGAAGAAACTTAAAAAACAGTCACTACAACAAAACAACTGTCTGAGGTAAAGATTAAAAATTACCTTGGGAGGCTTCCGCACTAGCTTGCGCGGAACCTCTTTCCCGGGCATTCTTGGCTGACCATAGCCATCGCCGGCGTGGAAGCTCTGGAAGGCCCCCCGGAACTCGTTGCAGCCACGGGCATTTCCTTAGTCGAGGCCCCCCTCGACCGGGAAGGACCTCCGGACCTAGAGGCCTCAACTGGCCCTGGTGCTGGAGTCGCATGCCCGGAGCTAGCACCCTGGGAAGACGCCGCTGCGGGTACAGTCACCGCAGTCATAGAAGACCTCCCCCTCCGGGGAGAAGGAGCTGATGCAGAGGTTGCAGGCCTGACCGGCCTTCTGTTGGCATGCTGCAGCTTCCTCTTCCGGCTCAAGGGTTCGTCCACCGGCTCCTTGCCCTTGCCGATGATCTCGATCCTTGGCTTTGGGGCAGGGTCGGAGCCACCTTCGGAAGCCCCATGGATCACCACCCTGCAGGTCGATCTTCTCTTGACGACACCAAGGTCGTCAAGCACCGGCATCGTCTGCCAGAGCTCCCTGCTGAACTCTACTTCCACGTTCAGAGGGAGAAAAGCTGGTGGCGGGGTCAAGTCGTCACCCGCGACATTGATGCTATGCTGGAACTTCTTGAGATGAAACTCCAAGGTTGCCCCCGCCATGTTGGACTTCAGCCCGGTCTCGATCCGGTCGTCGTCCATCACACTGTTGAGGGCCCAAGCGAGTTTTTCTCTCCTCTTCAGCAGTGCCCACCTGTTGACCAGGAAATTGCAAAATACCACCTGAGGAGTTAATCCTCCCTCCACGCACTGGCGGATCCTAGTCAGAGCAGGGTTGAAGGCATCCGACAGCACCGGAGCTTCACTCCAGACTGCAGTGTCGATGTTGGGGAGGCCTTCGAGCAGCTCCAGCTTCTCGTGCTCCTCCACCCGGATGACTATCCAGTCCTTCTTCCAATCATCCCACTTTCCAGAGGGAAACGACTGGAGGTACTTGAATGGGCACTTCTTGCGCTTCACAAAGTAGTAGAAGCCAAGGTACTCATTACTCCTACCGGTGGTATGGATGGTGAAGAAGGTCCAGAAGAGTTCAACGCAGGGGGGATGCCCACCTTTCACAGAAGTGGACGAAGACAGACACAAGAAGAATGGAGTGGGGGCCAAGGTGGTACAACTGCAGACCATAGAAGTCTAGCAGCATCAAGAAAAAGGAGGAAAAATGTTTGATCAACCCCACCATGGCGTACGAAGAGAAGTACACCATTTCGCCGGCATGCTCCTTCTCGAACGGGAGCTCTCCACCGGCGCGGACCAGGCGATTGAAGAAGTTCGGGGACCATCCCATGAGGGCCCGGACCTTCTTCAGGTCACCTTCGGTCTTTAAACGGCTCTCGCGGAGACCTAACTCCATCGCGGCACAACAAGGCGAGAGAGGAAAAGCGAGCACAAGTTGGGAGTTTGAGCGCAAGATCAGATGAGAGGCGTAAAGAACCCCAGACGGTGCGCGCTTTCCTTCTTAAGTAAGCCCTCGCAACGCTTGGATGGAAACCACAAGGAAGTCGAAGATACTACTCAAAAATTCCACCCAGCTGATGACAAGAGGGCCCGGGACCACCCGGACGATCAAGTCGAGGTTCTTACCTAGGCGAACGGTTGTCATCATGAGGCGGGAAGCCCGAAGGCGGCGACCTGACAAGGCGCGCGGAACCGATACGATTTTCGTATCGGGAACCGGCGACCTTCAATTGCGTGAGATCCGCACGCCAAAGATCTCATTTGCCGCACACGGGATATGCCACGCGATGAGGATTTAACTCCAAACCATCACCAATGGCACATCCGAAGACCTTTGAAGACTCAGTTCAAAAGTCAAAGGATGGACCCACCTCTGGCGGAATGACTTCACCCAAGGGGTCTTCCCCAGATGTGGGCCCAGGGAGCCACTGTCGGTACCTTGGGTACTGATAAGAAAAAGGTGAGTCCTGATCTTCCGAAAGGTAATGGATAGGTTGATTGATGTGGAGATCTCGACGTTGATGATCCAAGGCTCTCGAGTAGAACACAAACAGCCCCTGCAATCACTACACCACCGCTCCGTTGGTTATCAACCGTGCTGCACACGATTGACCTCGCTAAGAAGGCTAATCCCTGCAAGTGCAACCGAGAACACAAGCAAGAACGTAGAAGAAGCAATCTGAAATTGCTGAATTGGGGTTTCACAAACCGATAAACGGCGATATTATTGATCTAAACAAAACCCAATTGTTCATGGCGGCTACTATGGAGTATATATAGGTGGGAGGACGTCCAAGGGGGTGTTGGGGTCGTGACCTAACCCTAACACACGAAAATAATGGGCTTAGACTTGATACAAGGCCCAATGGCCCAATACGGTGGCGCAGCACCCTGACAGATTCTGTAATTGATTTTGTTTCGACCATTCCCGTCGACTCCGAAGGAATTTTGACATGGTACCGGCGCCATTGGAAAGTATATCCTCTCCCCTTTCCGTGCATATGTAGAACGTCCAAAACGGAGTTCGTATGCGTCCTGGGCGTCCGTTTTAGTGCGTACTTCTCCTGGACTCCGAGTTGGATACGATTTGGAGTTTGGTTCGGTTTCCATCTTCTTTGAACGAATTATCTGGTCTTCCACGTCCCTAATACTCCCTACAAGTACTCCTTGAACCTCTCCATGGATCCTAATCACAAATAAATCATTAAGTAGCAATCTATACTCAAAAACATATAAGGAAATATATAAGAACGAGTTCACCTCTGAAATTAATTGTTGTGTATGAACTCTATTGATTGCATCTTGTATATTCAATGGAGTGTTGTTTGTATCCATATAAGTGATGTCCTCATCATCCTCCCCTTCTTGAATTGGAGTCGTCCTCGACTCAAGTTCGTCTCCTCTCATGTGTTGGTCCAAATGTACAACGCCATCAAATCTTCTTGATGGGTAGGGTTAGGCCCGATCTTCCGAAAGATATGTCGATTGGGGTGGAGAACTCGACGTTGATGATCCGCGGCACTCGAGCGGTTCGAGTACCCCTGCAATCACTGCACACGATTGACCTCGCCAAGAAGGCTAATCCCTGCAAGTGCAACCGAGAACACAAGCAAGATCGTAGAAGAAGCAATCTGAAATTGCTGAATTGGGGTTTCACAAACCGATAAACGGCGATATTATTGATCTAAGCAAAAACCAATTGTTCATGGCGGCTACTATGGAGTATATATAGGTGGGAGGACGTCCAAGGGGGTGTTGGGGTCGTGACCTAACCCTAACACACGAAAATAATGGGCTTAGACTTGATACAAGGCCCAATGGCCCAATACGGTGGCGCAGCACCCTGACAGATTCTGTAATTGATTTTGTTTCGACGATTCCCGTCGACTTCGAAGGAATTTTGACATGGGACCGGCTCCATTGGAAAGGTTATCCTCTCCCCTTTCCGTGCATATGTAGAACGTCCAAAACGGAGTTCGTATGCGTCCTGGCGTCCGTTTTAGTGCGTACTGCTCCTGAACTCCGAGTTGGATACGATTTGGAGTTCGGTTCAGTTTCCATCTTCTTTGAACGAATTCTCTGGTCTTCCACGTCCCTAATACTCCCTCCAAGTACTCCTTGAACCTCTCCATGGATCCTAATCACAAATAAATCATTAAGTAGTAATCTATACTCAAAAACATATAAGGAAATATATAAGAACGAGTTCACCTCTGAAATTAATTGTTGTGTATGAAATCTATTGATTGCATCTTGTATATTCAATGGAGTGTTGTTTGTATCCATATAAGTGATGTCCTCATCATCCTCCCCTTCTTGAATTGGAGTCGTCCTCGACTCAAGTTCGTCTCCTCTCATGTGATGGTCCAAATGTACAACGCCATCAAATCTTCTTGTATGCATGAATGGAGGAGGCCAAGGTGGTGGACGACATAGTGCACCATCTTGATCTTGTCCATCAAATAAGAGTGCACATTCACTTGAGCCAGGATCCCAAACAAATAAATATTGTGTCATGTTTGTAGGTGTAATAATAATGTGCATGATCTCATCATTCTCCCCTTCTTTATGACAAGCCGTCCTCGGCTTGCTCGTATGTCTAGCAAAGAGGCTTGCATTGGAGGTAGAGTAAGTGCTGTCCATAATGCACAACCACAGTGAATAATGATTTTGTTGTCCCTGCTGCAAGGAAAACATACTAGAAAAACTTGACAAGACATTATTAGCGTTAGTACATTCATTTACTTGACCATGTTGTTGCAGCACAAAAGGAGTTTCCTCATTTGAACATATGTAAACTTTATGCACCATAAACATACCACTATGTTCATATTTGCCTATAGCATGAAAAATATTTCTACTTAACAAAGGCGATTCAGATTGAGAAAATACTATCTTCTCTACGATATCTTGATCATAAAGAGTGTCAAATTCAATATAGCCCAAAGTATTTAGAGAAGATAACAATTTCAGCTCATCCCTTTCACAAGTAATTGGAATCAAATTCTTAATTTCAGCACATGTGGGTGATAAAGTATCAAATTCATTCAGTTGTTCTAGCATAGGTATAATATAATTATTAGCACACAACTCATTTTTAACAGGAGGATCAGCAGGAAAATCAACATGTGGCAATGGTGT